>JAVXUP010000037.1:0-600000 GCA_033070095.1 Escallonia herrerae
GGTTGCACATGCATTGGATGTCGGGCTATAGATGAGCGGAGGTAGAGAAGCTGTGATATGACTCTTTGCTCGTTCAATTAGGCCCATATCCGAGTTCGGTTGTGTTCATGAAAAGCTTGGAGTTTTAGTTCAACCTCATGTTCATGCATAGGGCTACATACGAATCGAGTTCGAGGTGAACAGATGTATGTTCAAACTCATTTGTTTAATTTCAGGCCGTGCTCGTGTTCATGTGCGTTTAGTCTTCCAAATTTTGTTTGAACTCGTTCGTGATTCGGTTCACAAAACTTGTGTTCGGTTCGAATTCGTTTGTTTATTTATACAAATCAAACTCGAATTCGAACTCAAACTTGAAAGCTCGTGTACTCATTCAAAACAATTATTTTCAAATAAGAACTACACTTTACTTGATCTAATTGTCTAATTGATTTTAATGCTTCCAAGTTTAAAATTAATTAAAGCTAAGATTAATTAGTTATATGTCTTTTGGATTTTGAACATATTATACACTTTGGAATGTTCATGCTCGGCTCAATACAACGAGTTTTAAAACTTTGTTTATGCTCGGTTCATATATTATAAAAATGAACATGAACGAGCTCTTTTGAGAACGAATCACATGCAATTCATGGACAACTCGGTTCATTTACAACTATAGTCATGCATTAGTATTTGACTCACGAACATGTCATCAAACAAAATAAGCCGAGCACTAGAGTAAGATTCCATGTTCAAACTCAAGTTTATAATCATGTTAATGATCGATCTCGGCTCACTTAATATAATTAAATTAATTAAAACCTTTTGCAAAATTAAGCATTGACAACCATTACATTTATGCAATAAATCTAGCATGTTTATCAATTGTCTAGGTGATGTTCAAACTCACTTTGTTCACCAAACAATTTTGAACTTTGATCTAAATGAACATAAACAAACTCTAAATGAGTTGATTCGAGAGTCTGATTATTGTGAAGGGGTTAATAACAAAACTCTCCCCTGATGTTTACACGTATTTGCACTTCGCTCCCCATGTTTTCAATTTGGCAATACTGTTCCCTAAGATTGACAAAACCATTACAAACGACTCCAAAATTGGATGGCCGTTGAAATTTCGACGTTAAGTCTGCATGTGTACAGCACATGTCGTTTTGGCATGAGCAAATCAATCCATTCCTTACCAAAACCCTCTGAAAACCCTAAATATTAATTATTCTCCTATCTCTCTACTCTCTCTTCCTCTCCTAGAACCCTAAACCCCCAAGTAATGCTGTCGGTTCTACCACCTTTCTGAAGTCCAAAACCTCAAACTTCTTCACCGACAGCAAATTAATCTTCAGCGGCAGATTTCTACCATTGAAACTCGATTCTTCTTGCGTCAAATCAACTACTTGGGTTTTCGATTCGAACTTGAAGAATTTGTTTTGGTCTATTCGAAATTAAAGAGATTGGGGGTGTACTAACTTCGTTGGAGCCTAGGCAATCGGAGACTGTGATTGTAGAGCTACAACTTGAGGAATCAATCTGAGAGCTGGAAAGCTTTGGTTTCATATCAACGAATCTTTCGTCGGTGAAATAGGAGAGTTCAGTGAAGAAGCTGTCACCCGAATAGAACTCGTCCAGAAGGTGTTGTCTTATGAGTTCTAGAGCCAATGCTTCATTGTGGACACCATGACTAGATCTTTATCTCTGTGTGAAGGACTCTTTATAGAAGCTGTAGGAAAGATTTGAAGTAAAAAGAAAAGAGTGTAAGGGCTATATATAGGGGGAGAGGAAACGACCAACTCTCCCTTCAAAGGTCAGAGAAATTTAAGCAACATCGTGGGCACCAAGCGGGTTGCTGTCCGGTGGTACAAGGGAGGAAGCATCGCTGGAACTAGATTGCAACCGTCGGATCATGTGGAGTCATCTAATCCAACAGATATTATTGGGACTGGCTCTGCGTTTCGTCGCCTTCTGATCTTGCTATCCAGACAAGGAAAACTGAGTTTCCAGGGTGCTTCCGAAAAGAGTTTGAGATTTGTTGAATTTCTTTCTTATGCCGTTGCTGGACAAATTACTTGCAGTCGGAGGGAAGCTTGCTTTGGGGTATGGCAATGGGGGTTTAGGGTTCTAGGAGAGAGAGAGAGAGAGAGAGAGAGAGTAATGGAGGTTCAGGGTTTTGGTAGGGGAATGGATTGATTTGCCCATGCCAAAACGGCATGACTTAACGTCCAAATTTCAACAACCATCTAATTTTGGAGTCGTTTGCAATGATCTTGTCAACCTTAGAGAACATTATTGTCAAAGTTGAAAAAACGGGGAGCAAAGTACAAATACTTATAAATCAGAGGACAATTTTGTCATTAACCTATTGTGAAGCCACTATAGTATTAGGTACATATATGGAGTAGGTCCAAAATATGCTTACCTAACAACATCTTCTTCATGTCAAAAAGTTGAAAGATTAATTATATATGGCTCCACATGACGGAAAAAAGACAAAAAAAACAAAGAAGGTACGGTTCTCATGGGGGTTGAGGGCTTCACTACCTCGGACCGGTGGCTCGTGGCACATATCCTAACCACCAGTAACAACTTTGGTTCTCGCGCAAAAGAGTTGGTTCACTTGTGATTCATTATAAATACGAGCTTCATCAGTGTTCATTTCAAACCTACCCCCATGCATCTATTTTCAATACCGCTCGTAGTCTGATCGTAACACCATTAAATACATACGAGTACATTAGAAGGAAGAGAAGTAGAAGAAGATGAAGAGGAAGAAGAAACTCGGGTAAATAGTTCCTGCTTGTAATCTTACTGAGATTGTAAAGGAAAAAATGAAGCTAAAGAAGCTTTGCATGAGAGTAAAAGATAATGGGTATTTGATCATCTTTATCGATCAGCATCCATTATCTCTCTCTGATAGAAAGTGGAGGAAACAGAACAAAAGCTTGAACAACCAGCTCATTTCTCTATCTTCCTTGCTTCTATTTTTTGATCCGAGTGTCTTCCTTTTCTTGCTTGGAAATGGCGTAGTATAAAAATGAATAGATTGTCCACTTTACACCCCGTTGAGAATAGTAATCTGCAATAAGTTTTTTTGACTTCATAAAAGAGACATTACGTGTTACAAAAATTCTTTGCATGTAGTTTTGCAATCCCTCAAATATTCAAATTTGAATGTTTAACGTAGAATAAACATAACATTAATACATTTTCTTTCTTTCTAATGATACCACATGGCTGCTGAATCAAACAAAAGGAGTTATGCATGTTTCTGGACTTAATTTAGCCATCATATGTTTAGCCACTACTCAGTACATGTTTCCACATTACTTCAATCTAAATGGCAAGGCTTGGAGGTTACATCTTTGATCCCTAGCTTACTCTACATGAGATTTTCGTCTGGGTTAAGGTTTTGACACAAAATTGATGAAAAAGAGATGCCGCAAGTGCTTTTGATCGTTTTGAAACTAGAAAAGCGTCTTTGAAACAAGTGAAATGAACTAAAAATTAAAGATGACAAAAATCCATCAACAGTTTCTCAGAAGTTTTACGCTTTTTGAGCTAATCTAAGCAGTCTCCGAGTCAAGTTTTTGATCCATGGTTTTCGGGAAGGTTTCAGACATGAGCTTGGACTATGCGTGCTTGCTGATACATTGATGGTATCTTTCCAGTGAAAGTTACTTCATAAGTCTCCATTTATATATAGATATATCTCCTTGGCATTATTCTATTTGCTTTTGTGTATTTTTCACTCCCCCATGTAGTTCTTTTTTAATTTCTCGGCCATGTTTGCATCCACACAGACACAAGCGAAAAAAAAACAGGAAAAATGGTAATGACGAGAGAAAGAAACTACATCACTTATTGAAATTGGCCATTTAGATTCATTTGAACTTTGCAGGAGGTGGAAGACCGTGCGACCATTTTGGAACACTCATTTGAGCAAGAAACTTTGAGCCGTTAATGAGGTGGAGGAACGATGAAAATGAGCAACTACGCAACCTCGACCTCGGACCATCATCCGGGTTGGGAGAGGCGCTGAGGCCCCCCAGCATGAGCTGGCAGCTGAAATCGTTCTCCAGTCATCAACTGAACTACAATCATCAAAATTGGCTACAATTCAAATTATGCTTCTGTAACTGGAAATTGGTTTGCCTTCAAATTCCAAAATGGGAACTTATTGACAAGTCGAGGTACTGAAATTATGGAACTGAAGAAGCACATGATGAGGAAAAAGAAAAAGTTATGTGCCCAGTTCTTTTTTCATTTGACATTTTCAATTTTTTATATAGATACTGCCTGCTATACCTAAATGAGGTTCCTCATGTGCACTTTTGCACTAGGCGCCTATACAATGAGTCGGTAACAAGTAGCAACAGTTAGCTATGTTCGAAAGAGACCGAAAAATAGTTTTGAGGTGAACAATCTGCATTATTTTTGGTGATAATGTAACTTACGGAAATAACTCAGTCACTGAACAGAAGTAATTGGCCGATGTGCTGACATTAATCCATAGTTCACTCGGGTGGAAATCCTGTACAGGTTTTAATCATTGGGAGAGTAATAGTCCTTAAATTCTTTTTGTTCTTTTGACTTTTAGTAAACTGAGAGATGTATTTGAATGTAAACATATTGATTTCAGTCCTCATACTCGTCGAATGAGATTCATTATTACTTTTAGTTTCTCCTTGAGCAACAATCTAGAGGATGGGGGGAGGAGGAGGGGAAGAGGGAGAGGGGGTTAGGTGATGCTGGGGGTTTGAGGAATTTATGATGGGGATTCATGTGTGGAAAATGCTAGGAGCTTGAAGCACGAACGAAATTCATAATTCTAACCATTGGCAACACGAACGAACCACCCACCAAACCACCTAGCTTACAGCTTTCGTTGCACTAAGCTCTCCACAGAACAAGTCCTCTCTAAGTTGGAAGCCACTCTCACTAAGAAGTCTACCAGTTCTGGAGGATCCTCCAGCTACAAGCCCCATACTTTTTTTTCTTGTGGATAGATCAAGTACCTGTCATTACTAGATAATTGATATTATCATTCCTTGATTATATTATAAATTGCACGTGACTCAGTCTTGAGCTACTACTATAAATTGGAGTGTGATTATATTATAAATTGGAGTGTGAGCAATCTGCCACAACATGAGCTGAGCCATTGCAACTGCGAGTCCGTAAAGTGCTGCTCCTTAATGCATTGCTTTAGAACATTGTAGTCCATCGCTATTACATCAATGAAAGGAGGGGTGGGGCTAGTGTTGTTGGCCAGTGAAATAACACCGGTGGCGGAACCAAGATTTCATTTCAGGGGGTATAAAAAATATATCGATACTGAAAAATCTCTAGGTGCACAAAATTAAAAATTTCACATTAAGCTCAAAAGACATGTGTACCTAAACAGAACAAAATCCATATCAAAATAAACAACAAACTTTGTAGTGAAAAGTTTCACCACCAGAACACACGCATCAAAATCATCATGGATTCTAACCTAAGCCTATGTTAGACAAGAATTCACTCCAAATTAAACATTTTGCTGCTACGTATGCTAATACAGGTGTGTATTTAGTGTGCTTTGTGAAAATACAATATACGGTCAGTTTCAACTTTAGCCTGAAAAAACCTAATAAACCAGCAAAAGGATAAATTTCTGGCCAAAAACTGTGATTTGCACATCAAACAAGTTTGACAAGAATCAACAAAGGTTTTTTGAATTTCTAGTCCATTAAACATTTCTAGTTAAACTTGATAATCAACTAAGCTTTTTTGAATTGTCAATATACCACCTCAATCAACATGTAGTCAGGGAATCAAATCCATCAATATATCAAAATTAAATCAGGAAAGCAATTGGGAAAGCAAATAATCAATCTGAAAATCCCTAAATCTGAAAATGCATACCTAAATCTGAAAATGATGAAAGGCAGTTGACTAATTGACCGGTCACGGGCATCGCCGGCAGTGGGCTCTTGCCCGTTGGAGTCCTCGCTCGCCGTCGCCACCTACCGGTCACTGATACTTCCAGATGTGAACAAAAGAGGGCCTTGGCAGTCGGCGTCTCCACGGCTTTACCCGTTCCAGATTTGAGCCAAGCTCAACAGAGAGAGTCGACTCGAGGAGGGCCGGCTGCCGTGTCGGCATCTCGCTGTCGACTGTCGCTAGCCGCCGGTGATTGGCCGAGTGGGTGTTTGTCATCTGCGGTCAGGGATTGGGTAAGGGTGTTGGGCAAGTTGCGGAGAGAGAGAGTCGCAAACCTGCTTCTTCTAATTAGTTGACGGTTCCATATATGAAGAGTGAAGACAATCTCCTCGGCAATCGGTGCCTCCACTCATTCCAAATTTGAGCTCGCCTCAACTTGCTGTCGGCCGTCACCCATCGTCGGTGAGTGGGTGAGACTTGGGCGGCGTAGGCTAAGGGTTGGTTTGACAATTTTTTTTTTTTGATTTTCAGTTTTTAAAGAGTAATTTTTAAAAAATAATTTATTTATTATTTTTTTTACAAAAACAAGTGGGTGTTTGATAACCCTTTTTTTTGAGTTTTTTTTTTGTGTTTGGTAACTCTTTTTATTTTGACTTTTTTTTGGGTGGTTTGCGGTGTCGGTGGTCGACGATGGTGGTGGCCGGCGGTGGCTGGTGGCTGTCGGTGGTGGTGGCCGGCCGCAGGAGGTGGCTGCCGGCGGCCAGCGGTGGCTGTCGGCAGTCACCGGCGAGTCTGTAAAGTGCTACTCCTTAATGCATTGCTTTAGAACATTGTAGTCCATCGCTATTACATCAATGTAAGAAGGGGTGGGGCTAGTGTTTTTGGCCAGTGAGATAACACCGGTGGCGGAACCAAGATTTCATTTCAGGGGGTATCAAAAATATATCGATACTGAAAAATCTCTAGGTGCACAAAATTAAAAATTTCACATTAAGCTCAAAAGACATGTGTACCTAAACAGAACAAAATCCATATCAAAATAAAACAACAAACTTTGTAGTGAAAAGTTTCACCACCAAAACACACGCATCAAAATCATCATGGATTCTAACCTAAGCCTATGTTAGACAAGAATTCACTCCAAATTAAACATTTTGCTGCTACGTATGCCAATACAGGTGTGTATTTAGTGTGCTTCGTGAAAATACAATATACGGTCAGTTTTAACTTTAGCCTGAAAAATCCTAATAAACCTGCAAAAGGATAAATTTCTGCCCCCCCCCCCCCCCCCCCGGGAACTACAAACTCAGTTGTAACAGAGAAACTGTGATTTGCACATCAGACAAGTTTGACAAGAATCAACAAAGGTTTTTTGAATTTCTAGTCCATTAAACATTTCTAGTTAAACTTGATAATCAACTAAGCTTTTTTGAATTGTCAATATACCACCTCAATCAACATGTAGTCAGGGAATCAAATCCATCAATATATCAAAATTAAATTAGGAAAGCAATTGGGAAAGCAAATAATCAATCTGAAAATCCCTAAATCTGAAAATGCATACCTAAATCTGAAAATGATGAAAGGCAGTTGACTAATTGACCGGTCACGGGCATCGCCGGCAGTGGGTTCTTGCCCGTTGGAGTCCTCGCCTCGCCGTCGCCACTTGCCGGTCACTGATACTTCCAGATGTGAACAAAAGAGGGCCTTGGCAGTCGGCGTCTCCACGGCTTTACCCGTTCCAGATTTGAGCTAAGCTCAATAGAGAGAGTCGACTCGAGGAGGGCCGGCTGCCGTGTCGGCATCTCGCCGTCGACCGTTGCTAGCCGCCGGTGATTGGCCGAGTGGGTGTTTGTCGTCTGCGGTCTGGGATTGGGTAAGGTTGTTGGGCAAGTCGCGGAGAGAGAGAGAGTCGCAGACCTGCTTCTTCTAATTAGTTGACGGTTCCATATATGAAGAGTGAAGACAATCTCCTCGGCAATCGGTGCCTCCACTCATTCCAAATTTGAGCTCGCCTCCACTTGCTGTCGGCCGTCACCCATCGTCGGTGAGTGGGTGAGACTTGGGCGGCGTAGGCTAAATTGCAGAGAGTAAGAGAGTGAATGGGTGAAATGAAATTTGTTTTCTAGAAGTTTTGGGGGGTACATCAGCCCCTTCGTTCCAACGTAGGTCTGCCACTGGATAACACCTTGCGGGTTTCCTTCGGAAACACGACGAGTCTCCTAAAACTCTATAGCAAGGTTAAGGGCTTCCCTGGCCACCAAGGCTTCCGTAATTTTGGCATTTGAGCACCAAGTAAGGAGTATTGCTCTAGCCGCTAAGAAGAGACCAACCTCATTTCGGGTTATAATAGTAATCCCTCTAGAAACACGGTGACCATCGAATGCGCCGTAAAAATTGATTTTCATAAAACCCGATGGAGGAAGAGAATAGGAGGCTGAGAAGTTTTCTTGTGCACAGATCGTAGCATTGATCATGCTGAAGAGTTGGCCATATTGTACTGTTGGATTTGTAACTGGACTAGGTCTTTATCAATGGATCCAAATCTTTCAAATTGTATCCATAGCCAGATTCAAAATTTCAAGTAGGTTGGGGTGAGGAGCCTTTGCCAAGAACACAATTCCACCAGGATGCAAATGAGCAACGGGGGAAGCTTATGGAAGTGATAAGAAATTAAGAGAGAATCATAGAGCTTGTGAAGAAGGGTAGTCTCAGATAAGATGAATAACATATTCATCAACTCTCTGACAAAGAACACTTACCGTCTCACAGTGGACATGACTCACGATTAGAGGAATGGCCTAGTAGTCCATTACGCTTTTAGTGACCAGCCAGTTCATATTAATAGCTAATAGAGTAAGCTCTTAAATGCTATACCAGTCGATTAGTTGCTTGAGTTTGTGGTAAATGGGTTTCTAGCATCACTGATGCATTAGGAAGGTTGAAAGATCAGTTGGTGAAGTCACCTCTCAAGTTTCCTGAAGGATGAGAAATTAAATCACCGACTTTTTACTAATAAGAGGGTGTCTGAATTGAAAAGGTAAGGCAAAAATTATGCTTGCAAGGAATCGAAGGGTTATCGCAAACTTTTTATGTTTAAATCATCCCCAACGCGCCATCTTAATTAGCCCTTCTGACAACAAATCTCTTCCCGCTAACAGGCTTTGCCAAATTCATGATGGGTTCAATCCGCACTTAGCTTGTAAAAATGAAACCTTTGCATAGTTCTTTCTTTTTGAGGTCTGCCTCAGGCGCGAATTTGGGCTAGTAACAAGTCTCCACCCTTGCTTTCCTAGCAGGCAAGATTGAAAAATTCTAGATCTTTGAATCCCATACACATTTCCGCGCTTTATTGCAAGCTTATTGTTCCCGGGATAGCCAATGGATGCTATATTCTTTAGCTCTAGAATTCCACCATAATCGGGCCATGGAGGCTTGAAGGTCATTGCAAAGGCCAATCGGAAGCTTGAAGCAATAAAAAAGTATAGGTTGGGATTGCCACTAAAACTGACTTAACTAATAGCTTGTGATAGCAATGAGTCTTGCCAATCTTCACACTTGGCTTGGATTTTGTTGCGGAGGTAAGAGATCAAGTCTCTGTTCTTTCTTCCAACAGCAAATGGTAGGCCAAGATATTTACCCTTGTCCATGTCCCTAATGCTGCCAAGCTGGCGACGAATAATGTTACACATGGAAGCATGGGTGCTTTTGCCAAGAAAATTGCTGATTTATGAGGTTGATGATTTGGCTAGAAGCTTAGCCATATATACGTGGAATAGAGCATGAATATGTTGCATTGAATGAGGCTCTGGTGCATAAAAGAGTGGTCTCTGCAAATAGTTGATGATAGGTGGGGGGGGGGGGGGGGGGGGGTTATTGCTGATTGTTAAATAATATATATTAATATGAAAATTACCTTATTGCGATTGTACTATGTCTAAAATATTCTATAGTTCTCATAATTTATATAGAGTTTTTTGTTCTGTTTCTGATATGATAATTTTCTTTTGCCTATATAAAAGTCTCATGTACTCAGTTTTACATGTTCTCCAATATAATTATCTTTTCCTTCACATGGTATCAGAGCCATATGATCTACCGATTTCAGAGTCTTTCAACTATTTTTGCAAACTCTGATGGACGACCTTCTGCCGTTTGCCCAACCAATTCATGTGCTTTTTTTTTTGTGCTCTTCTTTTGTCTTAAATTCAGAATTTTGGTCTTTCTTTCCTGTCCTTTCCATACAGTGATCTTCACTTATGCTGAAACCCTAGCCACCGCCCACTCTTACTGTTCATCAACTCAAGCTTATTTCTTTCGCAAAAAAAAAAAAAAAACAGAAAGAAAAGGAAAACACAAAATAAAAAATAATTTTCCTTCTTCAATTATATATGTCGATTTCCTTTAGCCCAAACCCTAATCCAACACTCCCAACATATTTTCCTGTATATAATTGCCATACGGACAGAGCCAATCTTCCTATAAAGAGCCATGTACTTTAGTCTTTCAGGCTTTTCCAACATCTTTAGTGTTGGTATACAAAGCCCAACTGGATTCAAGCACAAATCATTTTTTGAACTTAGTGCTTGAGCCTAAGGGTTGAGCAGGACAGGAACATGATCAAACCCCCTAGACCTTAGGTGGTGGTTAGCAAAGCTGACGGATATTGTATTTGCCAAGCATAATTTACAAGAGACATGATCTAAGCGGATTCAGATACCTGCATTACCATGTCTGGGGTTATTCGAACTAAAAGGATAACCTATATACCCGAGACCAAACAAACCGCCATCCATAATAAAATTACAAATTAGCGAAAGTTCTATCAGGTGGTTAAAGGCCACCCAGTTTCCCATAAGATGAGATATCATCTAAATCACCCATGACAAGCCAGCATTTTTCACCAGTTAGTTTGAGATATACCAAATATTGCCATACGCCTCCAATGTTAATGTCATTCGTAGGAGCGTAAATGAGAGAAATCAGATACTTGAAGCCGTTCTTCTGTGATGTGACCCGAGCAAGAATAAATGCTTGTTATGCTTTATAACATCCAGATCAACCGAAATTGTGAGAAAGACCTCAAGAAAGCCATACGGGGTCTACACAAAGGATGCGCCATTTGACTTGCCCCAATCTTTGTCAAAGGAAATGACATTGGGGGAATGAAGCCTTTAGAGATAACATTTTGATCTGTACCCGCCAGATACCCGCCTGCTTCGATCCTATAGGAGCGAATCTTTTTGATTTTGATCGGGTCGTGGTGCGGGTATGGTAATAAAATTTTAAACCCGTAGCGAGTGCGGATTGGATTTGGTATTTAATCTAACCCGCCCCTTATATTATATGATAGCTTTGATCCTAACCATATATATATATATATATATATATATATATATATATATATATATATATATATATATATATATATATATATATATATATATATATATATATAGCCCTGTTCAATCTTAGCCGTTCATTTCTAATTATATAAAAGGTGTGGATAAAACCCTAACACACTTTTCTCCTCTTTCTCTCTTCTTATTGTTTCTTCCGCCTCACCACACTCTTCCATGGGATGAAGAAAAAGAAGAAGCACGTCAGGTGAGCTTACTTGCATAGGATGAAATACAGAAACCTATTAAGGTGCTGTTGAAGTGTTTGTGAATTAGTTTTATTGTTTTCATCTTTTTGGTCCTGTAAGATGAGAATTGCTCATTTATTGGAAATAAAGAAATTGAATCACTTGATGATAATTTGGAAGCTCTAGGTATGTTGTTTACAAATAAGAATATGACATCATGTCTTAAGAAGGTTAGTCCATCTGCACCTCCAACGCCGACATACACGAAGTGTTCATATGACAAGGAAGAGGAAGTAAGACCAAGGACCCATCATCAAATGGAAATGAAGTGAACGAAATCTCTCGCATCTAGCCAAAACAACAATTGAGGGAATTAATCCTCCAGGATGCTACACAAGGAAAATCAAATTGTGCACCCTTTTGATTAAGAGTTTGTTCTGAAACAGAGAATCTCGGACTCCATGTCTTTGGTTTGTAATGACGAGAGAGAAAATCTTTGTCGCTTTGGGGTGGATCGGGGCGGGGGAGGGTTTTTTACAGTCCATTGGACCGGGGATGGTATTCCCATCCCTTGACCCGATGGCGGGCCGGGGCGAAGCGGGGTAGAATCATGGATTTGTGCTACAGGGCGGGTACGGATATCATGGAATCCGTATCCGATCCGCCCCATTGTTATTCTTAGAAGCCTTGTACGCACTTGAGAGCCTAGAATGTTGGGAGGTTTCCCCCACTCTGATGGTTCCGCGTCATAATGTTCATGATGAAATATGGAGCCCTTGAAGGTCGGTTAACTCCACCTTAAATCTATAAGATTTGCTTAATGGGATATAGAAATATAAACTGAATGTTTATATATAGCAGCATCAACGGAGACAAGTTTTAACCTTTTGGCAAAATTAAGTTAGTGCTTGTTCAACTCCTCCTTGGTCACTTCTTGGGGTGGAAATGACTGTCCGAAAGCTTGCCAAACTTAAGGTGCAAGATTGATCCACACTTTTGGACCAGGTGTCTCAAGGCACGCCAATAGAGCCGCCGTAACTAGCAGGTGCAAGTTTCCAATGAAATGGACTTTAGTAGACATATTACATCCCTAGCATAAAGACCGAAACAAGAAAGTCAAGGTATACCAAGGAGCTTTGAGATTGAAGAGATGCCAAAGGTAATGATACGACAACGGACCCTCAAAGCTTTGGACATATTGTAGAGAAATGGTGGAGGTGGGAAGGAGAAGTGTTGCCAGTATCTTCTTTCATTTCTGTGTTCTTTGAGAAAACATGCCCATCTCAACAAGGCAGCATACCTTATATATATATATATATATATATATATATATATATATATATATATATATATATATATATATATATATATATATATAGTTGTCCTAGAGTATTAGTTTTGGTATTTGGTAATTTATTTTAGCCGTTGAGTACCATGGCTACAATTTCTAACGGCTAGTTTATGAGAGAATAATAATGGTCCGAAGGCAAATTACTTCTCTTAATGCTATTTTATGAGAAGTAATTATGATAATGGCCCAAAGTTCTTATGATATATCGTGATTCAGCTTTGAGGAAAGCTTTGATGTTGGTATGATTTATCATATCTGAAACAGAGAAAAATTTAACTGAGAAGTTTTCGGGATAATAGATCAGCTAAAGTATTGTCCTTTCCTTTAATATGTTGCCACTCTATTTTGTCTAGCCTGTAATTGCTAAGGGTAGCTAAAAACTTTATCCATCTATTTGTATAACGCGAATCTTTATTTTTGTTGTATCTAACAATCGCTTCACAGTCTGTCCTTATATAGAATTCGTGTTTGCTAATTACTAATGCCTTAAAATGCTCTAAAGCATATATAATTGCTAGTAATTCAAAATCTAAACTTGTTAAATATTGGTTGCTTTCTTTGTATTTACCGCTGGCATATCTACACAAGCGTTCTTATTTTTTTATTGTTGTATTTATTAGGTTTGCAATATAAGACTGCTCCCCAGCCTTCTTTGTAACCATCTGTTTGAACGATTAAGTAATCTGTTTCTAATGGTAAATATAAGTCTGGTAATTGTTTTACCTTATCTTTTAAAGTTCTTATAAGATTAACATCTTCTATATTAAAATGTCTTTGACCATTTTTACAAGTTTTATTGTATAATGGTCCTATTAATTTGCTTAAATCTTTAAAGTACATTCTTGCTTGATTTATCAAACCTAAGAATGCTTGTATTTATTTTAAACCTTCTAATTTGTTTGGGAACTGTAAGATTTTCTTAGCTATATGTTCTTGTAATCTAATTTTACCGTCTCCTATTTCCATACATAAGAATTTTACATTTGTTTTAAATAATTCTACTTTCTTTTTACTAAGAATCAAGCCATGTTTTTCAAATAGTTTAAATGCTAAGTCTAGGTGTGAAATGTGTTCTGTATCATTTTTACTACATATTAAAATATCATCAATATAGACTAGGATAAATTCATTATAAGGTCTAAAAATATCATCCATTTTGCATTGGAAGATACTTGGGGCTGTCTTGAGGCCAAAAGGCATAACTAGCCATTCGTAGAGGCCTTCGGGTGTAGATAATGCGGTCCACTTAATGTTTTCGGGCCACATTTTAATTTGGTAAAAACTAGATTTGCAGTCTAGAATGGAAGACAATTATGAAGAATTTCGTAGATTTTTTGCTGTCATACAACTTATCGATGATACAAATGCTAATATTAGATTTCAATTAATAACATGAATACTTTAAATATAAACAACGAGGTTGAAGATGCATATGAAGATAATAATTAGCTTCATGTTTTTCAGCTATTTGTCTAAAGAGATCTATATTGGGTCTTGTAGTTCTATTTTTAATGTACTCATTGTGATAATAACTATTGTTATCCATGTCTTTAAAGCATATGAAAAAGGCTACTAAAAACTTTAAATAAGAATTTAAGCTTGCAATCATAGCATCTAAATTTAATAAACTACGAACATATGACATTAAAGGGTTGTATTTTAAAGGTAAAGTGCGTTCAGAAATATGAAATCTAATATTAGCATTTGTATCATCGATAAGTTGTATGACAGCAAAAAATCTACGAAATTCTTCATAATTGTCTTCCATTCTAGATACATACATACATACTTTCTCTAAGATTACTCATTTATCAATTTAACAGGGGTTACTTGCTCTGGGTTACTCAGTACATCTCATTTACTTGAAACATATCTCATCAAAACCAAGGATTTATGGCTCTGATACCAAATTTGGGGGCCGGAAAAAACACCTAAGTCTTTCCTATGAAGAGGCACCACGGATTTGTTATACCAATCGTCAACACCCAAACTGGGGGGTGCCAGGCAAGGCCTTATTGACGTATGGTTGCCTTCCGATTGTATATATATATATATATATATATATGTGTGTGTGTGTGTGTGTGTGTGTGTGTGTGTGTCCATCAAATCTTAACGTGCTTGCTGTTCATAGTAACAGGAGAAAGGGAGAATATAATCATATAAGTCTTGAACCATAAACTTGTATTTTCCTCCAAAGGTACTTCTGACGGTGGAAGATTTTGCAAAAGTAATTTCTTAAGTCAGGTATGTACGATTTAAAGACATAATAGTGGAAGTTTTGTACATCTGTAACTCATATAGGCTTAGCATGTATTCTATACAAAACCATGACAAGTATGTGTGTTTATGGGTGAGAAAGCGAGCTTGGACGCTTGGTCATCTGTAGAGATGTCAAACGGGCTAGGCTTGGGCCGCCCGGCCCGGGTCCATCGGGCTTTAAGCGAAAACGGGCTGGGGCCGGGCCAGGGAGGAAGCCATCCGGGCCGGGCCGGGCCGGCTGAGGAGAAATACTAGGCCCGATCCAGGCCCTGGCCCTAGGCCCAATTTCTAGGGCCGGGCTTGGGCCAGCCCGGGCCCTTTTTTTTAAATTTTTTTAAATTTTCTTGTTATTCAATTTTAAATTTCATCTTTAGGCATGTCCAATTTTCAAATTTTGACAAATCTAATTTTTATCATTTTATTTCATTATATGTAATATTCATATATATGTATGTATGTATAGATATATTTATTTGTCTCTCATTTTATTTTTTGCTATATGTTAAATCTTTTCTTACTCTTCTTGGTGATCTTTATTAATAAAATCTGAACACATAACAATTATTACTATTTAAGAGTGAATGTTTCTACTATTTGATATTTTACTTCAAAATTAATTGGCCAAAAACCCGGGATTGATACATGTTAATTCCAGAGACGATCTTTAGTAATAAGTATAGAAAAATAAATGTGTTCATAGGCCCTCCTCCTTTTATCCGGGCTTGGGACCGGCTGCTTGTAAACAAACAGGCGAAATTACCTATTTTTTTATATATACGAAAAAATATATATCTTGCTTGTAAAAATTTATTTTATATATATAAAAAAAAGTATATTTTGTGAAAAAATTTATTCTTAAAACTTAAGAGAAGGAAAATAAAAAGAAATTACCTAATCATCCGGAAGTACTTCAATATCCGAGTCACTGCTCTTCCTATCATCAATCGGTTTATCTTGCTCGCGGTATTTCGCATCAAGATAATCCTTCCAACATACACATAGCTCGAGCGACTCGGGGTTAAGACGACTCCTCCTGTCATCCAAAACCCTCCCGCTGGCTGAAAATGCCGACTCTGAAGCAACCGTGGAGGCTTGCACTGGCAGTACATCCCGTGCAATTTGGGATAAAGTTTTATACATGTTTTGATTTTGTTTCCAAAAATTTAACAAATTAAAATTAACCTGTTCTTGCATTGATAAATCAGAATAATGATCAGTATTTGCATATACACCAATCTCATTAAAAGAGGAAAAAGTAGACGAACCTGCCGAATTAGAAGTACCTTCACCTGGTAGTTGTCTTGCTACTAGATGTTCAAAGCCCTTAAGGTATGGCGCATAATACCTCTCAACAGTGGATGATGTAGCTCGCCCGCGCACGTCAGCAGAATTACGATAGAGGTTGAACAATTCCTCAAACCTCTTGCTCACTTTTGCTGTGAGTGCGGTTGTCTCCTCTGCTGTGTAGCACATTAATTTCGATATCTCTTGTATCGAGGCGTTCACGCCATGCAACTTTAACCTAGGATCTAAACAAGTAGCCACAGCAAAAATAACAGGCAGTCTACTCCAATATTTATTAAACTTTTTATCCATCACTTTTACTATTTCCTTAAAGGGTCCTATATATCTCCATTTTGTTAACATTGTAGCCATCTTGAGAATTTCTATTACAGCGAGAGGAGAGGTGGGATAGTACGTACCAGACAATAAATTGGTAGACGTGTAGAATACCTCCAAAAATTCAGCTAGGTATGTGGCCATCTGCCATTCCTCTTGAGTTGGCAAGCCGGCTGGGAACTGGGTTAGTAGAAAATGCGTATAGACTTCTCGGTATGCCAGAATGTGTAAAAGCATATGGTATGTAGAGTTCCACCTGTGGACCACATCTGTAACTGCTCTCCTGCGAGGCATATTATATTCAACACACAACGTTTTAAATTGTTGTGTTCTCGGACTCGAGCTATTAACATACGCTGTCATACCCCTCATTTTGACAAGAATATCTCCTGCAGCAGCTAAACCATCTTGAACAATTAAATTAATTATATGACAAACACAACGAACATGAAATAATTCACCAGAAAGTACAGGTTTGAGGCTCTCCTTTAAAGCATCAACAGCAGCTGTATTGTTAGAAGCATTATCAAAACTAATACTCATAATCTTATCCTTTAATTTAAATGTGGTACATGCTTTTAATATAAGAGTAGCAATGTTCATTCCATCATGCGGAAAAGGAAAGAGCTCGAAAGCGATGATTCTCTTGTGCATAACCCAATCTGCATCAATCCAATGAGCGGTCACACAAGAATAACTAACAAAAGTAAATGGAGATTGCCAAATATCAGAAGTAAGACTAACTTTACCGTCAAATTTATCGAAATAATCGATAAGGCGTGCTTTAGCAGCATTATACTGTCGGAGTGCATCGGATCTAGTTGTGTTTCTATGAACCTTTTTGTACAAAGGTTGAACGTATGTGTTCATATATCTAGAGTGCTTAGGATTATCGGCAAAAGAAAAGGCTTGTTCATCGTGAATAACAAATTCAGCGAGACCGTCTCTTTGCTCTCGCTGATTATAAACAAATAACTTACCGTCAAAAGATAACTGCGTTTGGGTAGGTTCGACGTGGCCTTGTCGAGGTGCACACAGAGGGTAATGCCTGTTAAGATGTCCATTACCACTACCAGACGAAAATAATTTAGCGCAGTACTTACATCGAGCTTTTCGGATGCCGTCCACCGTAACTACATCGAAATGATTCCAACACTCGGCTTTCTTTTTTTCCCCTTTTGGACTTCTGGCTCATTACCGGAGGCATTGCTCGGCCCTTCTTCATCATGACCAGGCATAGGGTTGAGATTATGCCACGGAGTAGTAGCTTCGCCAACCGAGCTGCGTCCTTGACTATAATGCGGGGGGTCTTCATCAGGCGTGTATTCAAAATCTGGAATGTTTTGATTGAACTCCCAATTGGCTTGGGTATCTATCATACAGCCTGTACTCATTCGTCCAGGAACGAATGGTTGTGTTGGTGCTTGGATTGGTGTTTGTGATGGCCGTGGCGCTGGCGCTTGTGCTTGCGATGATGATGATGATGTTTTTCGTGATGATGATCCACGCCTCAGTTTCTTCAATAATCCAGCCATATTTCACGCTAAACTTTTTTACTAGATTGGAAATAAAATTCGTAAGAGTAACTAAATACACAAGTATAAGAGTAGTAATAAGAAATAACAATTAAAAGAATGAACGAGTAACAAATATTAATCACTGAGGATAATTCTGAAATTGGAGAGAGTTAGTAATTAAAAAGTATTTAGTAATAGTAATTAATAAATAAAAATTCACTAATTACTAATTACTAGACAAAAGAATTAGAGAGTAACAAATTAATAAGAGTAGTAGTTAGTAATTAGAATTTAGTAAGAGTAGTAATTAATAAACAAGAGTACTAATTAGTAAATACTAGTAGTAATTAGCAAGAGTAGTAATTGGAGAGGGAAATAGTAGCAAAGCTTGTAGAAATATAGAATGTTTAGATAAGAGAGAGTAAGAAGATTGGTGTGAAAAATTAGAGAGAAATGGTGTGAATTTATAGATTTTAGAAACTTCACAAAAGACCAAAATACCCCTAAAAACTATCCGTTTATAGTTGTTGGGGAGGGTAAGAGTGTAAAAACCTTTAAAGGAGTTGAAAAAATTAAGTTAGACTAAAATACCTCCCAAACTAGCCGTTATATTGCTGTTGGGGGGGTAAAAGTGAAATTTTGGGGGAATATATCCGTTGGAGGAAAAGGGGGGAGAAAGGGGGGAAAAACAAAAAATTCAAACAAGTGGGGCCGGAACCGGGCCAGAATCGGGCCGGGCTTGGCCCGGGCTTTTCTCACAGAATTTTCGGCCTGGTCCAAGCCCAGGCCCTAAGCCCAATTCCTCCGGGGCAGCCAACGGGCCGGGCCGGCCTGGGCTTTTTTCGGGTTGGGCCGCGGGCCGTCCGGCCCGTTTGACATCTCTGATCTGCTGATGAATGCCTTGATATGAGAAGTCATTTCACCAGTCCGAATCCTTGAGATCTGAGACTTGTCCAGGGCCTGAAATGCATGCCCAACACCTTTATACACTACATACTCCACTTTCTTGCCTTCTCTAGCCAAAGCCCAACAAAACTCCAAGTTCCTGTCATTCAAAATATCCAACTCAGACACACATACCATAACAGGCAACTCACTAAAGCCATCCATAATTGTTAATCCTTTTGTCACAGGATTGTACCATGAATGGTCACGATTCGCCCCTGATGGCAGTGATAATCGCCAATACGCATCCGAAGCGGCCAAGCTAAGCACCGACCGTGGCAGTTGAACCATAAGTTTCTCTGAACTAGTCCTTACCTCTCCACCAAAAAATGGTTGAATTAGTATTGTTCCCTTTAGGCCAAAAAGCCTAAGTTTTGCGCTGTTAGAGAATGTTAAGGCCACGTTGTGGGCTATATTGGCACCGGCACTATCACCAACTAGAAAAATGCTAGAGAAATTGCATTGCCTTGACCAAAGTTCATTATCCCCACTAAGGGCTTTTTGTTTCACCCACGTTAGGGCTCTGAAACCATCATCATAGGCAGCCGGAAATGGATTTTCTGGTGCTAAACGGTAATTCACCGACATGATTATGCAACCCGCTTTGGCCATAGTTGCGAGAGGAAGTCATGGCAGCAACTCCAAGCGGCAGAGCCCACGCAAAATCCACCACCATGGAAGTAGACAAGCAAAGGGAGCTTCCCCTGGAAATTTGGTAAATAGAAACGTACCCAAATGCCCGTGGACGTATCAAGGCCTACATCCCAAGATGTCACACCGAGCTCGGGCGCCAATGCAGTTGAAACACATGGCATGATTGCAGGTCTTTCGACGTGCCCTTCTTTGTAAACCCTAATGAGGCGATCAACTTCCTCAATAATAACCCCATGTTGTTGAGGCTCTCTGTTGACTTCAAGGCTCATACTTGAATCTCTGGTTATGGCAGCCATTCTTCTTTTTCTCCTAAGATGTCTCTGTGTGAGACCAAAAATGGACAAGTGGATTAATGCCTGTTCATGGGACTGCAATATATATAGGACTGAAAAGATAAATCATAGATTAGGGTTGGGGAAGGATGGGATATTTCCAGTGTCAATACGTAAAAGTCCAAGATGGGGGCAGGATGGTAGGGCTTGTAGCTTTGGTCCCCAATTTAGAATAAATTGATCACCTTTATGGAATGGTGGCACCGCATTATGTCTTGGACTCCGCTAGGTGGGTTGCTGTGTTCTAAATGTGACTTGAGATATGTGTCAACTCTAAACAAACTTTTACTTGTTTTGATTTGGACATCTTAATTGGTTGCAAACATGACTTTAAACATGTTAACTAATTAAGTTGTAAAGACCCGGTCCCCATGCTAATCACTCAAGAAAATCACACTCTGATCGAATACCCTTTTTATTTTGGCAAGTTCTCAACTTCACCTCAGTTGGTTACTGCTGTTTGCTTTTTACATGATAGATTTTATATGCTGCTTTTGGTTACAATTCAATTTTTGTTTACGATTTACATGAGTTAGCTAGAATTAAAGGACTCTTATTTGGTGTGATGGACTCTTAAAATACTAGCGAGACACACAAACTGGCTTGTGACGGTACCTCATCGTCGAATTAAAAAACAAAAATGTTTTTTCGTCCAAATCCATTAACCTATGCATAATGATGTACTTTGTGCCTTCTACTTGCGCTTGCGAGAAAAGTATCTACCAGAAGTCTTTAGTGGGTAATAGAAAGTGGTGCATGATGACTTGAGTTGAAGATCTCCCTCTAGAATGTGCGCGCGGACCAGTGTGTGAATGTTGGGAATATTATTATGTATGTAATGGAGTCAGCAAAATGCCGACCTAATTTCAGGTTGCCCCCCAATAACATCTTCTCCAAGCAACTACTTGATGTGTTAGATTTTTCGTACACTAAGGGAGTTTTATGTGGACTTGGACGGGGCAAGTCATGTTGTAGCTTTCTAAGCCAGCGGACCCTTCCTAGTTTCAGGACATCCACGGAACATGCCTGCCAGTGGAACATATCTTTCAGAGCCCAAAGGAATTATACCTCTAAAGTTCTTTCTCTTGGTCAATGGTTTCAGTTAGTGCACTAAAAGCCACTTTATCTCAACATGCTATACATGTCAACAGATGATTACATTGGAGTGCTTGAAGTAACCTCCTGCGCATTCCAATATGTCACGGATGATAGGATAGGGATCCTACGTTTTAATGGCTTTTACTCGGCGCTATTGCTTGTATATTTGGTGATATTTCTTTTTCGCTAAAAATCACTATGGGCGCTTTTTGATACAGCACGTAGTTTATACGTTAAAAATTCATATTTTAAACTGAAATTTATAAGCCACAATATGTTTTTCCTTTAATGTCAAAAAAATGAAGATGTCTTGATAATACTTGTATAGTGCTCTGGTATTGAAGGGAAGTCCTCTTTCTGGCAAGTACGAAACAAGTTTATACTACCATATAGCTGAGTATTTGTTGGGTTAATTAAATTTACCTTCTTAAGCTCAATCCATATCAATCAAAAGATCTATAAAGACAAATTACTAGTAGTGAGCCAAAGACTTCTCTTCCTGGAGACAACAGTAGAAGGAAAGTTTTTGGCTACTATTTAGGTTGTAAGAAAATAGCTACAACCCCTATATAGTTGACTATTTATAGTCATTCAATTTTTTTACCTGTTTTTATTTAATGATGTTAAAAAAGTGCTATTAAGAATTGTTATCGAAGTTAGCAAAAATGTCACTATGTTTTGTACGAAGGATTGTAACTATCCTCCTACAACTAGGCTAGCAGCAAAAAATTATCCATAGTTGGAAGTATGAAAGTTCCTTCATTAATGAAAACCTCCCCAACCAAATGGACATTGCTCCAACCAAGGAATAAGGAGACCAAAAACTCTAAATCCCAAATATTTCACATGCTGATTTGTGTTCCATAAAACTTATTCAAAAAATCTTTAAAAAGCAAGCAAGGAATTCCCATATCCGAAGTATATTGAGAAGAATATGTAAATAGAGATATCAGTATCAAGTGAAGATGATCAGAAGGAAGTGAACGTCACGTCCTGTTTAAGTATTAAATCTTCCTAATTACATGCAAGTGGCAACGCGTCTTTATTTTTCAAATTCCATCTTACTTAATTCCCTTTCGACCACCTCCATAACTCCACTGTCTCCAAATATAGTAATATAGTGATGAGGATGGTTTCAATTAAGACAACCTTATAAATATGCACCAAAACAAAAGATTAAAATCATATCTGACTACGGCACCTGTCAAATAGGTAACTGTTGACAAGACTAGCTCATTTGAAGATACTGTAAAGGGAAGTCTTCTAATGCCTGCAAGTCATCGTTTGTGAGCGATGCTTAAACTTCTCGAAAGGCTGCACCTCTTTCTCTAACAACTTGTGACTGCACATCCATGGCTAAGACAGAATAAAAATATTGCGACAATAAATATCTAGTTTTGCACTAGATATTTATCTTTACTCTTTAAATAAGTTCCCCGTAGTCGATACATTGAAGGTGGCACAGTACAAAAGAATACATACCAACAAGAAGTGCGATCTAGTGTTTTAATTCATCACCCGCATAGATCAAATGGAGCAAATCGAATTTTTATAGGGAGGGAGACCGACGGGTTGTGCTCTAGCGCTTCATCCCATCTTGCACGGGTGGAGCCATTTTGCCTGCTCGTTTCTGCCTTTCTACATTTCCATGCCACCCTATCAAAACAAGAAAGATTGAATAAAAACAATTAATTTGATGCAAAAAATGGTAAACTCAGAAGTCACACTGTGCAGTGTTGTATTAAAGAAAGCGCACAGAAACTTGGTTTTATCCGTGCAATAGCTGTTGAGATGTTTCAAATTAGCTCAGAAGATATGAAGAAGTTTCAAATAAACTAGTTTACAACCCTCTATCAGTTCCAACCCAGAAAATCTTGATAGTAGTTGCTTGCCATCCTATATATTAATGTTTTCTTTGCGGCCCTATGTCACATTTAAGTTTCGAGTCATCTTATGCTATAACACCTGTCTGGATCAATTTCTTCTTTTGCATGCATGCGTGAAGAGAGAGAGAGACAGAGAGACCTATGGACATGTCAAAGCCCCGGTTTTGCAGTTCCCGATACTCTTGGCACAAAGCACATTCCTCGCAACAGCAATGGACGCAGCAATCTGTGCAAGGACTCTCCTCTAAGAAATATTGGCCCCTCAATTTGGATCGATAGAAGCACGAGTACAAGCAAGAGCATCCCGTCACGCACAATATTAGCATGTACAGTGCTCCGCTCACACCACAAGCTGCACACGCACCAACACATGCGACAACACTTTAATATCCTCTTAGAAACTGGTCAAAAAGAGCAAATGCCATCGAAAGCAACTCACAAGTCGATCCTCTATCAACAATTTCGGCTATTCGGCCAAATGCAACACACGGACAGCAGCATGTCAAGCAACCTGCACAAAGCTACTGTCATTAAGTACGAATGCTATACGTGTGAAAATTAGTTTTGCTTTGACGATAATTAGAGATTTCGAGCTGTGAAGTGCTACTACATGGTTAAGCAACCATATATATAAGGTAAAGGGTTGACGGGGTTATAAAGCGCAACCATAGTTGCATAAAAAAAAATATGTAGAGCACCAGAAAGACTTTTTTTTGGTAAAAGCTAAATTTTTCTTCAAAAAGGCATTATTAGATTGTTGTATTTGGTGAACAAATCAATGATAATTGAAAGCCAAAACTCAAAGGTTTTCATCCTTGATTTTAACGTCAAACTTGCTTACTTGAAGTTGTGAAAGTTGTGCAAACCTTACAATTCTAGAGATTACAAAAGTTAAATGGGTTTATCAGTTGCTATAAATGTTGGGTTTTGTAACATGCTAGTGAAAATACTCATAGGGGCAAGCCGAGCTATGCTCAAGCCATTCCAAAGCCAATTTCAGAAATCCACCAAAAAAACCAACTGGTCACATCACACACGCTATCAGTGAATAAAACACTCTCAAAACCTGGATGGTATC
Organism: Escallonia herrerae; assembly: GCA_033070095.1. NCBI lineage: Eukaryota > Viridiplantae > Streptophyta > Magnoliopsida > Escalloniales > Escalloniaceae > Escallonia > Escallonia herrerae. Next base: position 24,241 of record JAVXUP010000037.1, read on the forward strand.
CGTCCGAGACCTTGAGAGCACCGAAATATTATAACTTTGAGGGGGCAAAACTATTCTTAAAGATAGTGCTCAATTTTGCGATAAGTTTTACTATGTTAGTTTCTACTTCAACATAGTAGTTTCTAGTTTATTTCTTAGACAGATTACTTCCATAACGTGGAGAGGTTAATTAAGTAAGAGAACCATCAGGGTGAATCTTTCAATATCGCTTGGGTGAACGCCTAACCTCTTTGTTATTAAAGGGTTAGAAACGGTCGCTAAAGCATCTTTCAGCGGCAAAAAATTGTGGAGTTTTGCAAACTGCACATTGGTCTCACCCTCAAATGCATACCCCTCCCCTCCCCTCCCCCGCAAAAAAAAAAAAAAGAAGGCTAGTACTACGAGATCTACGGTTACATTGTTGATCATCAACTCAAATTCCAACAGGTTGATTTATTCTTTTGTAAGAAATTTAAACATTCAAATGGCGAGGCAAAAACATATCAGGTATCTTAACATGGTTTCCGAGTTGAGTCACTGAACTTATTTGCTTCTGGTACGAAAAAAATGTGATGCGACTTCCTAGCAAATGTGGACTTACAACTGCTAAAGTCACTGCAGCAACTGCAGAAACCGGTGGACCAAGGGACCGGAGAACGAGAACGGAAGGACAAGTTGCGTGCCGCGGCAGGAGGGTTCGTAGGGTTGTTCTGGTTGGAGTTGGACGACATATTTATGGGAGTGCCGTCAGTGGGTTTTATGGGGTTTGGATATTCATAGTCAAAGAGAAGTGGCACAGGCGGTGATAGTGGCGGTGGCGGCGGCGGCGGCGGCGCTGATGCTGCCTGATTGGTTGAATCCGCCGGAGGAAATCCACTTGAACTTGACGGAAACATGGTAAGCACCCGCAGAGAGAGGAAACAGAGAGGGAGATGGCAATACCAAGTAGTTATTTGGATTTTGGAAAAACAAAACGGTACATACGATTGCGCCTCTTAGCGGTTGGTTGGCAGTTAATAGCACTGTACTCATTTCTTCTTTTTTTTTTTCCTTTTCTTTCTGGTTTTTTTCTTTTTCATTTTCTTGGGGTTGTGGGCGTGGAAATTGACATCATTATTGGCTGTGGAAAAATGCATTAAAGATAATATATTTAGCTTATCACAACAAATAATGTATAAATTGAGCATACACCGGTAGTTATGTTTTTGTTTGCTCTCTCTCTCTCTCTCTCTTAACTTTGTGCTGGCCGTTTTTGGCTTAAATTCCTACTTAATTTTTATTGTCTCCTACACATGTTCTACAAGATTTTTGGCAATAACATGGACACATGTATTTATTTAAGTATCAAAATATGAATATTAATTTGGTAAAGTCCCTCATTGAGGGTTATAATTGGTGAGAATTTTTCCTCTTCAGCATGCTTTAAGATTAGATACCAGACATTAAGAAATGTAACTTAGGCTAGACAGCTCGTGAGCAACCCGTGCCAACCAGCCCAGCCCGTATCAATATGGTTCTGAAATTGCTTTTATCGAGTCCGTGGTGGATATGGGCTGAGCATGGAGAAAGGTTTTTGATAACCTACCTAGCTCATGGAAAAACCAGCATGTCCAACTTTTGTATGATATTAATTATTATGTATATAAATTGTACGTGTGCAAGTCATGTGTTCCCCCCCCCCCCCCTCGATTTCGTCTTTTAAATTGTCTTACCATCCATGACATGCATGAATATAATGTAATCTACACCTTTTAAAGCCTTAAACCTAGTAGAATAATACCTTTTTGTTCTCTTTAAATGCTACGTAGCTACAAGCGCGAAATGTATATTCACTCTAACATCTCTGTCTCTTTACCCTATTTCATTGCATATCTCCTTCCAATTTCCTCCTTTCACCGTATATATTGTAACACATGCACACATAAATACCTTGTCAAGCCACTAATTAGATTAGATTCTCTGTGCGGTGGTGGGTTGTAGTGATAGGTAGATCGAAGGTAGTGGTGGTAGAGTTGTCAAAAGGGCCGGGCGGCTCGAGGGCTGGCCAGGCCAGGCCCTTTTTTGGGCCCGGACTAGCCCTAACCCTTAGGGCTTGGGCCAGGGCCAGGGCTAGACCGAATTTTTAGAGAAACAGGCCCGGGCCCAGCCCTTAAACGGCCCGTTTTTTGCCCGGCCCTAAAATGGCCCGAGTTTGGCCCAGCCCGGCCCTCTTTTAGCTCGAAAAATGGCCCCTTTTGGTCCTAAGGTTGGCCCTATTTCTGGCCCTTTTTTGGCCCTACACACAAGCCTTCTTTTGGCCCAGTATTATTGTATACACACATTATTATATATAAGTGTGCGTGTCCAACGATAATCGAATGAGTAATGAATCTAAACATGAATTATGATGATCGTTCTTCATTGGTGCAATAATCAAAGATATGTTTGACGTAAAATAAGAATTAGATTACAAAGATTACAATCGAACCATGAGAAATCATGAGCCTCCTTGAAAAGGCCTTGGCGGTCTTGGATGAGCCGAACTTATTTGTCAATAAATACCAAACCGACTAATTCCACCCTCTTACATATAAATTAGTATTGGCACCGTGCGTAAAAGAATAACTGTTAAAATACATATAAAAAGCTAGTATTTATATTATTAAATAATAATATTATTTTGAATAACAAAAAAAATTAGGCCCGGGCCCGACCCAAGCCCGCCCCTAGATGTTGGGCATAGGGCCTGGGCTTGGACTGGGCCCAGATTTCCCCCATTCTAGCCCGGCCCGTTTGACAGCGGCCCTGGCCGGTTTTGCTGAAGGCCCGATGGGCTGGGCCGGCCCAAGCCCGGCCCATTTGACACCTCTAAGTGGTGGGTTTTTAAAAGGTCAATATAATGAGGGGGTGGGGGAGGGGAGGATGGGGGAAGGGGGGAGATCAAGAGAGAGAGAGAGAGGAGAGTGCGCGTATCTATGGTGGTGGGTGGTCCGTGAGGTAGTTGTGTTGCAGTGATGTTGTTGGGTTCACTGCTAGTGGTGGTTCAATATACTATCATCATCATTATGACCAATCAGTAGACTTAGATGATTTTCATACGCTTAAAAATCAAGTAAACAAAACCTAATTTGTAACCATGGACAACCTGTGGATAGCCCATAACCCTCAGAATTTGTGTATTTCCTCAAATATTATCCGGCCCTTAGATGGGCTAGGTTGGGCATGAGCAGACGTCTTTTCAGAGTGAGCTTGGCATGACCCTTGGGCTCGTCTACGCTCCCCAAGTTGCAACCCTACCATGCATAACAATTTTAATGTGCATTTCATATGCTTTCAACCATTTTTGCACTTGAAAAATATGTCTATATTGGTTCAATGTGTATTTTTGTTTTTTGGTTAATAAGAGAATTGCATTCAAAAAAAGATAACATTCGGCCTTAGGGCCATTACAACAAAACGAAATCCGAGAGTTCAAATAAAACACAAGGATGGCTACATTTGCCAAACCCTAAAGACACCTTGCAAAAGTCTATGAAGACAACATCACTATGAACCAGGTTTATAACCTCAGTTTGTTATCAACCCAGTTTTGGTAGATATCTATACGGGCCTGACATGCAAAGGATGCTAAAAGTCATGCTCCCGTCAAAAGGTGAGGAGCCGCCCTGTCAATACTAAAGTAATGATAGTCTGTTACACTATAATAAAAATCATAGATGATGGGTGCAACTGTATCTAAAATATCTTCAGAACTCGCCATCTTTTTGAAGAAAAAACAAGATTCAGTTAGAACCTTGATATGTGTATTGATGTTCTTATGCATCGAGCAATCCTGAAGCAAGCATTTGCTTTCAAGCAATAAGTAGCATTACCGAATGGCCACAATCCATGTTATCTATGTATTATTAAGGGAAAGCACCCTTGTAGGAAGCCTTTTTTCAAGTTCCAACTATACCCTTTTACATCATATACACTAAAAAAAAAATTAACCAATGTCAGTATTGAAACTTATTTTATATTCAAAAGAAGAGTGCTCCACCCCACTATAATTAAAACTTCTTCTTTATCCCATTTTTTCCAACCACTCTGTTCAAATCTTTAACCGTCAACAATTTTACTTCATTATTAATTCTCAGTTCCTGTAGATCTCCATTTGCAAAGTAAACTTATTTCTTTAGTATGTACCTTTTATTATTGTATTGGTCAAGTTTACATATGTTTTAGTTAATTAGCACACGCAACAAGTGTGCTGCGGCGACCACTGATGTTTTAAAAGCTCAGGGTAAAAGAAATACTAACAGGTATACTTGGAAACTTGCTTCCGGTCAACTGTATTATCTGAAAGAAATAACAGGTATACTAGGAAACTTGCTTGCGGTCAATGTTTAATACAGTTGTTTTGTTCCTGTACACGTCCCTATTCACACGCTAAATATTATCTAAAACTCTGTCACGTTTGTGATTGGTCTCATCCAGGAAACTCCTCCCTTTAAGGTTGAAAAGAAATCCTAAGAGAATTCTTTCGGACAAAATACTAAATGGTATACACGATTGGTCATATAATCGTGGATCCATTCCGTAAAAGATGAAGTCAGTAAATGAAAATTCACTGAAATTCAATCTTTGTGAGATTGTCAATATTGTACCGAGGGCGTCTTTAGAGTCTCGAGTGTGAAAAAAAAAGTTTGTGACGCTAAACAGGACTCCCGATAGAAGCCGTATTCGATGAAAGTCGTATGTACGGCTTGGAGGGAGATCTTTCATATCTTTCGAGATCCACCCTACAATATGGCGTAAAAAAGCCAAAATCATAAGATTAGGATAAATTACACACAGTACTCCTGAGGTTTGTCCTAAACTATACACGATTATGCCTATCTTTTTTTATTATTAAACTCTAAAGTTTGTACCCGCATTTCATGGAATTACACAAATCTGACGGGAAGCGTGACTCCGTTTGGAGATTCCCTGACAAACCAGTTTTGCTTTTTTCGTACCCAAACTACCCTCCCTTTGTTGAGTCAAAACCAAGCTTGTCATTTTGGATTTTTAAACATCCAAATAATATTTGAGAATTTAAATTGTACAACCAACAACGCATGTTGTACAACCAATAACGCATGTTTTACAACAAATAATACAGGAACAATTTGCATTGCAAGCGCTATAGTCAACCAAATATTGTTGCTAACCCCATCAATCCCACCGGAATTAGCACCACGACCATCAAGCCTATGCCGACAACACCCTCGCGATCGATGAACAGCCCCATCAATAGCCATCACACTGCCCTGCGCCACCACCTACTGACAGGCCACCACCACAATCACCACGACCCACCACCCGGCAACACCATCCTGTAACACCACCGACATGCCCCACCCGGTAACACCCGACGGCGTCCCAACAATACCCACCAACAGCCCCACTAACGGCCACCACACTGTCCCACTAACGGCCACTATAACCAATGATCACCAGACCACCAAATCATTGTGATCGCCGATCTGTGTGATATGTATGGTGGTGTGGTATGCGGCTGCAGGTGGTCGCTGATCGCTCTGTGTGTGTGTGTGTGTGTGTGTCAGAGAGAGAGAGAGAGATGGGTAGTGGAGACCAAATTGTCCCGCCACAACCCACAACCCACCACTGTCAGCGCACCCACAACCACCCACGGCCATCCCAGCACACCCACAACCACTAACGGCCATCAATCACAAAACCCAAGGGCCACGCACGACCACCTACGCATTTGGTCTCGAGTCAACAAGCCCACCATTGGCCACCACACTGCCCCGCCACGGCCCAACAACCTCGGCCCATCCACATCTAAATCCGGCCCACCCAGGACCACCCACGGCCATCCTGCCACACCCACCACTACAAGAAAAAGGCTTTTACTTACGGATTATCCCGTCGCTAAAAGCCCAAAATCCGTCGCTAATAGTTTTTACCACGAATTTACCGTCGCTTAATAGTTTTTGCCACGGATTTACCGTCACTAAAAGTCCCTCGTGTAAAAGCCCGTAACTAAAAGTTTGGCGACATAATTTTCAAATCCGTCGTCTAATATTGCATTTTTAGCGACAGAGTTATTTATTAATTAGCGATGGAATATCCATCGCTAATTATATTTTACGTATTTTAATTTATTTTCTGTTTTGTGAAATTAGCGACGGAATATCCGTCGCTAATTATTTTTAGAGACGGAACATTCCATCGCTAAATAAGCCTTTTGGCGACGGAATATGTCGTCGCTAAAAAACTGATAATAGGACACTTTTAGCGACAAAAGTCAATTTTTTTTAATTTTTCTATTACCCAAAACCTATAATAAATATTTCAATTCTCAACAACAACACACAATAATCAATACACAAAGAAATATATATAATCAATCATAAAAATATTTTTTATAAAAAAACTCGTGACGAACAAGTCAGGAACCGGATAAAGCCGGTTAGGGGAGGGGAGAAGAGTACAAGCAGGGCGGGGGAGGGGTATATTCCGTCGCAAAAGTGTAGTTTTAGTGACGGAATTTTTACCGACAGAAACAATTTGTTGCTAAAAAAATTTTACTAAATTTTTAAAAGGTGGCCGAAAATAGGAAATTTTTAAAAATATTTTAGCCACGGAAAATTCATCGCTAAAATCCCTTCGGTAAAAATCCGTCGGTAAAGATTTTTACCAACGGTTTGTACCGTCTTTAAAAGTTTTTAGCGACGGATTTTTCTCCGTCGCTAAAAATCTGTCGCTAAATAGCTTTTTTCTTGTGGTGCACAACCACCAACGACCACCAATCACAAAACCTGGATACCTTGCTCCTTAATGGGTTACATAGTGTTGCTCTGGCCCCAAGGTCAAGGATTCAAGACCTGGTAGAAAGAGGGAGAGGGAGAGGAAAAAAAATGACCAATCAAATTTGTGAGGGCAAAAATGTATTTTTAGCAGTAAAAGAGAGTCGTTAAAGCTCACATGGTATCAAAGCGGGACAATCGAGGCCCAACAGAAAATTCATATCACTAATTCACCGTCACTATTTTGAGTCAACTACATATTTGGATCACTCTAAAGAAGTTTGAACGCAGGTGAGGGAGTTGTTGTGTTTGAGAAACAATCTTACATCGGAGAAATATATATACTTAACACTTCAATGTATAAGCCTTGTAAAACATTTCATTAATTCTCAATCGCATATGAATTGAAAGATTTGACACATATGAACTAGTCCTGCTGATTCCCATTGCTTGTCTAGCTAGTAAAAGAAACTTATAAACATATTACATATTCTTCTTTTCAGCATGGTGAATTTGCTCGGCATCTTCGTCCTTTTTATTTTATGGCCGTGTGTCACTATTTTGATTTCGTTTAGAGATCAATCTGCGGGTTCCTAGCATATCATCTACAAATGTCAAAGCTTTTGACAATTTACTAAGCTGCCCTATATATGCAGGCAGCAGCAGTACCCCAGTACACAAGTACCATAAGATCATAACATTGTGAAACTAGGAATAAGGGGTCTCCAAACTTTGTTCCCTTCGAGAAAAATGCATCCAAAGAACCCAGAAATCGAGGGTCCAAAGTTGGCTCCATCACCTCCAGCTTCATTTCCAGAAGGCCAGTGGTCTACTGGTCTCTATGATTGCTGGGATGACCGTACTTGTAACCAGTACTATCTATGCACATGCCTGTAGTTATTAATCAACATCATGTTTTTTCTTTCTTACGGAACAACATCATTTTCCCTTATTTCTCCCCATTTGTTTTGTTTATGTTTCACTACACAATAAAGGCACTGCGATGATAGTCTTGTAAGTTCCTTTCCAGACTTATACTTAAAATCAAGGGCTAATTACACCTATGTCCCTGAGGTTTGAGGGTAATTACACTCGAGGGCACAAAGTTTCAAAATGTAACACTTATATCCGTTGACAAACGGAACCCTAAAAATTCTAACGGTTTTAACACTCGAGGACACAAACGGAATCCTAAAAATTCTAACGGTTTCAAAATGAATACTAGATTAGCCAAGAAATAACAAAATGACTTTTAAGCGACGGAATACCTTCCGTCGCTAAAACTCCGTCGCAAAATACATATTTTCTTGTGGTGGCCAATCTAGTATTCATCCATTTAACCTAAAACTAACATGCTCAAATAACAAGTTAAAGGGTAGTAAAATGGATGAATATGCCACATTCTCCTTCCAAGGAGAACGGGTGTGAAGGCCTTGAAATTAGGTTTAAAAAGTAATGTGGGCTTACCAAAAGCCTAACAAATATACCTCAGAAGTATATTTAAACCATAACACAAATCAAGGCAAGCATGTAACAAATTAGACATAATTTATCTATGTCATATAACTCTTCAAAAAATATTTATTGCTACTCATGAAGTGTAAAAAATAATATTTACGCATTATTCGTATTTTTGGGAACCACAAAAGTACCACAAAAATACTCACAAATGACCAAAAACTGAGAGATAAATCCTAAAAAATTGGCAAACAGTAAATTTATCCTTAATATGCCCTCTGGAATTAAAGAAAAATTCTGTGTATATAAAACAAAATTTTAAAGCTAATTTCTTTATAGAAAAAACGTTTAAAAAATAAACAAAACACCTATAGAGGGTATAAAGGTAAATTTAACACCATAGAAAAAATTTCTTGGCTAATCTGGAGCTTCACTTGCCGGCGGTGACAAACACCGGCCAAAAAACAGTCTGCACGCGCCTCCACGCGCCACCGTGCGTGTGGGACAGCATCTGGATATGTCAAGCGCGTGTGAAGCACGCGCGCGTGGCAGCTGCCTAGCTGGCGCGTGAGAGCGCGTGGGCACGTGAGCGCGTGGTGCGTTGCAGCAGCCTTGGCTGCGCGCGTGAGGCGCGTGGCGGCGCGTGCGGCGCGTGCGGCGCGTGTCGCGCGTGGCATCAGCCACGGCTTGCGCGTGGGAGCGCGTGGCGGCGCGGCTTTAGCGCGTGAAGTGCGTGGATCACTGTTCATCTTCTTCATTAAACCTTAATTTTTTCCAGCGCCGCCATGTCGCGATGCCAACTTTTTAAGGCCATATCTTTCTTGTTTTTAAGCCAAATAATGCGTACGATATATCGTTGGAAAGCCTATACGACATAGATTAATTATGTACCAACCGATCATGATAAAAACAGAATATCATGCTCCGAATTTGAGTCCCAAAACTCGAAAAAATCACAGTTTTCTTGAAAAATAAAATAGTGATTTCTCATAAACCATGCATCCAAAAATCACGAAATTTTATGGAGTTCATCCTCAACCATAGGAGAACAAAACTATATAATTATTTTTCAGAAAACATGCTCAATAAATTTTGAATTTTTGTAATGGGTCTCATTCATGTATCCGGAAAAAATCGCAACATGCACATAATTTAATCTAACATGTTAAAGGCGAATCAACAAGTAATCATGCTCTGATACCAATGTTGAAACGATTACAACATTTATTGTGCTACCACGTAACACGTAATGGGTTCGAAAACATACCGTACGAAGTCTCCGAAAATTCCGATGTAGGATCCTTATTGTTACGAGCCTCCAACACGCTTGATCTTTTTCGCAGGTACGAAAACGGCTACTAGAGTTGAGTTCTTCGTCCACGAACCAAATCTTAGAGCTTGGTGATTGCTCTAGAGAGAGGGTTATTACTATTGACTTATGATTTATTGGGATATCTCTAGCTTTTATATAGAGATACAATTAGAGACTGACTTTACCTCCAACTCTTAGGAGATAAAGATTGTATTTATCTCAAACACTTAAGTGATAAATATTCTCTAAATAACTGTATTTATCCAAACTAACAAATACACATTATCTGTTAGTGGGCGGATAATGGGTCCACAGACCCAATTTATTAACAAAAATTATATATGAGATTGAGTAGAGAGAAAAATATTAGTCAAACTTTTGATTTATATGACATCGAGTAAGCAATAATAAATTCACTTTTGAATTGCACTCTCCTAAACTCCGAATGGCTTCATTGACACTAATTAAGAACAAATTTTGATTTTTAGCGACAAATGTGGAGTGGGAGATTTCAAATTTAGAATCAATTTGTTATACCCCAAAATAGCTGCAAGGTTTGTTTAACTTTCTTACTTTTAACTGCTTTAACCAAATAGAATGTAGGTAACGTAAGCAACTTTTAATGGCAAATATGGAAGAAAACTATGGTCGACCAGGCCCTGCACAGGGTTCGCCCTTGACTACCAACACCACCGTCCTCCCTCTCCTACCAACTCCCAAACCAATCTGCCCCATGTTGATCAACCCCTGCCAGTACGATCGGAGGGTGGCGAAGAATATTGGTAGTGCGCTGGGGCAAGGAAGATGTTCGTGAGTAAGACCATGAACCGGCGAGGTAGAGTGGGGTGTTGGGGGCTGACATGCATCAACTCTGGACGAAGGCACGGGATGTCATTCGTTTTAATGCTTTACGAAGTTTAAATGTCTAATTTACCCTCACGTTGCTAACCGATCAAAATGATTTAAAGGGTCTTAACGTGCATAAAGGCAACTCTTGCACAAAAAAATTATTCTATGCGATTGTACAATCCCCTTTTTTTTTTTTTGGCAGGAAATAATCAATCTTGATATCTTTTGTAGTGTCGTTTCCCCTTCTTTTCTTTTTTTGATAGAAAATAATCAATCTTGAGATCTTTTATAATGTCATTTCTCGGATTCAAGTTTTATCCCCTCGCAAGAACTTTGGTTAGTGAAATACAAACTTTCAATAGTTATAGCAAGAAATGTCTATTTTCACATTAGGCTATGCTTTTTCACACGCTCATTCGTTGCTAAAAGATCTAAACTTTGTTACTAATACACTTTTTAGTGATATAGCAAGGGGTGTAGAAATATGCGCTCCCTATAACTTACACAGAGTCTATCCTTCTGGAGAAATATCCCCAAGAAGCCTGCTTGCACTATTTTTAGTGTCTTTTCATAAATTGAGGGGATTACATTTGATTCGTGCCACATGAAGGTAGTGTTTGAAATCATTTATAGTTTTGATTTTCTATTTTCCAAAAAATCAAAATCAAAATCAGTTTAGTTTTTATTTTTTACAAAAATAAATAGATATTTGATTACCCAGTTTTTATTTTGTGTTTTCTCTTTGATGGTAGTTGCAGTGGCGCTGGTGAGGCGTGGCGGTGGCCGGCAGGGGCTGGTGGCGGCAGGCTGTGGCAGTGGCGGTTTTGGGGGTGGGGGGTTGGGGGGGGGGAGGAGGGGTCTCAAAATAAAAACAAAAACTGAAAATCCAAAACTCCAAAATTGGAGTTTTCAAAAACAAACCTATTTAAAAAACTAAAGGAAAAAAAACAAAATTTATGTGTTAAATGCGTTTTTTTTTTCTAATTTACAAAACTAAAAAAAAAAAAAAAACCAACCAATTTTCAAACGGACTCAACATGTTCAAAGAATTCCAAACATACATTCTTGAAAGAAATGGTTGATACCAGATACTAGCACAGGTTCTACGATTTTTATTGATTACCCTTAGGGATGATGTGCCCCCAGTTCTTTAGTCAAGCTCTGAAATGGTTCATGCCAACTGGTGTTTTCTGATACCCCTGATTGTTGTTTAGTATAAAGTTCATGATAATTAAATAAAACTAATTCTATGCACTTAAAAACCGTGACTACGACTTGAATCCGGCAATGATTTGACACCAACACTCACATCCATTTATAAGTCTTATTAAATCTAAGTTCCACTTGTCAAAAAAGACACAAATAGGAGCTAGCTAGAACGGGAAACAGAAGCCAATGTAGAAGTAAAACCAGTAACATACAAAACCAGACATATTTTTCAAGGCATTTCACCAAACCCTCTTCCAACGACCTGGAACATTGACCCCAACAAAGTACCTCTTTCTCAGTAGTTAGAACGCCGTACCCTATATAACAATCTCAAATTTTATCAGTGTAATAACCCAAAATTGTCATTTCATCATCGTCTTATCATACTCTGATCGACTCTTGCGGTCTTCGAGCTAACATGAATATATCCCCTAGTTTCAAAAAAGATACTCGTTATGACTGTTATAATGCTACTAGTTATGGGCGGTCAGATGAATACGAAGACAACGAGGATGATATCTTGTATGCGGAACTCAGAAGACAGGTTTTGCTATTGACAGCAGATGATGACGATGATGTTTTTCTAAATACCAAGCTTCCAAATGTCGAAAGGGTCATCAAACGACGCGCAAAACTTGCTGCATATGCTCGAATGCTGCCTGGAGGCTATTTCAGTTGGCAAGAGAATGAGAGTGCTAACTCGGTTCCCGCTTGGCTTTCGAACTTGTGGAGAAATGCAAGCGGAACCGGGGTGTTCATACCTGAGATTGCCAAAACTACAAGAAGAAATAAGCCGAGTAAGTTCTTTATTCCTATAATTATATTTTTGCTTGTTTGTTTTGAATTTTTTTTTAACCTGTACATAATTGACAGCAATAACATGACATCTGACTGAAAATTTAGACCATAGACGCAAGAATAATGTTCCCATGCGCATAATTGGATGGTCTAGATCTTGACGCGTGGCGTCCCGTTCATACTTAGCAACCGTGATGGAGAAGAAAGTTTTTTAGTTCTTTTTTCATGTATATGATGTTTGAAATGTGCTTGCAGGAAGGAAGAACAATGAAAGAGGAAGAACGTATAAGCCGGAGGCTAACAAGACCAGATGAGTATGCAAAGAGTTCTGCATAATGGTGAAGTTATGCTGAAAATGTATCTACCAATCACAATCTTAAATACGACCGAAACAAATGATACAAAGTGCATTGTCCAGTGGCACAATGACACTGCCACCACTAATTTCTTTGAGTGCTTCAAAAGTTTTTGATGATATTGTTCGAATTTAGAGCGAGGAAGCCAATTTTCACAAGTGAACTTCTCAGATGAGAGATAGACGACATTCTATACGTGTTGGTTGTTTCGTAGGGAATCTAAAATTTTAAGAAGGTAAAGCGACTCCTATACCTTCTTTATATTGACGAATTGAGGAGGTGCAGAAGTTGGTAGACCTGCCACCTTAGTCGTGTACATGCATGAAACAGAACACCTGCTTTTATAGAGTTGTTTTGGTTGGCTTAAGAACTTCTCATCGAACTTTTCCAGCTTGCATGTTGATGTCTATGGTAACATGCATCCTTGAAGAACGACTTAATATTGTTCGATAAATGTGATCACATTGTATGAAAAATGTCCCAGTCAAACGTAGATACTTTGTTTCCTAGGCAATATATGCATATGGCAACAGAAATTACTGCAATGAGGTATGACAAATCTGACTTTTAACATATAAGAAAAAATCCCTTGACAATTGAACAAGCATTCTCTGCAACATTGCAAGATTTTCCAAACAAATTTTAAGGCAGTATTTGTCTCTTTTTACATCGATGGTTTATAAGAAATTTATCTCCTTGACAAAACAAACAACATATCTATGGTACTCTTAATATCTTAACCAAATAGAAAATATGTGCGAGCGAGCATGAGAGAGAGACTTGTGGACGGGAGGGATTGCAAGCAGACTTGTACATACTGAACTAAAGGATGTTTTCAAGCCGGTTTAACCTATTAATAACAGTCACTAGAGCGATAGTTATGTTGGAATTTTATAGGAGGAGGGGGGGAACTACATAGTAAAAATGAACAACACAGCCTATTTTGAGACTGGGATGAAGGGATGAAAGAATTGAGATCCATATCGTCTTTTAAGTGTCTATTGCACTCACGCCTTTCGGCCCAGCCCCTGTTCGAAAATCCTCGGGTTTTGATAAGAATCAAAGAATATAATCTCTTCTATCTAAAGCGGGCCTTAACTTAAGTTTCTATCTAAAGTAGGGCCTAACTTATCAGTGGGTCGGAGGTACGTGTTAAAATCGCTGACAACTAACTAGCCAAAATGAACCGACATATGCAATAGAAGGCAATTCAGATGTTGTAAATCTACTTGATAATAATTATAGATAGCAGAAAGAAGCCAGGGAGAAGTACCTTGGCAATGGGCAGTACGTAGCATGGATTGTTTGCGCAGTCGCACACACCATACACACATCCACAACCCCCCGCCAGCCACAAGAGCCATATGCCACCAGATCGTCCTACTAGATTGCAATATATTTTGGCCTATAAGCATGTGTAATGTCATTTACAAAGTTATCACCTCCATTATGGTTCGCCGTATGCAAACACGTCTCCCTCACCTTATTTTCCCGTTCCAAAATTCATTTATTCTCGGGCGACATATCATGGATAACACCCTCATGGCCCATGAAATTATGCATTCCCTCCGCAAGAAACGGGGTTGCTGTGGCTCTATGGCTATCAAAATTGACCTCACCAAAGTGTATAACCAACTGGAATGGCCTTTCATTCAACACACGTTGCATAAATTGGGCTTTCCATCCACCTGGATTAATCTGATCATGGAATGCGTCTCCACCCCATCTTTCAAATTAATGGTCAACCTAATTCTCTTATCCTCCCTGAGCGTGGCATTAGGCAAGGCAATATCCTTTCACCTTATTTTTTTATTATCTGTTTGGATATGCTCATTCGATCCGTCCATCTAGCACATCAAGATCGTTATGTTATTGGGCTCAAAGCTAGTCACAATAGGCCAACTGTTCCTATATTGTGCTTTGCAGATGAGAGCTACCCTTTTTTCACGCATGAATTGTGCTTCTGCTCAGCTTGTCCTGTCCTTGCTTGATGAATTCAGCACATTAGCAGGGCCTCCGATTAATTTTCAAAAATCTTGTTTACTTTTCTCTGCTAACCTACCTTGCAACCGTCGTCGTGCCATTGCCCGAATCCTCCAAAATCTGAACTCGTCTCAACACGATATGTATTTGGGCCTGCATGTCATCACAGGGTGCGTTACTCGTGCCACCTTTCAAGCTACTACTGACAAACTTACCCACCGCGCCCAGTCCTGGGAAAGGTGCTTTCTGTCTTATGGCGGCCGCACCACCTTAGTAAATCCGTTCTCTCTACTGCTCCACACTACATAATGCAAAAATATCAATTTCCTCAAGCTACCCTAGCAGCTTTAACAACACATTGACAGCTTCTTTTGGGGGCCTTGCAAAGATCATTCATGCCCGGCGTTGATGAACTAGGACACTATCCACCAAATACAAGCCGATGGAGGGCTCGGTGTTAAAGACCTCACCGCGCTGAACCAAGTTTTCCTTATGAAACTAGTCTTGTTTCTCTTGCAATTCCTTGATACCCTTTGGGCTCATGTTTTTAAAACCAAGTACTTTCCTTACCTCCTTCTTGGGCATGGGAAAGCCTGATTAAAGGGTTCTGACACCTAAGTCAAGGTCTTCGATGCAAATTCAGAATGGTCATTCACTAAACGTTTAGAATGACGTTTAGGTTACTGGTTACCCTTCCGTAACCTTGTACCATCGCATCTTAAAGCCACCCTTCCCTATATTCATGTCAACTCTCTTATTACCCCCAGCGTGAATGGAATCTACGGCAGATTGAAAACTTCGTCGTCATTCCCCCCCCCCCCCCCCCTCCCCACATCTTTCTTCTATATGTGGCTTGCCTCTTTCCTTTGTGCCGTACCATGATCGTCTACTGTGGAAATTTACTGACCACAGGAATTTCACTATGAAATCAGCATGCACGTACCTTCCTACATTCTCAACAAGGCAGGCTTCATCGGCCCTTGCTACCTTGGCATGGTCTTTGGAAATTGTCCCTACCGCCTAAAATCCAGATCTTCCTCTAACTTCTATTCTACGACCGCTTACCCACCAGTGCTACCTTTTTCCACCACCATATAGCATCTACTGCACAGTGCTCCTTGTGCTCTGCTGTGGTTGATGACTCCGCTCACTTCTTCACTACTTGCCCCCACTTTCAACCACTCCATGAACCTCTCTCCGCTTTGCACATGTCATCCTACAACCCTGCTACAACTCTTCGACTCTTAAATCACATTTTTGATCCTCTATACACTGGTCATCCTCTGTATATTGCTCTCTTCATCATGTGGCATGCCTGGCTCGCACGAAACAACACTATTTTTCGTCATCAGTCGATTAATTATCGCTCTATTCTTCACTTTGTTACACTTATAGCCCACATATTTCTTACCCTTTCCTCAGTTGCGCCCCCTCCCCCCTCCCCTCGACGTAAACACACCCCCGTTCTCTTATCTACATTGGATGGGTTCCCCCTCCCCCTACGTACGTTAAGTTTAATTTTGACGACGAATTTGCCGGAAACCTGGGCCCAGCGGGCATCGGCGGCATTTTACGTAACGCATCGGGATGTCCTAGATGGTTTTTCTATTCATGTTGGTTCAGCTAACAATGTTTTAGCTAAGCTATCAGCCATTTGGCGCGCGCTCAGTATTATCCATAATTTTCAGTTTAAGACATGTTATTATCGAATCTGATTCACTTGTTGCTTTGCATCGTCTCCACAAGTTCACAACATGCAACCAATGACACTTCCTCCTCTTCCACGACCGTCTAAATCTACTCCACCAGCGTTCAGCTGTACAATTTGCTACCACGAGGCTAATCTTGTAGTGGACTCGTTAGTTAAAGCTGTCAATCTCGACGCTTTTGTATCTTCTACTTTTGTCCATCCTCCAGATAGCACTACTCCCCTTTTGCTTTTTGATATGTACAGTGGAGTTTTGTCCCGACAGCTTTCTATAATATAACTTTTATAACCTATTTGCAAGTTTTTTTTAGGAGAGAAAAGAGAGGAAAAGAAAGGAAACTGACTCATTTCCTCCTTTTTCTCTGGTTTGTGAATTTTTTTAAGGAGAGAAAAGAAAAGAAAAGAAAAAGAAAGAAAGTTTTGGCCTCTTTTGTCTCTAAATCTTTCCTCCCAAAATTAGGAAGAAAAGGAGAGAAAGGAAACTCTCATAAGTAATACTTTAGTAACGCCTATATTACCCATGAAATTATGATGACTTAATTTTTAATGACTTTTAACTTTTAAGGTATTTTACAAAAAACCTATCATACCATTTATTACAAACAAACAGAAGACCAATTTGTGTTTATTCAATAACTAGTTTGTGTGTTTTTTATTGTGGCACTAACCGGTAAAAACTTATCACGTTATTATGGTATAAACTTTCTGTTTTGTCCTTGATGACCAGTTTTTTTCTCCGTTTGTATTATGTTCTTAGTTAGGATCATACTTTAAAGTCTGTGTTTGGATTAACATACTATTGTATAAGGGTATGTATGTAATGTTGTATCATTTCTTTTTTTTTCTTCTGAACTCACAAACAAAGGAAATGAATGTTGTTTTCCTCTCTCTCTTAAGCTCACAAACAAGATAAAGAAAAAATGTATTCCCTTCCCTTCTCTTCTCTTCTCTTCTCTTCTCTCCCCTTCCTTTTTTTTTCTTTTCCCTCATTTCAAAGCTCGCAAACAGGCTATTAATGTAATATTATTTGTACTTGACCAAAAAAAAACCTTTAAAATGGATTCAAGTTTGCCAGACTCAAATAAATGAGCTGAAATTAGGGGAGGTCCTGGCAATGATGCGGACGAGCATTGCCACGTGCGAATGAGGGTGCTCCTAAAACACCATTACGACGTCACTGGTATCGCCCGTTGTGCATCAGCAACACATCTAAGCAGATTCTCATACCCACTTTTTGTTACTGACATAAATAAAGCCTGTTACATTATTTTTTTCATTTATTTTTTCACCACTTAGCAATGTCGTATTGCTCATTTTCATAGGTCTTGACTTTTGAATATCCTTATTATTTCTTAAACTTTAAGACCTAAATCTCCTAAATTACGTGATGAAATGGAAGCAAACTTGAAGACCAAGTTCAAATTATTAGTAACTAGGGTTTAGGTCAGGGCACAAGCGACACATGTGGAGCACAAAACGAAACAAAATTAATGCAACAATAAAAAGAGATGACAGTTAATAAAAAAGCTCTTCATATGGACAAATGTAATTTGTACAATTCAATTAAGAAGGGTATAATCCAAAAGTGTTTTTTCTTTTTCTCTTTTTTTAATTTCTCAACCATCAACCACCGGCACTTCCACCACTTATCCCGATCCAAAGAGCCACAGATCGAGGACTCCCTCTATCCCCTCTCGTGTTCTTCTCCCCTTCAATTTTTCATATCCTTCGTGGCTGTTGCTGCCCAATGTACCTCGTTTTTCTTTAGTTTTCAAATTCTAGATTTTTCATCAAGTTTTGATTTCACTTTTAAAGTTTGATTATACTTTGATTTCGGTTTGGGTTTGTGTCGGGAACCCTTTGATATTGATCTTTAACGTTTGGTTTTGCTTTAAATTAGGTGGCATTCGGCTCAAAGAAGTTTCAATATGATTGTGCTGGGGTGGTGAGAGGTAAATGATGGTGTAATATGTCTAGACCTGGCAAAACGGCCCCAAGACCCGGCCAAGCCCAATAAGTCAAACCATGCCGGTTCGGATGGTCCACTAGTCCGCCTGCTAAAATAATTTTTTTTTTTTCATTTTACCGTTTTCACGTAACCGTAATAATTCACACATCCCATCTTTTTCTTTTCTCCTTGGCAGCCACAATAAACAATACGACACTCGGCGGCAGTCGCACCATTACATCACCGAGTAGGGGTAAATACCAAGCAGTTCAAATCAATTCGAACAGTTTAAACCGATCAAACCGAACCGTTCAAAATACTTAACAGTTAGATTTTATATTTCTCAAACAGACTTCGGTTCAGTATGGTTTACGGTTCACTTTTTTAAAACCGATCACAGGCTGAATCGAATCGACATATACTCTTTAATTTACTTTAACATTCATTGATAACTTTCAAATACACAATACTAAATAAAACCAAATAAACAAGATCTTGAAAGTTAAGTGAAAAAAAAAATAAGCAGTTATAATACAAAAGTCTAGTGTTTAATATCTCTTGTGTATTCGTTCATTCTTTCTCATACATCAATGACAATGACAAAGGCATGGTTGAGTTTTCTTTTGTAATATATATCTGAAAGAATGATTATGTTTAATATTAACACAAACACTTAGATATTAAATGTAATAAGATTATTTGCAATTGAGGAAAAGTACAACTTCAATTTTAGTAAATATTTAGATCCAATTGTAGGTATGCAAAGAGACAACGTCTTTAATTGGTGCAAATCGATCAAAACAAACCGTTCAAAATGACTAAACCGAACAGTCCAAACCGATGGGATTTGGTACGATTCGGTTCAAAAATTTTCAAACTAAGGGGTAACAGCTCGATATACAGTTTGACCCCCAAATCGAACCAATAGGAACTATGCTCACCTCTACCGTCCAATCATTTGGCCACCGCCTTTCGCTATAATATTACTCTCCATGCTCCCTCTCTCTCTCTTTCCTTCTCGCTCTCCCTTTTTCTCCATATTAACGGACTACGAGTTCATTTACAACATTCATTGTTTAATCTTTTGCTATAAGGTGATTTCAGGATTAGGGTTTTGAATTGGTTCTTTACATAGATTAGGTGGGTTTGTGCATATTTACATCATTCCGTCATTAATTTTTTAAAGTTTTAGATTTTTTGGAATCGTTAGATAGGTGACGCGATAATGAACTTGGCCCAAATGATGCAGTCCAAAGGAAGCAAAATTGGACCCGTTAATAGTAACTAAAATGTTTACCGCCCTTCCCCCCCCCCCCCCCCCCCCTTCTTGTTTTCCAATTTACAAACAACATGAGAGAAACTCTTTCACTTCCGTCCTTAACTCACGAGCGCAAAGATAAGAACTCAAAATCACTTTTGTTCCTTGCTCGTCTTCTCTCTTATCCCCTTGCTTCCTTTCTTTTCATTCAATTTTTGACAAGTGAAGCTTTATCAAGTCTTTCTGTCGATCTTTAGATACATGAGTTGATAAAAAAAAGAGAAAGAAAATGTGAATATAGTAAGAGTCTGTTTGAAATCCTATAGTTTTAGTTTTTAGTTTTCAGTTTTCAAAAAAATAAAAATAAAAACCAATTTAGTTTTTATTTTTTATAAAAACAGTGTGATGTTTGATTGAAGTGTTATTTTTTTTTTCCTCTTACATTTTTTGTTTCTCTTTTTCTGTTCACTCTGTCAGTGTTAGGACACCACAGCCCAACATTCCTCTACCACCACCCGACATTGCCCAGCAATCCTCCACCATCGCCCCAGCAGTCCTTCACAAACACACAACATCGGCCACTACCATCAATCACAACCACCACGGCAGAAGCTTTCTCCCATCCAAAATCCATGCCTCTACATTCCACAGTTTGCCATCAAATTGCAGCTTCTATTTTTTGATCCAATCCCGACGATCTTGAATTAAAGCCTAAAAGAAGTGGTATCATAGATCTAATAAAGTAGAGCATTGCTGGAGATTGACGGATCTAATGATGTAGAAGGTCAACGACTTAAGGTAGCTAGATGGTGGGGGTGGAGGTGGTGGAGGAAGTCGTATGGTGGGGGTGGAGGTGGAGATGGTAGCGACTGCAGCAGGTATCTGGCATTATGTGGAGTAGATCTGCTACGATGGGATAGATTTGTCGGTGCAGTGGCGGCGGTGGGGCAGGGATGTGAGTGGCAACAGTGGTGGGGTAGCGGCGGGGTCTTGATGTCAGGGTTGTTGATGGCGCTCGGTGGCTGCAATTGGGTGGCGATAGCTTTGTCGTGTGGTGGTGGTAGTTGGGGATTGGGGATAGCTGGTAGGAATGCTGAAACGAAAAGGAAAAAAAAGTGGGTTCTAAATTACTTCTAATAAAATTTGAAGGTGGGATCTAAAATAAAAATTCAGAACTGTAAATCAAAAACTCCAAAATGAATTTTTCAAAAACAGCCCAATATAGAAAACTGGTTTATAAAAATGAATGGGAAAAAAATAAAAACTGTGAACCAAACATCCATATTTTTGTCAGTTTTGACTAAAAAAAAATAGTTTCAAAAACAGTACCTAATCGGGTCTTGCTAACGAGTAACAAGTACCCAACGACATTGTTTAAGGAGCGTACAATTGCACTGCTGATATATCAGTTTTTGACGTTAAGTTAATTACAAATTGACACAGCTTTCACTATAGCATGCAATGAGCAAAACTGGTTCAGGAAATTAAAAAGAAAATCTCCAAGTGATGGTTTAAGAAGCCGAGCTCCCAATGCTCCAAAGAGTGGCACATGTCTCCATTTGGTCTAATTGTGGCTGCCCAATTTGTTATTCAACTGTTTTGGCCGGTCTTGACAGTTCACTATTGGGTGTCAAAGCCGTTGTATGATGCCCCTATTTGATGTTTAATGCACGTACTAAAAGAGGGAAACAAGCCGAGTGTCAAACCCTATACCATTAACCAACTGGGGACAACATGACTAAGCTTACATTAATGCATGACTTCGAGAGAAAATTGACAAATGTTCAAACCCAATCTTGAAACTAGACATTCACATGAAGACATACACTACCATACAGAACTAGACATTTTCTGCATATTAAGGTTCCATCTTCCAAATGGATCTTCTACATTGACCGTAAACAAAATCTCTTCCTTTCTTCCACTCGTCCCTCTATTTAATCACAAACCAAGATGGTCAAAAGCCACAGCCTTCACTTACAGTTCGCTCTAGTATGAACATGGTGATAGGTCCTGAATTTGCAAGTGTTGATCATGATGAGTTTTATGCTGAACTTGAGAGGCAAATTTTGGTATTGACGGCGGAAGATGATTGCGATGATTTTGTGGATTGTTCCAAGGTTTCAAACTCCATGAGGGCCGTAAGACACAGCTCATCAATGTGTGTGATTCAACCGGGAAGCTATTTCGATTGGACTGAGGATGGGAACACCAATTCAGTACCTACCTGGCTTCTGAACTTGTGGACAAATGGCAGTGGAACTGGGGTGTTCATACCTCATACCGTTAATTCTAGACGAAGAAATAAGCCAAGTATGTCCTCCCTGCGTACTCAGCACACATGCACAAACACATGTGCGTGCACGAGCACACCCCCTTTTAAGTTTCTTAGAAAGAGTTTAGAGGGTTTTACTGAATTACTTCTGCATGATTTGTGGTTTGCAGAAAAGAGGAACAACGAGAAGGGCAGAACATATAAGCCAGTTGCAAGCAAGAAGGGATGAATCAATTTGTCTCCTTTCACTTACATTTTTTCTGTCGTTGGTGAAGCTAATTACAGCCCCTGATTTTGATTCTTTCTTCAAAAACAACCTATATACTGGAAGACCAGCGCAAAACAACTGAATAGAGTTAACGGTAAAAAGTCCTAGAATTGTAAACCACATTTGTAAGTATTCGTTCGTATAGACCAATACAGCACCCAAATAGTGATCGCGGTGTCCACGCAAGCAGCACATGAACACCTGCAGAACAGGAACTATGCTATTGGATTCAACTCAACACCTCGCCAATCCGTTCTTTTAGACCATTACGTACAATGACTTGGTAGCTCAACAGTAGCAAATTCTACTACATTGCATATGAACTTGAAAGGCTACATGTACTTCTGTGAAGGTATTAATGTAACCAAACTTCATCGTCCACCAAAAATTGCCTACTCTGGACATCAAGATCATAGCCAATCCTGGGAAAAAGCACCTCTCTTCTTCAACAGGTTTATTCAAAATTGTCTGTCATGGCAATGATGGCTTTTGGTGGTAATAAATATAACAGGCAATAAAAGGAAATATGAACACAATATATACTAGTTTTGCTCCATTTGCAGGCAACAAGGAGCAATGACTGAAAAAAAAATTGGTTTGATGGCAGGGTGAAATGTTGAGGAACTCTGTCGAGTACAGTAACTGGAATGTCATATGTTACAAGTCAATACTGGTACCATATTAAGAAAAAAATTGGTAGAAACTTGCTTGATTATGAATGACATGCAGAATCACCAACCACCGTAAAACATGCATCAACGTGGCCACTTAGATTCATGTGACATCCCCAGATATTAAGGTACAGCCAAAATATACAAAACGGTGTCAAGAGAATCGAGCAAGTTAATATTGATTAGGATTGTGAGAATCACGTGTCAAGCGACACACGGCATGCTTAATTTACAACATTAAGACACGATTGTTAGTTATGTAGAGCCACTGTACATAACTTGCCTATACCAAATTGGCAGACATCCACATCAGGAAAGAAAGGTGCATCTCGGTACTCTTCCCCTGCTGGTCCACCAGGTTTTGTATCCATGAATATCCAGTTTAGGTGAAATATCAGGTCAATACTATCACACATCTGAGCTGAATGCGATGGAGTCAGTCCTTAGGTCGTGCCAGCCATAATGAACTGAGTGCACGCAGACGTGACGTGTAATCATTAATAACAAGAAGAGCACGAGCAGCTTGACGTGTGGTCAAAATTCGATGCATTTGCTGCAAAGTTTGCTGCCTCAGAAGATCAGCCTGCAAAGGGGAAGTATATGGTTTCACAACTTACCAATATCCCTGTGCAGAAAAATCTCCATTCATAAAAAGAGTCCTCTTTCACTTCTTATGCAAATCCTAAAGTAGCTATTTAATTATGTAAATGCTGGCCAACTCTTTACATTTACTTCAATTGTCAAGACGTAGTCATTGGTGATGGAAGGAAAGACCGCTAACCCGCCAAAAACTATCCTAGATTTTGTCAAAGTCAGTCAAAGAGGGCTCTTTCTAGAAAGGGGAAAGTCTACTTGACAGGAGAGAACAATTACATCTAAATTATCAGCTTTTATATAAATTGGCAGGTTGAAGTGAGGGTCAACAGTACCTGATAAAGAAAATTCTCAATCGTGGCAAGCTTGCCCATTGCAATGGCCATTTGTCCCATGTAGTCAGCCATATTTCCAGGGCCTGCAGGACCAGTAGAGTTGGAGGAAAGTGTCTCTGCAAGGGATTGTTGCAAAGCTTCCATTCCTTGTGACAACGCATCCTCAGCCTGTTGGGAGGATTGCTGAAGATTACATATGCCCATCAACTGTTGATCTGTTAGAGGCTCAAGATGGTTTCCAAGGATCTGAAATATTAAAACAAGAGAAGTGAACAGAGAAAAAAAGGAGCCTCATCCGACTTAAAAAGAGGAAATTTATCACCTTGAGCAGCTCAGATGAACGAAATCCACCCAACCACATGAAACACCGTTCAGCTGGAGTTTTCCACATGCCAGAGAGCATGTGAAAAACATCAGATTTTGCACCTATGCTCTTCAGCCTGAATATTTCGTCATAATGTGACATGACCCCATCAACTAGAAGATGCAGTTCATTATCACCCATATGAGAATTAACTGCTGATCTTAGATCACTAATCAGTCGTTCCTGTTCATCTAACCAGCGTGCATAATCCATGTCAAATGCCAAGGCACCTGTTTAGCATAACCAGCATAAACAATTGCAGCATCAGTAACGACCTTCCTTTGTCCTATACATACATCCTACAAGTTCATGCAGCTCTATGCACTGTAAAACTCTTTTAGCCGATTTAGAGAAAGGAACACCAGCAATTACCAAGTCATAACAGAAAACAGGAGAAATGAACAGAGAAAAATGCTGATATTCCCCATAAACAATGGTTTTAGCCACAAAGCTGCTTGCGGGAATACATAATTTGTTCATCACAATAACCGATACGAGGTCCCCTTTATTGGTTCTCCTACATTAGGGTTGACTGCTTCAGTTAACTTTTCTGCTGACATAATCAAGAGATGTCTACCTCATATATAGAAAACCAAAAGGTTCATTTGATGTCTACAAATAGTGGAATGTTGCTGCCTCAATTAAAAAGGATGCTGCCACAACAATTTACAGCTGTGTACCATTTATCATATGTCTTTAACAGTTGTCCATTGATGTGACAACATCCTTTTCAATTGTGGCAATATCCTTCCTCTATAAGTACTGGACAAGGCTTCCTCGAGTTGTTGATTATCTAAGTTGAGCTACATATGGTGCAAATTTTAATCAAAAGAAGAGGTGACTACAAGAAAATTGAGAGAGTTACTTTATTTCCAAAATGATAAGACTCCATCAAGCATAGTACTTGCTGTCTCGGCTTTATAAGAGGAATTCAATACACGCTGCTGCACTATCAGAGAAAAACCTTCAGCCAACAAACCTAATGTGATAAAAGCATCATTTATCTTTCGAATATCTAAAGCAAAACATCAGATGCTTTGCCCCACTTGAATCCTTGAAACTTGAAAGTATCAAGAAGGTTTAGTATATACTGGGCAAAATGGCAATGGACGAAAAATGGTTTAGTATATACTATATTGGGTATATATACTTCTCTCACATACAGACTGCACATTACAACATTGTATATAAGAAGGAAGCGTCAAAAAAGGACCAAGAGAGAAGAGATAGGCTCGTAAGGCAGGGTTGTTAAATGGTCTACATCGGGAACTGGTTTTGTTGGAATTCTCTTTTCTTCTGAGCCATCCTATAAAAGTGATGTAATAGTATTGACTCTTATCTTAGTATCATCAAGAAGAGATTTGGTGGAAACTAACTTCCCGTCGATTACAGAAGCCACAAACCATGAGATTTATCTTCCCCGAGTATTCAAACAAAGACAAATGTTTAATGGTCATCTACAACCTAGATCTTGCTGCGACGAAATTAGTCACCCTTCTGCACCTAAACCTAAGAGATATCGGATCGCTGATGAATGTTTGTTCAGGTTACCCTCCTCCTCTCCCATCTTAATCCGAGGCTGACGGGTTTCTGACAGAAAAAAGTTCCAGTTTTGTATTCCCCTGACAATGAAGCCATCATCAGAGCAGCTTTTCAAAATACGGAAACAGTCTTGCTAAATTGGTGAGGAGGATGGCTTGTTTTCTATCTGGAAAGTGCATCCAGAATCATCTCTTACAAGAAACTAGCATAATGTAGGGGAAATTACTGTGTGTGGGTGGGGGGAACCTGAAGTAACTTGATGATCACTCATTGTTCTTTGCCTTAAATCACCCACTCTTTCTCTCCGCATCTAAAATTTTGAGGCCATGTATAAATTCCCATCTTAACCTGTGTTACATGGACTAGTTATGAGTGTCCAAGTCGGAGACATTCCAAGTGTCAGATTCGTCTAATCTCTAAAACCCAAGACACAGGGACACGGCAAAGTGTTCCTATCTCTTTTTGTTTTTTAGTTATTCCTTACTTAACATAGTATTTTATATGCCGCACAATGTCTTACTTTTAAATTTTAATCATCTTAAAGCAATAACAATCTAAAAGAAATACTATAAGATAGTGTTCCTGGTGGCAATGTCCTATGAGACGTGTCAGACGGCTATCCCATAACTATGTCCAAATGTCGAGTGCACGACACGGGTACTTCACCCATTTTGAAGAGTCCATGTAGCATAGATCTTTACTCAACACAAAGGATTCCTTTTCTAGAAAATAGATAACTAGTTGCCAATCATGTTTTTGAAATTATGAAAAAGATTCCATTTCTAGAAAAGATGTATCAACATGTTTGCATACCATTCCCACCAAAGTTACAAGAACTCAAGTATATACAATATGCAATTTATATTGAAAGCATGTTAAGTATAACAACTTCCTTGTTCATTTACCATGAAAAGATGACCGCGAATCCCACCTTTAAATTGAGGGTAGATTACTAAAATGGTCCTCTATTGATTGGGTTATTGTGCAATCAGTTCACGATCTATCATATGTTTCAGTGCTGTTCATTATCTATCTTTTTGGTCCTTTTCATCAATTTTGACCGTTATGTGGTCAAATTGTGGGACAAAAATGACAATTTCCACACTATTTCTCATTTTTCCCATACGGGCCATTCAACCCGATCTTGATCTGATTTTAATGTGAATCTTCACTAACAACCACCACCGTAAACATAACCCACCATCGAGATCCTCGCATCAACCACCCATCGGCATCATCCGCTCACCATTGCACCATGCTACTGCCACCAACAGTTGGAAACCACCATCTCAACCCCAAGACACAACAGAGAGAGTAAGTTGAGAGAGGAAGGGTTACAGTGCTAAAGTCGGTAGCTGCGATGGCGATTGTCGCTGCTGTGGTGTCCAGGGCAGCATTCTATGCACCAAATCTGAAGCCGAGGGAGATCAGCAAAGCGGGCGACAATGATGAGGTAAGGAAGGGGGGTCGACAATACAAGCGACGATGATGCAGTGTGGGGAGGGGGTGGACCAATGGAAGTCTCAAACCAAGCTTCTTTTTTTTTGGAGAGGTGGGGGGTGGGGGGGCTCACTGTTGATTGAGATGGGGAGGGGAGGGAAGGGGAGGGGCAGGAACTGGTGGAGTGGGGCCAACGGGAAACAATGGATGGAGAGGGTGGGGAATAGGAATCGGCAGATTCAGCAAGTGGGAGAGAGGGATAGGCAGACTCAAAGGAGAAAATATTTGGTGGTTGTCTAACACCACGTCATCAGCTTAGGTGTTGTCATACTACCTCTGAAAATTTGCCAACTAAATGAGATTATCAGTTGGTGAGGCAAGTATCCAACTTACAAACCTTAACCATGGTCAACCTAGTGAAACACAAACTTTGAAATTCAAATTTTTACCAAATATTTGAATATCCCGCCCACCATTTTTCAACCATTAATATATTTCCATTCCCCGCCTTTCTTATTCTCATCTTTTTATCAATGGAGTACGTCAATTATTGGAGGAGAACGGGTTTGACTGTTCTACAGTTGAGTCTGTAAAATTTGACTGTAGGACATGAGTGTTGATGAAGAGGTTTAAGGTTAGTTTATTAACACTCATGTTCTAGAGACAGGAGTCTTGTAAGATTTCTACAGTTATCTTCATCAGTTATAAACATATTTTTCTAAGACGCTGATGAAGAGATTTCATTTGTCTAGATGACGTGACAATCACCCTTCCGTCTATTACAATATTACAAAAGGAACCTCACTGAAACACAAAAATGGACGGACTCCAGTAGATCACAGTAATATAAAGGAACCTGACTGAAACACAAATAACCAACGGACTCCACTGATGAAATTATTGTATTCAAAGCTGCAGAACAGATTCATAAGTGTATGACTGTAGAACAGATTCATGAGTCTTGCCATTCTAATTCTCATTCTTATATATCAAAACCCAATGTATTCATGTTTTGAAATGAAATCTTAAGTCAATAGTTGTAGAAATTATGGAACATATAAAAATTAACAGTAGTACTTGAACAGATTCAGCTTCCGCTCTGACTGATTTGGGAGTTCTCCTTTTAATTCAGAATACATTAATTTTTATTCTAGAGTTCTACAATCATCCAAGGTTTGTATATTAAGTTTACTCTTATATTAGCACTACGAACAAAGTATCCAAGATTTTTATATTAGCTTTACTAATTTTATTATCTATGTGTTCATCTATATTCACGAGAAGTCTAACAAGAGATGGAAGAGAAAGATAAATAAAGAGGTGGGTTTGTGGCAGATGATGTTTAGTAAGTGGAGAAGAAGCTATGCATTCTTGTCAGAGATGGTGGCGATGAGTGGTTCTCATGAAAATGAAAAGGAAAAGAGGGGGGCGGAAGGAGAAAAATAAGAATTAGAATGATGAGGAACAAAAATAAATTTGTGCTTGAAAAATGGCGGGCAGGATCTTCAAACATTTGGTAAAAATCTGAATGTCCATGCTTTAAGGTTTGTTATCAAGTTGGATACTTGCCCTACCAACCAATCATCTTATTTAGTTGCATTTTCGGTGGTAGTTTGACACCACCTAAGCTGATGACGTGGTGTCAGACAACCACTGAATACTTTCGACTCCGAGAGTTAGCCTGGTGAGTTTGCTATTTAGATGGTTGTTTAATTTTCTTTTTCAAAGATTCATTGTTATTTTATGGTTTTTGTCTCTCATTTTCACAGCTTAACAGTAACAAAATGGACCAAAAAGATCAGAGAAGTATAAGTGGGGAACAACATCGAAACATTTGATAAATAGCCAATGGAACGCACATAACTGCAATACTTAAACGACCATTTTTGTAACTTACCCTTAAATATAAGAACTTGGGCTTACTAACAAGCAGATAATAAGTATAAAAGTTTTCCTTACCATTTCCACCCACTGAATGATTCGGGTTGGCAGAATATCCAGAAGCAGCAAGTACACCCTGCATCAAAATGATAGGTACAACCATTTTATGAGAAGATAGCAAAGGGACGAAGAAAGTCAACCGCTGGCACCCAAGTTTGAACCAGAAGTTTTTTAGTCAATAAAATTACTGAAACTATATATAGAAACTACGCCTCTCGTCAAGTTCGTCCATAACAGAGTATGTAAGGATTACGACATAGAAACAAAATGACAAAAATATCGCAGTGCATGCTACAATAGGCAGAGTTTCTCAGGAGTAAACCTGAATTGGCAAGACATAATCTAGTAGTTACAGAAGTATCTGCAATTTATCAAAACTTCTCAAGTATTGATACACACTATAACATGCAATTATGTTTGTTATGTTAAAGCTCATGTATGACTCCATTTTTGCATTACTGGGGGGGGGGGGAGAGAGAGAGAGAGAACCTGTTGGCGTGCATGTTTGAGCTCCTGCTCTAATTGTGTAAGCTTGAGCCGACTATTCTCCAGCTGCTGAACATATGCCTGCCAACAGCCAATGCGTGAATTATGCAATTAATTTTCTTCTGATCATCGCAGTTTTGAATAAGGCACAAAAACATTTCAAATCAGACAAATCAGATTACAACATTTTCTAGCATTTGGCATCGTAAGTCACAACCCGAAGCTTCACCAGAAAGGATTACTGCTTTTATAAAGTTTATCTTATCAAAAAATCCCTCCGAAGAGAAATATGAGTAAGCCCTATGAAGCTAAACAGTAAGTATTTCTAAAGACTAGACAGAAGTGAGGTTGCAGTATTGAGGATTCCAGTATAGCCTCTCAAATCTGTGTAAATAGAACATCATGTCATATATCTGGTTATGTATTTGGCAACAGAAAACTGCACAGCATCTTTCTTGAGCTTAATAGTAGAGTAGCTGCATGTGTTATACTTGGTTTTCTCCAGACGGAAAATCAAGACACATTCTATATTCAATAATATCGCTACTTTGATGTCTTCCACTTGACTAACAAGGGTTCAAAACAGAAAGAAAAACACACAAAACCAGAAATTTAACAAACAGTTCTGGGAAAAATCATGAGTATGCATCATGGCTCACTTAGACTCCATAGAGAAAAGTTTGGAATTGTTTGGGAGTTTAGATGAGAAAGTAGCACCAATTTAGCAGCCTCTAGCACCCATTTAACAGGGATCCCAAGGAGCATACATTTAGGTGGAAGATTAGAGTCAACTTTGCAGAAAGGAGAGAATAGGTAGGAGTTTTTAACCAACCATATATGACTGATTTCCATATCCAGTAACATTTCTTTTCCATATTCACAATCTAAGTTTGCTCCAAAAAAGGCTACCTACTGCTGTGAATATTCTTCCAACCCCATCTCCCATTCTTTAATTACCATGCCCTGATGAGAGTCAATCTAAGGTTGAAAATGGATTGAGCATTACAAGGCTGGTCAATTTGAAAAAAGCGATACCCCCTAACCCCTATTACAGAACAAAAGGATCGCACTGTCACAAATCTATCTGCGTTTATCAATCACTCGTTCTGCAAGTCCTGAAAATACTCAGATACGCCCCTGCGATGGTTTTCATGCTCTGCTCAATAGAAGTTCTTGCAATTGCCAAAGTTCAGATACATAAACCTTCCCTGTTCTTAACACTAAAGATCAGCCTCAAATCAGAAATAAGAGCCAAGTATAAGAGGTCTGATATAATGAGTTATCAGTGTTTGAAGTAAAAGACAAAGTTAGAAAAGCGGTCCGATATAATGAGAACAAAAGCGAAGAATAATAAGAATAAATACCTTCTTCCTCAATCGACTCTTCCGGGCAGCCTCGCGATTCTGTGCCAACCTGCGCAGTGTCTGCAAGAGGATAGCAGAGAATTTATGCTTGACTTCAATCATGGGACTTGAATGAAAAACCGACTACAGCACATGATTTCGACAACCTTTTGGTCTCCAGTTCTTCCCTGAGGTTGATACATTGAATCAACCTGTGCACCATGCTGAACTCCAGGATACTGTAACAACTTAAAACCCACTTCAGGACTCCCAACCCATTATATAACTCAAAATGTATTAAAAGTACAAGTCAGGGTGTACGAGAAATCACTGATCAAACAAATAACATATTGCACAAATGTTTTCCTTGTATAGCAAAAAATCAGTAGCCATGAATTTTACAAGAATTCTGTCATAGAGTTCCGGTGAGCTGGCGAGTAAATATGAAAACATCCAAATCACAACCATCGACAATGGTGGAGAGACTCACGAGACTTATATGTTGATTAGTTAATTTTAATATTCCGACGTGGGTATATATTTTTCAACAGTAAACACATTTGGTGAACTATTACAACTTGGTAGTGTATTTGTAAATTTCAAATTGGTCCAACGAGCCCAGAAAAAGAAGGAAAAGTTCATCACATGAAGAATGGCTGCCCTTGCACAAGGATATACACTTGTGTCGAACGTCTGTTACGGCATTACAAACTTTATTTGACACTATTACAATATGTTGATAATTTTCTTTCACATTCAATAGCCAATGGAATCAGTACAAAGTATAGCTAACTAAAGAAAATTCTAGCAGATGGTCAAGCAATGTGTCATGTAAATAGCATTCCAACATCATCTCATAATCATAATAACCATAAAAATAAAGGCAAAGAACTAGGCTCAAGGAAGCATTTTTTGAACAGAACAAGACAACATGAAGAGAATCGTATGGTAACCTGGTTTCTGTCATCAGTGTCAACATCTGTGGAAGTGTCATCAGTCTGTTGGCTGTTATCTGCAATTCCAGATTCCCCCCAGTTCTCAAAATGTCCATTTCCCAAACATGCACCACCACCCACACTCACCCCAACCCCCTTCTGCAACATGAACTGCCCTGTATCAACTCCTGTACCCATCTCTGTCGAACTGAAATTCTGCAAAACACCAGACTGCATTCAATCAACACACCATAACCTAAGTAGTATGTATACAGAACATCTTGCAATGCAAGAGAACCTATGCATCAATAGCCTGTACTTCCTGCTTCAGTAGTAGTACGTTAGCTCTGATGTTACAATGAATCGAGAAAACAGAGAGGTAGGTGGGTTGGTGGGTACATTACCGTATTGGGTACCCCAAATTGTAAATTACTTGCAACAACGGCAACATTTCCTGGCTTTAAATCGTTATAAATGGAGCCTGGAAAGAATAAAGAAAAGAAACAGAGAAGTTGGATTATCATTTTCATTTTTATTTGGGGAATAATCATAAGAGAGAGAAGGTGTATACTTCTGCTTAAATCAACAGCATCTTCCCGATGAAACCCAGCTGCTTGTTCAAGCTCCCCAAGATCCGCAAACCGCGTATGGCTTCTGCCACTATCATCACCTCCTCTGTGTCATAAATAAACAGACTGTCATAAATAAAACAGAGGATAGCAACAGAGGACCCCATAAATCACAGGCAGACTTCACCCCTTTCACCAACTCTCTCACACACACAGAGAGAACATGAAGGACTCAAACAAGGGAAATAGAAAACATGGGATCCCCTTGACTAAAAACACCCACACTCGCACACACTGAACAACACGGTCCACAAATAAGGAAGACAGGGTAGAAAAAAAGGGGACCTCTGAATCTAAATCGGCAATTTCACACATGCAAACTCAAATCAAATTCACAACACCTTTTAATCATTGCACTCACTTTGGTCACTAATGACCTAAAAATGCTACTAAAAGTCTTGCTAAAGTGTCGTTAAGGGATTCTTCTTTGTTGTAAAAGTAGAGGGCAAGCAGCAAAAATAAAGTATCAGTACAATTCCCCGTGGAAACAGGAATTGGGTCAATTTCTGAAACATCCACACACAACACGCAAAACCCCCACGCCCACCCTCCTCCCCACCCACACACACTAAACCCCACAAGCTAGAAAAACAGGGCAAGTAGAAAATGGGGGACCCCCCAAATCACAACCACCGCATCTCACATAAAACAGGGGAAGAGAGAGAAATGGGTGCCTTACCGAAGGTAAAAGGAAGAGTGGCAATACAAATCTGAACTATTAAGAGGAACTGCTGTTGCTACTGTTGCTTTGAAGCTCTGCATTCCTCTCTGAAACTTCGCTTTCTACTTTTCTCTCTTCTCTCTCTAGAAAATATAAATACTATGCAGAGCTGATGCAAGTAGCCAAGTATATACTTCTTGGAGAAGAAAGAGGACGGAGGAGTAAAAAGAGTGTGGTGTCTTTATAAGTTGTGGGTTGCTTAAGCAGAGCAAATCTTGAAGCTATCTTTTTCAGCAGAAGGTAGCGTATCAGTACGGTACCTTTTTAATTTACAAAACGTCAGACTCTCCCCCTCTCTCTAAACTTTCACCATTATTGCTTTCTGACCCTCCCCTCTTTTGGCATTTTAGTCTCCCAATGTACCATTTTTTGCCCAGATCCCCACCTTACATCTCTTCTATGGAGCGTGTCTGTCAAGTGCCAACCAGTTTTGGGTCGTGTTCTTCACAGTCCTCTTAGTGTTGCTGCTTCTCTTCTTCGTTTCTTCTTACTGGTTTTTGAGTTTCCACGTGAGATATTTTTTTTATGGATAGTGTTTTGAAACCCTACTGTGTTATTCACAATTTCGCATAATATATGCGTACATGCATGTACATGAATTTTCATTTTTGATTTTGTGGGTGACTTGCTCGGCTTTTCAGAGTTTTTTTTTTTCTAAATAATACTATTTTAAAATTTAATTATCAATTTACTCTATTGTGAAACTTATTTACCCGCATGCCACAGTTTTGAAAATCGCAGTTTGGAATCACGATTTTTGGAACCACGATTTGAAAGTAAAAATTGCTATTTGAAACCACGTTTTTAGTGTACTTTAGAAATCGTTGTTCGTAATCACGTTTTCTACTTAAAGTCGTGATTTCAAATAGCGATTTCTATTTTAAAGTCGTGATTCTAAACCGCGATTTTTCAAAAGTATGGTATGCGGGTAAATAAGTTTAAAAATGGAGTAGATTGATAATTATGTTTTAAAACGGTATTATTTAGGATGCTTTTCACCTAAGAGGTTCCAATGGTTTGCAGTTCATTTTTACATATTTGTCTTTGGCACATACATGAATTTAAAGTTATAATGTACGGAAATAATGGATAGAACGAGCGTTCTTAAAGTCTCAAGTAATTAATTAAGATAAACAAAGTTTCTATTTTGGTTTTCTCTCGTGATAACAAGCATATATATGGATTGATTTTCATCTCTCAAAACTTTAGTGACAATGAAATTAGCAAGAAATATAGAGAATTGACTCATACATTGTCTATCAGAAGTTGAGTAACTTTAAATCATGCTTACTTCCAGTTTTGATGAAAACGTTTGAGAAAGTTTTTATCGATTTGATTAAGTCCCATTCTTTCGTATTGATTGTGCCAAGGAAAAAAAATATGTCGTTCCAATACTATTGTTTCAAATTGTAGCTTGTATCTTTCATAAATTTTATTTTTCCATCTTTAAATATTTTCTTGTTTATTTAAATATATTTTGGTGCAACTGTTAATTATTTTTGGGAAAAAAATTAATTGTTATTTCGGTTGGAAGAATCTTCCTCCTACCTCTTATATAATGATAATCAATCGTTTATAAATATTTCTAGTGACTTTTATTTAGTGACGTTAAAAAAGTGTTATTAATAATTATCGCTAAAAATACTAAAAAAATCATTAAAAATATTTTACGACTGTTAATTACCACTATACACGAGATTAGAAAAATATTAGCACAATCAACCAACCCATATAAGAGTCGAAGTTTGTTTTTATTTGTATCTCTAAATATAACTTTTGTCGTATACTGTACTACAGTAATAGTAAACAATGCGAGTAAAGTGTACAGAGAGGCTCAGTTTTGTTTAGTGTGACTAATCCTATGTTAGCTTAGTGATGGCCCATCATTTCTCCTGTCTTCTCTTACTAGTTTTCATAGCTTTCAGAGATGCTCTCTCTCTCTCCCTCTCCGTATAGGCAAGAGGGGGTGCAGGAGGGCAGGGCTGAGGTGCTGGATCTTTTGTCTTTTATGCTTACTCTCTCTCTCTCTCTATACAAGTGTGTGCTGTACATATATATTTATATATGTGTAGAGAAGAAGTGTTGAAAAATGGGAGCAGCAGCATAGAGAGGGGGTTGCATGGGGAACGGGGAGTTTAAAGAGGGGGTTGTGCAACAGATGATGGGATGGTGATGAGAGGTTGATGAAAATTTGGTGAAAAAGGAGGAGGAGAATATTTATGAGGGGGGGGGGGGGAGGGAACGGGTGGAGTAATGATTTTCAATCTTCTGGACTTGAAAAAGAAAAAAGGCCTTGCTTGAAAGGAACCTCCTGCTGCTGCTGTGCTGCTGCGCTTGGAAGGAAAGAGGTGAGCTGCCACGGCCGGCCCAATACATAACGCATTTGATACGGCAAAGTCGTACCACTTTCAGTTCTCTGGAGCTTATGTGACAGCCTTTTGGTTTCTTTTGCAATTTTTAGGGTTTTCCTCTTTTTTCTTTTTTTTTTGGGGGGCTTTTGAACTACTAGCCTGCTAGGTCACATGCTCTCCTCCAATTCCACGTCTCTTCAACCCTGATTCATATAGGTGATAGGCCTCACAAATTGATAAGATAAATCCATCGGGCACGAATAATAAAATGGATCTGGGCAAGAAATAGTACTCAATTTTTGTTGGGTAACATTTTTCGGTACGCGCACCCTACTCGGACGATCTGGGTAGGGTCGCGGGTAATCCGACCAAAAT
Source organism: Escallonia herrerae (assembly GCA_033070095.1). Classification (NCBI taxonomy): domain Eukaryota; kingdom Viridiplantae; phylum Streptophyta; class Magnoliopsida; order Escalloniales; family Escalloniaceae; genus Escallonia; species Escallonia herrerae. The sequence goes on from JAVXUP010000037.1 coordinate 60,145, forward strand.
TTCAGATTTTTTTTTTTTACTATCAGATTCATTTCCAAATCTAAGAGTCTATCTACTTCATTCACTGTAGAAAAAGCGAAATTAGTTACAAGAGAGCGAGACGACCATCTGTTGCAAGTGAAATTAGCTCCAAGGCAAGATTTATCACGTCCTGATCTATGCAAGTGAGAGAGGTGAGTGGAATTAGTTGAAAGGTGAGACGACGGCAGCATATCTTAGAGGTGGACGGCAACGACGAGACGAGATCTCGTGGTGGCGGATCTGAGGTGTCGACTGCAATGGCGAGACGACGGTGTGAACGGTTAATTGCAAGTGAGTGGTCATGGCAGAGGTGTGGCCGGTTAACAGAAATCTGAGGTGTGCATGGACGGTTAAAAAGGGAAGGGAGACGCAGCCAATGAGAGAGAGGAGAGAAGGACGGTGGCACTCGGCAGTGGCTGATGAGATATTAGGGATGGCAATTTGTTCCGCACCCAGCGGATATCCGACCCGCTCCGATCCGATAGGAGCGGGTTATTTTGACTTTGACCGGGTTATGGGGCGGATATGGTATTTAATTTTTTAACCCACAGCGAGTACGGGCGGGTTTTCGGTATTTAGTTTATTCCGCCCCGGTGTCTAACCCGCCCCGCCCCACGACCCTTACCTGTCCTAGTTTAATTTTATTCTAACACTAAAATAATGAGCAATCACAGCCGTCCATCTCGGCCATACAAGTAGCCAAAAAAAAACCCTAACACACTCTACTCTTTCTCTCTGTCGCGGCGCTGAATAACCCTTCTGTCTTTTCTCTCTCTATTGCGGCGTTGAACATCGTCTTCTCTCTCAGCCTCCTCTCTCCCCCTCACTGTCATCCCCCTAAGGACGACCGCCACCTCATCGTCCACCAAACACCGCACAATCTATGGATGCGACTTTCCGAGGTCAGCAGTTTTGCATTTCATTTCTTACAACCCCTACTCTAAGAATGTCTGAGAACATCTCTGAGATCTGAAGCTACTTCTTCATGCCAGCTTTGGCGAGCTAGCCAGCCTCATATACAACTGCATCCTCAGCTAATTCTGGCGCCACTATGAGGACAACATTGCTGCCTGTTTGAAGGTTTGATTTGTTCTATCTTTTAATTTATGTTCATCTTCTTGTTAATATGTCAATGATCTTAAGACTAAATTTGATTCAGTGTGATTTTTGCTCATTCACGTGATGTGTTGCCATTACAGAGAATGAACTGGACTTCTTCTCAAGGCCCATTGTTGATATCATAGGGCAGAAGATTGGGGAGCTTTGTGCTTGTTTCCTGTGTTGCAGTGACTGCTTCCTGTGTTGTAGAAAGCAAACTTTTGTTATATACCCAGTAATTTTAATAATTGTATGCAAGTGAAATATGAACAGTAGTGGTACTAATTTTAGTATTTTTAGTGATTTTAGTATTTTGTATGCAAGTAAAATCTGGACAATAATTGCAGTAATTTTATCGATTTTAGTAACTATCTTAGTGATTTTGGACATTGATTTTTCTTTTTGGTTATACATTTTTGTATATTGCATAGTAACTGTTTCTCAAAACAGGTCGAGCGGATCGGGGGGGTTCGGATTTTCTAAAAGACAGTCGGATCGGGGATGATATTCCCATCCCTTGACCCGGTGGCGGGGCGGGGCGGGACGATATGCAATGACTATCGGGGCGGGAGCGGATTTCATAAGATCCGCATCCGACCCGCCCATTGCTATCCCTATGAGAGATTGAGCGTGTTATATATCAACCCTAAATTTTCTTTATATACCAAAACATTCTGGTAACCCCCGGGGTGACTTGTACCCGATCTGTACCGAACCAAAATTCACGAGTTGGTGGGTACATGTCCAATTTCAGCGGGTCCGATATTTTCATACCCGTACCCAATTTTTTCAATAGGTCAAGTAGACCCGCTGGTACAGGCAAAACTTTGCCAGGTCTACATAAAATGTGGATATTAACTGTAAAAAAGTAACGTGTTTCACTGGGGCTAAATCGCAAATATTCTATCATATTTGCAACTATTGGTAAATAAAATTTTGATCTTTCATTTTGGAAATTTGAAAATCCGACAATATAAATTTCAAACTTGAGATAATTGTACCCAAAAATTATATAACCGTCAGAATTCGATTATGGCCATTAGAGCATGCAATTTACGCGACTTTTTCCAAGGACAAATCCGTCCAACCTACTTAGAACTTTCTATAGAGGGAAAACCACAAGGTGATATCCGTTTTTGTTTTTCACATGGACCGTGTAATCACTCACACAGTTGCACACTTAAATCAAGCGGCCACAAATAAAAGAAGGAGAAGAAAAATAGGAAGTACAAGGTAACATTGTGGTACACAATATATGATGAGAACCTCATAGATAGATCTAAAAACCAAGAATAAATTTTTTTTTTTTTGGGCTTTAAACATTACGGGGTAAACCCTAATGGATCCATTTTATATAAAACCCTAAATTACTCCGATTTGACGTTATTTTTTGACATTCTTAACTCTCTGATGACTCATTACTTACTAGTTGGGTATTTCATGTAGGTAAACGGAGGTTGCGGATAATTTGGTCCCCCCTGTTAACTGCTAATAGAGCGCGTTATACGAGCCTTGATTGGGAAAATTCTTGCCTTACAACAGCAGCAAGGAAAGAACTCTGAGGTGCTCATGCTGCTGTTGTTGCTAAATTGGCTGGCAGTTGATCTTTACTATATGAAGGATATAGTAGCGTTCAAGCCAAAAACTATGGTCTCTGTGTGTAGGGCCGATCCACATACATCGGTAGAGAAATAGTTATTTATCCAACTGTCATCTGGCCGTCCATGAGTGAACATAAATCTTCTTTTCTAACAGGGGCACACGGGCCGCAGGTATCTTAAGAAGCAAAGGAAAAGAGGGGGGAAGGGAAGGGGAGGATATCCGCTATTAAGAGTAGCATTTAGATGGGGAGTTAGAGACTATAGTGTTAAATATGGATCAGCTCCCACACACATACTCAGAGGGAGTCAGAGACTTCTACCGTTAGATAGTGTTGATGCAGTTGGTGAGTAAGCACTGTATGTTACTTGTAACGCCCCGAAGTTTCGGAGCATTAATACTAAATAAACAATGTAAAAAAACCTCGAAATATCCAAAAGTCTCCCAATCGGGTATTTAGAGCATCTAAGAATAAGTCTCCAAGAAAACATCAATAAATGCCACACCAGCTTAAAACTGTTAAATTGACCTCAATTACTCATACACGGAGCTCTAAAATAAAATCTAAAGCAAAATCTATTCATAAAATTAATGTAAAAGAAAAATCCTTCCCTAAAAAGCATCTTACTTAGTCATGCCTTATAATCCTTTGCATAGCTTCGAACATTGGCTGATAACCTAAAAATAAGGGAGGGGAGAGCACAAAGCCTAGTAAAGATAATCGCACACACCCCCCCCCCCCCCCCAGAGTACAAAGCACGTTATATCGATAATAATACTTGGAGTTAATAAAATACGATACAAGGTGCATGGCAAACACCAAAACTAACGCACTAACTTTCAATTCAAAAAATTAGATTAGCAACAAGATCAAATATCTTGTACCAGCGAACAATACAATCTTAAAGTAAGGAATTACCATATGTAGCTGAAGTTGCAGTGGGTCAAAAGGTTTCGATGTGTTTAAAACACGTTTTCACAAGTTCTAATAACGATATCTTATATTTCAAAAAGACATCGGTGAATCTATTAATACTTTAGATAAGTTCAAAAATGTCTTCAAATTATTCTAAATGTTCAATGAGTACAAAGATGAAGACCGCAGGAGCCATTCAGAAATGTGTCATGCATGCCATCACTGACATGTGTGACAAGGTTCAGAGCTTGTTCAGAAATTAAGATCGCGATCTCTAGCTCATCCCGCTGAGCTAGCCCACGTTCCAATCCACGTAGGTAAGTTAGAAATAGATAAGTCACATACACTGTGACATGACTTGCCAAATTATAAAAACATATACCGAATCAACTTAATACACACCAAGAGTTTGAAGCCAAAAAAGTCATTGTCATTCACACGATTCTACGTAGAATAGTTTTATTCAAGGGCTAACTTTAACAATGAATTCTAAGAAAAATCAAAGCCTAAAAGTTGAAGAGGACTCGTTACTGCTTTCGTAATGTCTAAGATCATTAAAAAGTGATAAGAAACGAATAAGATGGAGCAAGTCAAAGTAAGCTGATTTGCAGTGTCAAACAATAACTTTTGTACCGATAAATAACTATCAAACTGAATTCTAATCAGAAAATAGATGGATTCTGATAAAAGACAAAATTAAGAAGTTTAAGAGGATTATTTAAGGTTTTCAGATTGTCTATAATCATCAAAAACCAATGATCAATAAAGGAGATATAACGAATTGAAGTGGGCTGATTTACAGTATCAAAAACAGAAAAGTCTGCACAGACAAATAACTTTCAAACTCAATTTTTACCAAGAACCAAATGGATTATGATAAAACCTTAAACTACAAAGTTGAAGAAGACTCTTAAAAGATTTCAAAATGTCCAAGATCACTAAAAACCAATGAGAAACAAATAAGATACAATAAATTGAAATTGCCTGAATTGAATTGGCAGAAATATAATAAGCATAACAATGTTCAGGTCTATTTGTGAATGTAGATCACTTGGAATTTTAGAAAACTCAAAACTACAAAATTATAGTACACTATTTGATGTTCTCAAAAAATGTAAGAACACTGAAATTGGATAAAGAGCAAAAAAGTTACGGACTCTTGAAGTTTCGACAAAGATTTACAACAAAAAGATCATGAATCAAAGTCAATAATCGAAAGTATAAAGAACTATTTAGCATAATGATCAAGAATGTAATTAGGGTTCTAAAGAATCAATAGATCTCTTTAAACAATAAATCAATTGACGAACAGATCGATAATCATAATTCAGATGGGGTAAATGCATGAGAAAACTCTTACCTCAATTGCGCAATCAACTCCAAGCCTTGATCTTTTCAAACAAATTATATCAAAAACCCTAATATAATAATACCCAAAATTTCAATTAGACTCCATCAATCACAGTAACTTATGTGCTTCTTATCATAAAATTCAATCTCAATATCAAGATAAGCCCTTACCTCAATGTAATGACTAAAATCTCAAAAGTGTTCTTCCTAGAGATTCTTTGGAGGCTCTTCTGAAGTTTGTGGTGCTCCCAGGAATGATAGTACTTAAGTCATTAGTCTAAAAGGAATGTAATTATATATTCCTAAAACAATAAGAATTGTAAAATACCCATTATGTCCCAAATAGAGGTGTCAATGGGCCGGGCTTGGGCTGGCCCGGGCCAGCGGGCCAGAAGAGGGTCAGGGCCAAACCGGGCTTCGGGCTTTGCAAAACGGGCCCGGCCCAATGTGAGGATATCCTAGCCTGGTCCAAGCCCTAGGCCCTAACTTTAAGGCAGGGCTTGGGCCAGGCTCGGGCATGAATAAATTTTTTTTAATTTTTTATGTTATGAAAAAAATTAAATTTAAGATAAATTTGTTCATAAGCCCTTCCTCATTTTATCTGAGCTTAAGATCGGTTGCTATATATATATATATATATATATATATATATATATATATATATATATTAAGGATTAATTTGAAATAAGCTTGTAAATAAGCTTATTACAAAAGAAAGTGAATTAAATTTCAAATTCTGAATTTCAAATCCAAATCCTAAAAGAATTGGTTTCAAACAGACCGTAACTTATGCGATTTAGAACAAAAAAAAGATCCAACTATTGATTTAAATAGGGATAGAGGCTTTATTTTTTAATTAATTTTACTGGGATAACGAGGGTTATATTCGTCAGCCAAATGTAACCTAAAAACTAATATTAACCTAATCATTTTAAAACTTAACCTAATCATTTTAAAACTTAACCTAATCAGTATACTGACATAGTAGAACTTAATTTTAATTTTTTTATCTTTAAAATCACTTTCTAATACTGACACAAAATTTAGATATAAAAAAAAATAAAAAATTATATTATATTTAGAAGAAAAAAATAATGTTACAATTGAAATACAAACAGCTCATGAGAACTTAGCACAAAAAATGATCTAACAAGTGATTTAAATTTAGATAGCCCTTAAGATTTAAATTTAGTTAGCTTCGAACGATAATGAGGATTATATTTGTAAGCCTTATGTAATTTTAAAAAATGCTTCCAGTCATTATAAACTCATTCTAGAAGATAAACCAATTTATTATGACTTATTTTTTAATATTGTTTTCTTAAAACCACTCCTCAATGGAAATATCAAGTTAAAAAACAAAAAAAATTGAAAATTAGGGCTGAGCCTGGGCCGGGCCAAAATTCGGGCCAGATCTGGGTCCAATCCGGGCCTGTTCAAGGCCGGGTCAAACCCGGGCTTTTTTAGGGCTGGGCCGGGCTTTTTCCTCCAATTTTTATGCTTGGCCCTTGGCCCTATGGACCAGGGCCGCACTATTCATCCTTTAGGGTCGGGCCAGCTCGGCCCTTTTGACACCTCTAGTCCCAAAATTCTCTAACTTAATAAATGGATCAAACTAAAGCCCAAATTTAAATTGGGTCATCTAATCCTAAAAGTATAACCTACTTTCTGGGAAGGAAAATTTAAATTAATTTTTAGACCCACTATTTAATTCAAAGTCACCATACATTCTAATTCGTACTTACACAAGTATCTTGAAAAACAAACATGGGGTGTTACATTACTGGGCTCATTTTACATTGTTTAGTTAATACAACATGTAACAACAGCCTTTTGGCACATATTACGTAATCTTGTTGTGAGGATTTTGAGGTAAGAATGACAATGCTGAAATTGGGTCCTTGATTTAAGAATCTTGATGTATAAACAATAAGCTTTGGCTTTCATATTACGTAACCTTGTTGTGAGAACTTTGATGTAAGAATGACAAGGCTTAAAATGGGTCCTTGACTTAAGAATTTTGATGTATACACAATAAGCTCTGGCTTTCACATTGATAAAGATTGTTTACTTGCTCTATACGATTTAACTAATTTATAAAACTCCATGAATAGACACTTTTCTTGTACTATAGATCGTCAATTCAAAGTATCGAAAACTATTGCTCATCATATATGTCATCGATGTAATCACCTCTAGGCACAATATGATGTAAACAGATAAAAATAGCACTTTATAAGTACATGAAACTCCTTTAAAGGTTCTTAGCCATCATCATGTTAGGCACGCCAAGGACTTCCTTAATTAAGGACGTCATCTTAAATGTTGTGATATTTATCGGATTAGATCAAATTGTTAGCTCTATGGTTAGATAACCTAGATTTACATCTTGTTTTGATGATTGATTATGTTTTAAGGTATGCTTTGAGTTGATGTTTAGCATGTATATCATAGTTATCAATACTGTACTGGTACCGGTCGGTACGTACCATTTTTGCCTTTTGCTGGTACGGTATCCCTTAAATTTTGTACTGGTCAAAATATCACTCGCTACCGGTTGTACCGGGCTGTACAGGTGATACCGGCCGAAAATTGCGTACCTGCCGAGATATTGTGTTTTGTACTGGTTCCTTTAAAAAATGTAAAAGTAACAAATTTTATTAAATTTTTTGTAAATTGACCATATAAAGACTAAATAAAGACACTCTAAGTTTTATTATACCAATCAAAACCTCTGTAACTTCCTGCTCATCAAATTCATTACAATTTGCAAAATCGTTCCCGATAAGTTTTCAATATTCACTTATTTTTTATTACTTCATACATGTACACTTTGATCATATTCTTTCATCTATATGATGTACTACTTTACACACAACCGCTCGCGCACATACATGCAGACACCCAAAACACAACTTATTCTTGAACCCAAAGATATTATTATTTAACAAACTAGCTTATTTGAAAATTATGGTAAATCAAACTCCATAAGATAAACAGTTTATTTTAGAAGAGCTGTAAGTAAAAATATATATGTATATATTGTTAGTTCGCCGGTGAATAAATAATACAAATAGATATTGCTGCTGAAAATCTTGAGACGGTATCGAGACGGTACCGATATGTACCGTTTCATGGAGAAAACGGTACGCACTCCGGTACGGTATTCATAACTATGATGTATATGCATGCATACTCACGAAGACAGAATTCAAAATTGGATTGGAACCAAATAAACTTAAAGCTATTATACAGATGCTAAGAAATCTTCATCAAGTTTAATGTCGAAGAGCAACCATAAATGCATAGGCTAAGTTGCTTTCGGTTGAGAATAATTTTTACTATTATGTGACTAGTCTTCCTTTGACACTTGGATTTATGACTACTGCCTAGAATGATCTTAAGATACCTTTTGTATGGCACACAAATTAGCAATGTTTCAAAAGTGTTTCTTGAAAATGGACAAACTTTGGAGCTAAAGCAGATTTCCTCAAAAATGTTTTCGGAGTGAGTTGTTTCATATGTTAGTAAACCTTTTCCTTAGCTTCAAAAAAAAAACTCTTCAATCCGATTTCTCCAGAGAAAGTTATCCCAAAATTGTGATATGTTGTTTTCTTGAGAAAACAAATGCAATTGGCTGGATTGGCAATGGTCGACTGGATTGAGGCAATGTGCCTCCAAAAGTAGATTGCAGTCTATTTAATTTGTATTACAGTCGACTATAGGCTTCAAGATTCAAAAATAAGGACTAATTTTGATAAATTTCATGCTAAATATTCTTATAACGTTTACGTGTCAAATAATCTCTAGCATTATCATATACCATGAGAACTATTTTTTAAGCCTCCACACAGTAAAGAAACATCAAAGCTCAAGTATTTAGATTTTCTCTCTTCAAACTCATGATTTCATATAATTGAGATAGTATCTTTTTGAGCAAACCATCATTGAGAATGATCAACATTTTTCAAGTCATCAATTATCTCATCTCGATATTGTACTAAAGATTTATTTGTACTCATTTCTTTTGAAAAGGATTTATTTATACACAATTGATCTTTCTAAATACTTGTATTCATGGCTTGAGTTTGTTAAGTCTTAAGTGAGTTTTGTGGATTCAAGGTTTGTGCTTGGTGTCGGGATATCACCAAGTATTTGTAAACATTTTGATCTTGACTTGAAAGAAGATTGTTGATAGTGAATCTCAGTACTCTTACAAGTGACTTACTTTAAAAGTTAAATGTAGACTTGAAGGTAGTTCAACCCGAATCATTTAGATCTCTTTGTCAGGCATCAAACTCAATCTCCTTACTTATTACTCTATAATTTTTGCGATTGTGTATTTAGCATACTGATTGAAATTATTTATTGATTTAATTGATATACATGCTTGTGTTTAGTTAATTCTCCATTAACTTTCAAAAAACTTATTCACATCCACTTTAGAGTTATTTATTGGTTTCACAAATTTATAAACCTATTTGTCTTATCGATTGATAAAAAAGTTTCATCGGCAACATGGTTATGTTTTGGAAAAGTTCAAATGGCATCAGTACAATATTAGATGGCCATCAGAGATCAACGAGTCAATCTGTCAAAAGTAATGATTAAATATGTACATTTTTTTGGTGAAATATATTTTATTACCTTAAAAGTATCCCGAAATTTCACCAAATGATCAAAATGTTTAATTTTTATAGAAAAAGGTCTTTACTTTTAATTATACAATAAGTAAGGACTTCCGTCCAAATTTCTAACGTTTTAGGTAAAACCGTCCTGGGCAAAATTTTCCGGACAGTTTTAATTTTTTTCTCTTCTATTTTTCAATTTTCCTCTTCGCTTCTTCTTCAATTTTTTTCTCTTCTTCTTCAATTTTTCACCCCTCCCCTCCCTACCCACCCTGCCCTTTACCCAAGCCCTACTAACGACTGAAATACACAGACACCAAATCACAATAACCTGCAACCCCACTAAATTCACCCAATTCACCGCGGCTTCACCCATCTCATCATCGCAGCACTGCTGTAAACCACAGATCGGGCCTACACCAGATCAACATCACCACTGCGGAACCACAACCATGCTGCGGTGTTGCTGCCGTCAACTTATAATCACCATCAGCGCCGGTCTCATCACATCACTGCCGGTGCCAACATCGCCACCGGCGCCAATACCACAACCACCGCGGTGGCACCAACATAGTCGTCATCAACAATCGGCGCAACATCATTGTTGGAGATAACCAGATTGGCCGGATCTCCACCCCCTGACCCACCTGTGTAAACCCATTGCCGACCTTCACCAAGGCCACACCACTGCCACGATTGGCATTAACCACTGCCGAGCCAACCACTTGTCATACACGACCAGTCACTGCTCGTCGTCGGCCAGTGGGGGCCTTTATTTTATTTTTCATTTTTCATTTATTTCTAATTGGATTCACCATCCTAATCATCCCTCATTTCTAGAAGTTACAACTTTTTCGTTCAAAGCTTTGATTAACACATTTTCCTTTGATCCAGTTTAATTAGGTGTTTAGTTTGGGATCTTTGTGGTGGTATAGGATAGTGGATTCATTTGGCAATCTGTGATAGTGGCATTTGGGAGAGAGAAGGAAGGGATGTTATGGTGGTGACATGGTGCTAATGGTGGTCGTGGCTTGGGTTATGACAAAGAAATGGCATACAGTTGCATCAAGGAGTGGTTATGGTGGTGGCGTGGTGCTAATTGTGGTCGTGCAATGGGGTGATGGCTTTGGAGTTGGTAACCATGGCACCAAGTTTAAGGGTTAGTAGAGACAGAGAGAGAAAAACAAAGAAACCTAATATCAATATATATATATATATATATATATATATATATATATATATATATATAGAGAGAGAGAGAGAGAGAGAGAGAGAGAGAGAGAGAAAAAATGTGAGTTGACAGTTTTGTCTCCAAAGTTAGGAATTTGGATGAAAGTACTTATTATTGCCTAATTGAACCTTCAGACCCCGGCATGTAAAAATTGAAAACTTAGGTCCCTAAGTGAGATTTCACATACTTTTGAAATACCAAAGTATATTTAACCCGACAATTTTTTTAGCAACATACGTGCGCATAACTAGTCTAGTGAAATGCCGAGTTAGTCAAGCTAGTAAAGCAAAACTTTGATTCTTGACTGATATTTTTCACATAAGCTCTTATTTATGTATTTGCCACTCCTTACCTTATATGTCTAGGAGAAATTTCTACGGTGCATTCATATCCCAAAAATTCTTATTTTGTTACTTGATGAGCAAAAGTTAATACTAAGGGACCAAATTTTTACTAGCAAAGTCCACAGTGTCATCACCAGAAAATTAACAATCTTTTCCCAAGCGAGATTGGCATACAAATCCAAGCCATTCATGTTGCAAAGAATGATTTTGAAGATCAACAAGTCTGGGGCTTCACGAGGGATGGCAACTTTTATGTGGCGTTGGCGTACAACCTGCTATATGCCCGTTACTCAATTACCCTCAGATCTCTACCCAAATCACCTACCCCATCACAATTGTTTCCAAATGACGTTTGGAGGAAATTATGGAAGCTGCCGATACCCCTAAAAATCAGCTTCTTAACATGGCAAATCCTTTGGGAGAGGTTACCCTTTATACCAATCTTTCAAAGGTCAAAGTCGTGGATACGAATATATGCCCGCTTTGCAACTCGTATCCAGAAGATACAAATCATGCTTTCTTCCTCTGCATGATGGTTTGTCCTATCTAGTTTGGAATACCGCTGGGGATAAGATTGACAGAACTAGGATGTACCTTCAAGGAATGGCTTATAGCTTGGATTGCCCCAATTGCCGACCGGCGCCAACCCTGGATCGCAATCATCTACTTCTTTACCACTATTTGGTCCCTTTGGACAAATAGAAATAACTTAACCTTTTGACAAACCCCTTTCAAACCACTAACACCAAATTAAAGCTCTCGCTGACACCATCTATAAGTACTCCCATAGGCTTGTTAATGCTCTCCAAAACTTACCACAGCCTAACTGCCCTCCACACTGAGATCGAAATCCCCCCCATCTTTACAATCAAACTTACCTATATCTGTACACAGCTCTTCTTGCTCTTGCATAAACACCACCCCCATGAGTTTATATATCCATTCTTGTTTTGACAACAAAAGACCTAGGTTAGGAATTGGAGTATTGTGCTACAACAAATAACACCCATTGTGGCTCTAATTATACTGCTCTATCACATTGTCTCTTAACTACTACTAATTGGGCTTTACAAAAGAAATTCCTTCATTTAAATGTACAGACAATATCTTGTTTTCTTTTGTCACAGATGTCGGGATATGACGATATCTTCGACACGGTGGCACCGATCATATATGACCTATGCCATCTTATGAATAAATTTCAACGATATAGTATTGCGAGGGCTGCCCCACAACTTTTGAAAGAAGCGAGATCCTTTGCTCTTTTTGCATGCCAGGCCTGGACGACGGTTTATCAAAACTGGGTGATGGATAATATAGTTGTGCTTGATGTGGGTTATGTATTTATGCTCTGTAATATGTATGTCTTTTATTTGGGGTATGTTGGCACTGTAGTCCAATACAATGTATCTCTCTCTTTTTTAATGCAATTCTCTTATTATAAAAATAAAAAAGAAGGCTTTTGCTCATCTAGTGATATACTTTGCCAAAAATGTATAAAGCATTCCAGGTCACCGAAATGCACCCTATCTAAGAAGGTTACACTAAAAGTTTTGTGGTTCGGAAATGATGGAAACCGATTCGCGCTATTGTTAAAGCAATTTTGGGGAAAACAGTGTCTACTTTGAGACAATTGTACCACCTGATTTTGAAACTATACGCTATGGGAGAAGTCATGTGCACTTTAGGACCGTGTTGGAAACCATTAAAGAGAAGTGGTCGAGACAGCATGCCCTCTTTCGCTACCACCACCAAGAAGGGGTGCATTGCAAGAAGGGAGGGAGGGAGGGAGGGTGGATAAAGAACCAAGGATGGCTGCACACAACCCATAACTACTCTACTTGCTGGAAGCTCCAAACCACCGATGCTTGGCCTTTTTTCAGCGGAAACCGATGCACTAGGCGGCATGAGAAAAACAAATAGCTTCAATGACATAAAAACACCAAAAACTGACGCCATAACGTAATCAAGCCAAGCAAGCATGAGTGCCAGAACAAGCTGAAGAGCTACCCTACCTAGAAGGATTTATTGACTACTTCAAGCCACCATCGGCGATCCTATGGACATTCATTGGCAGCACAAGTAGAACAGAAAGGAAAGAGAAAGGGCACTTTTATATAATTTCGATAAATAAGCTACAATGAAACAAGTTCATTGTACATTATTGTAAAACAGGGAAATATCAAGCACCGGTTGATTCTTGTATTTGATCATCAAGCCTGCTGTGGGTTAATACTTCCCTTGCCCGCGCACTCCTATGCTGCAGACGCTGGTGTAGCGTTTCTGACATCTGGTTGAAGAAGTCAGCATCCCACCTATGTATTAACAAGGGGTCTTCTGCATAACATATATATAGTGATGTAACAGCACTTTCCACCACAACCATAGCCAGTCCAACCTATAAACCAGACAGACCATGCCATTGTCAAATACTAGCACATATCCAGTTAGCTACAAGCAGCACACAGAAACCAGATACCAATATGCTTTGACGATGTTATTGATGTAAAATACGAAGGGATTGTTCTAGTATGCCATCTAAACTCTCCATGTAATTTGTGCTGCTTGTTTGTTAGAAGCAGTTTCAAAGACAAGCTACTTGCAACCAGTTAAAGCACTACATTACACTATGCAATCAAACTCAACCCTTAATAAACCCGTATTGTGGTAGTTCAGTAGGCCTCCAAATGATCATGGCTTAAAAATTGGCATGATAATGCATAAGCTCTACAAAGGATATGGGTGTAGATTATAACACAAATTAATGCTACCAATTTAAACATATCAGTTGACAAGTTAAAACTCCTGCTTTGTGGGATAGGAATGCTCCCTGGTGGCATGTGAAGGATGTCAAGCAGATTACTGTTAAATGAACCATGACCCTAAAGGACAACAATACATGGACGAATTGTGGCACCTAACAAGGCGTGCATTTCCACCACTCACTCGCGTTTTTCTTTTGGGTGTTGTGTGTGTCTGCGTTGGCGTTGTAGGGAAGGAGGGGTCGCAAAGCTTTTTAGAGCTTCTTGTACAATTGTACTTCGTCTTCCATCCTTTGTGATGCTTTTCTACAAAATTTTAGCTGTATGGGAGGGGAGGAGGAACGGGTTGAAGCTTTGAACAAAAACAATCTAGAAACTTCAGTTGACTTACCAAGATCATGCCCATCAACATGGCAGTTGAACCCACCATAATCACTCTGTCGGGATATTTTATCCTCGTCCAAACTCCTGCACAGGTTCCAGTAATAAGACCACCCATGACAGTGCCCATTAGCAGAACAGCACCAGAACAATCATAGGCAATGAGAGCTTCAACACCAGTTGATTGAAATAACTCCCAGGCATCTCTTGCCGAGTGATTAAAGTTTTTGCCATAAACTGCAATCTACAGAAAAAGTGATTGTCATGCCATTTTTGTATATAAGACACTTTCTTCACCGCAATAAAATATGTTACATGGACTCTTCAGAATGCCTAAAGTACCTGTGTTGGACACTTGACACTTGAGCATGGGTATGTAAATCTCATAGGATATGCCACTACGAACACTACCTTATAGCGTTTCTTCTAATTTGTTGTTTCTTTGAGATGAGATAAGTTGTCAATTAAAACTAAGTGGGACACATTAAACACAATTTGCCTTAGGAATAACTAAAAGTTTCGACACATGAATAATTTGCCATGTCTAGACCAATCCCGGACACTGTATCCAATGTGGACACTTGTATGAAGGCCACGTAACATAGGCAATAAATCAATAACGAAAGAAGTGGATGCTTACTGACAGGTTGCGGGGGAGAGGAGAAAGCGGAAGAATCATAAAATCATACCAAAAGGTAACTGAGTCAAAAGTTAAGGGATTACTAACCAAAATTTCAGAAAATAAAAACAAACAAAACAGGAAATAGGAAAGACAATTATAATACCACAGCTGTAACCCAACCCCCTTTTAAACCATTTTTTGTGGCAAATGACCTACTTCCTAATCCCAAAACAGATTATGAACTCCCCACAGAATGCGTACAGGTTTTGGCAGGATTGTTTCATCGCCGTCAATGGCGTTGGGCTAGTTATTAGGGAGAAAGTAGAGTTGGATGGAGAGAGAAGGACGAACAAGTTGTCTCCTGGTCAGTTAATTTGAATTAACGGATAACTTTTGTTTGTTATTGGTATTCTTAATATCTTTGCTGTCAAATGAGGGACAGATTATGAAAACGTGGGTGTATAAGATACCAGATCACTGAAAATGAAATGCCACAATCCATACAAATAACCACAAAAAATTTAGAAAACTACCTGTACATAGGCATACTTGTTGAAAAAACGAACAAGAGTCTCCACTAGATGAAACAGGAAATCAACACAGCAAAGCAAACACTCGTTGTTGCCAATCTTTGACCTGAATCCCCTAATCTGAAAATATTTGACCAACAAATTTTTTTCGTGAATAATAAATGCTCGCATTTGAATAAATGAAGTCTACCAACGCTCTTCATCACATGAAATAAGTAACTGTCAACCAGCCAAAAGTAAGGCAAACACAGTGATCTACCTCCCACCGCAATGTCCGGATAGCAGCTGTAAAGAGTGACCCATAACATATGCTGCCAAAAGAAGTTGTCACAGCATACCGTAAAGACTTCAGCAGTGGATTGGGAGGCATTGACACTGCTTCTCGGCCACCATGGATGAGCACAAGAAACACCATGCCAGACACTATAACATGAACGGTGTTACACAGAACTGCACCTGTCCAAAACAAGCTCACTGAGAAGACCTGCATGTACAAAGGAAAGAAAAAAAAAAGCAATTGTTTGTTGTCAATATATGAGCATACTGAAATGCGCAACAACTGCCAACAAAAGACGAAATGAAGAGCAAAACTTGCCAGCTCACCACAAGAAGCCACCAACGTCCACCATCACCCATACTTGAAGCTACCACACCAGCGGCTCCAAAGGACCATAATGACAGCCACAAGAGCATGACTATCATAAAAGCACATGCTACTCTCATTACTTCAGGAAGATTCCAAACCATCTTAACTGCTTTTTGCAGTACCAGCATGGTAAAATTTAATCTGGAAAAACAACATAGTCAGGGAAGTACAAGCATTTGATTCAAAGTCAAAGACAAGTCCAAATCCAGACATTCGGAGGGAGCTGGGGGGAGGAAGAGGGGCTAACACGAATCCAGTATATTCTTAACACTACTACACTCTGAAAAGGAACTTTCCCCAAAAAGGAAATTCAGAGCTTTTATGTGCAAACAAGTTATATCCAGTGCAGGAATCAACCTGTTTACTTGACACTGAGAGCTTTTAGAGATAGCGGCATGGCCGTAAACTTTTCAAATCTTTTTGTTTTGGCTCGAGCAATTACCAGCAGTCTATTCAGGGTCCCCCACTGAATGATGGCAAATGAACATGCGGTTTGAAATAATTGCAAAACCTATCTCAGCCCCTTAAGGCAGTCATCAACGAACCATGAGGCATCCCAATCTTTGTTATGCTATGCCTCAGCTAGTTCTAGACTTGCGTATATAATTAGAGCTTGTATAGGAGAAAAAGGAAAGCAGGCACAACTGTGCAAGTGGTCCTAAAATGCTTTTGGGAGTTTCTTGGCAAGTTTGTCTTTCCTTTTTTGGCATACATTCCTTACGAATTGTTTTGTCTTTCTGTTTGTTTTTCCCTGTGTAACATGTCTACAATGGGATGCACCCATTTGTCAGCCTAACTAAACAAAGTTTAATAGCATTAGGACTGGTCAAAAAAGACTAATCGTCCTAATTCCTACGCATTAATATTTTACCATTTGCAACATAAAAATCCTCCCGGGGTAAAGGACCAGAAAAAAAGAAAAATTATATGCCTCTTCACACTTACAGAGAGAGATTTCAAACTAACGGTGAGCATTCTTTGGCTCCACTTAAACTGGAATCATTTGGTAGAAGTTAGTTCTCGAATCAGCATTCTTTTTCTTACTATTACATATTTGATAGTTAAATTTTGAAACCATAATACCAGTCGCTTCAAATGAATCTTTGACTTTGAGTTTAAAGTTGACTATAAAATTTTGGAGACCTTTTTACGAGCTTGCAGAAGGAGTAAAGATGTAATGTAGAAGCTACAAATGCAACCATCCTTAAACATGAAAATTACTATCAAATGGTTCTAACCAACGCATCAAAAAAATTTGTAGCTTTTGTTGAGCATTAGAGAATTTGAGGCAATCATGTAGCAAAACTCGCAACCATAACAACCCACAGCTAAAAAGCTCATAGGTGCTAGAATCTACCACTGGAAAATTTCACGTATTACATGTGAGATTCTCAGTCATCACAGAGAGGTGAATCAATTTTAAGATATCCAAAAGATGCTATACATAGTTTCATTCGTGAATATATATGGTTGCCTCCAATACACAAGTTTCTCCGGAACTAGTGCGTAAAGTTTTAGGAACCAATTGATAAAATAATTGACCGCTACTAAACTATAGAGAACATGTATTTGGATGCGTAATAGTGGAAGAAAATAATTCATGTAGCTGAGCCCAACTGCGTTTAAGAAAAGGATCAGTTGATTTGAGGTGACTTGAGTAACACAAGAGAGGTGATCGTACATCCCTTAACAAACAATATCCTTCAGGCACTACCAAAGCAAAAAGGATAACTCAACTTCAAGTATTAAAAGGAAATAATTTACCTGTCTATGACTGAAATGACATACAAAAACTGCAACCCAGCACCAATGGCGAAAGCTACACCCCAGAAGACTTGCTCACCCCAAAAACACAAAACACTAATCACAGCAAGATAAGCAGTCAAGACGTGCACCGACACCTTCATCATCTGAGTAGCACGCGAACCAAGCAACAGTAACCAAGTCCATCCAATGACTGTCCCAACTCCACCGGCAACAGCATATAATGGCCAGTAATCCTCCGTTAAACCTGCTTGATTCTCGAGAAACCCAGCTGTATACTTATCTATATTTAGCCTATCCTGCTTCCTAAACCTATTAAGCCCAAGTACTCCAAGAACAAGACCTAACAAAATTAGATGCATCACAAAGATCCCTAGCCAGAACACATCTCGCCAATGGCGCGAAGTCACCGGAGCCAATCCTGGAGACATCGAAATAATGCCGTCACCACTTCTACCACTTCGCTCGACACTCTACAATTCAATACACAAGCTAATTAGATAGAGAAAAGTACTAGAATATCCCTCCATTCCGAAACTATAGTCCCCTTGACATTATAGCAGATTTCTAGGTTTGAATTCAAGCAACCTAGACTAGACATCTCTCCTCTTTTCTTATTTTACTGGTCAAATAACGCTTCGTCAATTTTTAAATTTAATCATTGTTCAGGTGTTAAATCTTGCCTAGGAATTTGGTAAGAAGTCAAGGGGGCCTATAACTTGGAAAATAAAGAATACCATATACATTGTTTGTGCGTGTGCGTGACAGATTCCGTAGTTATGTCGATTGCTTAAATTATAGTGACTAATAGTAATTTTAAAAATATGGGAATCATGAATCTATTGCTATGTCATTGTGCAGGCCTCCAGAACGACGTGGTTTAGAAACTATGGTAATGAATGGGCTAAATCAGAGTTGATAGCTCAATCAAAAAGACATCGTTTTGGAAAGCCACCTTAAGTAATTTATCAAACACTCGGCAACAGATTTGTTATTCCCTACTTAAAAGTTTACAAAATTAAGCAATCATATTAGTGAGTTCTATAATTGCACGTGTATATATGTCCAATTAAGCATAATTTCGACGAAATTGATTAATTACCAATAGCAGTGAGTGAGCAGTAACATAGATTAATTTACAGTAAAGCCAACACTTTCTTTGTAATTAAACACAAGTGCAAGCATGTATTCTCTCCGTTCCATGAGGTTTGCCTAGGATATCCGAACATATAAACTAGGAGAAGTATTGTTTAACCGGTTAAAATAGGACAAACTCAATGAGCGAAATCAACGGCAGTGTTCACCTGTTCAAATTATATTCTAAAAGTTTCGAAGCGGAGGGAGCATGTTCTCTGCGTGTGTGCTTATGTAAAATTGCAGGTGTCATATATGTTACGCATATAAACGGAATTGAATTGACGTGATCACAGCAGTAAAACAGACTAGATTCTTCACCTGTTGGGCGGTGGCGACGGGGCCGGAATCTTCGGAGGAAGAAGAGGGGCTCGGCGACACGCTCATGGCGGGTTGTGGTATGATTGATCGGAATGTGGGGAGAATTAGCCTGGATTGGATGGATTGGAACAGGGGATCATGGGTCAATGGTGGTGTTGATTAGGGTTTTAAATTTAGCAAGGGAAATTGAGGGGGAAGGCGTTTGGAAATGTATTGGAAGAAAAACTGACCATCTTCAACGGCTAATAGAAGAATCATTTTGGACTTTGAAGAGAGAGAGAGAGAGAGAGAGAGAGAGAGAGAGTAATTATGGATGTTTGTAATTATGGGACAACGACCTGCTGGTTCTAACGCGCGTTATTTGGAGCGTCAACGGTTGTGTTCGGTCTTCGTAGTGTGCCCCTTCTTCTTTTTTTATTCTTCTCATGCATCTGCAAAAGAGTACTTTTTGGAAGATAATTTTTTTTTTTTTAAGGCGAAGAGATTGATTGCGTGATCTCGAAACAACTTGACCAAGTCATGGGCAACGAATTTCAACGCGAAAAATAAGATCGCGACGATACAAGAAGCAAATTAAGTAATCGTGTTTACAATAACAGTAAATCTAACACGCTTAAAACTTCACTTTCATAAGAGAAAGACGGCTTTAAGAGTAGCTCATACAATGCGACTTTCATTCTTGTCCAAAGTCTAATTAAGTGCTGTGATCAGCAGTTTCAACAATTAAGATTGGATAGGGTAGGTCCTGGTATATAGCTAGTGTTGTTAGGTAGGTGACGTCTCTTTGACGCGTTCTTCACGTATTGATAGGCGCGTATTCAAATGGTTAGCCCTATTACAAAGTTAGTTCAATTTTTTGGTCAACACAATGTTTGTTTTGGGATGATTCTACCTGTTTTTAAAATTGTAGTAAAAATTATACAAGATTTGACATTAAAACTAGCGGTTAAAACAAGTACACACTCTTTGTCTAATAAAAAGCTTAAAACAGTACCTTCTTGTATTGTTCCGTTCTTTTTTACGCCCTATCATTACTTATTTAGTAATACGACGCGAGGTTGAGATGACTTTTGTCCGACACAAATAAATAAAAAAAAAGTAAGAAACACAAATACAGCACTATTACAAAGATCATTAATGCACAATGCCAATATTTTTGGCTTTCTTCCGCTAATTGGGCTTCAAATATATGAACAGAAAGGTGGAGCCGGCGGGGTACCTCTTACGCATATCTTGATTCTTGTCCATTTGCTCCAGTTCAGTGCATGGATAGCGACTGTTTGCTGGAACAACACGGACTCCCTGCCGCCCGGAGGCACCGGCAACACAGTTGCTACTCCCTGCTGGTATTTGCTTGCTGTTCACGCGGTTTTATTCAAGCTGCACAAACTTGCTCGCGCTTGGGTTTTCGTATTTTCTGAGATGAAAATGGATTTAAAATACCTCGTTTCATCTTTTATCCGTAAATTTGAAAACGGCATCTTTTTCGGTTTAGATACTTGATAACTTGCGAAAGTTTGGAAAAGCACTCGATCACGGTTCCACACTCTAGAAAAATTTGAGGCCGGTCATTGTCGGTGAAAGGATTTGAAGGTTTGCTGAAGATTAGTTGGATTGACAGTTTGGTTATTTTGGGATACTATCTCCGATACAAAAACGTTTTTGTTTCTAAAACATGTAACTAAAATGTGTAAAAATAACCAGACACATTACCGATTGCTTTTAAGTACGTTACATGCCAGCCTATTGGAACGAGTATTGCGAAATCGCTAAGGCTGGGCTTAGATGAACCCCCATTCTTGAAAAGTACCTTGTTCATTAATTAAAAGTTCGTTCATGTTCATTTGTTTGATAAATTAACTGAACATGTATTTTTTTCAGAGCTCATTTGTTAAACTAGCCGAACCTAAGTATGTTAATTGTTCATGAATATATGGTTAAGAGATAAATAAATGTTAATTCTTTAATATGTACAATTATGAAATTTGTGCAATTGTGTCTAAAGTCAGAAGGCTGTAAACTCGAGATCCAAGCCCACAAATCTCTTAACCTATGCCGGCCCAAACCTAGCCCTTAATCTCTCAAAGTAACTCAGATTTTGAATTGAGGAACATCTTCTTTTGAGCGCGTTTTCAACCTTCGTAACGATCCAGATTTCAGCGACGTTTATTCTTCAATCTTTGCTGAATTTGTGATTTTACCGGTTAGGTGAACGGGCAATCTCCGCAAGCTGAAGCTGTCCGGCATTTTTCTATTGATTGTTCTTTTTTGGTCTTTCAGTGAGAATTCCAGATCTGGATACATTGCAATTCACATGTGCTATAGTGCATAAACAATACGAGTTTAGGGCTCGAGTTCGGTTACTATAGTTATTAGAATGAACCGAGCCTAGCTCCAACTTAGTGAACAATTTCATGAACCGAGTTCAAATAAATATTTTCTTTCTTAAATGAAACCAATCTGAATTCAATCTCACCATAAAATTAAGCAAACCAAACTAGACTACAACTCTTATTCGGCTCAAACTTGTTTCGTGTACGTCGGTATCACATATTAATTGGTAAACATTTTCATGTATTTAGTTTTAAAAAATTTGTAAACATTTTCATGTATTTAGTTTTAAAAAATTTGCTATAATAGTCGGAAATTGTTTCGGGTAATACTTTTTGGTTTATACTTTTAGAAATAACCATTGTGTCCCATATCACTCCTAACATTTGAAGTTGGCCATTTACTCGGTGAGAAACTTTCATTCATCAAATCAAGTTGCCTTTTTGAAAGTAATAATAGATAGAACTTCGTATTTTTAGTTTTTTTATTATTTCTGTATTTTCCTTGCTCTTTTTTTCATTTACAAAGTAATTGTTTTATCCTCTTCGTTATCTCTTGTCCATCTGTTTTTATTCCATTATGGTCATATGGAAAGGCCTTTTCACACCCACGCCTTCTATTTTTAAGACTTACAACCTCACATGTTGCATGGCCATCTAACATTCCAATTTCAAGTGTTTCATATTGCATCTTCGATTTCTTATATGTTATTATATCATGGCCATCTAAAATTAATGATCTTGTATTTAGGCGCGCGCGCGCGTGCGCACACACACACACACACACACACACACACACACACACACATATATATATATATATATATATATATATATATATAAGCTGAAGCTGAGAGAAAATGGTCATGTCACCTCCTATATGGACACTCTCTTCTTCTGGCATGTGGATTAAAAAAAATTTTGATTTATTATCAGTTATTTTTACCCTTTTTGCCACATGCTTTAAGCCTTTACCATTTTTTAATCCCTCTCACAAACCCTCACGCATTCACATCTCTATTTATATGTAACTTCCCCACATATGATTTGCTTTCCTAAATTATCTCCTTTGATTTTAATTTTTTCTTGTCACTTTAATTTTGTCATAATCTCTCCCTTTCTTTATTTTGAGACTCTCTTTTCTATCACCATTGATGGATATTATAGCTAATTTATTATATGTTTGCTTTAATTTAATGTATTTTTTATATTAATCTTTTTTTGGTTCCTTTTAATTCGTTATTTTTTTCTTTTTTGATATATAATAAGATTAGATTCCAATCATATTAAATCTCTTTCCTTTTAAACCCTAGTAATTACATATTCCTAAAATAACAATCTAAAAGTTTACACTGAAAAAAACTCTCCATTCACCTATAATAATCACCATTTAACGGCATAGATTACCAACATCCGAGGTAGCATAAAAATCTTTCCTTCTTCTTTTTCTTGATATATATATATATATATATATATATATATATATATATGTATGTATACATGCTCTTTTTGAACCTTCACTCCTTCATATTTTTGTTATTATATTTTTCCATTTATTGAGTATATGCAAAAAGAGGGATTGATTCCTTCTGTGCAAAAAAAAAAGATGTTCTTTTGGTAAAAATTTTATCTTCAGATTGGATAGTCAACCATATATAATAATTTCTTATGTTTGCTTAATACCATACGCTTCAATAAACGAAGTAGTTCCTGTTGCCGGTTGCTATTAGTTTCATTAAAATGTGGGAGCAGTTGTCCTATTTGGAATTCTTTTGACCTTTCAGTATTTTTCATATTATATTTGGGTTTATTCGTTTTGTTGGTTTTCTTCGTTATTTTTCATCATTCCGTACCTAAGGTGTTTTTATATGCTTACATTAGTATGTTTAATTTAGCTTTCTATGCTAGTACCTTTTTGAAAAGGTCTCTTTTTGTTTCGCTCAATGTGATTTTTACATTATTTTGATGATTCTAAGTTTTCAAAGTGTCTCTGTTCCCGTATGCAACGCATGGGGATCAAAGCTAGTTGTAGGTAAATCTCCAAACTTTTGTACCTTTCAACTGAAAATATCTTCTAACCATTTCTTAAACTTCTTTTTTAATAGTTTAAGCTTTAATGGAATTATATGCTTTAGAAAGAAGACATTCATTTGTTTGTAGTATTGTTTTATGCCTCTCAGTTTTGTTTCTACAAGTCTAATCATGCATTGTATATATATATATATATATATATATATATATATATATATATATATATATGGAAGCTGATCCGTTGAGAGCATTAGCAAAATAAGAGATTTTGCTAGCGCGATCTGACCTTCCATCCCTTTGGGATGCACGGCCAGATCTTTTTTTTCGAAAGCTGTCAGTCGTCCGCTACATAGTGTTCCGCTTCATAGTGTAGCGGACGGACCTTTTTACCATATTGCCCCTCCTCTCTCGTCCGCTACACTGTATGGCGGACAACTTTTTTGGCCTGACATTGTCAGTCAAAAAGTCGTCCGCTACACTGTGTAGTAGACAACTTTTTGACTGAGACTGGTCAATCCATCCACAACCCCCCTGACAATTGTCACACCAGTCCTAGGGCGACAGGACTGTAGCTTTGTCCTTATCCCACCATCTGTGATACTGTGTAGCGGACAACTTGACGGTTTTTGCTGTCCGCTATACTATGTAGCGGACTTGACCCGTATACAAACATATTCCGAAACTCTTATTCATTCTTTCTTCGAAACTCATTCACTCTTTCTTCTCACAATTTTTTTAGCGGCGTTGGCAAGTAGATCTGCTCAATTTCTTCCAAAGAAATTATTTAATCGTCTCATCAATCACGTAAGTTCACAAACCAATCCTTTATTCATTCATAATCTAGAGTTGTTATGAGTATTGCGGCTTATGCATGGTTTTGAATATGTATGTGCTGGATTGTGCTAGCGTTTGTCAATATATGTGTATTGCTTATTATTTGTTCATGTGATTTCACTTGCAAAATCCGATTTCGTGTCTGTTTGTATGTATGTACATACATATTTACAGCATGTCAACTTATGTGAGCACATGTTAGCATTGTATGTTTGAGAATTTTACGCTTCCAACTTTGCCATTTTTTCATAATTTCAGTTGCAAAAAATAAATTTTAACCCTGGACCAGAGGATCCCTCCGCATTATACGACCAAGCAAACCATGTCAGTATGCTCTTATGAGATGGTGGGGTAAGATACTTATTTTATCAACGAATAAGAGAACCGCTAGGGACTTCTTTACTTCGATACCCCAGGATCAATTTAGCACTGGTAGTATCAAGTTGAAGTGGTTGGTAGAAACTTACAAGGTTCCGCCGAAAAACTACACAGACGAGATGCTTGTGTTGTACACACAAGCTTTCCTCTTGTGGGTGATGGGGGCAATTCTGTTCCCAACAACGTCAAAGAATACAATCAGTGTCAAATATTTACCGTTGTTGGGTAACCTGCTGGAGGTTGGGGATTATGCCTGGGGTGCAGCAACTCTTGCGTACCTGTACCGAGCATTGCATAAGGCAACGAGGGCCGTCCACGCGTACCTGTACCGAGCGCGATCTGGCCGTCCACGCCCGATCTGTGGACGGCCCAGATCTTTTTTTTGCACTTTTTTAAGTTCGTCCACTACATAATGTAGCGGACGGTTTGTTGACATAAATACCCCTCAATCTTCAAGTCACATCTTCTGAAATATACATAATGTAGCGGACGATATTTCAGAACAGATCCACACAATCTGCCAACTCCACGTCCATTCTCACTTTCTCTTTCTTTAGGAAAAAAACCCCATTCTCTTCTCTTGTTCATCTCTCTCTCTCTCTCTCTCTCTCTATCTGAACAACTTCCTCCGCCTTCGCCTCCCCAATCCACAAATCCATCGTCATAAGCACCTTTAGAGAGGGAGAGTGACAAGGTACGCAGCCGTAGCCTCGGTGTCGCTGTCGCCGCCGTAGTCTCGGTGGTTCCACCGTGGCCGAAGTTATTATATTTTCTGGGTACCTCAAAAACAGCGAAGGCACTGGAATTTGGGTGATTGGAGATGAGAAGTTCTCTACCAAATGGGTTTCATTTGTGGTGGTTGTGAAATGGTGTTTGGTGTCTTGCGTTTTGCAATGGACTGAATTAAGTGTTGCAATTCATTAAAACTTACAATACAGAGAATTGATAAGCCAAAGCCATGGAAGAGTAGAAAGGAGAAGAAAAGGCAGCACCGACTCACACTGTGCAGATCTGTTTATGTGGACACAGGAACGACAAGATAGAAAGAAATGGAAAAAAGACAAAATCATAGTGGTCCGCTACATAATGTAGCGAACAACTCTATTTTAGTGCAATTTTTTGTTCCTCTGCATGCTGGGTCAGGGGTATTTTTGTCAACAAACCGTCCGCTACATTATGTAGCGGACGGACTTAAAAAAAGTGCAAAAAAAATATTTGGGACGTCCACAGATCGCGCGTGGACCGCCAGATCGCGCTTGCAACTTAACTCCATTTGCTAACGCGAGCAATGGATCAACTCCCCATATATATATATATATATATATATATATATATATATATGGGAGCTGATCCGTTGAGAACGCTAGAAAATTGGGTTAAGTTGCTAGCGCGATCCGGCCGTCTGCGCGCGATCTGTGGATGACCCAGATCTTTTTTTTTTTGCGTTTTTTTAAGTCCGTCTGCTACATTATGTAGCGGACGGTATTTTTTACGAAAGTACCCTCGAGTTGCTTAACGAGGTATGACTTTTTCTGTGTCATTAATGTGTCCGCTACATTATGTAGCGGACTAGTCTTCTCTTTTTCTCTCCCTTTTCTCATTCTGACTTTTTCTTTTTCTCTCTCTTCTTACTTTGATCCTGATGAACAAATCTTCATGAAGTTTGCTAGCAACAGATTGCCATTGGTAAAAATACTCCAAAACAAGCACATCCACTTGCAGGCTGGAACCATTCATGAAATTGGCCGACAACAGATTGCCATTTTGTTCTAGGGTCTTCAACCTCCTCCATTTCTATCACCCTATATCAAAAACGAAAAGATTAAAAAAAACTAATTTCTTAAACCCATGACAACCAAATCAAAGCACACCATAACTATTTGAAGCGACAAGATAGAAAGAGAAGGAAGAGTTTTCAAATCATCAATAGTTTGCTATTTCGACACAGATTTGCTGTGATCTTTATAGAACATCCCCTGTTCTATATGGACTTCGCCGGAGCCACTAGAGGCGCAGACAGGCACGGCCAGGCCGGTGCGGAGCCGATGGGCACAGCGGCGGCGGAGGAGAAAGACAATGGCTTGATCGGTGACCCAAAATTTCATTTGCTAGGCCCATAGCCACAAAACCGGACAAAGAATAGGGAACCCTTTTGGAAGGTTGGAGCAAGAAAAGCATTGCTTAGCTGCTGCCGTCGGGATCCCCACCGGAGTCCCTCATGTTAGAAGATCCCCGCCGGACACGGGAGGTGCTGTCCAACTACCCTGAAGGAACCACCGTCTCGAAGGAGCTCATCCAAAACATCGACGACATAGGCGCCACCACGGTCTGGCTGTGCCTCAATCGCCATGCGCAAGCTCACAAGGGAGAGAGAGAAGATGAGAGATGAGGGGAAAGATGGTTGTGCCCTCGATCGCCGGACACGGGAGGTGCTATCCAACTACCCCGAGGGAACCACCGTCTTGAAGGAGCTCATCCAGAAGAGAGAAGATGAGAGATGAGGGGGAAGAGAAAATAAAAGTTGGTTGTCTCTTTTCCAGAGCTGACAACACAGATGTCTCTTTTCGAGAAAGCAAAATAATCCACTACATAATGTAGCGGACATATGTGATTGGGATTGAGGGGTATATTTGTTAAAAATATCGTCCGCTACATAATGTGGCGAACAGATGTAATTAGGATTAAGGGGTACTTTCGTCAAAAATACTGTCCGCTACATAATGTAGCGGACGGACTAAAAAAAAGCAAAAAAAAAATCTGGGTCATCCACAGATCGCGCGTGGACGGCCGGATCTAAAAAATATGTTCTAAAAAATTAGATCTGGACGGGCCAGATCTAATTTTTTAGAACACCTTTTCGCCCTACATAATGTAGCGAACAACCTTTTTACCATTATACCCCTCATCTGCCTCTCGTAATTGGTTGGTGTAGTTTTTTATATTATGTCCGCTACATAATTTAGCGGACATGATATAAAACATGGCATATCTGCAAATGGGTTTCATTTCAGGCTGAGAGAAACACTTTCAAATAGGTTTCTCTCTCTCTGGCCGAGGGATCTCTGGCCGAGGGATTATCTCTCTTTTCTTTGGCCACCGCTACCACCAGACTAAGCACCACGGCCTTCCAGATCAGCCATAAATCATCTACCATTAAGGGATGCTTATATATTGTCGTCAAACATCACCAGCAACCAAGCTGAAGAAAGTGAAGTAACGGCCGACCGACCTAAAAAAGGGGAGTTTAGGGCATTGCGGGGTTTCTGGAAGGAAGTGAAGTAACGGCAGAACCACCATAACCAAGATACCAACAATGATTCATCCCAGGCAGTGTCTCCATCACCCATAATCACCACACTCTGCCACCGTCGCTGAACCCATCACCACCACCATCCGAACCTCCGCATCCCCCGACCACCATGTGACCCTTTGCCGCCCCCAAACCTCGACGCAAGAGAAATCACAAATCAAACCATACATGGATCTCTAAGTCCAATCAAAATAGAACAAAATCTGGAGAAAAAACTAATGAACAAAGAGGCAGCGGTGCCCAATATGCTGAGGCTACGGCAGCGACGCCGAGGCTACGGCTGCGATGCCGAGGTTGCTGTAGGAGCTGAAGAAGAGAGGGCTTTTTTTTAAAGAGAGAGAAAATGAGAATTGATGTGGGGGTTGGCTCTCTCTTTTATGAAATATCGTCCGCTACATTATGTAGCGGACGATATTTTAGAAAATATAATATCTTGACTTGGAGAATGAAGGGTATATTCATAAAAAAATATCGTCCGCTACATTATGTAGTGGACGGTTTCTAAAAAAATACAAAAAAAGATCTGGACAGTCCACAGATCCTGCGTGGACGGCCAGATTGTGCTAGCAACTTAACCCAAGTTGCTAGCGCTTCCAACGGATCAGCTCCCATATATACATATATATATATATATATATATATATATATATATATAGCGCTAATGAAGTTGAAATTTGAGATTACTCACTTTTTTTTAACCGTCTAACTGTGTGATCTTTAAGGAGCTATAACTTTTGAGATTTTTTTGGGCTAATTACACCTATATCCCAGAGGTTTGGGGGTAATTACACGCGAAGACACAAAGTTTCAAAATGTAATACTTATATCCATTGACAAACAGAATACAAAAATACTTAACGGTTCTGACAAAAAGACCAAGTTGCCCCTAAATAAAAGTTGAAATCATGATACTCTACCTACCCCTTCCCCGTCTACCTCCCCCTTCCCCTTCCCTGTCACCCACCCACCCCGCCTGCCTCCCCTTCCCCGTCACCCACCCACCCACTCTGCCTGCCTCCTTTTCCCCGGCCCCACATCGCTCCTACCTCCCCTTCCCCGGCGTCGCACCCCGCCTGCCTCCCCTTTCCCGGTGCCGCACCTCGCCTGCCTCCCTCTTCGTCGTCACCTCCTCACCGCCCACCCCGTCTACCTCCCCCTTCCTCGTCACCGTCCACCCCAAGCCACCGCGTGTAATCTCCTGCCCGCGTCGAAACTTATCGCTGGCGACGTCACTCTTCCCTCCTCCCCCACAGCAACCCACTCCCTCATTCCATGCCAGCAGCTCCATTGCCCCATGCCGCCGGTAGCTCCATCACTTAATCGAGTTCAGGTCCCTTTTCGCCGACAAGAGGTTGCAATCTTTGGATTTTGAAGCCCTAATTTGCAATTGCAGATTGAAGCCCTAATTTACAAATTAGGGATTTGAAACCCTAATTGGCAGATTGAGACCCTAATTTGCAAATTATGTTTTTGAAGCTAATTGACAGATTGAGAAATTAGGGATTGAAACCCTAATTTGTAAATTAGGGTTTTGAAACCCTAATGTTTAAATTAAGACTTAAAAATTTTGAAATATTCTGTATATAAAGGGGTAGTATCGTCATTTTAAAAATACGTATTGATGACATCATTAAAAAAAGTACAATTTTTGGACGGAATTGTAACGGATGGACACGTCTGATACATTTTAAAAGTGTTTGGTCACGGAATGTTACATTTTGAAACTTTGTGTTCTCGCGTGTAACTACCTCAAAACTTCAGGGACATAGGTGTAATTAACCCTTTTTTTATAAGAGAATGACATTGATAATGTTAGGGTTATAAAGGCTTTAAAGTTGCCTCAGAACATCACTACGAGCTATTAGGTTACGGCATATCCATGACTCTATATACATCACCGCAAGAGTCAAAACTAACAAATTGCCTAATAAAACTCGTACACATTACAGTCAAGTTAAAACGGAGCATATCCTATATTTTAACTCAATTCAAAATAACTGGTCAAATTTGTAGGTTTAACAAATTCGAGAAAGCATAAATCATAAAGTGGTAATGTTATATCAAATAACCGAGAACCAAACTGAATTCGACCTTCTATGAAGGCAAAATACACAACCAAGGTCTTCAACACGACAAGCTTGCAGCCTTCCACAATCACTTACCAAAACCTACCCAAACTACCTCCATAACGGGCGAGGAAACCGCTAAACACCCAAAGCCGAGGACCCTTAAATTCAGTAGAGGTCCTTAACCCCACCCTTCCCGCCACCCCACCCTACCCTAACCCAAATGGATTACACTTAGAGACCCCAACAGTCAGACCTCTTCCCCCCAACCCCCCCTCACCCTCACCCTCACCCTCACCCTCACCCTTCTAAGACATTACAGATTCTCCAAAAAGGGGAAAGTAGGGAATGACCCCCTCTACTTTACACGTTGTGCGATTTGCCCCCCTCCACTTCAAAGTTAAGCACTAAACCCCCCCCACAGTTACAGAAAATGGGCACCTTAGACGGATCCGTTATGAATAGCGTGAAATGACCAAAATACCCTTATTTCTTTATTAGCTAATGACCCCCTGTACTATGCATGGTGTGCAATTTCCCCGCCTCAAATTTAAATTACAATTTTTGCCCATGACCCTCCTCCTCTGGTCAACCCCGCTACAATTGGTGATTCACTGAGCACAACCACTTCACTGAACACAACCACTAGTCTTTTTCTCCGACCACCAGGGAGTTAAAAAACCGCGATTGCCGTTAGGATTAACAACGAATTTGCAAATTAAGCTTTTGAAATCCTAAAATTAGAGGATTTGAAACCCTGATTTAAAAATTAGGGTTTTGAAACCTTAAAATTAGGGTTCAAAACCCTAATTTGAAAATTAGGGTTTCTCTTCTCCTTCTCCAGATCTGACCCCGCCGCCGGCAGCCCAAGCATCATCCTCACCCCACGCCGCCGGCAGCCTCTCTCGGCCCACCATCCAGCAGACTCGCCCCGCCCCACCCCACCACGCCGGCAAGCCCCTTGGCAAACCCACCCCACCACGCCGGCAAGCCCTCTGGCAAACCCACACTACCGATTTCAATTCAATTCCATTTCAATTCAATTCAAATTTTCATCAATGCCGTGGAAGGGGAAGGGGAAGGGGGAGGGCGGTTGCGGCGATGGGGAAGGGGAAGGGCGGTCGCTGCGACGGGGCCTTGGGAAGGGGGGCTGTCGCGGCGACAGGGAAGGGGAAGGGCGGCCGCTGCGACGGGGCCTTGGGAAGGGGGAGGGCGGTCGCGGCGACGGGGAAGGGGAAGGGCGGTCGCTGCGACGGGGAAGGGGAAGGGGGAGGGTGGTGCGGCGACAGGGAAGAGGGAGGCAGACGGGGAAAAGAAGGGGTGCGATGGTCGGGGGAGTTGACAGAATTGGGTTGGGGGGATAGGGGGGTTGGGTGGCAGGGGGGGTGGGGGGTGGGGTGGTTAGAATTAGGGTTTTTTTTCTGATTTTCTTTTCTAAAAGGAGACAAGGGGCAAAAATGTCATTTATAAAAAGAAATCGTTAGTCAGCGCGCGTGTTGACCACGCGCTGTTATATTTAACGGTTTCCGTCTAAGGTGCCCATTTTCTGTAACTGTGGGGGGGTTTAGTGCTTAACTTTGAAGTGGAGGGGGGCAAATCGCACAACGTGTAAAGTAGAGGGGTCATTCCCTAAAAAAAAAAACCTAGAATAAGGGATAGGACCCTCTATACAGAACCCCCTAACCTACTACTGACAACCCAAACTCACCCCCAACCCAGATTCAACCACTGCACCTAGGGAAAGGCAAACAGTGAATACAGAAATTTGAAGAAACCTTTAAGCAATTTTGATCAAAAACCAGAATTCTGACCACCACCGGTGAATTTTAGGATTTCAGTGAGAGGTGGCTTGGTGATGAATTTCGATGACGGGAGTTATGATGAATTTCAGTGAGGGGATTTCATTATTCTGATCTGGTTTGGGAGGTGGCCTGGTGGTGAATTTTAGTAAGAGGTGGCATGGTTGTCATGGGATGACGATGGTGAGGGAGGTAGTGATGAGTGGCGTTATGGCTGGACCGGCGGTGGTGATGGTGGTCTTGGAAAAAGGAGCAAAATGAGAGCATTTTGCAGATGGGTTATGGCTAGTGTATGGTTGGACGAGCATTGATGGTGTGTATGGCTGGACCGGCGGTAGTGATGCGGGTAAGGTATGGGTGTGGTTTTGGTGTTGGTATTGGAGGTGACGACCGCGGTGGGTTAACCGTGGAGGTAAGTGGTGGCCTTTTGATTTGGTATTAGAAAGAGAAAGGAAGAGAGAATCTAGATTAAGAGAGACACGAGAGATGAAATGGGGAGAGAGCAAGAAAGGGGAAGAAAGATGTATAAAATACGTATTAGAGATAATATTGCAATTTTTACATTAGGTGTGTTAGTGATAGTATTGCGATTTTTACATTAGGTATTGCCACATCACAAAAATCTAACCGTAACGTGTGGCTTATATTTCACAAAAAAAAGTGAAATTTATGTATTTAATTGTAATTTATCTTTAAACTAAAAATACCAGTGATGATATCATCCCTGATAAAAATGAGGTGCAAAAGATGTAACACGAACAATCGTTTTTACGGCATAAGTTTTTGGAAAGCAAATTTCCTTTATTTATTTTTTTTTTGTTGGAAAGCAACAGGAGATAAACGAGTAAAATTTAGGTAAGGACTTCATAATGTTTTCACCGTCCAGCATTAATATCCTCAGCTATTACTTGCAGCTATACAAAAAGAACCCACTAAAATTGCAATAATAACACACACCCCCAACAGAGTGGCTCCCCACCCCCTCACGAGTCACAACCTTTAACCCTTATTCAAGGCCGACCACACTAAATTTCGCAACAACAAAAAAAACTTTAGCACTTATTGGGCGTGAACCCAATAAGTGAGTTCGCCAGATCGTAACTGACACGTGTCCCCTGCTGCTGCACATTCCCAATTATCGACAACGAAGACGACGTCGGAGCAAAGGCGAAGCAATACGTCCCCGCCGAATCAACCGGTATCAGGTAATTCTTAGCCGGTAGTGGCAACTCCTTACCGTTGGAAAAGTGAAACGACACCGTTGGCACCTCCACGCTCTTCTTAGACGACAGGTCATAGCAAGCGTCGAACAAGGCCACGCCGTTTGTGGACGGCAAGTTCTTTGTGCCTTGAACGAACGCGTCGCGGAGCGAGTTGTACGCCTCGGTGCGTAACCGAGTCACGGCGGTGCCCGAGTCGACGATGACCCCTCCTTCGCCGTTGTCGTCCAAGCGGAAGGAAGACGGAGGGATGGACAGCAAGTTCCCGGCCACGCTGAGTCCGGTTAAGTCGACGTAGTAAAACGTGTCGAGCTTGTGGTTACGGAGTAACGGAGCTGTGACGGCGTTAGGGGGAGTCGCCGAGTTGAACTCGAGGGTCGAGGCCGAGTCGGAGTCACGGTCCACTAGGCAGTAGGAGTAAGACGTGGCGTTGATTTGCGATGGGAAAGAGAGCGAGCCACCGCCGAGGCCGATCAAGCCGGCGGCTCCGACGAACAGGCCCTCGTTGTTGTGTCCGCAGCCGATGGCGATATTGTTGACGGAAGCCGAGTCGCCGAAGGTGACCGTCTCCGTCACCAGATCCCCGACGGTGTACGAGCCGTCGCCGTAAGAGACCTCGTAGAGACACGTGTCGTTCCTGCATTCCGACACGTCCAGGGATTTGCACTGGTGGGTGTCGCAAGTTAACGGCAAGTAGGACGAAGAAGAAGCCGGCTCGAAGATCGGGTCTGCTTGCTGGTAGCAGTCGGCGCAGGGGGCGCATTGCAGCCAGTTGACGTCACTGCCCGTGTCGAGCACCATGTAGACCTGACTCGGCGGGCGGCCGATTCCGACTCGCGAGAAGTACTCCCCGCTTCCCTGACTCGTCCCGGAAATCACCGGGACTTCCAATGCTTCAGATTCCAACACGGTTTCTTGTGGTATTAGATCTGAGTTCGCAATGCCGGTGATTGCCAGATCTAACCTGGTCTGGAGCGATCTGACTCGCGCTGAGTCGCGCTCGAGTCGAGCATATGTCAGCGCCCTGTAGTCCTTGTGGGTGGGCTTGTGAACAGAAGCTCGAGAATGCAGTTGCAGGGTGAACCCAGATGAAGATTCTGCACCCTGCTGCTCTAGGTCGTAATTCCGGATCGTTTGGGGCTCGAACGAAAGCACATCCAGCGTTTTCTGATTTAAAGAAGAAACGTCAAGAACTGAATCCTGCGAGCTCATGGGTGAACTTCGAGAAAGAACAAGGGCGAACGAAAATGCCAAGAGAACGCAGCAGAAGAGAAACCCTCTTGCTGCCATTGTAGAAGAAAGGGAGATGTGGGCGGTGTGGGAAGTGGGACTAGTGCGGTGTGTGCATATAAGTGAGGACTGAGGAGAGAGGAAACGGGGGTGTGTAAACTGTAATCTAAACTAAAGAGTGTCACGTTGGACTTGCTTTATGGGGACAAAGCAAAGAGGAGTAAGGGGGAGAAGGGCTTTGAATGAGGGGTTTAAGAAACGGGAGATTAGATTTTGTCAAGGGTGATCTGAGTTTGGGTGTGGGTTTCATTCTACTTGTGTGGGTGTTTAGTTTGGGTTTTTGAGGTCTCATGGAAAGATGTGTTGGTGGAAAGGGGTTTGCTCTGATTTAAGAAAGTGATGGTTTTGAGCATTTTAAGAGGAGGGTGATGGTGGTGGCTGTACTTTAGTCAGTGGCTTTATTGACCATTGATTGATTTATGCGCATATTAAGGCGGACTGATGGGGCGACTGTGACCCATGTGGGGGACTTTGTTGGTGAAAAGTTGAACTTGCCATGGCCAACATATACACAGCCATTACAATGTATGGCATTAGCCAAGGGATGAGTGTCTAGAGTAAACCAAA
Organism: Escallonia herrerae; assembly: GCA_033070095.1. Taxonomy (NCBI): domain Eukaryota; kingdom Viridiplantae; phylum Streptophyta; class Magnoliopsida; order Escalloniales; family Escalloniaceae; genus Escallonia; species Escallonia herrerae. The sequence continues at coordinate 95,317 of JAVXUP010000037.1, forward strand.
TGCACCATAGTGTGGCAAGAAATGATTAAACGTAATTACCAAAAAAGAAAAGGAAATGAATAATTGCGGGCAGTGAGACAAAGGTTTTTGAGCTCTACTGCTCATTGATGCGTTATAAAGTTGCTGTAGAGAGATATTTTTAAGAGCTTAACGATCAAAATAAAATTTGAATGATAAAAAATAGAATTTGCATATCACTCCTTGAATAATATGATTGCATATAGCATAGAAGTTTGTCTTATCAATTGATAAGGCTGTATGAGTTGTCTTTTTTACTTTTAATTGAAAGTAGTATTTCTCTCGTTAAAGTCTATCCTGTACAATTTTCATCTTCATTACAAAAATTTGTCCATCTTATTGTATAAACACATTCTAGTTGTGGGCACACATACCGATGAAAATTTAAAGTTAAGATAAAATAACACACAAGTTTTGGCAAATAAAATGATGTGTTATTTTCTGGAGAAAGTACGTGTCATGCAAAATTTGGCGGTGATATTTGAGCTCCACAAGTATCGCTAAAGTGATTGTATAGCAATATCCGAAAAGACTTTCACGATGAAAGTAAAGATTAAATGATTAAAAGTGAATCTAAAATATTAATTTTCGAAAGAATATTGTTACGATTTTGTTGTCATCTCTCTTGCAAGTTGTGGCTGTGATTATTTGGGGAAATAATAATTGATGAAACAAAAGGTAATGGCCTACCTTTACTGGGCACACCTAGACAATAAAATGAGAATTCGAATCAATCCTGGTCCAGATGGAATCCCATTTTCAAGTCCAATATTGTGGTCCAGTTAGAGAGGTGTTCAAATTTAAAAGACTAAAACTGGAGACCTTACGAGTTACGAGTCTCGCTGGGCTTTGATGATGGGCTGCAGAGAAGTTATGCAAATGGCAACTACAGATTAAAATTACGTATTGTTTGACAAGTTAAGGGGAAAACAATGACTAAAGTCAATGTTTGCATTTTATGCGTATAATTAAAGTACATGTATGCATCTACTATATCTATCCTAGAATTTATGAAGAAATCAGAGGAAAATTTAGCATAACGGGTACATTAACAATTTCCACCAAAATGATTGGCGAGGCAATTGTAGTATAGTAGAGTGAGGCAGGCCTTAGCCGGTGTTATGGTGACCTTGTTATGCACACCTGCACTCAAATAAATGAAGGACGGACCAACTATTTTTGGAATTGATGTCGCTTGACTTTGTTGAGAAGTGTATAATCATAAGGATATGATAGGTTTTAAAGGATCGTAAATAGCCTTCAACCCCGGGTGTAGTAACCCCCCACCCCCCCCCCCTACCTAATTTAGGACTTAGCATAGCCGAGATTGGATACAACCGGCTATAGTAAACGCTATTATGTAAGTGACCTTTTATCCATCTAGAGTTTTTATATATCGCATACGTTCATCTATTTTCTCCAGAGCAAACTTCGTTTACGAAATCAAACTACTTTTAGTGACACTTGTATTTTGTTAACAATGGGACCAACATTTAAATAAAAGTTTATTTCCAACCTATTTTGACCGCACCCATGGGTCCATGGTGTGTCCTGTTTTGCACGACACATAACCGTAGTCAATGGTTAACGCTCCTGAAACGGTTAAAGCGACGCACGCTCAAGTTATGTGCTCTTTCTTCCTATTTTTCTTTTTTGTGTTTCATCTACACTAAGAAATTTAATTTTGTATGACTTACGGAAATGCGCTCGTCGCACCTCGTCGGTCGAACCCCTTTTTTGTTGCTAAGTGAATGACGTCGGTGACCCTTGGCCTTCGTCAAAAGTGGTGGGCCTTGGCCTTCCCCAAAGGGGTCGGCCTCGGCCACCCTTTAGGGACCAGCCTTAGCCTTCCCCAAAGGTTGGCCTTAGCCTTCCCCTTTGAACCGCCACTTCTCCCTCTGCTACCTCTGTTGCCCGCGGTCGCATGCTGTCTTCCCGACGCCTGTCGTCTCCGAGCGCCGGCTCTGCGAAGTTTGTGGCCCTTGGCTGTGCACCATCTTCACGACGCTCGTCGCCACACCCTTTGTGTTGTTTTATGCATCATATGCCCCTGGCACAATGCCCATTTCCACAATGGAAGTCGTCGTGCCGTTTTGCTGCTTTCATGTCACATGCCCCTGGCACCGTACCCTGTTCCACAACAGACATCGCCACGCCTGTGCACCGCATTCATGTTACGTGATCTTAGCACCATGCTCTATCTCGCAACATCCGTTGTTGCGCCATGCCTAGGTGGCATGTTGCACGGGCACGACGCAATGAGAGGGGTGTCGGGGGCACGCTAAACGGAGATGGTGCAGAGCCAATGTTAATGAGTGTAGACACGGTGCCATAGGTGCATACTATAGAGTTGACACTTAGGCTTAACATATTGTTGAGGTATGTGGCGAGAGAGAGGGGTGGTAGCAAAAAATGTAGTGCCCGAGGCAATTGGGCAGGGACGAGGTGATAGGCATAGTGTCGCAGACACATAGCGCGAGACAGTGCTCGGGTGTCATCTAGCTAGCGTTGTAACGCCAGAATTTATATTAGGAGCGTTAACGCCGAATAAGAGGAAATCAGAAGAAAAAAAAAAGCTTTATAATTATCAGAAGTCTCCTAAATGGTAAATCAAAGCATGCACTAATAATTCCCAAAATGCATCAATATCTTACATAAGGGCCCAAAACTTTTATACAATCCAAAATTTTCTCCAACACGAAGTTTCAAAACAAAACCTAAATGATACCAACTTATCTTAATTGTTACATTTAAATGTCAATACTAACTTTGAAATAAGGCAGCTAACCCTTGGCCACACAACTAGTCCTTCAAATAAAAAATCCCATCTACTAATCACCTGAAAGCAAAAACAATAAGAGAAATCAGAGCATGCGCTAATAATTCTCAAAATGCATCAATATCTGACATAGGGGCCCAAAACTTTTATACAATCCAAAATTTTCTCCAACACAGGGTTTCAAAACAAAACCTAAATGATACCAACTTATCTTAGTTGTTACATTTAAATGTCAATACTAACTTTGAAATAAGGCAGCTAACCCTTGGCCACATAGCTAGTCCTTCAAATAAAAAATCCCACTTACTAATCACCTGAAAGCAAAAACAATAAGAGAAATCAAATCATGCGCTAATAATTTCCAAAATGCATCAATATCTGACATAGGGGCCCAAAACTTTTATACAATCCAAAATTTTCTCCAACACAGGGTTTCAAAACAAAACCTAAATGATACCTACTTATCTTAGTTGTTACATTTAAATGTCAATACTAACTTTGAAATAAGACAGCTAACCCTTGGCCACACAACTAGTCCTTCAAATCCAAAATCTCACTTACTAATCACCTGAAAGCAAAAATAATAAGGGAATGAGCCAAATGCCCAGTAAGGTCGCTCAAAGGACCAATCATTCGGAAATAGAAACATCTGAGAAACAAAATTTTGGAAGCACAAAATTTTTCCAACGGAATGGATAATCAACCCAAATTTCGAATGTCAAAACATTTCTGAATACAAAATCAGACGTAAAAGTTTCAACGGAACAGACATCAAATCAAATTTCAAATGTCAAATTATATTCGAAAGACAATATTTCAAAGGCACACCAGTTTCGACTGAACAGAGGTCAGACCAAATATCCAATGTCAAAGTATATTTGAGTACGGAAACAGACACTATCAAATCAAATATCAAAATATTTCTGAGTACGGAAACAAACATTAGAGAGCCATTCATAAAGTGGTCACATACGTCATTCCTGACATATGAGGCCAGTTCAGAAAGTAAGATCGCAATCTCTAGCTCAACTCCCCTGAGCTAGCCCACGTTTCACTCCACTTGGATAAGTCAGAAATAAGTCACATACATTGTAATATGGCTCATAAAAATTACCCAAAGCAAAAATCTTAGAATAACAGTTATCAAATATCGAACATGTCAAACCATATTCAGAGGCTTCAAAATAACATTATCAAATAACGGACTTGTCAAACAATAAGTGGAGTTCACGAAATAATGATGATCATAAATCACTGAAACGAACGATATGGATAGGTCAAAATTCGGAGGTCAAACAAATTCGACAAAAATTTAATTTTCCCAAATCATAACACTGACCACAAGTCATTCTTAATAAACTTTAAAACAAAAAGGGAGAGGAAGAACCATTTATCTCCATTCTATGAAATTCGGATTTCAAAAGAAGCCAAGGACTTACATGAGCGATTAGTCCATCGCTGATTTAAATTTGGAAGATTAAGCCCTTACCTTAATCAAGCCTTTTGAGAGCCACAATTCCTTAAGCTCCTCCTTAGAGCTTCCAAACTTTCCAAGCCTTCTTCTCTATCTCTCGCTCTCTCCCACAAAGGAGAAGAAAAGAAACAGAGAACCCAAAAGGGCTAGGAATGAAATAAAACACTATTTATATGGGACAAAAAAAATCAAGTTTGCATTCTTCAGCCGTGAAAATGTCTTTCCCAAAATGTTGATGTTTTATTCGACCAAAAATCACCTTTAAGTCGACCGAAAACACCTTTAATGAAAACACTTTAAATTCGACCGAATTTTTTTTTAATTCGACTAAAAGTAATATTCAGTCAACTAAAAGTTTTTTTTTTCAAAATTAGTTTTCAGTCGACTTAAAACTTTTAAGTCGACTAAAAACTTCAGTAGCTCATTTTCACACACAAAATCTTTTTATTCGAAGCAAAACCCATTTTCATTTGAAGCCAAACTATTTTCATTCGACCGAAAACTAGTTTTCATTCGACTTGAAACTTTTAAGTCGATCAAAAACTTCAGAAACTCCAAAACACCATTTCCCTTCAGTTTGATTTGAATGAAACCATTTTTCATTAGACCGAAAGTTTCAGAAACAAACCCAAACTATTTTCTCAATATTATCAAAAAGACCACAAACTTTCTTTATTCAAAAATACTAATTTCGCACAAGGAAAAGAAAAAATTTTGGGGTATTACAAGCGCAGTCTATTTCGGTACTTCCGAATAGACGTAAGGCTATGAGAATGCTAGGGGCGGAGAAAGCTATTGATGTTCACATCAGTATGGAAGTGAGACTAAGAAAATTAGGGATAATCATAAAAAATGTACATTTCCCTAGTACGAGAGAACCGTGAAGGACGCACCTCTGGTTACCGGTTATCATGCCTGATGGAGCCCCAAATTCCTTTCATTCCATATATGGTAATTGTGAGCATTGGCAAGCCAGATTTGGTTGGGCATCACAGCGAAGGGGCTCGATGACGATGGCCATGGAACACGGAGCCCCCAAGTAGCTAATTATAGATGCCTTCACTTGGAGGGAGGGGAGGGGAGGGGGGGCGGGAGGGAGCTACGTAGGCCAACCTGTAACACCCTCGGAAATCCGGAGCTCCACCGTCCCGAACTCCTGGGTCGTTAACCTACCGGATCACCTGTTCACTAATGCATATTTCAAATCATCTAATTCAACATCAACCCAAATTTCTCAAAATATCAAATCACCAACTACTTAGCTTACATTATTATAGCTTAGGTTCTTCGCAATTCAAACTCTTAAGAACAAATTAACAGTACCGACCTGCGAAGGGGTCTTACTATACAATGGTGATGGGCTTATCGGAATTTCATACAGACTCTAATCCATTCCCGAACATGCTACATTTGATCTTCACCTGCAAAAGGAAGCCAAACGAAGGGTGAGCTTTTGAGAGCCCAGTAAGGTCGTACAAGGATTACAAAAGAAATTATAACACGACTCTGAAAAATCCAACCGACGATGATTTTCAAAACACTTCGAACGATCAAAACTCAATGATTACCCAAAATGATTAAAGTTCATCAGAAATAGATGCCAAAATAAATATTAACAATCTGAACAAAACCCAAAACGATCAATAAAAGATCATTTTCAAGTCATCATTTCCAAAATACAGCAGATTTTCCAAGGGATTCAACCCAAGCACAAATCATTTCCAATAATACGATAAAGGCTTGTCAAGGGATTTTTAACCCAAGTACGAATCCTTCTAACTAGATACAATGAATATTTGTTAAGGGCTTTCAACCCAAGCACAAATCATTCTAGCTAATAAAATCAAAAATCAATGTTGATCCTAGGCGATTGCAATGCCATTATGGCAAGCTAATATAGTGCACACATGCATGATGTACTAAAATAATTACTAGTCCACTTGCGTACTAGCCTGCGTTTCATGCAGAATTCAACTAGCCTTATACCGCCTCCCCACTAAACAGGTACCCAGGTCAACACAGAAAATCAACAATAGAAATGAGCGTTAACATAAGCTCATATTCCCGAAATCAATTTGGGTTCTAATAACAATCACATATTAATGTGAGTCATTGTTTGGAATTCCAGAAGAAAATCACAAATAAATAGCAAAAATAATTGTGAAACATTATCAAATTTAGGTGCAACAGTTCGGAAGAACGGATACAAACAATTATCAAATTTGCTCAACCCGCAATACAGGCGGGCATCACAAGATTTCCAATTAATCGATTCAAGTTCAACATTAGGGTTTTCTGGGCAAGAACATGTTGATATCAATACATAACTCAGAGTTCTGCAATAGCCGTAAATATATCAAAGGAGTACTTATGAGTACAAGTAATCAAATAAGGGTTCGGACAAAAGTCCTTACCCAAGGTTCAGATAGAATCCCTTACTTGGATCCGCAGCTAAATTATCTAACCGGAAGTCTTTAGCTTTAACCTAAACAGGATAATCGAACTATTCGAATACAGTCTACAGAACAAAAGTATAACTTAATACGAACTCACACATGCTTCCAAAATAAACCTCCCCTCATCGGGTATGTAAAATTATCAAAACGTCCCTAGGGTATAAAATTATCAAAATGCCCATTTCGGACTTAAGTTACCAAAATGGTCTTCCCATAAGTAGAATCACTGAAATAAGTTTCCCATATGTAAATTTATTCAAAAATACCTTTCTTAGGTCAAATTACCAAAATACCCCCTTCGGGGTGGCAAATTACCAAAATGCCCCTGGGGGTTTTCGGCACCGGAAAAATCCCAAAAATATCTTAAAATGCTATTTTAAGCATCCTGATATCATTTTTGGCCTAAAAATTCTTTAAAGAATTTTCGCCAAAAAATCTCGAACCGGTGTCCAGACCGAGCACTAAAAGGTCAGTTTCGCGAAAAATACCTATTGGCCTCAAAATTGCACGAAATTCTATAAAATAAATGATATCAGTAAAATAAGTCTTATATAAAATTTTCAGATTAAAATAATTTGGTTTACTATGCTAAATAATTCGATAAAGTTCTTTAATCGGTACCCTATTTTAGCACCATTCACGGATCCCAAAAATTTCTGAAAAATTCCAGAGTGTAGTTATCGTAAAAATATTGGGGGTTACAGTTTTGGATTTTTTTAAATTATGAACCTAGATATTTATAAAATTTTGTGGAAGGCTGCCTAAATTATTTTTCTATTTTTAGCGACAATAACACTTACTATTCAAATCAAACACACACTATTGCACCCTGAAATACACACTTTCTTCCACCTTCAGCTGAGACACGTTCATCCCCCAAAAACTTCACAACTCACACTACTTCACTTCTAATCCACTCCAAATCATTTAAATCCCATTCTACCACCTTAATCACATTCCAACACATACTTAAACATACAATTCACACACCCGTACCCGCACACTCTCAAGAACACACATACATACACTGATGACCCATATGTTGTATACACAGAGGAAATACACAACACCCATTAAAAGACACACCGGAGAGGAGAAGGGGATTACCCAGGAAAAATTCCTTGCAATTCTCTCTTTTTTTCCCACTGTTTCTTCCTCCTTCCTCCGAGCTCCCTTGTTCTACTCTTCCTTTCTTCCTCTTTCTTTTCATCCTTTCCCAAAATGGAAAGGTTCTTCTCTTTCTCTCTTTTCTGTTCTGTTTCTTTCCCGAAATGACACACACACACTCTCTCTCCTCTTTCTTTTTTCTTTTTCCCCCTTTCTTCCCTTGTTATGTTTTCTGCTTCACCTTCTCTGTTCTTCTGTTTTCTGTGTCTTCTACCTGTTTGCTGCTACTGTTCACGAGTCCCCCCCCCCCCTTTTTTCTTCTTCTATCTTTCCCGAATTTCTCTCATATTCTTTGTTTTTGTTTTCTTTTCAATTATTCCCTCAACACTTATCTATACATTATTAGTTTATAATTTTATTTCATTAGTCATCAATCAGAGAAGTAGGTGGTGGCAACTCAAAAAAAAAAAACTTCTAAATTATCTTTATAAAATTGCACAAATGACCCCAAACTTTTGTATAATTACATTTAAGCCCTAAAAATTTTCTAATCCTTGTTAATTAAATCAAATGTCACTAAACACACAATATCACTCATATTATTACCTTTCATCACCAAAAAAAATTAATTTACAATTATAGCCCTAAGTTTTCTGAAATTACGAAAATGCCCCCAAGATTTTAAAATTTACGTTTTTGCTCCAAATTTCTTTTAAGCTTCAATACGCTAGTAATACCCTGGCATTGCCCAAAATTAATGCCCTTCTATTTTTCGGAGCACTAATGGTTATTTTAACTGACTTCCGAAGTTCGGGATATTACACAACCCCTTGGAGAAAAGGCATATGGTCGACCTTGTTACGGAAAAAGCTTGGGCTGACCACCCTTTCCACCCAAGGGGCGCACAGTCGATTCCTTTTTCTAAAGTTTCAATACTTAAAGTGATTTTTGTATATAATGCCGCAAGACGTGGCTTGGGATGTGTGCTCCAGATTGACCTTAAACCATTGATGTATGTTGGCATGTAGAAAAAGCAGGACCGAAGAGAGGTCAAAGGTGCGTAGCCACGATAGACTAGCAACAACTTTGACTGCTTGCTTTCTATTCTGAAAATTGCACTCATTTTTCGTCTATGGTTCATCAAATGCGGAGACATAAAGAGACTAATCCTTATGCTGACATACAACAAAAAATGGGAGCATAAAGAAAGAAATTGAAAAAGAGAAGTCATTTTTCTCAATTATAAGATTTTTTGAGAAGATTTTATTTTTGAATGTTTTGGAATCAAAACTGACAATAACGAAATTATGACTCTCAATACTGTTGAAGGATTTAAATCTAAAGAATGTTTATTTAGGCACTTAAAAATGTTGTTTCTTAGCCATACACGTTCCTTTACTACAGATGAAGGTGATCACACAATCATTTGTAAAGGCAACCATTAATTGTTACTACACAAAAGGATGCCTCTACTTACTAGTGGGCGTCAACCAAAATTTATCAAGTTCTCATGCTGGAGTACTTAGAGCTCCCTGAGGTAGTGTGTCAGAGAGTTGCCCACCCTAAGGGATATTACACACTCTGAAGAGAGGGTCAAAGTATGTTTTAAGACCAAATCAAAGCTGCACCTGGTGTGGTAGAAAGATGGATAAACAACTAGGGCATGGTAGTATAATAAAAGTATTGGGAGCACGACTGCATAAGTGCCGTAGTGGGATGTAAGCAGTGTCGGGGGCATGCTCAGTGAAGATGACGTGATGAGGCGATGTCAATAATTGTTATGTGGGGGCATATAAAACATGGAAGCCACACATGGCATGGTCACGCCCGATGGTTGACATGCCGAGGATATGTAGTGTGAAGACAGCGCTTGGGCAGGCTCGAACATTGTGATACAAGGGCGCGACAACTGATGCATTGCTAGGAGCACGTACGAGTGCTCCGACAATGCAACACAGGTGTGCACCGACGGTGGTCATGGAACACGAAGTCCCCAAGGAGCTAAGGATAAAGGTCTTCGCTTGGTGTGGTTTGGATGACCACAAAGAGAAGAGGAGAAACCCCAAGAGGGCGAATAGAAGACGCCGGGGTGGGGGGTGAGGAGGACGATCTAGGCCAATCCCATGAAAAGGGAAGAGCTCGGGTTGAGCCCTTAAGGGGAGGAGCTTGGGCCACCACCAAACCCCCCCTCCCTTATTCCCCAAGGAAAAAGGCCTAGGACCGATCCCAAGTCAATGGGATAACTGTTGACTCCCTGTTTATGGGGGAGGCGTGCTGATGTCAACTTTTAAGAATGACTTTCGTATAAAATTACGTGGCACGTGAATTGGAGTGTGCATTTCAAGTTGACTGGATTAGAAGCGTTAAAAATTTGACCGTTGAATATTTACTGATGTGTCTTAAAAAACGGGTCAGAGCTGATAATAACTTTAGAAACCCTATTTTCCAAACTGCCTATGCATGATGGCCACCGGCATTCGGTTCGGACCGGACGAATAGTTAAATTCCAACAAGTCATAAACACTTTCTTTCATAGTTATCAATACCATATCGGTACCGGTCGGTACGTATCTTTTTTTGTCTTTTACTGATACGATATCACTTAAATGTTGTACCGGTCAAAATCGCTCTGTACCGGTTGTACTGGTCAATACAGGTGATAACGGCCAAAAACTACGTACCGGCCGAGATATTGTGCTTTGTACCGGTTCTTTGAAAAATGTAAAAATAATAAATTTTGTTAGAAATTTTGTAAATTGACCAAATAAAGATGAAATAGAAAAACACTCTAAAATCTATTATACTAATCAAAGCCTCTGTAGCCTCCTACTCATAATATTCATTATAATTTGCAAAGTCTTTCCTGATAAGTTTTCAATCTGCACTTATCTTTGATTTACTTCATACTTGGAAGCTTTAATCATATTTTTTCATAGATATACTACTTTACACACATCCGCTCGCGCAAACACATGTACACATAAGAAAATAACTTATTCTTGAACTCAAGGACATTATTATTGAATAAACTGCTTATTCTTACATAAGAATTTGCGAATGAGGTCGTTAAGAGAAGGGGGGGGGGGGGGGAGAGTCAAGAGGAGATAATCTAAGAACCAATAGCTTATTTGACGCTGATTCAAGCTCTACATGACATACAACTTATTTTGGAGGAGTTGTAATTAAAAAATATATGGATATATTGTTAGTTCGTCAATGAATGAATAATACAAATATATATTGTTAATGAAAAATTTGAGATAGTATCGGTATCGGTATCGGCATTGAAACGTATCATTTTGTGAAGAAAACGATACCCACTCCGGTACGATATTCATAACTATGCTTTCTGCGACTATACAGATTAAGACTTTGCCAAACAGGTTAGCCATCATTGTTTAAACTTAAATTACATGCATGAGTTTGTAAACTATATTATCTCCTGATAGAATACACGTTGCATGGTGTAATTGCCCCTGCTTTAAGCAGGCTGCTTATGCAAGGTTCTGACTCTGATATAAAAATCACACACACACACACACACACATATTAGAAAACAAACAAGCCTGAAGCCTCGCTTTCTATTCTGACGATTGCACTCCTTGTGCCGTGTACGGTTCATCTGCTGAGGAGAGACTTAAAGAATAATCCTTGAGCTGACTTAAAAATAAAAAGGAGAGCATAAATACGGAATCAAAAGGAAAAGAAGAAGTCATTTTTTTCTCTATATATTTGCATGTTTTTTTGTGAAGATTTTTATTTTGAATAAATGTTTTGTAATTGAAACTGTAACGACCAAGGGACACTTTATTGCTCGTTTATATAATAGGCACGACTGTAAAATGTAAGAACGACTTATTATTATGTCTTTAATACACTCGTACAACTCAAAATCAGTTTCGCGTTACTGACAACATATTATTATTGCTAATCATTATTTTCTGGACCATTATAACAGAAAATTTAAGAAGAACAACGTGACAGGAGCTCGGATTCATAATATGCCGTTGAAACGATTAGAGACGAAGTTTTCCTCGTTATGTACCTCACCCAATTGTGTATCAAATGGCGGTGTTGTTTCTGCTCTTTCTTGGTCACTAAAAGTACAAATATGTGTCGACAAAAATGCTAATAAAAGTCTGGGTTAAAGAGCGTAAATGCATTTTTCCGTTTTATTGTTGGGTTATATATAGGTCTAACTAAATACTCAAAATGCGCTCAAAGTGGTGCGTAGAGGTGATAACTCACTGTTTGCCTGTCCAAGTTGCTCCAAACGTTGGAGAAACAGGCTTCGGGCCCAATTAGAACACTGCGAAGTCCTAAATCTAAAGCCGAACCAAATGTTCAAAGAACATTGATGTTGGCCTCCATGTTAGCCACCTTAAGTCTTTTGAGACGAAAAAATAGGTATTACCTTCTGAAAAAACTTTGGCTCCTATCCGGAATGTAGGAATCTTTCTTCAATTTCGTATATAGTGATAATTAATAGTCACTAAATATTTTTGGTGACTTTTTTCTAACACTTTTGGCTACAATTATTACCGCGTCACTAAATAAAAATCACTAGAGACATTTAGGGACGATTGATTATCATTATATAGGGAGTAGGAAGAAAATTTCTCTAATTGAAGTAGCAGCCAAATTTTTTTCTTACCTTCTCTAGATACCATAACTAGAATTATAAATATAATTAAATACACCATTAAAAAATATAAATCTCCTGTCCATTGTTTGGGTACCATATTTCACATGTTTACAGTCGAAAGGAGTGGAGTGATTTCTATTAGTAATATATTTACAAAGAGCTGATGAACAATGTCTGAATTTGAAAATTTTAAAAACCAAAAACTCAAACACATAAAGTTAAAAATAAAAAAATTGGTAACCCAACGGAGATGCGCTTCACTTGCTATCTTTAATTTTCCAATTCAATTCACTATCTGCATGTAAAATTTTAACTTAGTTTTTTGTCAAAAAAAATTGAAGGAGTAACCAAAAGAAACCCAAGCGGCAAACTATATAACGACATTTCTAAAGTCTTTAGCGACAATATGTGACCGAAATGATTAAAAATTGAACCTCAAACGCCACTTGGCAATTTTAATTGCATCAGTCCGCTAATTCAGGAGTGGAATCTCACGCGCCCATACCAAACACGCACTATAAACAATACACACACACGCACAGACCTCCTCTCTCTGCTAGTTTTCCGTGTAAGCTATCTCGTGACCACCTTAGAATCAGATTCGGCCGTCACTCAGCTGATCGGCCGAATCACAACTCAGAAGTAGCCTGACTCACTCTCCCCCTCCCCTATACGCTAACAATTACACTGTTTCTAACGAACATGAGCTCCTCTATTGTACAAGTAAGTTCAATTATTTGCCTACAAATCATGTTGATTTCGTTCGTATATTGATTACCGAAGATTTTTGTGGCGCTTAATTAGGGATTGACAAAGTCGCTTGCTATGACTGTGCTCTCCGAGATCGGTGACAAGACGTTTTTTGCTGCCGCGGTGAGTCGGTCATCCTTGTTTAGCTTCTTGAATCTGTGAGAAAAATTTGGTGTTGAATTTGATTGAATGTGGTTGATATGTTCAATAGGAGCTTACCGATGTGATTTTCATTTATTAAGATTAAGATTAAGATGCGTGCGTCATCGATTTGACTAGGGATGTCTGTTTCCGCATCCTTATATGGTCGTCCCCACCTAATCCGAAAGTGCTTCGTCAGTAAGGCACTTTTTAGCGATAAACGAAGTGTGAGTAAAACTGTAGTGGGTGTGGGAATAGATGTTGGCATTTGATTATGCTTGAGCTAGTTTTGAGTTGTCAATTCCCTTTCTACGACCTGCTAAATTTGCCTATCAGGAACAACATGCAAGAATTCAAGCGCTGTACAGCTGCGGAGATTAGTTAAAGTAAATAGGATTTTGTTGAAAAAATGATGAAGAGTATATGGTGATAAATCTTTTGTTTTTATGGTGGTCAGAGGTGCTAAGATGAGCTGTGATGTCATCCAGCTGCAAGATTGTTCCCTTTTTGTTAGAAGACGTAAAGGGAAAAAAATTAATTTCTGAAAATGGCTATTGGCATAATTTTATTGTACAGATTTGTTGCATTATCTATGGGTTCAAGAATGTGTAGGTTGACAAATAAATAATTTCATGAGTAAAATATATTGTTTGAAGGTGGGTGCTGAGCATCTTTTCATAAGATATATTGTTTGTTTTTTATTTCTTCTAAGAGTTTGGAGATGAATTTTACCAGCAAAACGATATGGGGGTGACGACTACGTCCATTTTTCAAAGAGATTTCAGAGGACCATAAATTTGTTGTGCATTCGTATCACAAGGGCCATAAAAACATTTAAAGAATGCTATCAACATTTTCTTCGTGAACTTCCCTGGGGCTTGAAGTTAACTCGACACACTCACGATGTACTAAACCTAGACAATAGTTTGACTTGAAGCGAAGGCCTATACAAGTGGGGCCAGTAGAATAAATATTGTAGATCCTTGGGGTTTCTTCTGCTACACAGTCTCTCTCTCATGCAAAGCGAAAGCTAATAAAAAATGATCTGTAAAAAGCCGGTGATGGAGTTCAATCCATTGTGCTAGTTTCTTTGTCAGAGCAAAGGTGTTGCAGATTCCGTCCTTTTCACCCATTACAGATTCTCATTTCGACTTGACAGCGAATAATCTCCATTATATGCTACCACAAATCCCTTTCATCTACACCTTCTGTATTCTCTACCCTTCTTGAGTCCATGAATCCCTGTTTTTCCTATTGAAAAGTTTATGCTTCTCTCTCTTATGTGGATTCTTCTCAGTTTTCTCCTCGGTTCCTCAGTTATCCTCTCAATCTGTCAAAAAGGCTCTCTTAAAGGGCAGGCTCCTCTTCTCATCTTGCATGCAATGTTTCTTTTCTTCAGCTACTTTGTTATTTAAAATGACCAATATAGTGCTAGAAGCAGATTTTAAAGATTGTGGTCTGAGCTGTGTTTATGATTTCTATCTCCATCGAGAGCCTTGAATTGTCATATGGTTTGAGGAGATTCAGGCATTCACCAATCGATTTTGTCGCAGATGGAAATGCTGGTTTATTATGTTTACATTCCTAGGGGAACGGAAGAAAGAGAGGATGAATCCTAAAAAGAGAGAAAAAAAAAGGGAATGAATGAGATGAACATTTCTTCTATCAAGAGCCTGTTTGGGATTGCTTATGGAAAGCAAATTTCAGATTAATTGTTCATCGACTTTCAAAACGGTTAATTGCATAAATCCCTTGTGGTTTGGAGTAATTGCAAAGAGGCCCCTGTAATTACAAAAATTGCAAAGGAGCACCTGTGATCGTAAAAGTGTTGCATCCGACGGTTTCTGTAACGATTTAAATAAATTGTTTAAAATACCCTTGTATATAAACCCTATTTTGTTTGTGTGCAAAAAGAAGTCTTAACTAGAGGGGCGGCACTACCATTCTACCCACACCCGCTGCCACTCAAGCCCCACCCTTCATTGCCACAAGCCTAAGCCCTCTCTCTCATCACAACCATCCAGCCCCTACCACCACCACCAAGCCATGCCCGTCGCCGCCACAGGCCCAAGCCGCCCCTGCTCTTGTCACTGCCACAACCCTGTCAAACCCATCGCCTTCCCTTTAGTCACCAAACCAATCCCACTGCCGCAACGCCCTCTTCTCCATTCTTGCCGAATTTTAATGTGACGGGATCTGTTTGTGGAATAAAACCTATGTGTTTAGGCTTAGATGTGGTTGATTTACCCAAATTACACAAACTCAGATCTAGGGTTTCAATTGCAATGTGTGATTAAAATTCTAGATTTGAGTTTGTGCGATTAGGGTTGCGACTGGGTGCGGCGCAGGTGGCTGGGGCTGATGGCGGGGTTGGTGGTGGTGCAAGTGGTTTGGTTGATGACGGGTCTAGCAATGCAGAGCTCGGTGGGTGGCGGAGGCGCACTTGGCGCGGTTTGATGAAGGGCTAGCTTGGCGGCACAGGGTCATTGTTGGTGGTCGCGGCTGGGTGGTGGCTGAAATTGGGATGGTGGTGGTGGATAGGGCTCTGTGGTGGCAGAAATTGTGACTTGGGTTTTGGTTGAGGGTGGTGGCTAGGGTTTTTGTCGGTGAAGGTAGCAGCTGGGGTTAGGGTTTGGTTGGATTGGAGACGAAATTGGTACCTGAGTGGGAGAGAAAAAAGAAAGGTAGGGTATTTTAGTCTTTTTTATGTATTAAAATCTACCAAACGCACTTCTAAGAGTGAAGATCACGCTCCGTCAACTTAGACGCTTTCTTTAATTATTGAAACAACATTGGCACCTCAGGTTTCTCTTTGCAATTTTTGTAATTACAGGGGCCTTTTTGCAATTAGCCCAAACCACAAGGGTACTTTATGCAATTACCCCTTTCAAAATCATTTCTAAGCTACTTTTAACAAAATTACTTTTAAGCTACGGATGGTGTTTGGATTAAAAAATAATGAAATTACCAAAAGCAGTCTCAATGTAGCAAAATAACCAAAACTTTGGTGTTTAAATAAAATGTGCTAATATTCCTTGGAATTAATAGGGATTGTTTGGTACTTTACGTGGTCAAACTGATTATGGGAAAGTGATTAGTCCATTATCCTTGTTTTCTTGGGTTATGATTTAATTAGTTTTTTAGCTTCTGAAAGCTGATTTAATCAGTTTTATGTTTGCCAAACACCAGTTAACCTGATTAAAATTCAGATTAAATCAAGTTTGACCATCTCAGAATCAATTCCAAACAAGTATAACCCACTGTGGCTATGGGCCGTATCTCATATGCTAGGAAGTATTGACACTTCCCTGGCTGTGTTGTTGTCAGGCATGTAGCAAACCCTTTATTGTAACCTTTATCAGACATGCCTACATGTTCCCAACATGCCCCGACCCTACTGATCGAGCCTTATTAGATGTATTAGATGAGAATTGGTTTGCTTTGTTTGAATCCTTTCCCCGCGCTGGTCTGGCGTGCTTTTAACTTCTAAATAAGATGTAATTAAAATCTTCAAGGATCTACTCTGGTTCTTCTGTGGGCATATTGAAGTGCTACTTCGGTCCCATTTAGCTTTTGCATTTCGTGATAGAGTTAAGGTTATTGAGGAAGGGCAAAGTGCTTGAGTACATCATTCTACTCAAAGCTACTGTTCAAATCTAACGCTGTGGATCGAAACGTGAATTCCCTTTCTTAGTGTTCTATCATGACACAGACTGTTGTTCCTCTGTACTAAAAACAGGCAAAAATATGATTATATGTGTTTATCTGACATAAGTGATGCTTGTTTAGATCTTAGCAATGCGCCATCCCAGGAAACTCGTCTTTGCCGGCTGCATTGTAGCTTTGACTGTAAGGCTTTTAGTCCCTTGGCACTTCATATATGTTTACTCGGTTGTTGATCTTTGATGTCCCTAAATCACATGTATTTTTGCTGTTTAATAGGTCATGTGCATTCTATCTGCCCTTCTTGGCTGGGCTGCTCCAAATCTGGTAAGAGTGGTTTTACATTTTTGGTTTCGTAACTTGTCTATATAATTTAATTTTACCAGACAATTGATATGTTTAATGTAATGTACTATATGTTCTGTAACAACTAATCTACAGTGTTGGAACTAAGATGACCGGCATCCTTTTGTTTCTGAAAGCTTAGTGATCTATAATCAAAAGCCAATGGAACTTTAGACTTGATGGAGGACTGACCATTCCATTCCGTGCTGGGTCAAATGCCCTTATGGCAGGTGATGAAGAATTCAACAATGTAATGATTCTCATTCCCTTGTGCTGGCACCCTGTGGCGGCAATGGCGGTGGCTTTCGCATTGCTAATCTCTGCTTTAAGCCCTAGGTTTTTTGCACTAGCTAGATGCAGCTCCGTTAGTGTTTACGTTAAAGTCCCAAATTGCCCGACTGGGAAAAAGAAAAAAATTCCGTTGTGACGACAACACCCCTCAGCAGTAAGTTTGATGTCGTTATAGCCAGGTCACCATTAGCACGAAGGGATACACTCCTCTGCTCTAACTCGCGAAACCATATTTTCGGAGCAAATTCATGACAAATTTGCAAATTCGAAAGGTCAAATTTGTGAGTCTATAAGTAAAAATGCGGATTGCTGTGAGATTGACCTTCAAGCCAATAACACATGCCCATGTAGCGTTGTACAGCAGCACAGCACTGCATGAGAGCATGATGACTGCTTCTATAACTAAAAAATGCCCAACATAGAGGTTACCAGGACTCAAAAGTGCAACACTTTAGCTGGATTAGAATTCATTGAGCCGCTGGACCATTGAGCTTGTGTCATTCTATTCTATTACTCCTGTCTATAAAAGCTGCTGTATCATAAAAGGACTTGGTGAAACAAGTCCAAGAAATTCTAATATTGTGTTAGCTATAGAAGGGCCCAATAAAGTTGGAACACTTTGTATATCAATGCATGCTCTTGCGGTGCTTGCAACTTTGACTTTTTCAAATTTGCCGCTCTAGCTCTGGTCCTGGTGCGTT
The DNA here is from genome assembly GCA_033070095.1 of Escallonia herrerae. NCBI lineage: Eukaryota > Viridiplantae > Streptophyta > Magnoliopsida > Escalloniales > Escalloniaceae > Escallonia > Escallonia herrerae. The sequence goes on from JAVXUP010000037.1 coordinate 113,687, forward strand.
GTGGATGTGCAATATTTCTGAGTCTACTTCCATGAAGTTCTTAGTAAGGTCACATATCAGTTAAGTTAGTAGGAGAAATAATAAGTATATGAAAAGGTAAACTATGCTTCATATTGTTAACTCTATCGGTTATATTATTGTGTGGATCTGAATTCTTCAGAATTCAAGCTTATTCATATAGTGATTATAGGTAGTCAAGGACAACATGGACCTAGGGCCTATAAATTCCTGGAATTATTTACATGGGACTATCATCCCATTATTTCACCTACTTTTTTTGGTATTCTCTAGTAACCTGTTCAAATATTTTCTGTGGTTGTAAACAATGCAGATCTCGCGCAAATGGACTCATCACATAACAACCGTATTGTTTTTGGGTTTTGGTATATGGTCTTTGTGGGATGCATTTAATGAAGGGTAATTCCTGTCTTCATTCCCGCTTTCCCATCATTTGCATGTATACTAATTTCCATAATAGAATTTGCTTTTTTCTTCAATGATGTCTGATTGAGTTTGTCCTAATAGGGAGTCTGAAGAGCTGGCTGAAGTCGAAGCAAAATTGGTTTGCCTCTTTATCTTTCGCACTGAACCATATATTGGAAACGATCTTACTAACATCCCTTTCATGATGTGACTAGGATGCTGATTTTAAAGCTAATACTGGAGCGAAGGGCAAAAACAAGGTATTTCAAGAAATAACGGCCTTTTCCTGAACCTTTGGCACTACCTAATTGTTCTCTTACTTTCTTCTTCTTCCCCTTTATATATAGATGTAAGTATGTCTGTTGTTACTACATAAAAGCTGTTACTTTTAGCCAGTCAAAATTTCAGTATTCTAAAAAAGTACCAGAGAATCAAAAGCAATTTCTGTCTTGCAGTTCTTCAGTTGCTTGTATCATTAACCATGATAAATGCACTAATATTTCCAGGCTGATATTTCGAAGAAGCAGAAGAGACCATTTCTCACTCAGTTCTTCTCGCCCATCTTTCTGAAGGTTGTAGTTCACTTGACCTATCTACGTGCATTCTGATAGACACAACAAAGTATGTAAACTGATATATTCTCCCCATTCTCAGGCATTTTCGATTACTTTCTTTGGTGAATGGGGTGACAAGAGCCAGGTAAATATCAGAAGCACGTAATATATCGATAATGAATCCATATTCCTACATATCACTGTTTCTGTTGCTTCATGTGTGTCTGGCAATAACTATAAGTGACCTTTCAGCTTGCTACTATTGGGTTGGCTGCAGATGAGAATCCATTTGGTGTTGTTCTTGGTGGAATAATGTAAGCAAAACTAATTTTATCTTTTAGTCTGATAAAAGCGTAATGTACATTTTTTCTATTCTAAAAGCTGAGAATTGGAAGTAGACATTTTTGCTTTCCTTTTTCAGAGTCTAGTAGTTTAGAAACATTACATACAGTAGGTAGGTACATCACAAATACTAGGTTTTTTGCCTCTTTCTATATTTCAATTGTACGCAGATAATATTCCTCTTTATATTCTTCCCTATTTATTTTGAATGAAATGCAAACCCTTGCTTCTTGGTCCTGACGAAAGCCTAATGGGTATTGAGGAGACCCCGGAAGCCTTCTAATTTAATGGGATTATGCTATTTGCACATTGATGGCTGTTTTACCTCCACTCTTTTCCTTTATTCTTGCCATTGGGTGTGGGCAGTGAGGTATTATTTTCTTCGGCCTGATTCCATTTCTTAGACTCGTTTTCACTCCCAATCCCATCAACCTGAGCAGCTTTTGAGAAATGACACGCCCTGGTTGACTGAATATCATAAGCAATATTTCGGGCTGTATCAACCCCTAAACATGAATTTTTGACACTACGCACATCTCTTCGTGAAAAGGAAACAAAAAAAAAACAGGTTTTGGTCAGATCTGGACATTGGACACTCCCATGTGTCCCAGCTTAGTTTGAAATTTTGAACTTGTGATCTACTCTTGAGAATTTCTGCAAAATCGTATGAGAATGAAAAATGTTGTGGATACTGCTATATTGCAGGTTTTTTTAGCAGCATTCATTTAATTTTCATGATTTTTAATGCTTGATGATGTTCATCTTTGTCAGAGGACAAGCTTTATGCACTACTGCTGCCGTTGTTGGAGGAAAGAGCTTGGCAACTCAGATATCTGAGAGAATAGTAAATGACTGTCTTCGCTTTTTTCTCTTAATAATATGTGTATTATATCCTTTCTCTGTCTGTTAGTCAATCTCTCCCCCTTTTGCTCTCTTCGTTGACCAGCATTATCCATCCAATCGTGAACTATTGCACTTCACTAGGACGATAAGGCTTAAGAAATCTCAGCAGGGTCCCCGTGGAGTGCAAATACTCAAAAGGGGATTGAATATCATTTCCCATCTTTTGTCCCCTTCTCTTCTTTTTCTTGTTAGTTTATTTACAGGACGTATGCTCAAGTAAGTTATGCGGATGCAGGTTGCACTCTCTGGTGGAGTACTATTCATTGTTTTTGGAATCCAATCGTTCCTATCAACAGTCGAGTCATGATATCCGTATCTTGATACTGTATGGTTAGTATATTGCCATATCCTTTATCCTTTATGAGATTAATACAACTGGATAGTTCGTACTTGCTAGCATGGGATAATATCTCTGCCCTTGCTGCACTGTTTGGGAAGGGATTCATGACATATCTTTTCTAACCTTATCATTTCTAGGGGTCCATTTTGAGATCTTTCATCTCTTACATGAAGAAGGTTTTGACTATTTGCACTTCACGTGTTACTAATCTCTCCCTTTCCCCTTAACTTGCAATCCCCACTACTCAAGCCAACTCTCTCTCTCTCCCTCTCTCCCTCCCGTGTTACTAATCTCTCCCTTTCCCCTTAACTTGCAATCCCCAGTACTCAAGCCAACTCTCTCTCTCTCTCTCTCTCTCTCTCTCTCTCCTCCTCCCTCCCCCCCCCCTCCGTACATGCACCTTAAAATGCATGCAAGCATGATTGACATGTCATGATGCTTAATGGTTAGCCTAAAAAGCATGCAAGCATGAAATAGACACCTGTCATGATGCTTAATGGTTAGCCTAAAAACGCATGCAAGCATGACATAGAAACATGAAATGATGCTTAAACTTTTTTGCTATATCCAAAGTAGTTATACAAACATCCATTACTTGCGTGCAGTGAACGAAAGATGGTCTAGTGAATTAAAGAACCAGCAAACATACAGATACTGTAGGAGAGCTCTGCATTTACCATTCCAAGCCCTCGTGGTTATTGTAATGTACAATAACATTCAACAAAACTGATTCAAAGATTTACATTTAAATAGACAAGATCAGGGTTGTCCTGTACTTTTGGCATCGTTGCCGTGGAGGCACTCCTTTACTTTCCTGCCTCCTCTTCTGTCTTCATAAACTTTTGTTGGACATTGTATTGTCATCTCTTACTGATGTAAGCAATAAAACCATCGGTTCATATTCTTTTGATGGAGTCTGAACATATTTGTTATACATCTTCTGGGATATTTTTCGTCTTCGTTGTTCTTATCATGTGGAGGTTTTGGGGTTGAAAGCAAATCTAAGTAAGAATAAACTTGTTAACGTGGATGAGATGATGTGCCTCCTTGCTGATCACTGTCCGTATGTGGGAGCGATCGAGCCGTATGTGGGAGCGATCGAGCCTTTCGAGAAGAGATTGGCTGCCAATACCTGCCTACGAGAGGTATACTTTGGTTGCTGTACTTCAACCGATCTTGATACCTACTTTATATCCCTAGGTAGAGAAAAGAATTATCAAGCTTAATTTGTCATGTGGGGTGGCATTGAAGACGAATTCAACTATCTTGCAGAGAGTTGGAACATAAATGGTCTGTTTTCTTGTGTATATGGTCTCGGATGATGCCAAACTTTTTGATGAATGTGTTCATTCTTGGCCTACGCCTCTACGTCTTTGGTGTTGTTTTTTGTTGGCGGTTGCATATACATAATTTTCAGGATCTTAATCCGACTGATAGTCTGTCCTTCGAACAACCCTTTGGAGTGAACTACAGACAGTGAGTAGCCTAGTTTAGATGGTCAACTATGATAATGCAAGTCCTTGCTGACACTTGTGTGGGGCTTATGATGGTGATTCTTCAATACATTAACCACTAAACAAATCGTTTGCATCATCAGGGAAAAAGGGAAGAGAAGGTGCAAGTCCTTGCTAACAGAGTCAACTATGATCATCGGGCACTTCTTAGAATTTTGCAGCATCAGGGGTTCAAAGAATTCGTTAGAGAGCTTCCAAGTGTAGACATATTTTCTTTGACAAAAACCTTAATCAAGAACCGTGATAGATGCTACTCTGGATTTTTTTCTTGGAGAACTTGGAGAAGCTAAGTGTACACTGATCAGTTTATTCTATATCACTTAGATATTCGTGCTTGGATCTGCGTTTCCCAAACACATATCAAAAAAGGGATATTTGCTTGGCACTTTGAATTCTGCTGATCACCTGCTCAGTGACAAAACGCACAACATTAGCCATGAAAAGCTAGGCGAAGAGCTCCACAGACGCTTGAAGGGCAAAAGATATCTCATTGTCATTGATGATATATGGGACATCAGTGCTTGGGGTGATTTGCAAAGGTCATTTCTAAATGATTAGAACGGAAGTAAAATTATGCTAACCAGTCAGCTCAATGAAATTGGTTTGAACACCAAACTTCTTGTGCAAAAGTTGATATGGTTATGGATAGCTGGGGGATTTATCAAGCAAAAATGGCAAGAAGGATTGAAGTAACAGAGGACTGCTTGATCGATGTTATTGACAGAAGTCTCTTGACAGTTGCACATAAAAGGTCAAAAGGTGGAATCAAAACATGCCGTATTCATGTTCTTTTGCGTGATTTATGCGTAAGAAAAGCTGAGGGAAAAAAAATTCTGCAGCAAAGTTGCACATCTTGACAAAATTCTTCTTGTTCCCCATGGTCAAGTTCTGTCACAAATGAGCAACGCCGCGCTGTATCCGTTCTTACTTTTTTCGAATATGTTTCTACAGAGCTTCTAACCCCCATGTCCGCTCATTTCTGTGCTTTTGCTTTTGAAAGGCCTCAATTAGCTGGTGAGGAAAAACTGTACTCTTTCATTTATCAAGCCTTAAAACTTCTTGGGGTCTTAGATTTACGGTCGATTCTCATCTCCTCCTTTCTGAGTGAAATAGGAAACGTGTTCGTATGCGGTGCTTGGCACTGCGGACAGCTATGTCGCGTTTCCCCGCATCTATATTCAACCTATGAATCTAGAAATCTTTATCGTTGAGCAACAATGGGCCATTAGATTGCCTTTGAATGTATGGAAGATGGTAGGTTTGAGGCACTTCTCTATGAAGGGGTATATTCATTTTGATGCTCCTCCTGTTACGGGACCAGCAAATCTTGACGCTTCCTATGTGTTGTTTAATCTGCAAACCAATTTCCAAGATACATGTCGATAGTTGGTTCCAAGAAGTGCCGTCGATAAGAAAGTTGGAGTGCTATGTTTTAGAACCCTGGGGTGGGGCGTTCCCTGAACTAGACTCTCAAGTTCACCTTCAAAATCTGAAGATATATGATCACTATTGAAGCAGTCAACACCAGCTCGTGGGCTTACTTTGACCAAGTCTATCACATGATTTATTTAGCTTTATGTTAGTGGTTTGTTATTTCCGAGTTCTTAGCATCTGTTATTCTGTGATCCTAGTATGTAGGAGTAATGGGTTAATGGAGTTGTTGCTTAGTTTTAGGAGTGGAGGTGGAGAACGTGCATCATGGCACATCATGGAGTGTTCAGTTTGTAGGCCTATATATATAGGCAGTCCTTTAGTTGAAAAAGTACCTATTCACAAGAATTTATTCTCCTCTTGTTTACTTCTTTCTACTGAGTGGTTCGTCTCTTTGTAAGGTTATTTACGAGAGCTTCCAATTAGAGAGTTATATAGCTTTGTCTTCTTCCAGTGAAAGGTTATACACCACTCTTCCTGCTCTATTATTTTCTACAATCTGGCATCAGAGCCGGGCATTCTTTGGGAGATCATCTATTGCAGTTTTGTGAGAGTTTTATTGTCGACATGATGACGGACCTACAAGCTGTCGGCGGAATGAAACAGCTCAACAACAGCAACTGCAATACATGGTCAACTTGCATGATGTCTTACATGCAAGGGCAAGACCTGTGGGAGGTTGTCAACGGTAGCGAGGTGACACAACCGGAAGCCGAAGATGCTAATGGCACGCTGCGAAAGTGGAAGATCAAAGCGGGCAAAGCAATGTTCGCCTTGAAGACAACGGTTGAAGAAGATGTGCTAGAGCACATCCGAGATGCCACAACCCCAAAACAGGCTTGGGATACGTTCACCAAGCTATTTTCGAAGAAAAATGACATGAGGCTCCAACTCTTAGAGATGAATTACTCTCAATAGTGCAACGTGACATGACGGTCGCACAATACTTCCATAAAGTGAAGATGTTATGCCAGGAGATCTCGGAGTTAGATCCACAAGCTTTGATCGGTGAGACGAGGATGAAGCGAATCATCATCCATAGTCTGAGGCCTGAATATAGAGGCTTCGTTGCTGCTGTACAAGGATGGCAAACTCAGCCGTCGCTTGTAGAATTCGAGAATTTGCTAGCTGGTCAAGAAGCCTTAGCTAAGCAAATGGGAGGAGCTTTGGGTCAAGAGGAAGCACTTTATGCCAATAACGACAGATGGAATTCCAAGCAGCATGGTGCCGGTGGATCTAAAAAGAATGACGACGATATGGGAGGTCGTCAAAGCGAAGGGAGCACTCGTGGAGGGGGAGGCTCAAAAGGTCAAAGACGTGGAAAAAAGTTTGAAGGGCGGTGCTTTAACTGTAAGAAGAAGGGACATATGGCAAAAGAATGTAGGTTGAAGAAAAAGGGCGTGGAGAGTAATGCTACTACTTTCAAGGTCGAGGAGGAATGGGATGCTAAGGCATTCTTTGCTGCAGAAGATGAGGACCTTGCTTTTACAGCTATAGCATCCAATCGAATCAATTATGAAAAAGATTGGATTGTTGACTCAGGTTGCTCCAATCACATGACGGGTGATGTGGAAAAGCTACAAAATTTGTCAGATTACAAGGGAAGTCGTGTGGTGGTGACAGCAAACAACTCGAAGTTACCGATAGCTCACGTCGGTAGTGCAATTGTCTCTCCCCAATCCAATGATGATGAGGTGCCACTTCAAAATGTCTATCATGTCCCAGGTATGAAAAAGAATCTTCTCTCGGTAGCACAATTAACATCTTCTGGCCATTTTGTCTTGTTTGGTCCACAAGATGTAAAGGTATATCATGACCTTGTGATTATTGAAGAGCCGGTGATGAAGGGACAAAGGTTAGAGTCAGTCTATGTACTGTCAGCAGAGACTGCATATGTAGACAAGGCAAGGAGGAACGAGACTGTTGATTTATGGCATATGCGGCTAAGTCATGTTAGCTATTCCAAGCTAGATGTGATGATGAAGAAGTCGATGCTAAAGGGACTTCCTCAAATTGAAGTGAGAATAGACACAGTGTGTGCAGGCTGTCAGTATGGCAAAGCACACCAGTTGCCATTTGAAGAGTCCAAATTTAAAGCAAAGGAACCATTAGAGTTAATACACTCTGATGTGTTTGGGCCGGTCAGACAAGCTTCCATCGGTGGCATGAAGTACATGGTGACCTTCATTGATGACTTTTCGAGGTATGTATGGGTTTACTTTATGAAGGAAAAATTTGAGACGTTTTCAAAGTTTAGAGAGTTCAAGAAGGAAGCAGAAGCAGAGGCAGAGGTTGGATAAAAAGTTCGTTGTCTACGCACCGACAACGGAGGAGAGTATACCTCAGATGAGTTCTCAGATTTCCTTCGAGAATGCAGGATACGCCATCAGTTCACATGCTCTAGCACACCACAGCAAAATGGCGTAGCAGAAAGGAAGAATAGGCACCTAGCCGAAATATGTCGAAGTATGCTTCACGCTAAAAATGTTCCTAGGCGATTTTGGGCAGAAGCAATGAGGACGGCTACATTTGTGATCAATAGGCTTCCTCAACAAAGGTTAAGTTTCCTTTCACCCTTTGAGAAATTATGGAGCACAAAGCCTACTGTACGTTATTTCAAAGTTTTTGGTTGTGTATGCTATGTATTTGTACCTGATCATTTACGTAGCAAGATGGACAACAAGGTTGTTAGGTGTATCTTTGTAGGATACGACAATCAAAGGAAAGGATGGCGGTGCTGTGATCCAGTAACCGGGAAGTGCTACACATCTCGAAATGTGGTGTTTGATGAAGCTTCTTCGTGGTGGTCCTCAGATAAGGAAGTACTACCAGACTCAGATGTTTTTAAAGAGGCATTAGAATCTTCTCAGATCCACCTAAGCCTAGATGAAGTTGACGGTACAGTTGATGAAGGTAATGCCGAAGAAGACGTGGCTCAAAATCCTTGGCAAACTGGTGTGTATCAACAACCAAGCGAAGAAGGTGATTCTAGTGGAGTGGAAACACCTCTCCTCAGAAGGTCAACAAGAACGAAAAAGCCAAATCCCAAGTATGCCAACGTCGCCATCATAGAAAAAACAGATGAAAAAGAGCTAGAGACATATGAGGAAGCATCTCATAATCCAAAGTGGATTAAAGCTATGGAAGATGAAGTCGAGGCATTAGAACGGAATCAAACTTGGGAGCTCGTGCCAAAGCCGAGAGATGTCAAACCTATTTTTTGCAAATGGGTTTATAAGATAAAGCTTCATACAGATGGATCAATTGAGAGACATAAGGTTCGTCTAGTAGCTCAGGGGTTTTCTCAACAATATGGACTAGATTACGATGAAACGTTTAATCCAGTGGCAAAGCTTACAACTGTGCGAGTTCTACTTGCACTTGCAGCTAGCAAGGATTAGAATTTTTGGCAGATGGATGTAAAGAATGCATTCCTTCATAGCGAGTTGGATCGAGAGATTTACATGTGTCAACCGATGGGCTTCCAAAGTCGAAATCATCCTGAGTATGTGTGTAAGCTTCGGAAGGCTCTCTACGGATTAAAGCAAGCACCAAGGGCGTGGTATGGTAAGATTGCTGAATTTCTTACTTATAGTGGATATTTGGTAGCACCGGCGGATTCCAGTTTATTTGTCAAATCTATTGGAAGAAAACTAGCCATTGTGTTAGTGTACGTAGATGATCTGATTCTTACAGGAGATTGTGAGGAAGAAATTCTCCAAACAAAGGAGAATTTGTCAATTCGCTTCCTAATGAAAGAGCTTGGACAACTTAATCACTTCCTTGGCTTGGAGATTGACCATAGTGAAGAAGGAATCTTTCTCCATCAACAAAAGTATTCTAAGGATCTGTTGAAGAAGTTTGGAATGCTAAATTGCAAACCAATTTCAACGCCGATGGAGCCAAACGCTAAGATGTGTGCTCATGAAGGAAAAGACTTGAAAGAAGCGACAATGTTCCGACAGTTGGTGGGTAGTTTGCTCTACTTAACTCTAACAAGACCTGACATTTCTTATGCAGTTGGCATGATGAGTCGGTACATGCAAAATCCTAAGAAGCTTCATTTGGAAGCAGTTCGAGGGATTTTGAGATATGTCAAGGGTACACTTGACTATGGAATTATATACAAGAAAGGTGGAGATTGTAAGCTAGTTGGCTTTTGTGATGCTGACTATGCAGGTGACCATGATACCCGACGCTCAACTACCGGGTATATTTCCATGCTTGGGTCTGGAGTAGTTTCGTGGTGTAGCAAAAGACAACCAACAGTGTCCTTGTCAACCACAGAAGCGGAGTACCGAGCAGCAACAATGGCAGCTCAAGAGAGCACTTGGATTTTGCAACTATTGGAGGACTTGCATCAGCCAATAGAGTATCCAATTTATTTGTATTGTGATAACTTGTCAGCAATACGTTTGGCCGAGAATCCAGTTTTTCGGGCAAGGACTAAGCATGTGGAAGTGCATTATCATTTCATTAGAGAGAAGGTCTTGCAAGAGGAGATCGAGCTAGAGCATGTCAGAACAGAAAATCAAGTTGCAGATTTGTTGACAAAAAGTTTAAGTGAAAACAAGTTCCAGAGTTTCCGTCGTCAGCTTGGGATGGCAAACAAAGGAGGAGCTAGTGTTGAGGGGGAGTATTGAAGCAGTCAACACCAGCTCGTGGGCTTACTTTGACCAAGTCTATCACATAATTTATTTAGCTTTATGTTAGTGGTTTGTTATTTCCGAGTTCTTAGCATCTGTTATTCTGTGATCTTAGTATGTAGGAGTAATGGGTTAGTGGAGTTGTTGCTTAGTTTTAGGAGTGGAGGTGGAGAACGTGCATCATGGCACATCATGGAGTGTTCAGTTTGTAGGCCTATATATATAGGCAGTCCTTTAGTTGAAAAAGTACCTCTTCACAAGAATTTATTCTCCTCTTGTTTACTTCTTTCTACTGAGTGGTTTGTCTCTTTGTAAGGTTATTTACGAGAGCTTCCAATTAGAAGTTATATAGCTTTGTCTTCTTCCAGTGAAAGGTTATACACCACTCTTCGTGCTCTATTATTTTCTACAATCACGACCGTTTCACTAGTCCCATCTCAAGATTTACCTCCTTGTATAAGTTTCCCTCGAGTTTGAAAAGGCTAACTTTATCAGGATCTCATACGTCTTGGACGGTAATGTCAACCATTCGGAGGCTACCTAACCTTGAATTTTCTCAAATCACTATAGGATGCTTTTAAGGTACCCAGATGGTGGGGAGGTTCTTCAGCTCAAGTTCAGGATCTTGATATTGAGCAATGAACCATTGCCTATAGCAGTCAGTTTCCGAGCCTTAGGCAATTGTGCTGGTCAGATGCCAGAAACTTGAAGAGATTCCACATGCCTTGGCAGATATCTGCAACTTGAAATGATTGAGATATATTGGTCCAGGAGTTCCTCCATCGAATTGTAGCTCAGGGAGCAGAGAAGGACGCAACCTCGGCTGACATGTGACTCCATTTCAACCAAAGATTGCCCTGTGCAATTCAGTTATTGCGAGTAAAATTTCACCTGATCAAATAATTCCTACGTGAGCTCATATTCTTTAGGTGGAGCGGGCACCAATGTCAAGCACCCATACTTAACATTTCCTGCAACCTTACATCTTATATGATGAGACTTCCTTTGGGATTTGGTAAGAAAAAGGGAAATCCTTGGGTTATGCAGTGCCATTCACCCTCCTGCAGGCTATTCTTGGCTCTGGAGTAAACTGTCAAAACTAAGAGGTGTAGCCAGCAGCTGTTTTCGTAAAGAGGGAGTGCTAAGGATAAGCTGAAGAAATTGGTCCCCCGCATGAGTCGATAGCTATGCTCTATGCCATAATGACACTGAAACTAGCATCATCCGTTCTTTGACTGTGGATACTGTGAGGGCATAATCTTCGAAAGCTGAGTACAAGGAGGAAATTCTACCAAGTGTGGCTAGCAACCAATTAAAGGGAAAACTTTACGTGATTTTGCAGGAAAGAAAAACTAAAATTCACCGGAAGGCTGCTATGGATAATAAAGCTTCGATTAGAGATACAACTGTCTCATTGGATGTAGAGTTCTCAGGTGGAAAAATGTGCTAAGAACTTTGTATGAATTGGGGTAACGCAAAAAAATGATCTTGTAGTCAACTTAAAGGAATTCCAAGGTAGCCTAGAATTAGATCTGTTACTAGATGTTCTGATGAAACTAAGGATTCGATCAGTTGGTTGATATATTCGAGTCCCAGAGGTCGGCGGTCACAAGGTATATTGCTGTGTGAGGCTATTATGCCCTTTCAAGTGTCTTTATGAGCAGATGGGGTTGCCAATCCTTACTCGGGCAAGTTGTTTTTCATTTACTAGATGTTCTGATGAAACCAAGGATTCGATCAGTTGCTTGATATATTCGAGTCCCAGAGGTCAGCGGCCACAAGGTCTATCGCTGTGCGAGGCTATTGTGCCCTTTCAAGTGTCTCTATGAGCAGATGGGGTTGCCAATCCTTCCTCGGGCAAGTTGGTTTTCTTCCAAAATAATGAATTTTGATCTCATTTCTAAAGCAAAACATGCTCACGGAATCCGTTGTCTTTTGTTGGTTTGACACTCTTTTACCAGTTCAATTATCTTTACAGGCATAATCGTACTTGGGAATTGAAACCAACATAAAACGAGAAAAATAAGAGTAAGGAACGTTCGACTTCACATTGATGTTTGCCTTTTCTCGATAACTTAGCATCGAAGTGAAAATCAAAGAGGAAGACAACAAGTTTTGGTCGAATTTCTGTTACTAAACTTGCAAGGCTTGCTTGCTCAACTCCATTCAATGCTTGCTTGCTCAATTATGCTCACCATATAATGGCACACAAGAGCATTCCTCATGAGTAGAACTTGTAATTTGAGGAATCAACAATGATATTCCGAAACCCACCAATGGTTGATGCCAACATAATGGAAACTCCAATGATTATGCATGCCTGAAACGCACAAAATTAACCAGATAATTTTGGTTGTATGCACATTCAAATGAGCAAGGTAAAGCTTAATTTTCAAATCCATCTTACTCACCCAGTTGATAAGCCATGAGCGACTGAATCTCCTTGGCTTCTTAAGTGTAAGCCATATTATACTGGGGAGCTGCAAAAATTCTCAACATAATAGTTCCTTCACTCACTCGAACCTCTTAAATTCGACCGAGGAAACTACTAAAATAGAAGCATAATGAGAGCTTGGCTTACAAAATAAGAAGTGGGCGTAAAACCAAATCCGCCAAAGAATCCAAGAAGATCAGCGAAGAAAGGGAAGGTGACGCCAATGAATAGAGTGAAGGCTGCAAAGTTTAACTCGACTTATCAGTAGTCCTAGTTCAGATAATTACTGGATGAGGTCAACTCACTTACAAAAATGAAAGAAAGCTTAGTCATGAAGGGCCATTACCAACATAAGCAGAACGGACCACAAGTCTGAGTGAAATTCCTGAAGGGAATTTCAACCTTTTCACCATCGTCCTCTCCAGCAAGTCGAACACAGGCATTGCATAAACCTGCAAATTTCCTCTTTAAGATTAAGTCTTAGCGCCCCCCCCCGGGGGGGGTGGGGTGGGGTGTGTGTGTGTGTGTTGGGGGGGGGGGGATCGGGGGGTGGTTGTCGGGGAAGGAACATTAATCGTACCTGGTAGCTACCAATGACATGGACCACCACCATCAGGTTAGCAGCAGCAATGAGCCAGGATGGTCTTTGGAGTGATTGTAGCACGTTGTCTGTAACATCTTGGCCGAAGGCCCAGTATCCGATAAAAGCAACAGGTAAATAGCAAAGCGCATTGATAACATAGGCCATAAATGCACCCTTCCACATTGGTACTTTTGAAGGCATCTCAGGAGTAGACGGAATCGTGGCCTGAATTTCGAGGGTCACTGCGTGGCCAGCATACGCGAATGATATCTGACCCAATGCGTTAAAGACCCGAAAAACAGAATCAGCTGCGCTGGTTTTCTTGTATGCATAGCTCACATCCTCAACCCTACCTCGACTTAAGGAACCTGCCCAAGCTATAGTTGAATAACTGCAATCACAATACAGCACCAGTCAAGTCACTAAATATAATCTGCAGATTGTGTATGAAGAAACTTTCCTAATTACTCAACATAAATGGCTTTTCAGGCAGATCAAAGTTTGCCTAATACACTAATACCAAATGTTATAACAAACTTTTGATTTTGCGAAGTTCCATTAGTGGTTGCCTAATTCACAGGATTTTTTTCTTGATTTTTCATGTTTGAAATCCACTTACTATCATCTCTCTTTTCAAGTCTCTCTCTTGGTTATTACATACTGTAAGCAAAATTACAAAACCAGTTTAAAGTTACTAAACTATGTTTCTCGGCAGTTTATTTTATTTCTCCACGACGAATCTCTGATGTTTTTGGTACTTCTGTTGATTTTCACATGGAAAAGAATTTCTGTTTCAATCATCCTTGGTACTACACCAAGATGACAGTTACCAGATGAAACTTGAGCTGTTAGGGAATGGAATGAATGGACGCCCAAGAATATATGCCAATCCCTTAACAGCAGTAACCATGTTCAAGCTTGTGACACTCAATTTGGAATACCATTTTAGTTCCTTATCCCAATCTAGATTGTGCCTCAATAAAACAACAGAATACTCTATATGTGGCCACCTCTCCGTTGGGAGTTTCTGTTTCTGCGTTTCACGGATTTGTACGTCTGTCCTTCCACAACGGTTATAGTGCCAAACATACACTTGTTTGCAACCCTACACACATAACTAATCTAGTGCGTGGCTTCCACAGGTTCGTTAAGCCCAAACCACAACAAACATCGAGTACCTCACTCAAAGAGTTCCTTGAAACTGAGATTTTGATTTTTAACACTTAAAAAAGCTTGGTTACTAAGCAAGGCCGAATACCTGAGTGACATGATTGCGGCAGCTAGTGAAACGCCAGAGACGGAATTGAAGTTGGGGAGTTGAGAGAGGAAGAAGTGGGTGGAACCAAAGATGCAAATCCAGTAGGACTGCCTGAGCCTGGTGCAGTTAGTACAGGCCATCTCCATGAACTGCTTGAGACACGCCCCACCAGTGACCATGTACACAATGTCACAACCAACTTGTACAATTAGCTGTTGAGGAAGCACTATCCATGGCCCAAGCTTCGGCCCGAACGCATGCTTTCCAAGGTCATAATATCGATCAAATCGAACTCCTGGAACGCATTCGTGGAGCTGTATCATCTGCCACATTGAGTTCAAGGTGACGCACCAAGATAGGACCATCACCACTACCCCTGGACCCCTGAGAGAGGAAATTTTGGCACATCATGGCACTTTAATTTACTGTTTATTTTCAGAAAGCACTTGGCAATTTTAGGGATGTAGCAACAAGAAATACAAAAAAGGGACGCGCCATTCAGAGTGATGGAGGGAGTAAGAGAAGACATATCAAGCGATGCTAGCAACTGTGAACTAAGTAGTGAGACACCATATAAACACTGTGGTTCACTGTTTCAGTCTTCGAGTTACCCTGTACTTCCCTGTATGTGGGGAAAGGCAACTTTCCTTTTCCTAGTGTTCGAGCACAACTGAGACACTATGCACTGCCTCACTCCTACTGAAAATCTACTCAGGCGTAAGCAATCATGACAACAAATGATCTTGAACACCCGATTTTCCTACCAAAAACCACTCTACAAACACATGCAATGGAGAGAGATCAATGGTATTACCACCCTAAGTGGGCCATGGCAGAAGGCAAGCCGAGAACACCAGCACCAACCATGGCAGTGACTGTGTGAAAAGTTGAGTACCACCATTTGGCTTCCCTAGGGGGACCTTCAATCCACTGCTCATCTGATGGAACTTCCTGCCCCAGTTTACAAGAGAACTGTTAGATACCATTTGCACACAGTTTGTAAAGCAAGATTCGTCGGTACTTCTAACGGAAATTCTCATGTTCATCACCTTTGGAAGTGGGGGAGCAGCAGCTGAAACCATCTTTGCCACCAAACAAGCACACACAGTCACCTTGAATGTGGGAGTTCGTAAATCATCATCATCATGTATTTGTAGTGGTTCATCACTCAATTGTTTGATGGAATAAAAGCAAAAGATTAAGAAAGAGGACTCTTCAATTGGTCACCTCTACTTTTTGTGTTAGTTTCTGTTGCTTCCACCAAAGCTAAGTTCTTTTATGGCTATAATCACATGAATTATGACAGGATTTTTGTATAGATACAAGAAGAGGTTAGATGTTAGCTTTACTACCCAAAATAAGGCTGTAAAACTCAAGTTTACCGTACCATACAATTATTTAACCTATTTTGGACATTACTGATTTGCTTGAAACTCGTACTTCCACAACATGGTTAAAAACCAAATACAATACGGCCTTACCCCATTCATATGTTCTAGTTCCCCCAGCCGGGACTATTGGCCGTGGATGGCCGAAGGCCGAATACTTAATTTAGTTGTTCAAGCTTGTTGAGAATCGAAACGCGAGAAAAGGTACTGAACGAGATACCAAATCTATTTCATTAACCGAAGTTCAACAATTTAGTGGGCTTTTTAATGTGCTTAAAGCAACTCCGGCAGCGGAGCTTGAGTAACTTAGTCAAAAACTTTACAAAGCGAGAAGTCTAAATACACCGTCAAAATATAGCGAACGTATCAAGATTTTAATCACAAGAATAAGTGGTAGCACGGGTAGGGCCACTTACCTACTGCCATACTGGTCTAGATCATGGATCATAGGGTAATAGTTTTGGCACTCCATCAAGCACCCAATGCCCTACTACATGACTTCAATGGATGATGAAAAGCTTTGTTGGTTGATTACCAAGGGCATTAAAAAAGAAAAAGCTTTCTTTGTAGGTGAATTGCACCTATCCTAAAATGATAATTCATAATAACTTTATAAAGTGAAGACTAATCATTACCGAATGGAGGAAAGATGTACAGACTTTGGAGGTGGTGGGGGTCTAATTCTTTCAATCTGAAGTGTCCCCAGTAGCTTTAGAAGCCAGGAAGGTCACAATCCATTGCACTCGCCAAAAGTGAAGATAATTATATCAATTGGGGTCGATTTTAAATCCAAAGTAGTAATAATAATCGTCATATATACATCACGGGTACCGAAAGTTTGAACCCAAATAAACTGGATACTACGAACCACGTTTAGTCGTCAAGAATGCACGATAATCGTAATAAGGGTTAACTAGATTGACCTTTCCATGTAAAGTGGATATACAAATAACGTTTACTCATCAAGAATGCACGGTAGTCGTGAAAAAGGTCAACCAATCTGACCTCCCCATATAAACACATGGATTTCGTTTGCTGTTTCTAAATTAGCAGTTTCTTCCCCGTGGTTTTGTCAAGTTCCTTTTGGGGTGGTTGACCAGGTCCTCTGACATGCTGATATTACAAAATTTCGCTTTAATCAATGATCCAACCAGAGCTAAGGTCAATAACTAGCCCTAATGAAATAAGAATTCGCTATTTTTTAGTTAGTTTATTCTAACTCATTAATGATTGTCTCGTCTAATGATTTATTTTGATTCAGATCGTATCTACCTAACTTTTTATTCGATTCAGGTTGCTAACTCATTATGTTTTTCTATTCAGTATTATTCTTATTACTATTACTAAACTAAATGACTGGGCCAAAACCGGTGGTTCAATTCTATCTTTTTTTGAATGAGACACAAAATAACAGAACAAGTACAAGCATTAGTATCATAACCAAAATGTGTTTCTCGTCGTTCATAGCTCGTGGCAATTGTGACCTCTCGGGAGAATCGATGACTACATCATACAGTTGGTTACTTTTTTTTATTACTATTTAAAATATCTTCGTACAACTGGAGTCGTCTGAAAAAAAGCCAAGGTGGGTTCAACGAAAAAGAAGGATTTTTTTGGTTTATTTAAATATGTTATTGTTATATATAATGTCATAATTATATAGTATTAGTAGTATTAGTAGAGATTCCAAACGTAAATGCGCAATTTAGAAAGCCCCAAAAGCAAAGGTTTATACTTCCCTTTATATTGAAAAAAGCTCAAGAATGCCAATCAGTCGTCACCACCACTGTTAACACCCAATAGAGGAGGTTGATTGTTGAAATCAAGCAAGCATGTCGTGATGTACTGTGTATACTAGATTAGTTAAAGCGAAAACAATCTAAAAGGGTCATGGTTTGGTTGTAAGATCAAAATTACACGTAAAGCCATAGTAACGGAGTTTGAACGGGAGGGGGCGACACAACCCTTCTGTTCACTTCACACGATAATAAAATCATCCTGTGCTGCTTGCAAACTCTAAAATGCTTCCATTTTGTACACGACACAAGGTCATAACATTCAAACTAAAACCAACCCCCGGGGTTTTATGTTTCAATCTCAAGGTAATGTTTTCTGCCCGTCATACGTGCATGCTTAGCTTCATGGAGATAGGAGGAAGTTAACCTGACCAGCGAGAATTTGACTGCTTGGCGGGTGGGTGTCATCTGGAGAGGAATATACGAGCATGCTTTTGAGTGAAAATGGATATGAACATGATATACCGTCATGCAAGCTGGCTTTAGCCAATCACTTACCTTGTTTTCACATAAGAGTCGCTTGTTCCT
This sequence comes from Escallonia herrerae, assembly GCA_033070095.1. Taxonomy (NCBI): domain Eukaryota; kingdom Viridiplantae; phylum Streptophyta; class Magnoliopsida; order Escalloniales; family Escalloniaceae; genus Escallonia; species Escallonia herrerae. The sequence goes on from JAVXUP010000037.1 coordinate 131,827, forward strand.
GAGTTATTAACCTAAATAGCCCCCTCCCGGCATGCTTGGTGGCCCTTGTGATGAAACTTGAGCCTGAGATACCAACTGTGATCGGCCTGGACCTTGAACATATGCTTGGCCCATTCCTGTTCCAACCATTTGTTGCTGCTGCTGTTGAGTTTGTTGCAGCTGCGTAATATGCTGCTGTTGTTGCAGTTGCGGGATCTGCTGCTTTTGCTGCAGCTGCGGAATCTGTTGTTGCTGCTGCTGCATCTGAGAAAGCGGTTGCTGTTGCTGGAGCTGCTGAAGCTGTTGTTGCTGCTGTAACTGTGCATGTTGTTGCGGTTGCAACTGCTGCTGTTGCAACTGTTGCTGACTGGGGATTTGCGGCTTAAACACAACCATATCCTGCAAACATAAATAGAGGTTTTCAAGTACGGTAAGAATGAAAAACCGAAATTCGAAGATATGAAATGGTCATGAGGGAATGAACATATAACAAAATCTTACCCCAGGAAAAAGCATTCCAATCAGCCTACAGGCTTTATCAGAAACCGACAGCAGCAATGTCTGTGATGGTAACTGTATTACTGCACACTACAAATTTATAATGTCGAAGTCAGCACTGGATATACCGGTGGCAAGCACTATGAAATGCTCTCAAAAGTCATTTATGCAGTATGAAACATCCAAGATAACGCCTTTATCTTACACTAGTGATTGCATCAAGGGTTGTTTGGGATGTTTATGTTTTTCCCCTTTTGTGGTATTTCCTGGTACCATGTTTACTGTCCATATTCATAACCAATATGTTTGTCGAAAATAACTACTAAATAATAATGGCATTGCATAAGATTAAAGTACACGAGACAAAGTTCTATTTTAACTCTCCAAACTTCTGATTTCTCACTCTCAGTAGACCATATAATTGGTTGTATGACCTTGAGAGAAGGGATATATCTGGAAGATATCCTATAAAAGATTTTGAGAGAATTTCTGCCTGTGAACAGTAAAATTTCCTCTATTACTACAGCTGTTTTTCTATGAAAGGTAGACGAAAGTAATCCTCGTCAAATTAGCTCAGTGGCTCGGATGTCCTAAGCTCGACTCTCACCGGCAAGTGGCAAGGCCTGGTCTCAACCAATACACGTGGTTTAAATAAGACTGCATGAATCGCTAGTTCTCTCTGTAGCCTAATGAGCAAAAGGAGGTGGTTGGAGGGCCTCTTAATTAGTAACAAAAGAGAAAGAAAAAAAAACAAGACACAAGATATTAACTATTTAGATTGAAAGGGCCTTTTGACAAATATGGTAAAAAAGAAATTTAGCCTTCAAAAGACATACAAGCTTCTTTTCTTGCAGCTGTCCAAGAAATCCATGTTGATTCATAGCTCGGAAAACTAGGAAATCTGCCTTTCCGACATATTGCCTGGTGTTAACAAAGAAATTGCAGAATGTTAAAGGAAAGGGCAATAAATAAATACAATGAAGGTGGATGGCTTCTAGTGACCAGATATTACTTGTTATTCATGTGGTCTTGAGATATAAGCCGAACTATTTGCATTATCGGTGGCCAATTTGCTGCAAGGCTGTGAGACAGAAAGACAGAGAGATCATCCAACAGAAATAATTTATACTGATAGGACTTGTAGGACATGCACGCAACAATAGCTAAACATCAGATAGCAGGGCCAGAGATATCAAATCACTATGCAATATTTGATATGCAATATTTGACATGGGCTGGGCTATCACTATGGTTTCCTGTTAATTTGCAGTACTCTGTACGATGCACCCCCTCAACGATTTCTAGTTAATTGTGTGCCGCTACTACATGGAAGTGTTAGATGGGGTTTACTGGTATACTCTCTTTCTTTCTCTAACTATCCTAGCTTTAATGTATTTACTAGTGGTAAATGTGTGGCATTTAAATATGTCAGAAAGCAATTATCTACTTTCCATAGGAAAGTACAAATTTTCCAAGGGGTGAGGGGTGGGGTTAAAGATTAGTGTCTGCTGTGGCAGAGAGAGGTAAATGGTAATGCATCGATATACCATGCCACTCATCTCTACCCTCTGCTGCTGAAAGTAAACCTCAAGTGTTCTCGCACTTCGGAAGGAGGCAAGTTAAGATTAGTGTAATAGTGTCTCATTTTAATTTGGATAGTAGGAAAAATTGACATGAATAATAGAAACCACCATGTATACCCAAGTAAATTACTATACTAAAGGTAAGGTAACTCAAATTAAACTTCTTAAATGCTAGTGATGCTCTCTAGACTTACGTCTCAGAAGCTGACGCACTCCTGTAGCCCTGCCACAAAAAATAGACCGTAAGGCCATTGCAATTAAGTAATTTTTGAACTTTAAATTGCAAAATAACTTACTGCTTGTCTTCATGTTTTAAATACCACATAGATTACAAGGACTTTCCATTATAACAAAATAATTTATACCAGCCTTCATGTTTTACACGTTACTTATATTACATGGAATAAACTTCCATTTCAATTAAGTCATGAGTGTGAACATATCTTATAGCCCTCAGTTCCATAACTTCAGTTCCTTTGGCTAATCCCAGGATAGACTTTCAATAAATACACATGGAGTTCTACTTGAATAGTAATTAAAATCAAATAAGCACTATTTTTGACAAGTGACATGAGGGCTTAGTTGCACAAAGCGGGGGCGGGGGCGGGGGCGGGGAAGCGTAGGCACCAAGAAGAATCTGAGGTTGGGAGCGGCTTGAATAAATAAATGCGTAAAGAGTATTATCATTTGTTTAGCATAGTTTACATAGATAGCAACAACAGACAAGGAGACTTTAAGGACTTGAAGGAAGAGAGAAACAAGGAATTGAGTTGAAAAGAGCTTGATTTTCATGTATTTTATCACTTGTTCCATGCATCTCTATCCAACTAGCGGGATCGAATTCCCATCTTAGCTTGGGATGAGATCTCATGGAGCTCCTAACTTGGGATCGCAAAAGTGAGTTTCCGAGAGAGAAACGTCACCATATTAGGAGTTTCCTGCAACTAAGCATGAGGGTATAAACAATGAGTAAGGGAAAAATGTTCATGTCTCATTTTGTATCCTAGGAAGCTGCTAGACAGGGCTTTTGAACCAACACCACAGAAGAAAACCATATGCTTCGAGAAGGAGAAATTTCACGTTAAGTTATTCCCTCCGTCCCTTTTAAAATCGACCATGTTTGACTTGCATGTTTATTTAGGATATGAGTTGTATTTTATGAGTTTCCCATTCTACCCCGAGAGAGAGAGAGAGAGAGAGGGAGGGTGCGAAGAAGTGGGCCAGGAGAGAGAAAAACGGGTAGATGGAGGATTAAATGTGGAGAGAGAAATAGAAGAAAAAAGTTTAAGAAGGCTAAACATGGAAAAACACCTATGGAATCTTTCTTAATTTATAACGTGATCAATTTTTTTGAAACAGCCCAAAAAGGAAATATGATCAAATATTTAGGGACAGAGGGAGTATAACATACTTCTAGTCTGGTGATAAAAACAGGCTGGCCTTGACGCTGACCAGATAAGTTTCCCTGCATCATTTTAACATCAAAGAAAACGTAAGTGATTACCTACAAAAAAATCCACAGATATAAAGAAAACTAGTTAACTAGTAAAACATTCGCTGACATATCTGGACATATTCACTTAGGTGTTTTCACTTTTCATAGACACATAACTATTACAAAAACCTTGTGTTGAATGACAACCATAATGGGTTTTCAAAAATCTTAAGACTGCATATTGCACGTGGTATATGTGCCAAGAGCCATATATGAGCTCATTAACCAAAAACTCATCCCATCAATTACAAAAGCCTGGATAACTAGCACAACACTCGAAACATGTTGGCAGCAGGCAATAAAAATTCACACAGTTTTATTTTACATAAAAGAACTCATGACAAAATCGCCTTCAATATCATTGACCAAGAAGCCACTTCTAAACTGTCCAACAAACATTGTTTCATTTTTTCCAATTGTGTTGCATTGTAAATTAAAGTTGCAATTTTCCCTCAATAACATCAGCGGAGTTTCGGGGCATCGGTAAAAGAAAACGCTTGTACTACTGCAGGACAGGTCAATATCCAACAGAGAAGTATGATGGTAGCACAAAAGTTTAACTAGCCGTCTAGATTTATGAGCCGTGATGGCGCTTGTAGCAAAATGGTGCAAACATGAAGTTAACAGATCCTTTTGAACATTCACTTATGTTTACTTTTCCATTCAGCTTCAAGGCTTCACTTAATTGCCAATACTCATAAAACAGTCCTCCATTCAACCCACCCCCCCTTTGCTTCTACACATAACACCAACAATTGTTGCATTCACTCTCTACGATTTTCTAAAGTTGCACTACTTAATCATGTTTTGATGTGCAAGAATGAACATCCAAAGTGGAGAACTTAGAAAGCTTCAAACTTACCATAGAGAATGGAGCACTTTGGTTTCATGATTCGACAAGTTGGACAGCAGCGAAGAAAGGATAAGTAAAGGACTTAACAAGACATTCAGCATGCATACACACTTCGATGATGTACCAAACGTAGAAAAATATATACAAACATGTGAAACCTTCCCTGTGATTCAAAGCCAGCAAAAAAAGGACACAAAATATTGTGCTGCACAAGGGAAGTCTACTTCCTAAAGAGGAAACAGTGGTAGGTCTGTGATGCAAGTTAGCCGTTAAATGAAAAGCTGAAGTTTGAACACAACCCCGTATATGCTCCAAGATTAATTATATATTAGAACATTGGCATGTCAGAAAATAGGAATGAAGTAAATTGAACCCTAATGTCAGAAAATAGGAATGAAGTAAATCGAACCCTTCTAACATATTCAACTTTTGTTCCAATATATGACCAATCACCAAAAAGAAGTATCAGCAAGGGGCTCTGTGACTCAACAAACTGGATCCACGTTGGATTCAAACATCCATGAAGACTTAAAAAGGGGCTTCGGCAAGACAAAAGTTTAATCTTAGCTGTTAAAGGTACAAAGTTCCAATCACCAATTATTCTCTTTAAAAGGTAAAGTCTTGAGATCTAGATTCTGAAGTTTTCTCAAATTCAAATTCAATCTCCTGATAATTATGGCAAGCTTACCTCCCAAACCTTTACATATTTAGATTGTTGTGCTGATTGGAGTGCGCTTGACGTCTGCTGGGATAGGGGTATATTAGCTCCTGCATTGTTATTAACACTAAGAGACTGCATTCCAGGTTGCACTTGCTGACCCATTCCTGGAGTAGGCATCATCGTGCCAGTACCAGAAGATATGCCAGATTGACCAATGCCAGTCATCATGTTCTGATTCATGCCAACTCCAGTCGGTACCATTTGAGCTCCTGGAAGGCTTCCTTGGCCCATGCCAGGTGCTGATTGACCCATACTACCGCCTCCTTGAAGATTACCCAAAGGTTGTGACATGCCAAGGTTCGTACTTCCAGAAATATTAGAAGTCGCAGAGGCAAATGAAGCAGTAGCTGAACTCTGCGCCGCTTGTGCGGTCCCGGCTAGAGTCCCTGGCCCAGCCATTGATGTGACAACTGATTGCCCTGATGGTAATACAGTTTGAGAAGCAGGTGCAGAAGATTGTATTCCGCTGGATATCATGTTTGACATATGCATGGCCATAGGAGTTCCACCCATAGAGGGAAGACCTATAGAAGTCCCTCCAGCTAAAGCTGCCGAATTCATAACCTGCCGTGCTTGAGAGAGATTGTTCAGAATGTTCACATTTGCTGCCGCAGGACCCACAGGACGCAAGGACTGTGTCATACCATTGATCATAGGTTTCATATCTTGCATGTTCTCATTACTTGATATCATCTCCTGAGAAGCTGATAATGGTGAAGAAGTTTGCAAGCTTGGGACTCCTTGAGAAGCAGCTCGAGGAACAGATGGAATGTGAGGAAAAGCAGGTCCAGATACCATGGAAGTCACAGTGCTTGGCTCCTGAACAAGTACGTTACTATATCATGGCCAGCATAAAAGTTCACCAACAACTTCCTATAATTTGGAGTAAACATTGCTTAAAACATATAAAGTTGTTGAGCCTTACTATTTTTACAGGTGCAGGGGTAATGTTGCTAACAGATATCGGTTGCCGATTCATCATAGATCCGTTTACTGAAAAAGCAAAGGCATATTGTTATGATATAAACCACAAAAATAGCAGAAAGGACAGTTAACCATCACATCAAAGTTATCCATCACATCAAAGTGATTAAGGAATTCATGCTGCTCCCCAGGCTTTACCACTAGCACTCCACTTTTTTCACCAAGTACGGGTATGCAATTGCACAGGTATGTCATGCACAGTAGGTCAAAGTTTGCCATTCAATCCTATCCTCACTGCTTGATGATGAGATAAACCGGATCATCTCGCTCCATCAGAATAACAACTGTTCCAGTTGCGGATCTAAAGAAAAATCAACCAGCTTGATTCCAACCAGAAATGATATCCAGTGCGAAAGAGGACAGGAACGGCAATGGATTGTGGTGGTAGCGCGGGTCGCCGGGATGGGTTGTTCAGTGTGATGGGTAGAGGATTGAGGAGAGAAAAAGAAGGAAATACAGGGAAGCAGAGGAGAGAGAAACCTCTTTAGTGGGTCTAACTAATTGAAAGGGCACAGGTCGTAATTTCATTAGTGTCAAAAGAATCAAGTAATGCAAAATACCTACCATATGATGCGAATAAGTCAACCACACTTGGTAGTCAAGCAAAAGCTGACATCTTGAACAAATAAAAAGTGAACGTTAAAGAATTGAATTTCTATGCAAACCTGATGGCATAGTAGTCGAAGGTGGCCCTGAAACTGGAGGAACTGAAGTCACATCCATTTTTACAGGACTCTGGTTTGATGCTAAATTTGCCATACCGGACCGGTTTAGAGCAGCACGAGCTTCGATGAAGTTCTCTGAGACTAGAACAAGGTAATTAGGATTCTTAACATTATCAATGGGAGGGTCTGCTGATCGAGGATTGCGTTTTCCCTGCAAAAACAAATTGATTAAGGCACTAGCACATTGTCAAAAGAAGTATGGTCATTGTGGCATCCGAAACCATCAAATGAGCTTAGGAAGGACATAGGTACATATTACTTAAAAGGTAAGGAACCCGCCAATTAACTAAAGACCCTACCAATAAAATGTGGAGGTATACTAAACTAGAATAATTTGAGAAAACATTCCAAGCTACAACACGGATAAGGAGGCACTAATACGCATCTTATTTAAAATAGCGAATGTGCTCAGCACCTTCAAGTAAGCATATAGCCTGCACAAATGATAACTCGAAACAATAGGGCTTTTCTTCTTCAAGTAAAAATTACAGGAGCTTTTTGTGGAGACTGGAATTAGGAGGATAATGTATCTTCTTAAATCTTTGGTCGTTTAATTATTCATTTTGGCACAATACTCTCACATTCATATTCTTATTTTTGGTAATGAAGAGTGCAAGAAACCACTTCACTCCTCAAGCATATGCGAACACGACATGTTTGGCTGTAGAATCCGTATGTCAGATAAGAAATTGCTCAAAAATTACAAAAATCTCCAAAATAACATAATTATATATTCAATAGTATGCACTCGTAAATCGAAATTTTTGACCTTACACATCAGCTACATCTCGAGGTGAAAAAAGAATAAATTTTATTATCTACATATAGAATCATAAACCAAGGTTATAAACCATCCTTATTACCAAGGAATGACAACTACATAGTTTCTACATATTCCACAGTATGAATTGTACGTTCACCTAATCCAAACTTTCTAGTGTTAAAACTTCTTAAATCTTAAGTCATAATGTAACATGATATTAGAGCTCGGTTCAGGCAAGGTCTTGGGTTCGAGTCTCCTACCCTGCATTTGGTCCCCCTTTCGTTTTGTGCCTTTATGTTGTTTGTGCCCTGGTGAGCACCTTTGGTTTGTGTCGCCACGGAGGACATACTTCATTAGGCCAATCTTTAGCAGCTTAAACACAGGGCAGATGTCAACTTACCAGTATATAGCTGGTTCCACCTATGCTACACGTTGTATCATCATGATCGAAGCCCCTGTCCCAAACCAATTCGATGAATGCACTTCTTACATTTTCCTCTGCTCAAACACATGTAGTCGAATTGAATTTCTAGCAATCAAGTCCTTCTCCTACCTCTACCCTTAGTTGCAGGAAACTCCTAATATGGTGACATTTCTCTCTCAGAAACTCGCTTTTGCGATCCCAAGTTAGGAGCTCCATGGGATCTCGTCCCAAGCTAATATGGGAACTCGATCCCATTAGCTGGATAGAGATGCATGGAACAAGTGAGATAGTACCTGAAAATCAAGCCATTTTCAACTCAATTCCTTGTTTCTCTCTTCCTTCAAGTCCTTAAAGCCTCCTTGTCTGTTGTTGCTGGCTATGTAAACTATACTAAACAAATGATAATACTCTTTACGCATTTATTTATTCAAACTGCTCCCAACCTCAGATTCTTCTTGGTGATTATGCTCCCCTGTTCCAGCTCCCGCCCCCGCCCCCGCCCCCGCTTTGTGTAACTAAAGCCTCTACCCATTAACTTGACACAAATCACTTCTCCATACGACGGATATGACCAAACCATGTCAACAGAATCTCTTCCTTCAGGCAATTGGTTCCCACAGAGACTCTCATTTCTTATTATATTTCCTTTAGTGCCACTAGTCCACGTTCGCACTTCATTTACACATCTCTAAGTTTATGTTGCTTCTTAGTTTCCAAATATTCTGAACCATAGAACATTGCTGGCCTCACTGCCATCCTATAATACATGTTTATTTATCAGCAAGAAAATCAACAGTAGGTCCAGTCATGGTAAACAAGAATATGCAACATTTCTGTAAATATGTGCCGCATAACAACCTGACGTTCTTCCCCCAAATTTAGGTACAATGTTTTTTCAGCTTTACATGGTATAACCATGAAAGCTACAAGCTTATTTTACAGCTAAAACATCAAAAAGCAGATTCACAAGAACAGGTTCAACTAACATGCATGTTACTCCTCGAAAATAAATAAAAATAATAAAAAACCCGAGAAAGAAGGTAAAGCAAAAGTTGCACAATTACCGCATTGTAGATTGCTCTTAGTTTTGGAAGCTGTTTTGGAGAAATAACTGACAGAGAAACAGAGCACTGCAGAGAGAAGTAAAGTCAGCTAACTAGTGATGTGCAGCACAAGTACAGAAAACCATCATTAGAAGACAAGGAGAATACAACTCCATAACCAGTACCTGGGCAAACAATTTAGCAATTGTCTCAGCATCAGACAGACGACTATCACTTTGTGTCTCAATACTGTCACTCTGCTCTGAATTCTGCACTTGCGGTCGATAAACTGGCGTAGGCAACGGATATGGGTTACTTGAAGCAATAAGAATGCAATGTCTATGAACATCCAAATTCTGCTGATTTTGGCTTCCATTTGGAGAATAAAGCATCTGCATAAGCATTAGAGGAATCTGAATACAAAGTTTAAGGGCATATAAAAACACTATCTGCAACAGCAGGAGCACGTTTCTTCTGCATAAACGTCTTTGTGCTGCATGCGCCCTGACATAAAACCTGTGAAGCAACTATTATCACCAGACACCAATTTTCAAGTTCAAATGCCAACTCATCACATCCTCTATATTTTAGACATGTGCCCTCCAACTTATGTGTCACGTAGACTCTGCAAAAGTGCCGGTTATGGACACGTGTTGAAGCCTCACATTCATCTATTTTCCTAAGATTAGGATGCAGGGAAACGACTAAAAAGGATCTGAAAATGCAAGCACAGATACAGGGACACGAGAAACATATATTAGATTATTACAGTTTGATACGTTAGAATGCTTGTAAAAGTGTAAACTTCAGCCTTTAAAGAGAACGTCTTAAAGCCAAAAACCCATATTAAGAAGAGTAATGAGCTTGAGAATCAAATTAAAAAAAAAAAAAAAGAGATAAATATAAAGCAACTACAAATGAGGGGATACAGGAGGCAAAAAGGATATAGGATGTGGCATATACAGCACTACAAACCATTAAAGTTTCAGCAAGCCCTTCTGCAATTGCAGCATCATTGAAACCACCACCGGCAAAGGGTATAGCTGACAGCCACTGAAAGAAAATATCGACATCTTTAGTCCAGCCACTTCTTTGTACTAAGCAAGCTGCAGATGGATCGAGAAATCATGAGAACAAGAGAAAAGAGAAGGGGAGAGAGAGAACTTGGATATTAATGCTAAGATATTAGGTACCAGTCTCAGAACTGACTACAAGTTTAACCTTATAAGGTCAAGCAAATTGTGAGCTTAGTGCAAATCAAACTTACGAGATTTACCTTCCAAATTCACGAGATTCAAAGACATAATATTGAAGGATCAAAAAATAAAATTTTACCCCAGAATGTTGTAGAGTCCTACATTAACGCACTTTACTTTGAGGATGGCTGTGTTGTGACTGACTCAGTCAGGGTGTTAGAAAGAAAAGACTTGACATCGATCAAACCTCTAGCTTTCATTCGAAAAGTTCGCCTTTATCAACCTTGTGATCTTCATAGGCTAGAAATTTATAGCAGACGCCTCAAAATGTTCTACTCCTTTTATTGAGTATGCCTTTCTAAACCCACCCCCACCCCCCCACCAAAAAAAAAAAAACTCAACACCACTACAATATTTTGGGATTAATAAACTCGTAGGGGTCCATACCAACCCCACCAGCTAAGGTGACTTTTTCAGAAAGGAAAAAAGAAAACCTCAACCTCATCACGCTGTCTTTATTAACTAAGCGAGTCCCCTTAAACATGGATCCCCCGAACTATATGATCCACAATACATGAAGATTTATACAGTTCTGGAAGTCGAGATTTGAACGTTCTCGAAACCCTGATGTCGAGAATATGTGAAAATTAAACTTTAAACTTTTGACATCATTAAGGACAGATTTACCAGTTTCAGAGGGAAAAACAAATTGGTTCAGATAAATTCCCAAGACCATCATATTAAACACCAGCGTCTTTGAAGTTCCAGAACCATACAAATAGATTAGGTTACTGTATGTTCTTTCTATTACACAATTGCATCAGTCAAAAGCAATATAACCAGAAAATAGAAATAAGCAAGAGATTTAAGGCAAGGAAGCACGCACCGCTATAAGATCCATGAGAGTTAAACATTACAAGCGAGAACTCAACATTTGGAGCAGATGGCTTCTGTATATCCGATATAATAATGATGATTAGCAAGCTAAGTAGATAGCCAGCTAATAAAAAATAGAATTGATAAAGCGTAAATTGTGATCAGTAGCCAAGAGAAGCATAAAAATGCCTCCTCTCCTCTTGTGCTCGGGCCGAGGTGCTGACTACATGCCAAGCACACAAGGAAAAATTAATCACCCTTACCTCTTTGGTGCAGTAACGCGTGGTCCCAACAATAACATGCCTTAGTTCATATTAAAAAGACTGATTCATAGAAAGTAGTAGCAGAAAGTATAAAGAGGACAAGAAACCAGAATAATGTAACAAATTTAACAGACAGAGGCATAAGCGAAATAAAGTGGCTTTCTTTTTGCATGTGTCATGTAATCAACTGTCATGCACACAAAACACTTCTACAATGATTGCTTCCATATTCTCTTTTTTAAGTGAGAAAGAACACCTATGTTGATGTTCAAAAATTTTGGACCACAAAAAGATTGGCATACCTGCCCTGTCAATTCGCTCCCACAAAAACACCTTGCAAAGATCAAATGTAAATATCAGAACCAGAATGCAGCAAAAATGTTTTGAAGAAAATGAAAGATTGACAGCATATTCAATGCATTTCTAGCCACAAAAATGCATTAACACTATACTTAAGTGAATTGCAGCATAATATAACAAGTTGATTTGGCTACAGATTCATATTTAAGTTTCCGAAAAAATATCCTTCACCACCATCCCCCTGTCCATTTGCATTGCTAGTTTGTTAGGCTCGTTAGAAAGGGCAAAAAAATATAAGGACACAAAACATGCCAACTAGATAGCACGGACATGGACACTGTGTCCGACACCGACCGGGACACTAGACACCGCAATTTCCAAAAAAAAAAAAAGATTTTGGACACCGCTGAATTTTTTAGTATACTTAATTATACACACACACACACACATATATGTATATGTATATACATATATAAATATTTATAATAAAAATAAACATCATTTGAAGCAACAGAATTTCGTTCAAAACGGATGAGAGAGAGAGAGCTAGTAACATGAATTGCCTTAACAGTAACAAGAAAGAAGGTTGCTAACAAGAAAGCAATTCAATGTCTTGACAGTACAAATATTAGAGTCTCAACAGTTACAAGAGAGAAGGAAAAAGACATGGCAACAAAGGCATGAAGGAGAGGTTTTATATAGCCAGATGGGTCTGTAAATAAGGTCGGAGATGTTGACCTTCCTTACTCTAGACTGACAAACTTGAATGCTTTAGGTAACAAAAAGAAGGAAAAGAGAAAGAGATGAGAGAGAAAGAAAGAAGGAAGAAGGTATCTTTTGCTGGGTAGATCTAATTAGGGTTTGCCCTAAAAGTTCATTTCTAGAAACCCCAGATTTGTCCTTGGTCTGGCCTAAAAGTTAATTTCTAAAAAACCCCAGATTTGTCCCTGAAATAAGTTTGACGTACTGCACTTTGGCCCCATACGCGAGGACACTTCTTGAAAAGGTGTCCGACACTTCTTCGAGAGGTGTACGACACGATGTCTGGTAATTAAGAAATAAATAAATATATTCGGACACCGCTGAGAAGTGTTGGACATGTGTCCAGAGGTGTCGATGTGTCGGAAGATGTCGGACACCATGCTTCAACCTGTATGAGGTGTCGGTGCTTCCTAGCACGCCACATGCTCAGCACATATACATTTAGTATATAGGGCTGTCACCAATAAATCAAACATTAAAATGCACGCAGTGATGACCAACAACAAGACAGCTGCTGTCTAAGTTAAGACAGTTGAAGTAGACTATGTTCCCTGACTGAGTACTTGGCTAAAAGCATAGCTGTGCACGAGACAATTGCAAACCAATAACTCCCGGTGAGCTCACTATATATAGCAAACTAACAGTAGAAATGGGAATTTCTATTTTTCTCTCTGTTTTTTTTTTCCTTTTCTTGACAGGTACTGTTGAAAGAGCCAAGAATCAATAAATTATGAAGGTATGACTACTGAATCCGACTCCTGTGTTTCCTATCTTTGGATGACCGCCCAGATAAACCAAGATGGAATTACCAGCTTTCTTTCCTTGCCAAATTCAGAGTTTGTCTCTCGAGTACAATCCCAAATCTGGCAAGTCTTTCCCAACGTTGTGTACTTCTTTTCATAGTCAACCAGTATTTTGCTAATGTAGGACATAGCATACTCATGAATCAACCATGGAGATCCTAGAACTAAAAAGCAAATCAAGAACTAAAATACTGTATCGATTTTACTGTCTAGTTGCCTTATGAATTAACAAAGAATAACAAGCGCTGAATATGCAGATATTTACAAGTTTTTGTGGAAGTTATTCTTTGCCGAGAACTATCTTAAATCTGGCAGTTCTACATGGGTTCCCCCTAGGGGGGTTAGAGTTGAGCACTTTGAACTGTACCACATATGTTGCATTCACTCCTTTGCACAACCACAAGTACATCTTCAAACTCAAGATCTATTTACGTGCTCAAGTACCAAAAATATGATAGTTTGGATGTAATGCTAATACAGTAGGCTTGACAAAGCAATTGAAGAACTAATTCAATGAGTTAATGAATAAATAGAAAAATCTCACCCAAAAGGATTTAATATGTTGTCTCACTATAATTCATGAACTTTCTCGGCACAATCTGAAGGCAATACTTTAGGCTTCTCAAGCACCATAGAGGATTCAAAACCCATACCTATACTACGATACGACAAGAAAAAAGTAACTTCTACGCACAGCATGAATTCATCCTTATGATCATCAATATCCTCTGGCCTCATTTTGTTTACCATTCAATTAGATTCATCAAAAGCCTAAAGTTGAAGGACCCATACTTGATCCAGACAGATGCTTGGGGTCAGAGCTGGTGGTTGGTGGCTGAGGGTGGCTAAGCCACCCATGGTTCTAGTGTTTGGATCAAGATTAGCAAATAGTTGGTGTCATATCAGGATCGTATTCAGCTTACAAAGAACGATGGTGCCAGGGTGAGGTTTTAGCACGATTGTATGGTGTGGGCTAGTACAAGCTTTGAAAGGCCTTCCCTTAACTTCCTCACTTGGCGTGTCAAAAGGTTTCTCTAGTGAGGCATGCTTTCCCTCGCGCTCAGGAGCTCTTTCATAGAAACTTAAAAGATTCAATCTCGGACTTTGAACAGTCTTTATTCCATGAGTTGATAGAAAAAATTGAAAAGGCAATTCATCCGGTAGGTTTTCCCTGATAGATTTGGGCTTATATGCAGGGTAAGTCCGAGATTTCCTCAAAGAGAGTCATTTGGGCCTCTTCAGCCCCTTTGAGGGTAGATTATTGTTTGAAGGGTATCAAGAAATGCAGTTTTAACGAGGCATAATCTGTGGAAGCACGAGAAATTCTACATCATGTGGTGCTTGATGTAGAATGTGAACGGTGAAAATTAGGATCATGTCTTATTGCACAGTTTCCTCGCTAGTCTTTAGAAGAGGAGACGTAGGCAGATAAAAAACTGGGAACTTGACTCCTATGTGCCTTCATCGTTTTATATGGCACGAAAGTAACAAGGCTTTTGAGGAAAAGCAATTGTCTGTATTCAAATTAAATCTGTTTAAGCATAGAGATTCGAGTCCTGGCTCTGATGAACCCTTTATTGAGTTTTTCAGTAATCCAGAGTATGTATACACATACATGTGATTATATACTCATTGCGAACATCGTCAACGCCCCTTCTTCGCATCTTCTGTTTGTACTTACCCGTTTCCTTTTATTGCAAATTTCCAGCATAAATTTAGTACATGAAAACGTTAATGTTAACTTACTCATTGTTTTCGCCCTAGGTTCACTTGCCAAACGATATCTCCTGAGTTCAACTTAGCTTTCACATGTCCCAGAATCTATCCTAAGATTTTGCACGAAGTCAAAGGTGAAAATCCAATGCAACAGAGGGAGTAGTATAGACACTGTCTTCGCTCATTGTTTTTTCCCTAGTTTGACTAGTTTTCAAAAAATACTTACTTGACCAGCAATTATCGCATGTCAGGAACACTCTCAAGGTGAGGATCAAACCAATAGAGCCAAGAAATGGAAATTGAAAATTTGAAGCCACACGTGACAAGCGTGTGCAAGCGTTATTTTGAAACTTTCAATTTTAAAGTATGTTTAAACTCAAATGCCTAATATAAAGGCAAGGAGGTTGTAAACATGTGATCCAAGTTCTCTAATATAATAATCCCAATTTCCAGCTTCTCTCATTTTACCGTCTTCTTCCTCCCATGTCATTTTCCTTTTGTTAATCTTCACAAACCTCTCTGTTCGTGACCATTGGTATTTCAGAGACTTGCAACGATTCATTACTGTAACCACAGTAACGATCTGTTGCCTCCTAGGCTGAATCATGGTGTATGCGCAGAAACAAACCAAACAACAACTCGAACATGTTCATCTTATGGAAGCTCATTACCAGAAATGTTTCAGTTCCATGGAAAACAACTTGCAGTCCTTGAAGAATTCCATGACTGAAATGCTAGAAGTCAAAAGTAACAGTCACTCAGTTACAAACGAAGGTACCAGCAGTGCATCAAGGTCAGGATGATCTCAAAACAATGATGCAACAGTTGATGCACTCTGTATCGGGCGTGGGATAAAAAGAATTTGGGGAATCTTCCCAGATCACGCAGAATTACAAGAACAAATGCATTGAAGGCCAGCCGAAGGATTTCTCCAAATTTCTAATGGTAATCACTTCAACAAACTGCCTATACTAGAGTTTCCTAGATTTCCTGGAGAAGATTCCTATGGTTGGTTTCGACAAGCTGAAAAATATTTCAAATTCTATCCTGTGGATGATTTTCATAAGATGTCTTTTGCATCTATGCACCTTGATGGTCATGCAGAATACTGATATGGTACATATCATAAAGCCAAAGATAGAATTCATTGGAATGATTTTGTTAGAGATGTGAATGCTAGATTTTCAAAATGTGGTACTCGAATTTCACAAGCTTAGACAAAAAGGTTATGTGGATCAATATTTCAAAGAATTATACACCTTGAGAGCTTCTTTGTGTGAAGGCCGCAGGTTTGATGAGAGTATTTTGGTCAGTGTTTTGTTGGCCTCCTTAAAGATGAAACTAGGTTGGAGTTTGAGAAACTTGAGCTGTTTGACCTCTCTAGAGCCATTACCTAGCAAGGATACAAGAAGCTAAGGTGGACCTCAGTTAGCAAACAGTCTAAGCCACCACAGCAGCCTACATACTTGACAAATTCCAACCACCACATCAAACAACTCCTGATTCCATTCTTATGCCCAAAACTTTATCTGTCATTCCTCCTCCACCAATCAACCTTAGTTCCAAACCTCCAAAGATACTTCTCAAGCACCTCTTAAGTCAATACTCATATATTCAGTAAGGCCTATTCTGATGACAGAAAGTCAAAAGGGATTATCTTTTTGGTGTGATGAAAAGTTTTCATTCAACCACCACTGGAAGAACAAGCATTTGGCTATGATGGTGGGAGCTGAGGATGCATTGGAGGATACCAGCCAATTTATGACAAAGAACCTTGTTTAGAAGGTCCTCGTGAAGAAACATGGAAATCACAGTAAATGCAGCGAATGCATCTTAAATGATTGGTAACTGTGAAACCAAGCAGTTCAGTATCCTTATTGACACCGGATCTACTCACAATTTCATGGATTTAGAGACAGCAAGCAAGTTGGAATGAGTCATCACTTCTACACACCCTATGACCTGCCAGGATGGCCGCAAAACCACCGGTGATTCCCACTGGCAAGGTTTCACTTAGCTAATGCAATGGAAGCAACTCAAAACTGATGCAATGCTTTTACCACTTGGAGGGTGTGACTGTGTACTGGGCTACTAATGGCTCAAAACCTAAGGCATAGTGCAATTTGACTTTGAGCAAAAGTCTATGGCCAAAAATGATGAAGGGCAATCTACAACATTTACGGCAATCATACTAAAGCAGAGATCACAGTGATTTCTTCTCAATAAACATGGAGCAACCTATGGACACGTACACACTATCACTTCCTTTACTTCTCTTGACAGAACCTCAGCTATTGATTTACTACACAGATTCGATGGTACTTTTGAGTAACCTTCATCACACACCAACGCAGAAAACATGACCAACACATCCCACTTATTCCCAATGCCACCCTCATTAACATCAGACCATAAAAGCTCCATGTGGCACACAAAATTGATATTGAGAGAATTGTCGATGAGATATTTGATACGGTAATAATAAACCAAGTCTTCACCTTTTAGTTCCCTAGTCCTATTGGTTAAGAAGACGGATCTTGGAGAATGTGTGTTGATTATAGGGAATTGAGGAAGTTCACTCTTAAGGATAGATTCCCTATACCAAGTGTAGATGATTTACTTGATGAATTGCATGGAAGTACCGTATTTTCTAAACTTGACCCAAGGAGTGGTTACCATCAAGTTAGGTCGGCTTCTTAAGATGTTCGCAAATCAACATTTTCAACTCAGTTTGGCCACTTTGAATTGAAATTAAGCCATTTGACGTTACCAATGCCCCAGCCACCTTCCAATCCCTTGTGAACAACTATTTTCCAACCTTACTTAAGGAAATTTTGGGTTGGTTTTCTTTGATGACATCCTCGTTTACAGCAAGATCCACAATGACCACCTTAACCACCTCCCCATTGTCGTATCTCTTTTACATCAACACCAATGATACCTCAAGAACTCCAAGCGTGGTTTTGTTCAGCCTCAAGTGGGGCATGTTATTTCTGGCAAGAGTTAGCAGCAGATCAGGCTGAAAATAGCTGCTATGGTTAACTGGTCAATTCCTCAGTATATCAAGCAATTGAGAGGTTTCCTTGGTTTAACAAGCCCACTACTGAAAATTCATTAATAAATATGCAATGTTGAGCAAGCCATTGAACCCTCCCCTTCAAAAAGACAAGTTCATTCGGCTGACTATGCTACCACAGCTTTCAACAGGCTCAAGTACATAATATCTACATACCTATCCTAGCCCTCCTCTACGTTTCTATTCAATTTGAGGTGGAAGTGGATGCTAGTGATGCAGGTACGGGGCAGTACTAATGCAGATGGGACGACCTATTGCTCAATTTAGCAAAGCTTTTGGGGTCAAGCCAAATCCTTATCCACCTATGAGAAAAGCTTTTGGCCTTGGTTCAAGTCATATCCCACTGGAATGTGCACCTCAGTCCCGCTTATTTTATCATAAGGTCTGACCAAGCCAACCTTAAGTACCTGATAGGACAAAGGCTGACCTCCTTACTACAACAAAAGTGCATCTTGAAATTTGATCTGAGGTGCACTACAAGGCAGGTCAAGAGAATATAGCAGCAGATACCTTTATCTAGACACCCAGAAATGCAAGAAATGCCAGGCAATATCTGTATTACAAACTATATGGATCACAGAACTAGAAGATAGTTGGCAAGGGGACTCTCATTTCCAGCAACAAGTACAAGTACACGGGAACGATATGCCACTTCAGAGAACACATTGGACGTAGGACTCCATCAGAGGTGAATTGCCTGTTGGAAATAGCACCAACCTCAGACATAAACCGTCGATGAATTGAATGCATCAAGTGTTGGTGGTCACTCTGGAATTATTGCCACCTACAATACAATCTCCAATTTGTTCCCTGGCCAGCTATAAAGAAAGACATCACAGCTAGGGTCAAGAGTTGCGTCGTACACTAGGCAAATAAGGCTGAACACACACCAAACCCAAGGTTACTCCAACCCTCCGCATATCACCACTGAAGTATGGTCTTGTGTCACCATGTATTTTGTGTAAGGATTACCAAAATCAGAAGGCCAGGAAGTGATGCTTGCGGTTGTGGACAGGCTAAGCAATATGCCCCATTTCATTCCTCTAAAACATCATTACACAGAACATGAGGTTGCACAATTATATTTGGATCATGTCTTTACGCTACATGGATTGGCATAAGCTAATTTAATTGACAGGGGTAGTGTGTTCCTAAGTCAATTCTGGACTAAGTTTTTCCAATTGTTGGACACTAAACTTCACTTTTCCACAGTATAGCACCCTGAAAGTGATAAGCAAACGGAACGGGTCAACCAGTGTCTAGAAGCCTGCGTGAGGTTACCCGATGTGCCTATGCGGGGATAAAAACAAAGACCTGGTCTAAGTGGCTCTCCTTGGCCGAGTACTGGTACAATACCAGTTACTACAGCTCATTAAACATGACTCCTTCCAAGTTGTCTATGGCACCTCCCCCAAGAGATTTGGTTATCAAGACCACATAGACCACTAACCTTCCAGCAATAGACACTTATTTGCAAGAAAGGCAGCTAATACTAACTCTCCTCAAGGATAATCTAGCCACAGTATAGCGAAGGATGAAATTCTTTGCTGATAAACACAAAAGTGAGAGGAAATTTCAAATTGGAGACTGGTTGTACCTAAGACTACAACCTTACAGGCAGTCTAGCCTAGTCTTAGGCACAACATGAAGCTCGCACCTAAATTTTATTGCCCTTTTGAAGTCTTAGAGAAGATTGGGTGAGTGGCCTACAAGCTCAAGTTGTCTTCTCATTCACGGATTCGTCTTTCATATGTCTCCGCTTAAGCTCAAGCTAGGGAATCACACCACTGCTCACCGCCAAGAAATACAAACTGAAGATTTGAAGCAGCATGTGACCAGCGCGTGAAAGCTGTTAGTTATAAACTTTAGTTCGAAAGTTTGTTACAAGTTCTTCCCGCATTTTCCCTGTTTTTAAAATACAGTTGTATGTTTGAATTCAAATGCCTAATCCGGAGGCAAGGATGTTGTAAACATGTGATCCAAGTTTGAAACATAATCCCAATTTCCAGTTTCTCTCATTTTCTCCTCTGTTTTCTTCTTTCCACTTCCTTCCTTTTGTTCGTTAATCTTCACGAACTTCTCCATTCGTGACATCGTACAAGTTCAACTGTCTAGATGTTGGACTCTTATCCTAGAAACTCGCAAAATGTCTAAAAGGATCAAAATCAAGAAACCTTGTATAACCCTAATTCACCAAAAATGAAAAAATGAGCATTCTGGAAGGCAATGTTATGGACAGAAAAATCACACTTGTTATTAGTAGTAGCATCATCATCATCATCATCATCATCATCATCACACTAAACGAAAAGGGAAAAAGTCCTAATTAGCAAAATCATACATACGTGTCCTTAAGTGTGATTAATACCTGATGATTTTCTCGAGATAGTCATGAACGACGGTTTGCCAGTAAGGGCCCATGGCGGCGGTGCCTTCGACGGCGACGATCAGCTTCTTGTCCGTCATCTGTTCGACAAAACGCCACAACCAAACCTGCGATTCTTTTGACAGGGTCTGCTCGAACGTACTGCAACGTGATTTAAGTCTCGAGTCGACTGTGCCAAAAGCTAGAGCGAGAGGGTTAGAACGGTAAATGAACACATCATTGTATTATTATATTTTATTTTATAATGAAATCGTGAAATTGTTAGGCGAGGATTAAAAACTGACTATTTCTTGTTTCTTTATTATTTTTTCTCTATTTTCAAGTTTTTTTTTGAGCTAATTATACTATGTCTCTAAGGTTTGGGAGTAATTACAAGCAAGGATAATAGTTTAGACAAATTACACTTGTATCCATTGACCAAACGGAACCCTAAAAATTCTAACGGTTTTAACAAAATGACTTTATTGCCCTTATGAAAGTTATTTTTTAAAATGCTATTGTCTCTTTTTTGAAAAGAAAATCAAAAAAGAAAAATCCTTATTTTTTTTACTCTCTCTATCTTCCCCCACCCTTTCCCCACCCACTTCGCAGCCACCCACACCCTCGCCCTTCGCGGCCCCCCAATCCTCCCTCCTCTGGCCACCGCAACACCTTCCCCCTTCCCCGGCCACCTCACCCACCCTCCCCCTCCCCCGTTGCCGCACAGCTTTCTCTCCTCGACGACCCATGAAATGACGACGACTACTCCTCCATCTTCCCCATCGCCTCTGAATTAGAAGGCTATAGATTGATTCGTTGAAAAAAATATTGAATTGAACTGAAATGGGGTTTAGAGAGAGAAAGGGCTGCCGGTGGTGTCTCAACGGCGTGGGTTTGCGAAGGGGTTGCCGGCGGTGTATCGGCGGTGTGGGTTGCCAAAGGGCTTGCCAGCGTGGTGGGGTGGGTTTGCCAAGGGGCTTGCCAGCGTGGTGGGGTGGGGCGAGTCTGCCAGATGGTGGGCCGAGAGAGGCTGCTGGCTGCGTGGGGTGAGGGAGGAGGCTTGGGCTGATGCCGGTGGCGAGATCAGTGAAGAAGAGAAACCCTAATTTTCAAATTAGGGTTTCAAATCCTCCTAATCAAAAGCTTAATTTGGAAATTAAGGTTTTGAAACCCTAATTTTAAGGTTTCAAAACCTTAATTTTTAAATCAAGGTTTCAAATATTCCTAATCAAAAGCTTAATTTGCAAATTAGTTTAGTTGTAAACCCTAATTTTAAAAAAATAAGGTTTAATTTAAAAATTATAAAAATTATTTAGGATATAATGTACAAGGGCAGTATTGCCATTTTTAAAATACGTAATGATGAACAGTATACTTTTTAAATGGAACCCTAATGGATGGATACAGGTGATACATTTGAAACACTTTTGGTCACGGAATGTTACATTTTGAAACTTTGTGTCCTTACCTATAATTACCCCCTAACCTCAAGGACATAGGTGTAATTAACCATTTTTTGTTTGAATACCGTTTTACCCCTTTTTGGAAAACAAATTGGTATCAAATATATACATTAATACCTTGCAAATCTAATTATATATATATATATATATATATATATATATATATATATATATATATATATGAAAGCTGAAGCTGAGAGAAAATTATCACGTCACTGCTTATTTGGACAGTCTATCAGCTGGCCATGTGGACTCTTCTTTTCTTACTTTTTAATTCTAATCATGATTATCTCTAGACAGTTTTACTATTCATGAAACCTAAATTTTAGCAATTATGATCTTCACACCTTTTTCTTCCCTCTTTGGAAGCTGAAATATCTAATCTGGTTGTGGAAAGAACTTAAACCGAAGTTAGTAAACATCCATTTTCCTTTTTTGAATTTTGTTATGGTCAGTCTAACTTCAAAATGGATTTCAAAAATCATATTCTATTAAAAGTCCCAAAATTATCTCTCACAATTAAATTATAAGTTGACCTTATCCTCCGTAACTTGTGCCATTTTCCTTTTTATAAATTTGAATTCATAATATAGATTTTTAAAAATCCTAAACCTCTTAATCCTATTTAAGTACCAATATTTTACCTCGCAATTCGGTAATACTATATCCTCCTTTGAGATAATCTCATTTATGAATTTGAAGTTTGACCATTCTCTCTCTCTCTCTCTCTCTCTCTCTCCACTTGAACTTTGAACTTTGTTATAGATAAAAGTTTATTCGTCATAAACTAAAATGTTGCTTTTCCTCTTGCAGGAATTCTTTACGAGGACACAAATTTTATTTTGTCACACTACATTGGACTTTCAGACTATTTTGTCTCTAGGTAGTGTTGTTTGTAACTAATTTGTTACAAACTAACTATTAGTGTTGTGCTTATATTTTTAAGTACTTTTATAAGAGAAAACAAAACTAATAAGTTGACTCTTGATATAAATTCAATTACTTATGTAAAAAATTAGGTGAATTTTGTTTGACTATAAGTGCTCCCGTGTGCATAGCACGGGATCAAAACTAGTATAGTATTGTAATTCAGTTCACTCATTTGGCTTTGTAAATGTGTATGGATTATTATCCAGATGACACAACGGACTTCTTGTATGTATCTAATTATATAATATAATAATTTTAGTAATTCCAAAAATAGTATTCAAACAAGGTAATACATATTTTTCAGTTATTCAAAAGACTTCTTTTTTGTATTCTTGAAGCTATAACAATAAAAACACATAAAATAATAACCATATGGAGCATTAGTCTCTTAATGACGAGTGACATGCAGTTTTGTCACCATAGTTCTTAGTGACATTTTTAATGCACGTCCATATTGCAACGAAGTAAAATGGAGTAGTAATATGGTGCCTTATGAGTTGGTATGACGTGTTTAATTATGATCCTTTCTCGTTCTAGAGACCAAAATTATTGCTCAAAATCTTAGCCTAAGTCCTACAAGGGTTCATTATTTAGGAGAAAGGAGGAGAGCGGAAACGAGCTAACTCTGTTACGATAGCCCATAAATTCATTTGACAAAAAGAAAAAATAAGTAGAGGAGGAAAAAAGGTGGGAAGAAAAGTCCAACAGTTGAAAGATGTACTATAAAAGAATTCTTACATTAGTCAAGAGTAAGACAATCTTTGCTTCCTTTTTAGCAAGTTCATGGCTAATGGCAAAATCATGTTTCAGATTACCTTAAACACCTAAATTATGGCATCAAGATGCGACATGTGATGCGAATTGATTCGTCCTTATAAGAAAGGGTATGTGATCTATATCTATATCATATCATATATCATATAATATAATATATATATATATATATATATATATATATATATATAATAGACGAAGCGTTGTGCGTTACAGAGGCGATACATGAGCTTTTTTTAGCGTTATTTTTCCTTTCTACCCCTTTTAGTTTTGCAACACGTCATCATCTTTGTGAGAGTCCCCCGACTTAATTGGGCTCTTCAAGCAAATGAAGTGTTCAATTTTTCTTTACCTCTTAACATGGGTAAGTCCAACCTTATGACAACATTTCACAAAAGGAAAACCTTATAAACTCCATCCAGTGTTAGTCATCCATGTCCCCTAAAACTCTCTCTTCTACCACGCTTATCATCAATCATCAGCTATAGGGAGAGACAAAACATATTTGCAGGACATTGAGTCATGATGGGTATGACAACTCTTTACCAAAAAACAATTAAAAACTCCTAACAGTGTTGGTCGTCTATATCTCCTAAAACTCTTATCATTCTTTTCTTTCACGCTCATCATGAGCAATAGGGAGATTCTTTTCTTCCACACTTATCATCAGCAATAGGGAGAGAGACAACATGTTTGGAGAATATTCAAGCTTGGTCAACCCATGTTCATCTCCACCAGTGTTAGATACATTTCAGTAGCAATAGGGAGATTCTTTTCTTCCACACTCATCATTAGCAATAGGGAGAGAGAACATGTCTGTAGAATATTCAAGCTTGGTCACCCCTGTTCATCTCCACTAGTGTTAGATACATTTCAATGATATACAACATACTATATCAATCAATCGCACATGGACCGGCTGTCGCTTTGGCCATATGTCAACATGTCTTTATTAGAACAAGGGAGGAACTGCAAAGATGCTAGAACACATCGTCATACTATTCTTAAGAATAAGAGAGGTAGACTAGAAAAAAAACTTTAGAACAACACGTACATCAAGTTGCTAACTACCAGCAAATGTACTTTTCAAAGAGGCCACCCCCGCATGATCCAATTTTGGCCTCTACAGGTATATTTTCATTAACGGAAAAATAATTCCCAAAGAGGCTGCATCAAGTGGAAACTCAACAACATGATTCAATTCTGGCAGCTATAGGTCAGGTTTCATCGAGCGATGTTGAACTTGCCAGTAAACGACCTCCGCGAAGTTTCCGGTATAATTTTTATCAATGTTGAAAGAAGTTAGTACCAATTGCCAGATATATATCAATGTCGGTCTTGCTTCAAATATTGTAAATTATAAGCTGACCATTGGTGTTGTCAAACAGCCATTGATGCTCCTTCAACTATTTCTCGAAAAAAGATACGTTTGACTGATATACAACAAATATATCAACCAATGGGATATGGACAGGGGTGCACTATAAACTCAATTCAGCCATCTATGGGCACGAATTTATTAGAAGAAAGGAAGAAGTACAAAGATGCAAGAACATACCGTCACAGTGTTCTTAATAATAAGAGATGTACATGTAGACTATAAAAGACTTTAGAAGAACATGGATCTCAAGTTGCTATCAACCAACTGCAATACTGTTCAAAGAGGCTACGTCAAGTCGAAAATGTACAGCATAATCCAACTGCGGCAGCTACAGGTATACTTTCATTGTTTGATGAAGGCAGTATCATAATTCTATATACTTCCACATTGCCACAAATGGAAACTGAACCACATGATCTAACTATGACAACTGCAGGTTTAGTTTCATTGACTGAAAGATTTTGTTCAAAGAGGCAGAGTCAACTGGAAAATGTACAACATCACCCAATTGTGGCAGCTACAGGTACGCTTTCATTGACTGATGAAGGCAATAGTCATAATTCTATATAATTCCACATTGAGAACATCTATTCATTAGCAACATGGGTCTTGCTCTAAGAGTTATTGGTGCAATGCCCTGGAGATTTCTGTTAGAAAACAGAGGTAGAAACTTCTACCATTCATGAGAAATGATTATGTTCAAGTTATATGAAAGCGTATGTCAGTCAATAGCATATGAACCGGCTTATATTAGTGATTGACAACAGGTAAATGTAGACATTTGTTAGTTATAACAAAGATGGAAGTCTTAAGATGCAAAAAAACATCACTATAATGTTCTTAAGCATAAGAGACATACAAGAAGTGTTTTCATCTATTCAATTCAGTTTTTTATGGAAGACATTGCTTTGTTAGAACAAAGGTGGAAGTCTAAAGATGCAAGACATCGCTATAATATTCTTAAGCATAAGAGACGTACAGGTAGCTTTTCATCTATTCATTTGAATTTTTTAATTCAGGTTACATGTTTCAACTTGAATAAAACTCTTACAATATTTAGGGAAACTACCATCCTATGAGTTACAATCAAGGCACGTAAACCAAAGGTCTGCTAAATCAACAGCAGAAGTTCATGCAGATAGATACGACAGTAACATTCAATCATCATCAAGTAATAAAGGTATGAACTTCCTGTCCATGGATAATAAGCCACATTAGTTTGAGCCTTATAGAAACCTATTCAATTATGCTGATTATGATATTTCCATTCTATTGGTTTAAAATAGAGGCCAGCATAACTTCTGTCAGTGAATCATCAATACATAATCGTACTGGTGTTGTCCAATTAGGTAATGCACCTTTTTCTTTTTCTCTTTGGTTTTTTAATGAGCAATTGAAGAGATTGGTCCAGGATGGTTGCAAAAACCATGTGGCAATGATATTTGTTCACCCTCCCAAATCTTTCTATTGGTGTCCAATCATGCTACAATGATAATACAAGTTAATCAACTTACTTGAACCATGCACATTCAGGTTAAGTAATCGAGCCAAAGGCATTACGACCACCAAACAAAATATGCACGTATTGTAATGCAGTTGTCTGGTGAGAGGAGAGATCAGTCAAATCAAGAAATACTCCAGTCCCTAAGCTTTCAATATGCTGTGAAAATGGGAAACTGAAGTTACCTTTATTCCAAGAAACACCTCAAGAGCTAGATGAATTACTAGATTACAACGGCGATCAGAAGTTCCGTGAATCAATTCGCGCTTACAATTCCATATTTTTGTTCACTTCAATTGGAGGGAAAGTCGATAATTCTATCAATGACGGAAAAGGACCATATATCTTCATAATTAGTGGACAAAATCATCACAAAATTGGGTCGTTGTTACCTCTAGAGGGACAACAACCAAAGTTCTCGCAATTATATATGTACGATGGTGAAAATGAATTGTCAAACCGAATGGGTGTGTTCTCAGCATCGGGAGGTTCAAAAGATATTGATAGTACCGCTGTTGAAACACTTATACATGTGTTTGATGTCAACAATGAATTAGTTAAGTCTTTTCGTACTGCTAGGTAACGCTTTCGCCAATGTGATTATAATTTTGCTCAACTACGATTGTTTAAGTGTCGTACTAGCGATGGACGGGAGACTAATATCCCAAACCCTTATGAGGTAGCTGTACTCATTGTTGCGGATGATTTCTACAACCCTAAGGATATATTGGTTGATAATGTTATTGAGGGATTAAACGAATCAGCCCTTTACATCCAAGTTTTATGTCAATGCAATATCCTATATTGTTTCCTTATGGCGAGGACGGTTATCGAATGAATATCTTTCACAGGAATGTTGTCAATGTCAGTCCATCAAAGAGTAACACCGTGTCGATGCAAGAGTATTATGCCTTTAGACTACAGTATAGAGCAAACGAAGGGCATACGTTGCTTAAAGGAGGTAGACTTATCCAACAGTTTGTGGTTGATGCATATACAAGTATCGAACATGGTCGCTTAGCTTGGGTACGCAATAATCAAGAGAAAATTAGGGCTGATCTTTATACCAATATCAGAGATGCTATTTTGAAGGGAAATATATGCCCAAAGAAAGTTGGTAAGCGTTTGGTGTTGCCAGCTTCTTTCACAGGTCGGCCGCGCTACATGCAATAGAACTACCAAGATGATCTTGCACTATGCCGGAAATATGGTCATCATTGACCTCTTTCTTACACACATGCAATTCAAAGTGGCCAGAAATACAATCTTTCCTAGACTTCATTCCCGGTCAAAAGCCCGAGGATCGACCGGATATTGTGTCAAGAGTTTTTCAAATAAAATAGGGTGAGTTGATGGATGATCTTGGGAAGGGAAAAATAATTGGAGAGGTTATGGCAGGTATATCTTAAATCTTCTCTTTTAGAGGTGATTTTCTGTCAATTTTTTTTTAATAAATCCACAAAACTTTTATGTGGCAGCTGTTTATACTATTGAATTCCAAAAAAGGGACCTTCCTCATGCAAACATTTTGATAAGGATCTCAGAAAACAACAAATGTCATAATCTATCTGAAATAGACTGTATCATATTAGCAGAGATTCCAGATAAAGATGAAGATCCAATTGGCTACAAAACCGTGGTCAAATTTATGATGCATGG
Organism: Escallonia herrerae; assembly: GCA_033070095.1. Classification (NCBI taxonomy): domain Eukaryota; kingdom Viridiplantae; phylum Streptophyta; class Magnoliopsida; order Escalloniales; family Escalloniaceae; genus Escallonia; species Escallonia herrerae. The sequence goes on from JAVXUP010000037.1 coordinate 159,960, forward strand.
ACCATGCGGCGGCGCGAACACAAACAATTCTTGTATGAAAGATGGGAAATGCATGAAAAACTTTCCAAGAGACTTCTACTTAGAAACGTATGTTGATCATAACGGGTTTCCAGTATACAAGAGACGTGACGATGGAAGGACGGTGGAAACAGAGCACGGGTCACTGGATAATAGGTACGAGTTATAATGTTTTTATGTGCGTGTAACATTTCTTTAGTCAAGATTTTTTTCTTACATCAATTTAGTGGCCTGACCTTTTGTCTTAATGTATTTTTCAGGTATGTTGTCCCATTTAATCGCAATCTAATAGTCAAGTTTCAAGCGCACATCAATATCAAGTGATGCAACAGAGCAAAGTCCATCAAGTACTTATTTAAATATATCACGAAAGGACCTGATAAAGCTACCATAGTGATAGAACATGATGGCGCTGACATGGGAGAAAGCATCAGAATTATAGATGAGGTCAAACAATACTTGGAGTGCCGTTATTTATCGGGTTTTGAAGCTTGCTGGAGAATCTTTGAATTTCCAATTCATTTCAGGGATCATGCTGTCCAACGGCTCTCTTCCATCTGGAAAATGAACAATCAGAATCGAAGTCTCTACCGAGAGTTTTAAAAAGAACAGATCCAAACAGCACAATGTTTTGTGCAATGGATGAAGTCAAATGACAAGTACGAGTTTGCTAAGAATCTAACTTATAGTCAGTTTCCAGAGTACTTCGTGTGGGATAGAGATGCACGAGAATGGGTTCCAAGAAAACGTAGGAATTGCATTGGCAGCATGGTTTATGCGCATCCCACATCCGGTGAGCTTTTCTATCTAAGAATGTTGCTTAGTGTTGTTAGGGGGCCAACGTGTTATGAAGAGTTGAGAATTGTCAATGGTGTAGTTTACAAGAACTATAGACAAGCATGTTACCGCAGTGGCCTCCTTGATGATGATGGCGACTGGCATGATGCGATCAGTGATGCTGCAAGGTTTCAAAGTGGGCGGAAATTAAGAGATTTATTTGTGACTATGCTGTTGTTTTGCGAGATAGCACAACCACTGGAATTATGGAATAGGCATTGGAAAGATTTATTAGATGACATTGAATATAGCCAACGTCGCGTATGCAACTGCCCAAACTTAAGGCTATCGGATGAGCAGAAAAAACTTTTGCACTTTAAGAGATCGAATTGCTTTTAAACCGTAGTGGAAGGTCTCTCAAAGATTTCCCCCCTCTTCCAGAAGCAAACCCCACATTGCTTGCTCAATTTAGTAATAGATTACTATGTGAAGAATTATCTTATGATTGTGAAGCCCTTCGAGAAGAGCACAAAAGATTATTTTCGAACCTCAATACTGAACAAGGGTGGAATTTTTTTTTGTTTTTTGTTTATGGCCATGGAGGGACAGGAAAAACTTTCGTATACCAGGCTATCATTGCTAAGCTTAAATCTGAAGGGCATATTGTTTTAGCCATGGCATCATCTGGTATCGCATCATTACTACTACCTGGAGGCCGTACGAGCCATTCATTGTTGAAAATACCATTGAATCTTACTGAGAGTAGTTACTGTGATATAAAGCAGGGGACGATGTTAGCCGAACTTATTTGTAAATCAAGCTTAGTCATTTGGGACGAAGCACCAATGAGCCATCGACATATTTTTGAGGCCGTTGATAGAACCTTACGAGACATGTTGCGGAAAGTGGCTCCAAATGCAGAATCTAAACCATTTGAAGGGCTATCAGTCTTACTTGGAGGTGATTTCAGACAAATATTACCTGTTGTGCCAAAAAAAGGAAGGAAGGACATTGTAATGGCTTCAATTAATAGGTCAACTCTATGGGACAGTTGTCAGGTGTTTTTATTATCAAAGAATATGCGACTTGATCAGGATGATTCTGCAATAAACTTTGGCAAGTGGATATTGGATCTTGGAGACGGTGAAACGGATCCATGCTGGATAAAGTTATTGCTAGAGCTTCTTATTAAGCCCCATGAAAATCCGATACAAGAAATTGTCGATGTGACATATCCAAATCTCTTAACAAAGCATAAAGATGGAAAGTGGAAGGAATGGGCAGAATGGTTATGCAACAGAGCAATATTGACACCAAAGAATGAAGAAGTTGAGAAGATTAACTCTTACATGTTTTCTACTTGACCTGGTGAGGTTACAAGCTATAAAAGCTCCGATGCGATATGCAAGGCTTCCACAACTGTTGAAGATCATGAATTGTTATATCCCATTGAGTTTTTGAATTCTTTGAAGTTCAGCGGTATTCCTAATCATGATCTTGATCTCAAGATTGGAGCTCCAATTATGCTCATGAGAAATATCAATCCAAGTAAAGGGTTGTGTAATGGAACGAGATTGACTATTACTCAACTGCAAAAATGGGTCATCGAAGGAAGGATGATTACTGGTAAAAGAATTGGCGAGAAGGTTTTCATTCCAAGAATAGTTATCAACCCGACAGATACTGGCCTACCTTTTGCTATGAAATGACGACAGTTCCCATATGCCTGTGCTTCGCTATGACAATTAATAAAAGCCAAGGCCAAACATTGAGCAATGTAGGTTTATATCTCCCTAAACCGGGTCTTCAGCCACAGTCAACTATATGTAGCTGCTTCTAGAGTAACAACACCTGGCGGTTTAAAAATCATGATCGAAAATGCAAGGCCAGAGCATGATGATTATACAAAGAATGTTGTCTATAAGGAGATTTTCAACAATCTCCTGAAATGTATTTCCTGAGTATTTATCCAATAACTAGTAGCTTTTCGCATTGTTTCCTAGCTATACCAGTTCACCTCTTTTTTAGAGAAGCAAAAATCCAAAAATTAAAATATGAATTCTATATATGATAACATCAGAACATTATTGGGCGTGATTAAAACTTCAAAATTGAACAGATCTATGAAATGATTAAGCATATTACCTTGCAATTGACCTGGATTTGGGAATTTACGCTGTTCATGTGAAGAAAACAGGCATGAATATAACTTCATTTACAACACTGAAATCACTCCCTCATAATCAGAACTCATCCATATCTGAAGGAGATAATTGCACCACTTCAAAGAGTACTTCAAAGAGCAAAACGAAGTCAAGACACCAGAGAATGTGGATTGGGGAGGATAAGACGTGGAGAATCAGTCCTGGCGGTAGGACTTCGCATTAGGGGTGCAACTTGGGCGGCTGGATGGCCAAGGGTTAGACCATGACCAGCCCTCCAAAAGTCATGTCCATGTCCAGCCCAGCCCATCTACGGGCCAAATAATATGTGTCCATGCAAATCCCATCAAAATTTTGGTGAACACGGGCTGGACGCGGGCTGTCCACGAGTTGTCCATGGTTAAAAATTACTTTTTTTTAAAACGATTCTGAAACATATCATTGATCATCCAACTCTACAATTTAGTCATGATAATGAAATAAAGTACATTAAAATCTCAAAAAAAACTTAAATATAAGCATGGAAACAACTATTTGGGACATAATGAGAGAGAAAAAGATAAGAATCTCTAATCCTATAATAAGAAATAAAGTAGAAAAAGTAAAGTCTTCAAAGATCTTTAAAACATGAACAAAAGTGAAAACCGTCGCTCAACCTGGTTCAGAAAAATAAGACAAGAATATGAGTATACCTTTCGCTTTGAGGATTTGACTTTGTCGAAGTAGGGGCTGAGAGTTCAGAAAAGTACAAAAAAGAAATAGAATAGTATTCTATTAGGTTAAAAGTTTGAGGGTCAAGATTGTATAGACTTATGTGATTCACGATTTTTAATGAGTAAAGGAATATATATATATATATATATATATATATATATATATATATATATATATATATAATAGTTAGACGGGCTGGTTTTCCCACGGGCTGGACGGGCTTGTAGAAACCTTTGCCCATGTCCAGCCCATATTTTTTACGGGCTCAAAACTTTGAGCCCACGTCCACCACGGTCACTACAAAAGTAAGTCCATGCCCATATTTTTGCGGGCTGGCACGGGTTGTCCACGGGTTACCCCTGCCCAAGTTGCACCCCTACTTCGCATGCGGTCTAGTTGTTCCAAGAATGGGATTAAAATACTCATGAGATTAAAAGTTAGTGGAAATTTTAGGTCCACATATTTTAGTGAGAGTTTGACACCTAGGGACTATGCTAACAAATGCAAACATTAAAATAGCACAAAAGAGCAAAAATTCATTTCAGCTCCATTTAAATGGAAACATTTTACCGTTTGATATCACCGATAAGTAACAACCATTTTGAACTTGAAATTTAAGCTTTATTATAGTTATTTGAACTAATTTTATTGCTAAAGTGACCATTTTTAATTCAGCTGAAAGTAGGGCATAAATGGTAAAGAAATGGAGTTCAAATACTATTTTTCTTATTTGACGTTTACTTTTGGTAAGTTGGATGTTCCACAATACTTCGTTATCAAATATTTGCATCTTTGGCTCGAGTATCTTTCCGCATCCAGAATTTATTTAATAGAACATATGGGTAGTGTTCTGTAGCAAGATTTTAACCGGCCATTATAATTCAAAGACATGTAAGTTAACTATTCAATATAATTGAAGGATGAATGAGTTGGTTGAGTGGCATTTGGCACAGAATTTTTATGACGACGACGTTTTCACGGTGTGCACATATTCATTAGGAGAAGCAATGATTGAAAGAGGATCCTAGATTATAAGATTTACATGGTCCAGAAGGCTTAGATTTTAAGGGACTGGATGGGGGGTTAACCTTTATCTTGCAGCACTGCAAGCGGCATTAGAACCACGATCACACCTCTGGTGATATCATGGCTCTCAATACTATATGAATCCAACTTTTCGTAGGTCTCAACTGCATGCCTTTTGGAGCCTAAAGTAGGCAACAACTCTAACAAGTGCTTAGGATGACTGTAGAAACATTGTTCAATACTCTCCAAGCCAAGGCCCTGCTACAAAATAGGCTCTCTTTGCTTTCAAAAAGGAATTGGATCTCTAACTTGAATTATCTTCAATTTTTTCGGCTAGAAGAAAAACTATAAATTAGAATTAGTTGGTCTAAAAAGGGATGCATGAGTAATGCTTTGAAACTGTTTCACACTCTTTAAGGTCATACATTGTACTTCCAATAAGGAAAACTGTAATACAAGAGTAAATCCATATGTTAAACAAAAACTGATTTATAACGCTTTTAGATAAGTTGATACACTGAACGATTTTTATAATCTCTTTCATGAATAGCAATGGCAGGAAAATACAGCCTAATATCTGAACTCACGGATTTGAAGGATGACTGGACCATTAAGGTTAGGGTCACACGGATGTGGGATGGGATTAACCCTAATACGAACGAGATCCCAACTATAATATAATATTTCTTGATCAGGACGTATGTACAGTACTACTTTATAAAGTGAGAATATATATCTTTCAATACAAAGTTCTTTATGCATAATATATATTTTGCAGGAAAATCAAATACATGTTCTCTTGAGGAAAAATCAAAGGTCCACATTCCTGCCCCAGTTCAAGGAAGGAAATGTTTACGTAGTCTCAAACATGAAGCTTTCTCAACCGAGAGGAACATACCGACCGTTGTCAAAAATAACATTGGTAATCACGTTGTACCATGCAACAAAAATTCAGTAATTAAAGCAAAATATTGATAAAATGCCTGAACACAAGTTTGAGATTGTCAACTATGAGGAGCTGAGCAAACAATCTCATGATGTTACATACCTCACAGGTAAAAACATCCTCATTATCTTGAATTAACCATTCTATCATACCATATTATACTTGACTAATGCATAACCAATTGTTTTGAACTTTGTCTAGATGTTGCTGGAATTCTGTCAAAAGTTTGCGACATCGAGAACCTTGGAGTCAAACCCACAACCCGAAAAGAACTCTTGAAGAAAGATATCATTTTGATTAACAACAGGTATGTTGTCTTCTCATGTCTAACTTTTCCATAGTAGCAACAAAGTGATGAGTACCTAACAAGCATTTATGTTATATTTAGGGGCCAAGAGTTGAAGGTGACCCTATGGTTGGAGAAGGCTTTAGAATTGGAGAATCTGCTAAAAGAACAAACCACGACCACAATTGTGCTTATTGTTTGTGGTGGTATAGTCAAAACATTCAACGGTTAGATATAATCCCCTCAATGTTGTTCCACTTATAGAATTGGTTTTATACATAATTCTTTTTAATTCATTCTAATAGTGTCCGTGGAATTTCTTATACTATTGATTTTATATAGAATTCTTTTTATTTCACTCTAATAGCGTATATTGAATTTCTGAGATATTGCTTTCTTAACAAAATCTCTATGACAAACATAAAACAGGGAATATCCAGTTGAATTTCACAACCGCAACAAAATTTTATGCCAATTTGGACATAACAGAGATACATGACCTTAGAGAGAGTATCTCTTGTGCACCGGACGACAGAGAAAAGGTGTGTGAATTTTGTTCAATTGATGATGTTGTTCCTTTCTTTCCCCATGAAATATATTACTTAATTTCATTTATTGTTATACTCTTAGGAAATCATATGTACCAGCAATGCCATAATATTGCAAGTTCTCAGTGAAGCCCTTTCAAGACACATTGTATGGTTGGTATTACTTGGCATGCCGATGTAATAAAAAGCTGAAGCCCTTTCAAGGCACATTGTACTGCGAAACATGTAAGAAAGTTGCTGACCTACCAATTCAAAGGTACATTTGATGCTGAAAAACATAATTTGATAATAAATATAGTGAATTAGTTTCATTTTGACTTTGACTTTGAACCATTCATCGTGTTGACAAATTTTTCACAGGTATAGACTGCAAGTAAAAGTACAAGACCTAATTGGTGTTACTACATTCGTGATATTCAACCGAGATGCAGAAAGGATGATACAAATGCCGGGTCACTAACTCATTAACGCACAAAAAGAGGTAAATGCATAACTACTAAGATACACTTGAAAATATGTCTATTTGGAAGATAATAGAAACACCTATCATTTCAGGAGGAGGATTTGCAAGAAATTCCAAAATCTGTCAAGAACATAGTGGGTAAGAGCTTCATTTTCCAAGTCAAGGTATCAAAATTTAACGTTGATAAAGGATATGAAGACTTCAAAGGGAATAAAGTTTTTGACAAGAGTAACATGCTTGAGGGTAAAGATCCATCTACAGATACGAAGGTACGAACAAATACCACTTTATACTATATAATTTCAATGAATATAGAAAAGGTACGAGTCTAATAATAAAAAGAACATTCTATTGAAATCCTCAGGTACTAAATGATATTCCTGGTATAGATGATAGTAGTTAAGTTGTTGAAAAGCTCAATACAGCAGCTACAAAGAAACGTCTGAGAAAAGCATGTACCGAAAATGACGCAGATGGCACAAACCGAGCTCATGTAGGTAATGACACATCACAGTTGGAAGATTCAGATGACGAAGAACATGAAAATAATGATGAATGAGTCCAAACAAATACAGCGAAAGAAAGGAATGGACCAAAAAGGGAAAGGCCGAAGAAGATAGTAAAATACTATTGATAATAGAGGAAAATAAAATCCCCAAGAAATCTACATCAATGATTAGTTAATGAATCACATTAAGTACGTTGTTAGCATTCTTAGTTAGGAATTATATTTGTTGATTACAATCGTATATTAGCTTTTAACTATTTTGGTAAGTTCATGCTGATAGATGCGGTAGTAGATGTTCAAATAAATACTGCTAGAAAACTCTCCAACAGATCCCAATTTTATGTATCCTTCCTCTCTGACTTTCTTTAGGAGTAAAGACAAAAACAAAATAATGCGTCTAAATATATGAGTGTAGGTGTGTGGTTTTCAAATCGTATATCTTTTTAATTTAACATTATCAATTATTCAATCACTTTTAGTTTTAGTGTTGCATTTGCAAATTTTTTTAAATGTACACATTTTCCTGTAGGTTCATCAAAGCATTATCTTACAGCCCTACCAACTGAATTAATCATGGATAAATGGTAAGGGTGTCAAAAGAATCATGTCTTAATTTATTCAGCATGCGGTGGACAAGTGCAATTTTTAGAAAGTTGAGGGACGATTACGAAATTGTTTGTGAGGCTAATATTGCAAGAAGACATGTACCATGACAGATTCTTTCATGGTTACATGAAAGAGGACACAAAGAAATACGAACCAGAACAGCAATACAAATTTACTTTGAACTCCCAACACGAGACACATTCTCAATAAGCATTGAAAAGCTACAGCCCATTGCAGCGACAAGATATATTGATGCCATTTATGCCATTGCAATAATTTGTATTTTGAGTGGCCCTGATAGTTTCACAACCGGAGTTTCTAGCTTCATCCAATGCTTTGCCATGAGATATGATAATGCTTCACTTCTTCCCTCCAAATTTATTATTGACAGAATTATATGGTTACACTGCGACAATTGGTGCCCAGGCCAAAGGGAGATGTGCTGCAAGGGCACAAGTTATTTACACCAAGCGAACATGGCCAAAGTATTCAGTTCAGCACGATCCACACCAGATGAAGAAAGATCAATCGATTGTTTAATGTGCAGAATTGATTACATAATGGTTAGATTTGGAGAAAATAAGCGTAGATATTATGTTGAACATAGGTAACCGATGTAGGAACGGTTTGGCATTAAGTATTCTGAAACAATTACAGTATTATAGATTTATTGTGCTTTTCTTCATTATAACATTGTTTCATATGTGAAATACATGAATATGACACATTTTGAAAAATATAAAGGCACTTAAATGTATGCATTCATAAACCATTCAAGAAAATCGACCCTGGGCCTTGCCCGGGTTACTGAACTAGTCATATATAATAGACGAAGTGTTATGCATCGCGGAGGCGACACAAGTTTTTTTTAGTGTTCTTTTTCCTTTTTGTTCTTTTTAATTTTGTGACACATTATCGCCTTTTACTTTTGCGACCCGTCATCGCCTTTTACTTTTACTTTTGCGACACGTTATCATGTTTATTTTGATATTACATTCCTTTTTCACTTTTACTCATTAGAGACACACATGCATCATGACTCTTTTATTTTGATATCACATTCATTTTTCACTTCTACTTGTTAGAGACACATATGTACCATGACTCTTTACTATAATTTATTATTAAAAAAATTTGCAGGTATTATTGACATAATTTTACTAAACTTTATAAGAGTAGAAAACTATTTATGCACCTTCTAAAACTCTACATATTCAATATACTTACATATAATGTCTTAGTTTTCACTACTAACACCTCAAAAATATTTTAAAGACCTCTATTTATTAAAGTTACACGTGTATCATGACTCTTTACTATAGCGTATTATTAAAAAATTTGCAAGTATTATTGGCATAATTTCACTAAATTTTATAAGAGTAGAAAATCAATTCTGCACCTTTTAAAATTCTACATATTCAATATACTAACATATAAGGTCTTAATTTTCACTACAAAAAGTACTTTTAAACTACAATAAAATCTAAACAATGTAAAAGACAAAAGTCATAAATGAAATCAAAGATAAATAGTTCACAAATCAACATCTTTTGAATATAATTTACAAAGTAACATGACTTAAAATTTTAAACTAATTTACATTTTTTTAGATTTTTGAGTGTTTCTTTTGTTGTCTTAAAGTTTTTTTGAGGTGTTAATATTCAAAATTAAGTCTTAATATATTAATACTGTAACGCCCTCGGAAATCCGGAGCTCTACCTCCCCGAACTCCCAGGTCGTTAACCTATCGGATCACATCAGACTTGTTCACTAACGCATATTTCAAATCATCTAATTCAACATCAACTCAGATTTCTCAAAAATACCAAATCACCAACTACTTAGCTTACATTATTACAGCTTAGGTTCTTCGCAATTCAAACTCTTAAGAACAAATTAACAGTATCGACCCGCGGAGGGGTCTTACTATAAAGTGGTGATGGGCTCTTCGAAATTTCACACAGACTCTAACCCATTCCCGAAACATGCTACATTTGATCTTCACCTGCAGAAGGGAGCCAAACGAAGGGTGAGCTTTTGAGAGCCCAGTAAGGTCGTACAAGGACTACAAAAGAGATTATAACACGACTCAAAAAAAAATCTAATCGACGATGATTATCAAAACACTTCTAACGATCAAAACTCAATTATTACCCAAAATGATCAAAGTTCATCAGAAATAGATGCCAAAATAAATATTAACAATCAGAACAAAACCCAAAACGATGAATAAAAGATCATTTTCAAGTCATCATTTCCAAAATACAGCAGATTTTTCGAGGGATTCAACCCAAGCACAAATCATTTCAAGTAATACAATAAAGGTTTGTCAGGGGATTTCAACCCAAATACAAATCCTTCTAACTAAATACGATGAATATTTGTCAAGGGCTTTCAACCCAAGCACAAATCATTCTAGCTGATAAAATCAAAAATCAATGTTGATCCTGGACGATTGTAATGTCATTATGGCAAACTAATATAGTGTACACATGTATGATGTACTAAAATAATTACTAGTCCACTTTGATACTAGCCTGTGTTTCATGCAGGATTCAACCAGCCTTATACCGCCTCCCAACTAAACAGATACCCAAGTCAACACAGAAAATCAACAATATAAATGAGCGTTAACATAAGCTCATATCCCCGAAATCAATTCGGGTCTCATAGCAATAACATATTGATGTAAGCCATTATTCAGAATTCTAAAACAAAATCATAAATAAATAGCAAAAATAATTGCGAAACATTATCGAATTTAGGTACAACAATTCGGAAGAACGGATACAAACAATTATCAATTTTTCTCAACCCGCAATACAGGCGGGCATCACAAGATTTTCAATTAATCGATTCAGGTTCAACATTAGGATTTTCTGGGTAAGAACATGTTAATATCAATACATAACTCAGAGTTTGGCATTAGCCATAAATATATCAAAGGAATACTTACGAGTATAAGTAATCAAATAAGGGTTCGGACAAAAGTTGTTACCAAAGGTTCAGATAGAATCCCTTACCTGGATCCGCAGCTAAATTATCCTAACCGGAAGCCTTTAGCTTTAACATAAACGGAATAATCGAATCATTAGAACACAGGCTACGATACAATATTATAACTTAATACAGACTCACATATACTCCTAAAATGAACCTCCCTCACCCGGTATGTAAAATTATCGAAATGCTCATGTGGTGTAAAATTACCAAAATACCCCTCTCGGACTTAAATCACCCAAACGGTCTTCCCGTAAGTAGAATCACCTAGATAACCTTACCCAAACAGTCTTCCCCGTTACACTTTAATCATCAAAATGACTTTTCATAAGCAAAGTCACTAAAATAATCTTATTGTATGTAAATTTACTTCAAAATACCTCTTATCGATAAAATTACCAAAATGCGCCTTCGGAGCGGTAAATTACCAAAACACCCTCGGGGGTTTCCGGCACCAAAAATATCTTAAAACGCTATTTTAAGCATCCTGATATCATTTCTGTAGTAAAAGGGCTTTTAGAAAATTTTTGCCAGAAAATCACGAACCGATGTCCGGACCGAGCGCTAAAAGGTCAGTTTCGCGAAAAATACCTATCGGTCTCAGAATGACCCGAAATTTTAGAATCTGAACCATATCAGTAAAATAAGATTTTTTTAAAAATTTTCAAATCAAAATAACTTGGTTTACTATGCTAAATAATTCGATAAAGTTCTTTAATCGGTATCCCAATTTAGCACCCTTTGCGGATCCCGAAAATTTCCAAAAAAATTCCAGAGAGTATTCCTTATAAAAACAGTGGGGGTTATAGTTTTGCACTTTGTCTAATTTTTGCCATAACTATTTATGAAAATTTGTTGAAAAACTGCCTAAAGAAATCTCTAGCATTAGCGACAATTACACTTACTATTGAGATTATTACACATAGTATTACACCTTCTATGCACATAGTTTCTTCTTCCTTGCCTGCCAAGACCCATTCTTGCACACACAACTCTCGAAAACTTACCAACTATTCCTTATACCCACTGAAACACTTCAATTACTCACTATACCTTGTACTAAAATATACAGATACTCAAACGTACAGATACATAAGTCGTTAACTATAACCAACCCGGGCCTTGCCCGGGTTATTGGATTGGTATATATAAAAAGCTGAAACCTTTGCTTAAAATTGCAATACATAGGATTTTTGGAACTCTATCTTTGCGACAAGTAGGACTTTTTAAGAATATTCTCTTTCTGCCATGTAAACTTCAACTTTACATGTGATAATCCTCTAACTTAGTTGGTCTCTTTATTTATGATCCAACTCTTTTGAATGAGATATATAAAATTCAAGAATCCTATTTGTTTGGTATTATTTTCTTTTTCTACTTTATTTAACTCTTTACTATAATTTATTATTAAAAATTTTGTAGGTATAATTTTATGCAATATTTTTAAACTTTATAAAACTAAGAAACTAAATATACATCTTTTAAAACTTTACCTAATCAATATACTTATACATTAGGCCTTAATTTTGATTATTAAAACCTTAAAAGTACTTTAAAATAATAATATAAAATCTCAAAAATGTAAAAAACGAAAATCTTACCATACTTACTAATTCTTTAGTATGATCATTGGCTCGACTTTTGTAAATCTTATGAAATTAAAAAATCAAATCTACTTCTTTTAAAGCTCTACATAATCCAAAAAGGCTTCAATTTAGACTACTAACTTCTTAAAAATACTTACAATAAATAAAATAAAATCTCACAAATGTAAGCAACGAAAATCATGTATGAAATTAATGATTAATCTTTAAAAATTAAAAGGTAAGCTTTTCTTAGCGTATATATATATTTTTTTACCTCTTTTAGTTATGCAAAACATCATCCTATTTGTTTTGCTGTTTTTTTTCTTTTTTAAAGAAATCTTATTTCTCCATATGCTTTATTGTAACTTTCGTCTTTTGTACCAACCTTCTTAAAATCTAACATGTTACGCACAATATGAACAAAATATTCAAAACTAATTATATTAGATCTCCAAGAAAAATTAAAATTGATTGAAGAATAATTTGTGACAAGCTGAGAATAAATTTGTAGAATAAAAGAGACGAAAAGATAAATTAGTTATAAGAATTCTTTACACTTCATAGACAATTACAAAAAAAGAGAAGCCTGGGTGGCCCCAAGGTAGTAATGGTATAACCAAAATGTCGGTGTTAGATGTGATAGTGTGAGTGTGGTAATATATGCAATTATGGGAGTGATCAGTCATGTTAATTACGATAGTGATAATTATTGTTGTAGAATTAGAGTATTGGTAGTGAGATTTGTAATAGCTGTGACAACATGTGGTTGTAGCGGTATTGGCGTGCAGTATGCTGATACTTGTGGTGGTAATTGTTTTTATTAAATGGTGGTAGTGCAAGAGGTGATGCATGGTTGTTATTACAGTTGTAGTAGTGATAGCACTAAGGTGTTTCGAGGTAATATTAATGTACATTACAGTACTGATTGATAAGTAATGATCTAAATATGGATCGAACAAATGATGAACCTAAAAAAGCTGACGATAGAAACATGAAAGTTATGGCTATGGTAAAGGTAACTGCATTTTGTAGTGGTAATGATAGCACTAAGGTATTTGGAGATAGTGTTAGTGTACTATTCGTAGACGGGTTACGTCGAGAATCTTAAGCAGACCAGCGATGAACTTAAATAAAACATAATGATTTTTGGTTAGTTCTACCAGTAACTTGAGGGTACATAAACTATATCCAGGACTCGAAACAGTAATTTTTTTTTCTAGAATGACTTTTATCTTCCGATTTTGATTTTGGTCCCACATTTTAATTCCTTAAAGTTTTGTTAATTAGGCAAAACGATATTTTTGTGTTTAACCACTTTCTAGTCCCGGGCTACACTAATATAATATTCTAATGATATTTTCATTAAGTCATGTTAGCAAAACTTTAATAAATAATGTATAGATAGAAACACTTTCAATGCTATTTTTCCTTTTCATTATGCATGGGACAAAAACACACATACAAATAGTTTCTCACGAAGAAAGAAGGTGAGTGAATTTGACATTTATACTTATAGAAAGATTGAGGTTCATATACATCACCAGTAATTAAGTTATAACACTCTTTACTAGATTGCAAAAAATCAGAAGTGAGGGTATAAATAACTGACTTTTTTTTTAATCATATTAGTTTCGGATATGTCATTGATACATGCGGACGATTATATCTACAATGCTTCAAATATTAAATTAAAAAATTTAAATTCAGTTAAATAGTAGTACGGGATTGTCGCCCTATGTCGTCGCGAAACGTTAATGAAAAGACATTCTAAGTCTATATGACGGTTTTCTTGTAATTATAACGTTCACATCTTATTTGTGAGTAAAAACTGATCATATTAAATCATGCATTGTACATTTATTGCTAAAGTATGCTTTTATAATGCTAGTTTTCCAAAAGTTCTATTCAAAAGTAAATTTCTTGACGGCAATTCAAAGAATAACAGTTATAAATAATTTATAAAAACACATTTTAAAACATATTTTGAGATAACATGCTCCGTTATTCTTATAATCGCACACTTACTTTCTCAAAGTGTTCTCGTTCAATACCGTTTGCTGTTTGTTTGTTTTTATATTGTTCGTTCCATCTAAATTCATAACGTTAATGCGTGCTAGTTTAAAAAGATTCCACAATATTTCAAACCGGAGGAGATCAAAGGAATAAGTTGTGCAAAGTCAACCACAGTTCGAGATGGATTGGGCATTCTAAATTCAAGTGAGTCATTGACTTTAAATCCTTATTGGGTGACGAATTCTATGGGCTTCCCTATTTCTTTAGGAGCCGGAAGGAACTCATAAAATACGCGGGAACCATCCGTATTCTTCGAAGAGAAGTAAGAGAAACTGGGCGGAACAAATGTGGAAATTGACCCTGTTTCTTCTCACTCGGTTCACTTGTTCTTGTATTCGGAAATACTCCCTAGAGAAGTATTTGAGTTGGTATAAAATTCATATTTCCCAGTTCTGTCAAGGCTCAGATTCCAGCATGTTACTGTCTCAGAACTATTCTGTGCGGGCTTAGAGTCACCATTACCAACAGTTAACCATGATGCTTCATTTTAAAGACTTTTCAAAGCTCAAAACCAAAAGGGTACTCTCTCTCTCCCCTTCCTTTTTTGTTACTCTGTTCCTCGATCAAGTTGCAATTGATTTCTAGTGTCAGTTTGGAGTCGCTTTTGCTTTTGAAAAGTGCAGGCGGAATAAGCCGTACACTTTCAAGAGCACGCTCTCGAAAGCAATGCCAAACTGGGTTCGATTCTGTGCGTGTACTACTTAAGAAGAAGCTTTCAGTCGAGAGTGTTAGATGATGTTTGCTGGTTTAATTCTGATTAAAGCACACTTACAAGCGACGATACCGGTTTTGACAGATTGTGTTTGAGGAGGTTTACGCTGCTCGCGATTCGGACACGCTGGAGCAGCTAAAAGAGTTGAGTTCCAAGCGCAGGGTTATAGAGGAGTCCATTAATGAGAGCAGCTTGATCACGGAGGCCATTGCGAGGGAAATGTCTGGTGGCCTGACTTTGCATCATGAACAGGTAATCTACATACTCCCCATGGAATTAGTCTGCGATTATAACTATTGCCCTCTTTGACTTTGCATTTCCAGGACGTAATTTGAACATCTAGGCATTGGATTTGAACTCGAAGAATATATAGTTACAGTAACGCAACTAATTTGACAAGTCAATCCAGAGCACGTACATTGAGTGAAATCATATGTTTATATTTGATTGGAGGCATTATTTGGAATATTTTCAGAGGGAAAATAGTCGGAGTACAAATTGTTTTGTTAATTTTTGGTTTCGTAAAGAATCTTTTATGTGATAAACATTTGTGATCAGCAACATGATAGGTTGTTCTCATCCCTTCTGCTCTTCCTGAAAATGCTGCAGGAAACTCAAAAATTAGAACAGTATTTGCCGTTGCTGGAAAACTTGATTCGGAGTGCTGGTTTGAACAGTAACAACTCTCAGCTGGTTCGTTGGACTTCGGACCTTAAGATAAGATGGACCAGTGTTCTGACTTCTTCAACCATCTTCAATCGTAGGGGTACAAAGTTCTTTCAAATCGATGATTTGCATTTTGAGCTCGGTATGACCCTTTCTCTTTATGGTGCATTGCTTCGAGGACTGGCTTCCAAAATTCTATCTGCAGGTAGGCAGTTTTAATTTCTTAGGTCACTTCTATGATTGCACATTTTGTATTAATGATTGTCTTACTTATATTTTATGCATTACTGCAGATTTGGTGCAATCTACCACTATTTACAGAAAAGCAGCGGGAGTTTATCATCATTTGGCTCATGAGGTTCTTCCTTCTTTACAGTCTGCATCAGTTCGAGAAAGGCCACCAGAAGCTACGTCATGTGTGTCTTCTGTTATGAGCCTCATTTGCTTGGCTGAAGCCCAGGTTAGACTTGCTTTATCATTGAGTATTGTGCCGTCTTTGTCTTTGAAATTTGATTACCTCAATCTCTAAAATATTAAACGGTTTACTTCTCTCATTTATTGTTTGGCATTTCAATGCGGGTTATGTTTCATGTGTGACGATAGAGTGAGTTTTTCCCAAAAGTATAAGAAAATAACTCTTTTTTCAGTCGGTAACTATCAGAAAGGCTGAAGAAAAAGGAAGCACTGGAAGTCTTTTGGCGAAGCTGCACTATGGTGTTGTACAGTTACTCGATGAAGCCATGGTTGTTTTACATTCAGCAACTGAAGATTGCAAAGATATCTCAGGCCGCTTTCTGGTAAACATTCACTTCAATGTTTTCCCCTTTGGCTTCGTCTTCATATCTCGTTATGGAGTGTAAATGTTGCCTTTCTTTAAGTGATAACTGAGTGTCAGAGTGTCATTATAACTCCTTCCCTCTGTCATCTTCTCGGCCACTATGGTTATTAGTGGACAATTTGCTCTCTCCCCCTCCGTTAAGCATATGCGAATATTTAAGAGACCAACATGGGTGCCTAAGGAAGGTTAGATATGGGCAGTTATACCGTGCATGCAAAAATGAATTGCTAGATGTCGAAGATACTCCCACCATATGCAAATCGTCGTGAGCCTGAGCCTTCCCCACTTCCAAGGCCCCTGGCTCTTCTTCCTTTTTCTTTAGGGGAATGGGGTCTAGTGTACGAGGAAGTTGTTCAGATGGTGCCAATTCTAAGTATTAGTGTCGTATGAGTTCTGCAACTTTGCATACATATTGGTCTTCTCAACTTCGGTATCCCTTCTTCCTTCCCTTTATAAGACTTGCATATGCATTTGTTGACTTGTCTTATGTTCCATTGTCAATTAACGAGCTGCTGTACCTTTTGGGTCCAGAAATCTCCTGATTGTAACTGCATGTTTAGGAGTTGAAATAAGAAGTGGGTATTGGAACAACAAAAGATCAAGGAACTAATCGATAGAAAGTAGATTGAATGGCACGTCGGGTAAGAAATAAACCAGTCTAAGACAGGGTTTCAGATGTTCTCATTCAGTACAGTCCAATTTGCAACTGAGAAAATTGAGATGGATTCTAGAAAAATGTATCTGGCGACTTAATTCAGGTAACTATGCACTCTCCTGGCAAGATGCACTGATAACTTAGCTACCTAAAAACACTGGGATTGCTTGGAAATTTGTGTTAGAGGTCGAGGGGTTTCGTTGGTTTTTCTGTAGCTAGAGGGTTTGTCCTGTTTGAATCCCTGCATCTCCATCATCTAAGTACTTCTATTGAAAACATTGTCTTCCTTAACGAGCAACATATAGTAGTGACGGTATATGTCCTGGGCCTGATCATACTACTTTTAAACGCCCTTAATTTAGCATTTTGTTATTTCTTCCATTGAGACTACCGAGCTCCACGATAAGCGCCTATCATCTCTATGCCAATTCTGAACTTAGCTTTCTGTCTTTGATAAGTATGAGTAACAGCTAGCTCCTTTCAGAGAAATTATTTACAGAAAACCTCGGCACCTTATGGCCATGTGCCTAGGATCCCAATATTCTGAGCTCTCTAAGGATTAAGCCCAAATCCTATAGGAATTGAAATACCACACTGGTGCAAATTGTTCCTGTACTGACATGCACATGCTCCTTTGTCAGTAAGCTAACACTTTTCTGTCCCTTCCAGCTTCTGTTTATTGTCATTGTAAGTGGTGATTGTTTTGGTCTGAGCAGGAATACATCTCATGTTGCAAAGACCTCTATGAGCTAAGAAGTTACAAATGCCTTGGAGAAAGTCTAAAGACTGATGGTCAGATTGGCATTGCAATTGGACTGCTTCGGCAAGCATTAGTCGCGGCTAACAAGAATATACCCGAGGTAGAGTCATGGAGATTGGTTTTCAAGCAGGAGATCAATATCTTGACTGCAGTACTGAGGAAATATGAACACGAGAACGAGTTTGTATGGCATGAAAAGGTTCCTACTCATAGTGAATTACCCTTCCCTCAAGGTAAAAAGATTGTGAGTTTCATACCCTATGATGTTCAAAGATGGGAACGGTCACTTTCTTTCAAATTCTAAAGGCGGAGAACTGTACAGAATTACCGTTTATCTCACGAGGAAGCAGGATTCAATTTTCTTGCTCTTTCCTACCTGTTTCTGTTTGCAAAAAGTTGTCATCATATGTATAATTTCTTCGACAATTCTTTTGCCCGGAAAAAGTTCCATTTGTTCAGGGTTTTTACATGAGATTGTCATTGTGAGGCATTTTTTAGTTGTATAGACTTGGCTCTTTGTACATTGGAAACAGAAAAATTTGTACTATTACTTTTTGGATACAATGGTTTCTCCCTATAGTATGACAGTGATCGTAGTAAGATCGAAAGACCCGTTTAACTCAGTTCGTTCAACAATACGAAGTAAAAAATAAGGAAATAAAATCAGTAAAATAAAAGATCGGATAATGCTTTTTGACGATCACTAGTGCACGTTCTAAAGGTTCGTTAAACCAGGCTGGGCAATGATCACAAGAGCCAGCAACTGCCGTTGTGGTTAATGGCTATTCAATGGAAGAAAAAGGCTTAAAGGTTTCGTGACCTTCGGAAATTGGTCCACTCGGGAACATTGGAGAATGCCAGAACCATCCTTCAAAATTTTAATTTCAGTAGGATTAAGCTTTGGTGTTAGTTGTGTGTAATACTTAGTAGATTGCAAGCTAATTGTGCAACTTTAGACAACGTCGTAGCCTATGATGTGCTAAGTGAGTTAAGCCAACACCGGTAAGTTTAGGTTGAGAGATTGAAATAAAAATAAAAATACACACACGTATACACACAAAACATAACTCTGTAAGAGAAAACTTGTATTAATATAGAATTTTATAAGAGAAAATTTGTATCAATACTACATATAAAAGTGTAGATAGATACTTGAAAATTACTCATTTTTTAGACCACAGTACCGTTCTTATATCTAAAGAGTACTACCTTACCACATAATTAAGATACTCAGAATCTAGATTCTTTTAACTAATAAATTGTTCAACTGCTCATAAATGCTTCAATTAGTACATGAATATCTCTTTCATTTTTCATAAAACTTATCATTACTAAAATGAAGTTTGTTCGTTCTCGTTCCCAACTTAATGCTTTATAAAGATTAGGACATGCACATCTCATGACAAAAGTAGAGCAATTAACTTTGATCAAAAAGATTTTCTTTTAACGTGTACTTTTACCATTTTCTATTATGTTGTTAAAAAATCTTAGTACGAAAATGTGAAAACACTTATCTTTTTCAGCTGCTTCTCACCCATTGTTAAATAAAAGTAGTTAAATTTTTTTTATCAAAATCATTTACGTTTCTTGATTGGAGATGAAAATGAACACACAAACAAAAATTGTAAACGAACCGGAATTAATATTTTCCTTCAACTCTTTTATATTTGGCCGGCCATGCAAATGTTAGTAATTCTATAAGCAAACTTCAAAATATTGAGCAACTTAACTTCCTTTCTCTTCATTTCATTGTCATGGACACTCTCACCGTCTTCCTATTTATCTTTGGTTGTGGCTAATAAAATCTTAAAATTACTCATTTCACATCAATTTTTGATTAAGTATCGGCATAACCTTTTAATTAAGTGTGACTCCACCTCTCCTGCTTCTTTAAAATATGAATCTTAAAAATAAAGGTTAATAGAAATGACTATTATTCTATTTACTTAGGTATTCCATAGCATGTAGATAAAGACTTCTCAAGCATACAGTCTTTGTTACAAGAAAATAATACATTCTGCTTATGACTGTGTTAGTTATTATGACTTTACTTCTTATTTATCTTTATATATACTACTATTACCCGTTTAGACAATGTCAAATTGGATACTAGATGAATGGACGGTTCTACATATTTGCAATTAGATTTTAACTTAAAATAATAAAAATAAATTCTCTATACCACTTTTTAATGTTACTTGAAAGAGAATAGAATGAATTAAATTAATTTCAGGTGACAAAGATTACAATAATGAGATTGGTAGCTATTGATTGCATAGTTGTTGTTTCGTCTGCAGCGCATAATTCTTTTTTGTTCAATAAGTAAAATCCTAATAATAATATTAATTCAAAAAATATTCGTGTATTGCAAATAGATAGGCATTTTTATGTTTTATGGGTTCGAAATTATTAACCTTTTACTGCAGCAAATCTTAACGAGTAAATGCGTTAGATACTAATCTTATAAGAAAATCTTTCTCGAAATTATATATGAAAACTATTATATAAAATAAGGTGATTAAGAACGACTGTAATACATTCTCGACAACTATTGTGTTCTTCAAGTTGGATTATATATATATATATATATATATATATATATATATATATATATATATATATATATATATATATATATATATATGTCAAAAATCAATAAAAATTGAATGCTAAAGTCCAAAAACTATGACTATATAGATGTCGTATAAAGATAAACATTATTTTTTTATTGTTAAATACCTTTTAGTTTAGACTACGCAACGGTATAAAATTATAATTATTTTTACTTCAAAAAAGTGGTGGGTAGAGATAGGCCACAATTGACATAAAATCGAGGTATACCTGCGTTATAGAAGTTATGCACAACGAAGGTGGTTGAGAGACAATTAACATTTTTTTAGATGAATTTATAACATTTTTTTAGAACAATCCTCATGTATATACATATTGATTTTAACCTGTCTTTTTGACTTCACTGAAATTAACACCTATATTTAAACCACAAAAATATTGATTGTCATAATTTACAGAATACACATGAGATTATGACTTTCTAAACCATAATCTTAATTTATCACTTGTTAACGTTCACGTGCATCACACGTGCAAAGTGCTAGTTAATATAAAACACTCAAGTTCAAAGCTCACAGATAGTTTAAGCAAATTAACCCCAACCTATTTATAGTATCCAAGAACAATGAGATAGATTTAACCGTACCTTAAGCCAAACTGTGTGGTCGGGTGCTTTGGTGTCGGGGGTGGGTGGTAGGGCGGTGATGTGAGATAATATGGTGGATCGGGGTTGTGCAACCCTACTTTAGGAAAAAATGGGAAGTGAAGAATTTACGATATTTGAAGTAAATAAAATAGAACTCTGACGGAAATTATATCTTTCTTGTCAATAATCTTGTAACGGTTTTAGTTATTGTGTAGCGTGGGTGAGAGTAGGTTTAGTGTACTTTATAAACATCAGGAGGCCAAATTGCACATTCACATAAGTACAAGGGGGCAAATTACATTTTATCCAAGATCATAAACCGAAGAATCGGAATTGGAAGGCCGAAGTAATGAAGTATCCCTACCACTACATAAAATCCTAGACGAGCAAAGGCCAAGTGGCAAAATAAAAACCACTGGAATTCACACAGCAAAGGATGTTTGGAGATTATAATGAAACCCATAGCAGTAATCGCGGGAACATGAGTATAGCCATACTTAAATTCATGACCTACTAGGCTGCTAAGTAATGATGGCTGTTCAATGCATTTCTCTTCCGTATTTTCCGCATAAACCCAGTACAGCAGAACCAATGTCATCATTTTCATCAACCCACCTTATATCACCTCAAAAGAGTCCACTTCGTATCAAATCAAACCAACTTAAGCACTCCACTAACAGGTTCTTGCTCTTCCTACATAGAGTGTGGGTGTGTGGCGGATTCATTCTTTGTTTTTAGTTGGAATGAAACTTCAAGTTGTTTGAGTGATACCATTTGCAGGTCGGGTGATGTTGTTTCTGCTGTGATTTCTGAAGAAAAAGCAGCAGAATCGAGTTTTTCTAGCACTGATGAGTTCAAGCTCACTTACTTAGAGGTGGGTTCTCATTTTGTGAAATCTTTATTTGGTAATTTTGTTTACTTAATGATTCTAGGGTTTTGATTGATATGTGTTTTGGTTTAGGGCAATAGTTGGCTGTGGGAGGTTGGTGGGTTGAGTATCTTGGTTGATCCAATCTTGGTGGGTAACTTGGATTTTGGAATTCCATGGCTATATGATGCAGCCAAGAAGTTTTTGAAGAATTTCCAGGTACTATTGTAGGGCTATAAAGTATGAACTGCTTCTATGCAAAAGGTAGAAATAACAATCGATTCAGTGATATTGTTTATAATGGTTTTAGACATGTGAAGACTATCATAGAAACAATGAACAGTACAGTTTCGAAGAACCAAGAAATTTATCCAAGTTCTAATACAAAACAAATTAAAATGAGAGATTTTAAGTCAAAGTGGATGCTGTGGGAATGAGCAACACCTTCGAAATCCCTCTTGATCCTCATGTTAGCACATTTATTCCAATGTCATTGAGAATGGTTAGACGTCTGCTTAGAGATGTTGCTGCATCCTGATCACCTATAAGCTTCTTTGTATTAAGTGCTATGAACAAGGAATGATTATGTGCAAACATATAAGGGGATTTTTCCCATGACTAGTGAACAAACTATATGTTGAAACTTAGCATGAAGCGGCTTATGTCTTCAAGGATCCTGGAGCAGTCTAACCATAGATATCCTTTCTACATGGTGATAATTTAAGCTTGATACTGTGAAAATAAAGCTTTTGCCTATTTTGTTTTGACATTAGTGAGCTTGTCCTCACGATACAAAATTGTCATGCAGCTTACTGATCTTCCTGAAATAAATTGCTTACTGATTACACAAAGCCTTGACGATCACTGTCATTTGAAGACCTTGAAGCCACTCTCTAAGAAGTTACCAAATCTTAAAGTAATTTCAACTCCCAATGCCAAGGAACTCTTAGATCCCCTCTTCAGCAACGTAAGTAAGGATTCAAATCTTTTTTTTTATTCAGAATGCATTTGGGATGTGACTTTGTATTACAGATTCTGTTTTGAATATTATGCATTCCATCTAATCAGGAATGAACATTCATACGCTTGTCTAGAGTACGACCCATATTGTAACAACAGAATGAAAATTGGGCGGCTAATCCGTAAAGTAGTAATGACCACGTGTCACTTACTAGAAAACTAGCTTGGTCTTAACTTGACGTGATTGTTTTGAATTCTAGAGGTGCTAAAATGATCTTAATAATCAACTTATCTCCTCAACCAAGTGGACTGCAATTTTTGTTATGCCTTGCTATTGATTGCCAAAAGACAAAAAAGAGGGTGGGGTTTGGAGGAGGGAAAAGGAAAATGATTGTTCGTTTAGGTAAAAAGGAGAACAGAAGGCAAGAGAGGATGGCAACTTCCCATTGGGCTCATCATATGCCTACAGCTCTAAAGCAGGATGAGAAGGGGGACTGTTATAATCTCAAAGCTGCATATGTTATCCTACTACCTTACCTTCCTCGCTGATTTTTTTTCCTCCTATCATATCTGCTATTTTGGATCACTTATTTTGCTATTTGGTTCAGTAGTTAGTGTAGGATGTCACATTGGAGGCGGTGGAGACCTACATGGATGGTTCTAATTAGACTCCGGATTAATGCATGGCACTGGCCCCTTAAGTACTTGCAGGTTTATGTTGACTTGTAGGATTTAGAGAGCGCGACATGTTATTTGGTTCCTTTAAAGAGCGTTGGGTGCACCAAAGTGCCACCTACGAGACTAAGATAGCCTTATGGTAAGAATCTAGACTTCCAAAACCTTTCACTAAAATTAACCTAGGGCATAAATACGAAAAATGTTTTCAGTCTTTGGAAGGAACTATTCATTATCTATTGAATATCTGATAGTCATGCATTATTTCTCCCCAGTACAGTAACCTAAATCTGGGCTTAAAAACCATGGATTTTGAGTGTTCCGACAGAAGAAATTCAATATATGTTCCAATATATGTAGGAAATCTTAACATTTTCTCTCTTGTCTTTTAAGATTGACAAATAATTTATTCTTATCTTCGTTCATACTTAGTTTCTCAACTTTTCAGGTCATATATTTAGAGCCTGGTCAGAGCTCTGAAATTGAAGCAAGCAATGGTGCTTTAGTTAAAGTTAAAGCCACAGCAGGGCCGGTTCTAGGTCCTCCTTGGCAGCGCCCTGAGAATGGGTATTTAGTTGTGCTAATCTACCCGATGTTATGTCAAATGTTACTGAGTGTAGCTGACTCCAGTTTCTTGAATAATGCTCACTTCTTTCCTTAACTGTACATGGACTGCAGGTATATTGTTAGCTCCCCACAAGGCAAATTGACTCTTTACTATGAACCTCATTGTGTCTACAACAAGAATCTTCTGGAGAAGGAGCGGGCTGACATTGTCATCACACCTGTTATTAAGCAGCTCTTGCCAAAGTTTACATTGGTCTCGGGCCAAGAAGATGCAGTTCAACTTGCGAAGCTGCTTCGTGCCAAGTAATATACATCGACCTTTGACGTCTGCAGCTGACTAAGCAGAGTTTTGTTCAACGACTTTGTTTAATTGGATTCTACCTTTCTTGTGTAGGTTTATCGTACCTTTGAAAAATGGAGATCTTGAGAGCAAAGGGCTTCTTGCAAGTTTAGTTCAGTCTGATGGAACTGTAGAATCATTCAAGGTATGATTTCTTGTCGTCAAGTACATTTTTCTAACTAGAAAATAAAGCTATGCGAAGGCTGTTCACACTGCCATTGATGATGCAAATTCTATACGATCTTATAAATCTATGGAGTACTTATTAAGCAAAAAGAATTGTATCAACACAGACCTTTATAAACTTGTTGCAAATTCTAAACTTGTATCACTGACATAAGCATATTCATTTTTTGGTGGTCCTCTAGTGAATGCATGAGGAAATTTCTGCTGTACGAATGCATGAGGAAATTTCTGCTGTAGGAATGACACTTTGTATACTTTCATTTTTTACATTCGCGTATATCTGTTGATAGTGTACTGGCAATGGGTTATTCTATGATTTCGTCTACACTCTCATGATTGGGTATTATAAAGGACTAATTGCCTGCTCAGCTCACGTAACATTGGCTAAGTTGTCACTGAATTTTTTTCCTAAGAGGTAGAACCTTGGAAAGAATTCACCTATGACCTGCCTCCTGGCAGCTGATCTGGGCTGTTTAACCAGCACCCAAGACGTTAACTGCAACATGTAAGATTGCAAAATGAAGTAGTGTCCTGTTCCTTTGCTGATTGTGAATCATATGCCTGTACAGATTCATCGAGATTGTCATAATGTAAGAGGCAAAAAGATTATATCTTGCCAAGTTCGGATGGGTTGCTTATTAGTAAATATAATATAATTTTGCTGCCATTTTTCCTGTTCTAGATGTCATATTATCTACGAGAATTGGGTATCTGACAACAAGAGATTGGTTAAAATGCAGCAACTTTTATCAGAGGAACTACCAGATGCAGAGATACTAGAGCCTACTCCTGGTCTACCCCTAGATATTTCGCCGCCATAGAGTATCCCGTGGTGCATACACTGTGAAAGAAGTTTCAAGGCCAGTATCTGTATAAATTTAGAAAGTACTTCCATAATCCTATGTCAAATCTTCAGCTAACTTACTGTTTGCTTGTAGCTTTAAGCGAGGGAAAAATGCCCCCCCAGTAGCCTGTAGAACCATTTTATGGCATCCATGTAAACCAGTTGTATAGACGAACTAAATCATCGTATGGAATGTAACTAGATCTGCAAGTGTCTCTAACTACATCATCATCGTCATTGTCAGCTTCTTTGTCCCGATATAGTTGGATTGGGTACAGAACTTCTTTTCTTCCATTTTGTTTCCTACTTCTTCCTACTATCAATTGCTTATTTTGAAAACGTATTTTAGGCAAGCCTTATTTTTCTCTTGGTAAGCAAGGCTAGCGTTTTTGTATGTCTGACGCAAAGTAATTGTAGAAATTTTGAAGTGAACATGTATCCTGTGGCTGGGCCAAGGCAGGGTTGCTCATGCAAATGTAGCTTCGCGTATCTAGTAGTAACATTGTAGTTTGGAGCTAAGGGTAGAACACAAACTTATTAACGGTCCGGCCATGTTCGCTTACCATTTCGTTTTTGTGTTTTCCTTTCGTGGGTGTCTTGTGTCTGAAGTTTTTTTCCTTTAACTTCAGTGTCCATAACAGGCATTTTTGACTTGTTGCTAGATTTCTGACTCAAGGTGGCAATGGAACATTAGAACTTAACATCGGTCGAGTTATATAGGTCAAGTTGTGTTTAATGCTGCAGCACTATCAAAGAGATCTAACGATAGAAGAAACATTTCTGATATTTAAGGTCAGCAGTTCTAGTATACGATACGCGGATACTCCAGTGGTGCTTGTGAGATTCTGTGATGGCGTTTAAGTTTGTGAGGGTTGTCCAATGGTCATTTTGAGGTGGTTGTAGCAGTGGTGAGGATGAGAAGAGTCATGTAAGGTGGTGAACCTATTTCGGACTAGAAATATATCAATAATCTTTTTAGGGAAGCATCGAGTGAACTTCTACTCAGTATGTCTATTTAATTTTAGTATTAGTATTAGTATCACTCTATTTTATTTTGTATTAGTCATATTGTTGTAATTAAATATGACATTAATCTCCTATAGTCGTTTGCATAAATTTGATCAGTCACAGTGACACAGGCGATGCATAAGTGCTTATAGCCACATTTGGTAAAGTGAATTTTAAATTGTGAAACCAATTGCAGTTATTTACTATTTTTGTTTTGCGTTATTTTTTAAGAATTTTCTCATAGTGTCAAGCGTCACTATATTAGATAGGTAGTTATCTAATACTAAAACAGAAATTATACAAAAAAGTTCATTCTCTTTATATAAAGTGTTCTATAGACATGAATACATATGCTCAGCAAAGTGCTCTAAATCACAGTTGAAAATGTGAAATGACTGACGAGTATTAGTATTTGTTAATGTTTCCAGAAGATTGCGTCCAAATGTTTTTGTTTTGAAGTTCCTTTCTATGTGTCAAATATGAAGGGATGGGAAGAACATGAAGAGGCAAAGAGCTTGAGTATCAGATAGGAGAGAATAGAGAAGTATATGGATAATGGATAAAGAAGCTCACTTATTTAATCACTTATGTAATATATTAAGGTGTATAATAACCACACATGAACATGCGCGCACGTGTGTGACAGTGGGTTGTGATGCACAATGTCTTGGCCGTCTGTTCTAGAGAGGCTGTGGTTGAAGGGTTGCATCAGTTCGGACTAGATCTAGCTGCTGGCAATGGATAGCCCAACGGCTAACGATAACAGTTAACCGTTGGGCTATTGTAGATCTTCTGCCGTATTGATTTTTGCAAAATTTGATATTGTACAGAAATCCATACACTTCTCTATGAGATGTTCATTGTTTTTGCAATGGGCCGGGCTTGGGCCGGCCCAGCCCGGGCCCAGCGGGCCAGAAGAGGGCCAGGGCCATACTGGGCTTCGGGCCTTGCAAATCGGGCAGGGCCCAATGTGAGGATATCCTGGTTTGGTCCAAACCCAAGCCTTAGGCCCTAACTTTAGGGCCGGGCTTGGGCTAGGCTCGGACTTGAATAAATTTTTTTTAAAATTTTTTATGTTATGAAAAAAAATTAAATTTAAGATAAATTTATTCATAGGCCCTTCCTCCTTTTATCTGAGCTTAAGATCGGTTGCTATATATATATATATATATATATATATATATATATATATATATATAGGATTAATTTGAAATAAGGTTGTAAATAAGCTTATTACAAAAGAAAGCGAATTAAATTTCAAATCCAATTCTGAATTTCAAATCCAAATCCTAAAAGAATTGGTTTCAAACAGACCGTAACTTATGCGATTTAGAACAAAAAAAGATCCAACTAATGATTTAAACAGGGAGGCTTTATTTTTGAATTAATTTTTACAGGAATAACGAGAGTTATATTCGTCAGCCAAATCTAATCTAAAAACTAATATTAACCCAATCATTTTAAAACTTAACCTAATCAGTACACTGACGTAGTAGAACTTAATTTTAATTTTTGTATCCTTAAAATCACTTTCTAATATGGACATAAAATTTAGATATCAGAAAAAACAAAAAATCATATTATATTTAAAAAAAAAATGATGTTACAATTGAAATACAAACAGCTTATGAGGACTTAGCACAAAAAATGATTTAACAAGTGATTTAAATTTAGTTAGTTTCGAACGATAATGAGGATTATATTTGTATGCCTTATGTAATTCAAAAAATGCTTCCAGTCATTATAAACCTATTCTAGAAGATAAATCAATTTATTATGACTTATTTTTTAATATTGTTTTCTTAAAACCACTCCTCAATGGAAATATCAAGTTAAAAAACAAAAAAAATTTGAAAATTAGGGTTGGGCCAAAATCCGGGCCAGATCTGGGCCCAATCCAGGCTTGTTTAGGGCCGGGCCAAACCCGGGCTTTTTTAGGGTCAGGCCTGGCCGGGCCGGCTTTTTCCTCCAATTTTTAGGCCTAGCCCTTGGCCCTATGGACTAGGGCCCACTGATCATTCTTTAGGGCCGGGCCAGCCCGGCCCTTTTGACACCTCTAGCTTACTATCACGCTTCATTGTATATTAATTAAAGGGTATTTGCAAGCAACAACTCCCTATACACCATTTCTGGTGAGGACAAATAAAAACTTAAAAAATTATTATAGCGTACCTCAAAGCCAATTTTGTCCTTAGTTGCGAATCAATTTTCTCTCACCATTTAGAACGGGTCAAGTGCACACCAATCAATGTAATGGCAAAAATATAGTTGTGATAACAATAATAAATAATAAAATATTACCATTGAAGCTTTGCATCCCATTACAAGAGAATATTCTATTAAAGCTTGGACAACTTTAACTAAAAAAATGGTCAGTAATGAAATTTTGCATTTCTCTGTTGAGAATATTCTACTAAGCTTCGTAGAGATTCGTTTCCCGTTGCTTTCAATTTGTTCTCATTACACTCATCAACCATCAATTTGTCATATCATCATCGCTTACTTGACCATTGCAAAAATAAAAATAAAAATCGTGAAACATACGTAAGACTTTTCCACTACAAAAAGACATTTTGATGAAAACACGCACGCACAAAAAATGCCTATGTGTGACTAGTCGCGAGAAGAGGAATAAAGTGTTAGTAAGAGTCATATACTGAATAACTTTTGATCCGGTCCACACACAAAATTAAAGATGGCGAGCCTTACCGATACGAAATGCCATGGTTTATTCTTAGTTTGTTCGTTTTTTCCCGTATAACAATCGTTAAAAATTATTTTATGTTAAATAATAGCATAGTTTGTGGAAACAACACAGAACGACTCTGTTCGTTTGCCATTTGTTTTTGCTATTTTTTATTTTTGTCATTTTTGTATCTAATTAAGAAATATGATCGTGTGTACTTATATCATTTCGACACTTTTTTAGCTACTTTTTTCTGGCAATGGGTGGGAGATGACCGAACAGACGTTTTTACATTTTCGTGCTGTTTGAATTGGACTTGTTCAAAATACAGAAAATAATAAACGCACACGATAAATTTATTTTTAATCATCAATACGAAAAAGTCAAAAATAAAAATAATAAACGAACGGAACAATAACATTGAAATGTTTCGTGCATGAGACATGCAAGATTATCCTCTAAATATGTTGAAAAGTATTAACACTGAGACTTGACCCAATAGGATATGCATTGCTTCATCCAGACTTAACAAAGACTGATCTTCAAATCTTAGGGGGCGTTTAAAAAAATGGGATAGCAATTGAGCAACTTTGTGCTTTTTAGGAGCCTGCAAGAGACATTTGCCCTTTCGTTCGCTGAAAGGACGTTTGCAGTGAATCTCCCTTGTGTTTCATTGGGACTTGCATAGTACTCCTTGGTTCCTTTCCACAGAAATTATTATGGAATCGATTGGTTTGACGCGTGAAAGCATCATTTATAACATAATAATCACTAATGTAGATTTAAGAAAACAAATATAAATGCAACACCTGTCTACAAAATTTTCTGTTTCTTACAAGCCAGCTAGAATAAATTAATATATCCCTTTTAAAGAGGTGAGCACGAGAATAGATTACATTTCTCATGAGAGAGAAAGCGTTCTCATATTTCCAAGGTGCTAACGAACCCGTAAGGGCACGCGTTTTCGTTTTGCACTCGACATCTCGATGATTTGACCTTGGTATCACGGGACTTGTTGAATTTTGGTGTCGACCCCTAATTGACGATTAAATTGGCCTTTGATTACACGTTTGTTAGAATTAGGATAAGATAATCACTTTGCCTGAAAAACTGACACGACATTCGTGTCAACTCCAAAAATGGCACCAACTATCTTTACCTCCACCCTCCACATCATTTTTTTTCCACCCTTTCTCTCCCCCGACTAATCATCTTCCCACACCCCCAAAACCCACTCCACCCCGGCCCCCCACCTTATCCTTGTGGCTATTATCAAAGCACCCCAAGCCAAACTCCCCTGTACCGACCAATATATAAGTCGTTCCCTTTGCTATTAAATCTTGTCGGGGTGCCTCACACCTGCCTCCACTTACCTTCGTTGCTATTACCACCACACCCCAAGCCCCACTCCTTACAACGATCAACAAGCCACCGCTCTCCGCTAACAAACCTGCTGCCACCACTCCATCGCAGTGTCTCACACCCCACCCTTCGCTGCTATTACCACCACACCCCAAGCCCCACGCCATACAATGACCAATAAGCCACCGCCTCCATAAAAAACCTTACCACCACTACTCCATCGTCTTGCCCCACAATCTCCTCCCCCCACCCTACCTCTGCAATGCTATCACCACACACCAAGCCCCACTAGTGTGTGGTGGTAAAATGACCATTTTGTCTTGAAAAAAATTAAAAGACATCAAGTCAAAAGTTAATTTATCCATCAATTAACACTGGACGCCATATTTTAAAAAGTCTGAAATACGAAATACCAAGGCTAAAACACAAAATGCAGGGCGCAAATCACTTCAACGGTAGAGGCGCCGAGTGAAATTGATCCTCTTCTGGATTCACTCACATTAGGTAGTGTGACCTGGCAAAAAACAAGGTGCTGGATGCTATGGAATCTAGGAGAAAGGCATGATTCGAGGATCAGAATATTCTTTATCTTTACCTCCCCCACCTACATGATAAGTTAAACAAACACAGAATCTACTTGACCAATCAAATGATTCCTCCCATGCACACTTCTTTGTAGCCAGCTCTGTATGTACATTTACGATGGACCATCGTATGTATTATTTCCGAATATTCGAGTTGATCCATATTATTATGTCGCACATAGAAAATCAATATGAAATGAATTTCAGTCCACAGACTACAAGACTTGTCTTGCTTGTTTAACTGTTCCATAGAATCGTAGTGTTCTGCGGGGGTCTCTTGTCCTTAAACACCGAGCTGCCACGTCTAGCTCAATGTACGGAACATGTGTACAAATAAAAGACAAGGTTTCCAACTATGAACATGTTTATCAAAGTGAACAAATTGATTGATTAAATTAAAAGTTAGACCTGGCAAAGTTAGACTATGACCTGTAAACCCAGCCCGTCCTTCCGTTGATTTTTTTTTTGTTTGGACCCTAAATTCTTTTAATATGTCAAAATGAATCTTCACCTGGCTCAGCCCGATAACTAACGGGTAAAAATCGAGTCGATCTAAGTTACCGGCACGGCAACCAGTTTATTAGCCTTTTACTCTGTCTACCATTTATCATTAAAAGTAAAAGCCCGATGTCATTCCACACATTAGCAGCCGACCCGACCACCCTTACATTAGCAGCCGACCCGACCACCCTTACACATTGGGCCTTAGATTGAGTAGAATGCCATCATCCTCTTCCGTCGCTGTTGCCACCATCGCCTCTATTGCTGCCGTTGTCCTATGCCATAGTAACGGTTGTTGCTGCCGCCCCACTTGTCTTCAACCAATTTACAGAATTCTCCTTCTCCCCTCCTTACCATTCCCGCAAGAACGTGATCGGATAGTAGTAACTATTCATAATTTTCCTCATTAGAAATTGTTTTTTCTTTTTTTTTTGAATTTTTAGCAGGTAACTCGTTAATTAACCCGACCTGAATGGTTTGGGTTTGGTTTTGGCTCAAAAAAATATTGACCTATTATTAAGACATCATTTCATTATCAATTTTTTATTTTATGATCTTTAATCTTTTTTTTGGGTATTAATTTTCAATTCTGTTTTCTAAGAACCAACTTTGAATTCGTAGAGAATATGCTACTGAAGTTCACCGCACTCGTCTCGACATAAAAACATGAAAGTAATTGTTATTCAAATAACATGGGGGTGTCTTTATAATTTGTAAGTGGTATTCGATAAAAATATCGTTCTTTTTTGTCTTGAAAAACAAGAACTTTTTAACGTTTAAAATAGAATGAATATGAACGCAAAGAAAACATTTCATGAAAGGTGAGATGTAAAGGGCAAGGATATTCTATTCTTTTGACAGAATGCATGCGAATTAATCGTTCAAATTCCATCGACAACCAAACAAGCGCTACTAAAATATTGCCTCAAAAATGAAGTCTGTAGAAATCTGCTAATAAGCTTCAAATATTGGAATATCCAAAAGAATGAGATCAAATCGTGAACGGTGTAGACACCAAAGAGAAAACTACAACACCTTTGTGTTGTAGACAACCACCTTGTAGTAGTACCTTTTTGACATTTGGTAGGAAAATACAAGGAAGAAACATGTGATGTCCCATACTCCTCTATCTTAACGTGTAGGGAAAACCGACTTCTACTCAACCAAAATTTCCAAAGTAAACAAAGTCACCACAAAGTTGTCTGTAGAAGAAGTTTCCATCAGATCTCAGCTTTGTGAAGAAGGTTGCTCAAAGGGCAAGATTCTCCTTTATTTTGTCATTGATCAATGTCTGTGCTTGGAGGGTGGATCTGGACCCCAAAATGGAAAGAGAGGGTATTGTTTGTCAATTAGACTGCCTACAATTTGCCCCATTAAGTGGAGTCTAAGCAACTTCGTTCTGAAGGACCAGTGGATTCCACAATATAAGAATCTATAAGCCTGACATTGGCCATTATAGCTTACCAAACTTTACCTCTAGGCTCCCATTTTTTCTTTGTGAAGAGGTCAAGTCAATAAGCAAAGAGGAATCAAAATCTCTACTTTGAAAAATCTATTTCGACTTCGTGTCGTAATATAAAACAATGTTGAGCCCCCACATTTAGGATTTATGGGGAGAAAAGAAAAAACTGTTGAGATGTCACACCAAAATATGGTAGAGCGGATGCTTGATCGTTTATTTTGAATTTCATATTTCACTTATGAGCAAGAGGAAATTACAGTAACAGCTTCACACCATCAAATGTCTCAAAGAAACTCTACATGTTTGTGTAAAGTCGTCATTATATTTAACCGAAAAAATCAAGTCTATGATTTGCTCCTAGTATTAGAGTTTATGAGACGTTTGCATTACAAAAATTTCTACATCACTCTTCACATATTCAGGAAAAATAATCAAAAAGCGGGCGAAGCTGTGGTGGTATGTGTGGAGGACGAGGTAGCCGGGGAATTACAACGAACTCTGCCCTCACTATGGCTGCCTCTGTCATCAGAATGAAGTTTCTTACTTTGTTGCGTTCGCTTTTGGGACACCGATGCCTCTGGCAGAGATGGTGGTAGCACTGCCTTTGGTGCATAGACCGCATTAGGCGTGGAATGACCGGATGGTCCATCTGATGTTGACGTTGTAGCTACTGCAGCATATTCTGGCGGTGGCACCCATATTCCCCCCACCACTACAAACTGTGGTGCTTGCTGGTTGCCATTGTGAGTTGAAGGACTTGGTCTTCTTGTGTGCAAACGATATTTCTATAACCATCGCAAGCAAACAAAATTTGAATGCAACATTGCCAAAGATATTGACATATATTTCATACTCTATTCGAAAAGTTTGGGAAACAATACGTATAGACATCTACTTTAGGATGTATTTCTAGGCCTCATGGCTGAAAATTACAGATATATGCAATCAAATGCCAAGTGATGCACATCAGGTAAGCCATGATACTACTAATGTGTGATCATAAGGTACTATACCCCTTAATTAAGTACTGCCATCCCAACTATTGCGATGCCTACAACAAAGTGGATTCTTGCAATTTCTATTCTATATATTTGACAGAAATTGCCTGCTATGATTATATTGGATAAAATGGCCTTATGTTCCACGTCTATTATTGTTGAGCCTTAAGTCTGTCAAATTATTGGGTCCATTGCATTATTCTCATTTTTCCTTTTCAAGATTCAGTTTCTAGGTTAAATAGCAGACTTATTTCTCTCTGATAAAAAGATGGGATGGGCTTTAAGATGTCTCATCTGAAATGAAAAGTTCTATACAACAATAGTGATCTGTAAAACAAAACCCCTTTTACTGGCGTTGGATCCCAGGCTTTATACATGAACGGCAAGAAACTTTACCTCTCTAGGCTAACTGGTTCCCTGTTGTAGATAAATTTGCCTATGTATGCTACTCATAGTTTGCTCCTGTTCCTCACTGGCATATATAAGCTGCACGCTATTTCTAGGATCAAGAGCTTTCCCTAGAATGAGACTACAAACATCTATTCAGAGATGGTTATACAATCTCTACTGACGACAAGAAAAATGCATGACATATACTCTTTTTAGCACTACTAAATTCTTATACTGGCGAGACAGCATAAACAATGAATGAAGATGAAAATAGGAGACCTAAGAAGTGAGTTATAGAAGCAAACCTGTAAGTGACTTTTGACTTCATCATTTGTCAGTCCATCAACCTTCATTAACTCCTTAATTTGCTTTGGTGTAGCCACTGCGAAATAATCAATCAAAACTCAACGTCAGTTCAAGATCAATACCAACCAAATTGAAACGTAATAAGGAAGTTTTGTGATTGGATACATACCATGACAGCCACCAAGTTGTTGGAGTGCCTGCAAGAATCGCCTATGCAACTCGGGCGACCAGCACCGCCTTGACTTCCTATTAGACTGTCCTTCTTTATCATCACCCTTGCTCCCACCAGTTCCACCACCACCACCAGTGCTGCCACCAGTTTCAGCACTTGAACTCGGGGCGGCAGCTGCCTGAGCTGCTGGTGGTGCAGCAATACTCTTCTCTCTCTTAAAAGGATGGAAGGCACCGCCACCATTTTTCTTCACATCCATCTTTCGTAGTAAGTCCTAAAACATAAAATTCCCCTACATTAGACCAAATCGATCAAAACCCGTTCAACAAATCTAGTTATATATCGTTGAATACCTCTTTGACAGGTGGATCTGGGGTTTGATTCCAAAGCTGAACCGATCGAAGCCAATCCGATTTCTTTGATGACTTGTCAATACCATTACAGTTCTTGCTCAAATTGCTACTAATCTTACTGGGCTTCCTGAACAGCTGCTCATCATCATCATCATCCCCAGAAGATAAAGCCCTTTTAATAGGAATAAACTCTTCAAAAACCGGCCCATCGCTAGATGTCTGCTCTGAACATTCAGATTGACTATACATCTGCTGCCTACATGTCTCGATCGCTACAAACAAAAACATCAAAAACCCATCAAGAATCTCCAAAAAACATGTCAAAAATCACCAAATAAACATGCATTAGGCACACGCTGCGCAAAATCAACATGTAACGGCATATTTCAATCACTCCAAGGCCCAAAAACACCATCTTAAAGACCCATCAGGAACCTACAATTTATAAGAATCACCAAATGGGCGAGCATCTTTATGAAGATGAAAACGAATGCGCATGTTCAATTACCTTGAGTGACAAGCTCTAGACAGAGGGGAAGCTCGCGTTCGAACACCTGAATCTTGCTACGCTCTTTCTCTAACGCCTCGATATACTCTTCACATCTCTGCAGTTTTTCTTTATAATCACTTCGATTATCATTAACCAACATGTCTGCTCTCCAGTACTTTCCTCCTTTTCGCGTGATTGACTGATAATCAAGGTTACAACGACGGGGGGGTGTTTAAAATGGGAGGGTTTTGGTGTGAGCATAGAGAGATCCGGATTGGGGGAAGAATAAAAGGATCTAAGTAGAATCAGGAAAGGGAATAAACTTGGGAGACAAGAAAAAATTATGAATATATAGATGTGTTTTCTAGAGAGAGAGAGAGAGAGAGAGAGAGTGATGTTAGAGGTTTTTTGGGCATAGGAGAAACCGGAGGGTGGTGGTGTCAAGGTCGGGGCGTCGCGTACAAAACGAATCTTAAGGTGTGTTGTGTTTCTAGAGAGAGAAAGTGGGCAGCGTAGGAGAGTCTGGGGTTTTTGAATATTCGCATGAAGGATTCTTTCCTTGTGGGCTGCCTATGACGTCACTCGTTGCCTTCAAAAGATAAGATCGAAGGTTATCACCATGGTTTTCCGAACCCCACGTAGTAAATTGTAACCCGCGTTATACGTCAGTCTAAGCTGAACGCGTTTCGCGATAAAAAAAAAATATTAACATTATAAATATTGAGAAATATAATCAAATGATCATTTTAGCGATAAAATTATAATATTGTTAGAGCTTTTACATTATTTTTACCGTACAGTAGAGAATTTTAGTTCCTGTATATAATATCCGATACTTATCCGAAATGTTTAAAATAATCGGGTACTAATTCTGAGCAATACACAGATATTAGTAGAGTATGAAATGCTAAAGTGATTTTGGGATCAAAATGTAATGTTTGACGTGTTTGGGGTCATTTTGTAAATATGAAAAACTTTGAGAGCTATTTGCAAATTGTGAGAAATGGCATGTTACGTGTCAAATTTTAGAAAAACTTGTTTGGAGAGGATGCCACCTCCTTCTTTGTTATTTGATGACTAACTACATAATAATGTAAATTAATGGATCGTGTAAATCTCTAGGGAATTAATTAAATAAAAAAAGGAAAACAAAAGAGAAAATAAAGGAAAAGAGAAAAAGAAAGGAAAAAGAAACGGAACTGAAGAACAGAGAGAGAGAGAGAGAGAGAGAGAGAAAACTTCGGGCTAAAACGGGGAAAGGGAGAGAGAGTGAGGAATTTCTTCGGGGTAATCCTTCATCCCTTTTAGTGTGCGACATTTAAGGGCCTGTACGTTTAGCATTTTCGTTTTGTATTTTCAATTTTTATTTTTATTTTTATTTTCATAATTTTCGTATTCAGTTAGAAAATACTCTCTTGTACTTTTATCATTTTTACAAAAAAATTTCAGCTACTTTTTCTTACTATGGGTTAAGTTTAGGTGAAAAAAGCTGAAAACATTTCGGAGGTATTTTCTGTCACTATTTGAGTAATTTTATCAAAAACGAAAACAGAAAATGATAAAAGTACACAAAAAAGAATCTTTTTCGTCATCATTAAAAAAATAAAAAATAAAAATGATAAACGTACGGGCCGTGTGTGTGGTGCTTTTCAATGTGTGAGCTATGTAGGAGATAAAGTGTACGTGTGTCTGATGGAATTTGTGTGGGTGAGTATGTTGACGGTGAAGAGGTTTGTGCCTTTAGTGTGTATTTTGTATGTGCAGTGGGTGCGAAGTAAGTGTGTGAATGTGTGTTCAATGTGCTTATATTTGTGTATATGTGTGAGTTTGTGTGTTTTTTGGTGTTAGTGGGTGTTTAAGAGGAAATTTGGTGGGTGTTTGTGTGTTTTTAATGTGTGTAACGGTGGAATTCTGTGTGCTTTGTTGTGTGTGTGTGTGTTTTGGGTTTGGATGTGTTTATCTGTAATTGTGTGTGACTGTGTGAGGGTTTGGATGTGTTTATCTATAATTGTGTGTCACTGTGTGAGTTATGTGTGTCTAATTGTATGGTAATAGGTGGATATACGTGTGTTAATGTGTGTGTTTAAGTATAGATGTGTGTTAAGTGTGTAGCAGCGTGTGTAAATCATGTGTGTAAGTGTGTGTGTGTGTGTCTCGCCAGTAGTGATGAAGATGAAGGGTGTGTTTGTTTAACGTGTAATAGTGTGTGTTTTAATTTGAATAGTTACTGTAATCGTCACTAAAGAGGGGGCTGGGGTTAGCAGTGTTGTGCATTTTTTTTTTATAAATGGTTTAGATAGGAATCTGACAAACTACAAAAAAGAGACCTCCATTATTTTTACAAAACATACACTGTGGAAAAATTTGGAATTTTTCAGTGCTCACGAAAAATTGCTAAATTAGGGTATCAATTAAAAGAATTCTTGAATTATGCAATATGACAAATCAAGCTATTTTAATCTGAAAATTTTAGAAAGCCTTATATTACCGAGATGTTTCATTTTTTAAAAGTTCGTGTCATTTCGAAGTCAATAGCTATTTTTAGAAGAACCACCTTTTGAGCGCCCGATCCTGACACAAGTTTGGATTTTTGAGCGAAAATTCTCTGAGATACTTTTTAACCCAAAAATACCTTCAGGGTACTTAAAATAATGTTTTAATATGTTTTGGAGATTTTTCTGGTGCGGAAATCACCATGGGGTGGTTTGAATTTTTTTTAGCCCGAGGGGTGTTTTGATAATTTTACTTGTAAAATATACTTTTAGGTAATGGTAGGAATATTTTAGTGATTTTACTTACAGTAAGTACATTTTGATAATTTAAGTACGAGGGAAATGCTTTTGATAATTTTACACATAAGAAAAATTTTGGTAATTTTACATACCCGGTGAGGGGGTCATTTGCGAGTATGCGTGAGTCAATATTGAGTTTAAAAAATCGTGATGTAAACTGTATTCTAATCATTTGATTGTTCCGTTTATGTTAAAACAAAAGACTTTCGGATTAGATCAACTTAACTTTGAATCCAGGTACGGATTTCAATCTGAACCTTGAGTAGGATTTCTATCCAGATCCTATTTTTGATAACTTATGTTCGTAAGTGATTTTTCGATTTACTTATGACTATTGTCGAACACCGAGATATGCGTTGATATCAGCATGTTATTACCAAGCAAACCCTAACATTGAACCTGAATCGGTTATTTAGAAATCTTATGGATGCACGCCTTTTGTTGCACGCTGAGCAAATTCCATAACTCTTTGCACTCTTTCTTCTGTACAGTTGTGCCTAAATTCGATAAATGTTTGTATTTGTTCTCACTATTTGTTTGTGACTATTGTTGAATTTTGAGTGATGAACTGAAGCGTGTTTAGTTGTCATTGAAACCCTACTTATATTGGTTATTTGAATCCATGTTAATGCCCATTTTTATTGCATGTCAAGCAATGTATTTCTTGTTGATTTTATAATCGTTGTCTTTTGTGTTGACCTGAGGATCTGTTTTGAGGGAGCCGTTATAAAAATGGTCAGTTCCTACATCCTATGGGAAACACATGCTAGTCTCTTGATCAATAGAAATAGCTAGTTATTGTACATCATACATGTGTACACTTTTTGAGCATTGCCTGAGTGGCATTGCATCTGCCCATGATCAATATTTTCTAAATTTGTTTACATTGTATCTTACAATGATTATATTTTGAAAATGATTGGAAATGAATGCCTTGATATTTGATTAAAGGGGATTGAGTTGAAACTCTTTCTCATATTATGATCAAACTGTTTGTGATTATCTGAAACCCTTCTCTATATTGTTTTTGAAATATTTATACTCGTTTTGAATGTTTATGATTGATTATGATCGTTTCGAAAACATCAAACTGTTTG
The DNA here is from genome assembly GCA_033070095.1 of Escallonia herrerae. Classification (NCBI taxonomy): domain Eukaryota; kingdom Viridiplantae; phylum Streptophyta; class Magnoliopsida; order Escalloniales; family Escalloniaceae; genus Escallonia; species Escallonia herrerae. Next base: position 200,162 of record JAVXUP010000037.1, read on the forward strand.
TAATTAATTGAAATGTTTTAAAACATTATCATTGAATGGACTTTTGAATCATTTGTAATTCCTTCATTTATTCTTTGAACGACCATACTGAGCTCTCAATAGTTCACCCTTCGTTTGATTCCCTTCTGCAGATAATGATCAACTATAGAATGTTCGAGAATGAGTTTAGAGGCTGTGTAAGATTCTAGAGTGGTCACCACTATTTTGTGTAGTAAGATCCCTATGTGAGTCGGTATTGTTAGTTGTTTTATATAGAACCTAAGTTTTAATAGTTTAAGTTTAAGCAGTTCTTTTTTAAAATCTTGCATTTTGAAGAATATGAGTTAATGTTTAGTAAGATGTTCCGAAGTATGTGTTAGTAAACAGGGTTTAATGTGATTTGATATGATGTGATAGGTTAACGCTGGGGAAGTTCGAGACGATGAAGCTTCGGATTTCCGGATCATTACACTGTATAGATAGTAACAGTTATAATCATATCTAGTTATTGTATTGTCTCTACAAAAAAGTTATATTCGGAATTTTTAGTAAATCAAGCATCGTCTATAAGGTGTTTCATTAATTTTATGTTGTAATACAAATTTCAAATATTTGAAAGCGAAACATTTCGTAGTTATATATTTCTAACTTTTTTTTCTTTTGCAACTTTTAAGCAATTTTTTCCTATAGCAGGTGTATTTATTTGTTGCCTAAAAAATAGGGTTATACCAACTTCCAAATTGTCTTATACTAAGTATAGGTGTGTGTTCTTTGACAATTCAAATTAAGATAAGAACAAAAAAGAGTCGGTTCTTGATATTTGAGCTTCACTTTTAGTATTTTAGCTCCACAAAGTCGTAGAGTAATGAGATAACAACACTTGATAAAGTTTTAGCAATGAAAGTAAAGCTCAAATGACAATATTTATGAAAATTATGGGGCTCAAATATTAGCTTCCTTACACTTTTTGGAATTGCGTACGTCTATTGACACATCCTACATGCTATTACGCTTGTCCAAATCTCATTATAATGTTGAATGGAATAAAATCCCATGCCTCATCTTGCCTCGGATGTTGTCCTACCGAGCTCTCTCGGTCTGGTTGTCTTAAACAACTGAGACAATGAGACAAATAAAAATCTCTCACAAATTAAACTTTCCTTGATACAGAACTTTTTTCGCTTTTTCACTTTTTGGAGTCAAGTAAATAAATTTTGGAGTTAACGTGATCATGTAATAGGGCTTATATCTCTTTCTTTTTTCAATAATGTTTCATTATAACATATGTAAAACTATCTAGAAACATTATAATCGGCACAATGGTTCTCTATAGCATCACATTCATTCAGATCTTGTGGATAGACTCCATCGGGAACTTTTTTTTCTTACAGTCAAACTAATGTACTCTCAATAATTAATTTGATACAACTCTAAATAAAAACATTTTACTTTAGACCGACCTTATGATGACTTTTTATGTACAATCAATTCTTTCATCAAGTATAATCACGCATAGCTAGCTACAAGGAGAGTGCCGCTAGCAATTATAAGGAGTGCCCATGGAATAAACTTCCTATCCTGGTCGTAATACACTTTTGGACGTTCAAAAATCTGTTGAAGAATCATAAGAAATTGTCATTAAGGGAATCTTTTGAAAACTAGAGCGTGGATGTACACGCGCGCCTGCGCCGCGTATGACTAAGGTTTGTTTAGCAGTTTAGGATAAAATTGGGATTTGTTTATTGACAAAATGGATTGGGGAAAGTAGGGAATGACCCCCTCTACTTTACACGTTGTGCGATTTGCCCCCTTCCACTTCAAAATTAACCACTAAACCCCCCCACACTTACAGAAATTGGGCACCTTAGACGGAAACCGTTAAATTTAACAGCGCGTGGTCAACACGCGCGTTGACTAACAATTTTTTTTTGTAAATGACATTTTTGCCCATTCTGTTAGGGGTAATTAACTAATGACCCCCTGTACTATAGACGGTGTGCGATTTCCCCCCTCTACTTCAAACATAACCACTAACCCCCCCCCCCCCACACACTTACGAAAATTGGGCACTTTAGACGGGTTCATTATGAATATTCGTGAAATTACCAAAATACCCTTATTTCCTTACCCTATTTAAGTTTAATACTATTCTTTCAACTTCTTTTTCTCTCCTCTCAGACTTTTTACTCAGTTCCACATACAAACACTCCACGCACACCCAGCACGCACGCACATGCACACACACACACACACACACCCTAAACCCAGACACAGACGCGCACCCACTGCAAACATACACACACGCTACTCGCATGCGACTGTGGCGGCAACGTCATCGCGAATCTGGTGCAGCCTCAGCGGCGTGTAGCCAGTCACGGTGGTCATGTGACGCTGCTTGGCGCGATGTTGTGGATTGGGGTGGAATGACGACGGAGGTTAGACCTGCGATTTGGGGACGTGGTCGTCGATCGTGGTGGCAGGGATCTGGACGGATGTGCGGCAATCAGACGCCGATAGCCTGTGTCTGTGGGGATTGATGTTACCGGTGTTGATTGCGTCGGTCGGTTGGTGGCCGATGAAGAAGCCCCACTGGCTTGCAGATGCAAGGTGGTGGGAAATGGCAGCGATGAGGCAACTCACGACGATGTGTAGCCAGACAGTATAAAGTTGGGGGAGTTGGCCAGAATGGTGGTTACTGTGACGCTGATCATGGTAGTTGTTGCTCCGGTGATATACCAACGGCAATCGTGGTTCCTTTTTTTTTTTTGTAACTCCCTGGTGGTCGGAGAAAAAGACCAGTGGTTGTGCTCAGTGAATCACCAATTGTAGCGGGGTTGACCAGAAGAGGAGGTGCAGATTGCAGCAATCCCTTGTTTGCAATGAATCTGGTAGCACAAAATGGGGTGGGGGACTGGTCTAACGGGTGGGGGTGGGGAATGAAGGGGGGGCGGGGGGGGGAGGGTCATGGGCAAAATTGTCATTTAAATTTAACGGTTTCCATTTAATGTGCCCAATTTCTGTAAGTGTAAGGGGATTTAGTGGTTAATTTTGAAGTTGAGGAGGGGAAATTGCACACCGTGTATAGTACAGGGGGTCATTAACTAATAAAGAAATAAGGGTATTTTGGTCATTTCACACTATTCATAACGGACCCGTCTAAGGTGCCCAATTTCTGTAAGTGTGGGGGGGTTTAGTGGTTAATTTTGAAGTGGAGGGGGGCAAATCGCACAACGTGTAAAGTAGAGGGGGTCATTCCCTACTTTCCCCAAAAGGATTTTGTCATTTCAGGTCTCCAAGGGCCACCAGGCCTTACTTAATCATTTTGGCGAATTAACGTTGCCTACTCGCTAGGGTCGGCGCGTGTATACGACGATAGTAATTAAACGGAAGACGGTGGCATTTGTAGTGGACCCCTTGGCGTGGCATCGCATCGTACGGCGTTTAATTGGAATATTCGAGCACCAAGTCTTGGAGTTGTGCACAGTTTCGATTTTTGGTGGAGTTGAGCAAATATTTGAAAAGGAATGTAAAATTTTATTCCTTTTTCTTTGTATTTTATGACTTTTGTACACGTAAATATGATAATTATGTATATGTAAATATTAACTTATTCGCTGCCTTTAGAAGCAACTAGGAGTGTTGGGGTTGTTGTTTCAAGTGGATAACATTACACAAACATAATATAATTTTAAGCAAAACCTTTTAAGGATAGTCATCTCAAAAGAGGACTCTTACGGAATTGTTAAATAACTAATAAATTTGGCAATCTCATAATCTCATGTTAACTAAGTTATGCAAGTTATTGAATAGCTCGTCAATTAAGAAATGAAATTGAATGGCAAAAGGGATGTTTTGAAAAAGTTATAAAGCAAAATAAAGTTGTTTTAATTACACGTACACTAAAAAGAAAATACTATTTCAGTTACAAACTTTTCTCTTTTAAATACACGTCGTAAAAAACTTAAACACATAGTAGTTGGTCCTACGTTACCCTTTACCATTCAAACAACAATAAATAAAAAAATAAAGGCCAAACACATCAACTTAAAAGAAATTACGAAGCCACGTGCAACTTTAACTTCGTTTCATGAATTGATTTAAAGAGAGGGCTTCAATGGTCAGAGTAAAGTTGAGAGAGCCAGAGAGAGAGAGAGAGTAAAGAAGATACACGTGAAAAGGGAGATAATTTACAGTTTGTCCTCTTTTAAACTGTTTATCTCGATAATAATTCAGGATTGTTGTTTGCCCCCATCTTGCCCGTATTTGACTCCGATGCTGATATTTACTCTTGATTGACTTTTCAAGTATTAATACTTAGTCACTTCATGATTATTATTTGAGTTCAATTCGATGTTTAGATGTAGTAATTTAAAAAAATAGTAGGCATTTTTGTAAAAACAAATATGTTCAAAAGTTTTTATATGAGGGTTGAAGAGAATTTTGTGATGATTATTGTTCAATAGTAAATGGAAATAAATAAACTTGAAAAATCTAGCTTGGACAAATGCAATATTTTCAAAATATTCTAGTGAAAATTCCAAAATATGCTAGCATGATGATCTTTACAAGTTACAAGTAATTAAGAACCGATCATAGATTCTTTACCATGACCTTCAAGGAATGCGTAACGAAAATACCTAACTTTTGTTTGTTATCTTTTTAATCTTATCTCAGACTCTGCGTGTTATGGAAGTATGACAATGGTGGTCACGACCGGAGGTGGTAACGGTGATTGAGGAAGAGAATCCAGGCCATGGTCGTTACAAGCTACAGATAGAAGTAAAGATGAAGACTTTATTTATTATTTTATTTTGATTTCTGTAGAACTAAGTGAAAAGAAGTTACCTTGTATTCATCGTCTGTCCCATCTTAGCTCTTAAGTAACACCTTCCTCAAATTCGTGTTCCAGACTATCCATTTAGTCCAAATTCGTTAAACTTAAACACGTGTTGACAATTCATTAGATGCATTTTTTTTAGGAAAATCAATGACATTTTTAGTGTAAAGACCCATACAATCCATCCCATTTTGTGTGTGTGATTGTGTTTTAAATGAAGTAAGAGAGTCAACGAACTAAGTGTATTAATCATGTAGGAACTTACAACCCACGATCTAAATTACTCTCCAATGGCATGAGCAACTCCAATGCCCACCTTAGGTCTAGACTGAAAGATTCAATTAAGCATCCTGAGACTAGCTTTCGATCTCTCTTCAATAAGACCTCGACCTCGGAGATGCAAGAGACATGTACTATGATACTCTTATCATTCTTTAGAACTCAACAAGGTCTAAATTAAATCCCTTGGCTGAACGAATAGCTTCCTTAGCGGGCTTAGCTGCAAGAGCCTCATCAATTTACGCGCTTGAACAACCAAAAACAAGAATAGCCTTTTGCACCATTAATATACATCTCTCATCATGAGTAACCACCCTTCGGATCAATTGCACTTGGCGTCCTTAAATTTTCTTACGGTATCGCACCTCGCCCTAAAGTTTATTTTAATTATCTCGCACCACAAATTTATATAAGTATGATACAAAACACCTCGTCCATTTTCCGGCCAATGGAGTGGTAATTTTACTCAACTTTTGGGGATATTTTTGACACATCACCTCTCTCTCTCTCTCTCTCTCTCTCTCTCACACACACACACACACACATCCATCTTCTACCTTCCACCTTCCTTCCTCACCAACACCACCACCGATATGCAGCCTACTCCCACCCACGGCCTCCACCAATCACCAAACTTGTCGCCACCTCCTTTCTCGCGGGTTGCCGCCACCTCCTTTTTGAAGACCGCCGCCGCCGTAGCCACCATTATAAAAATTCATCATACCATCAATTTTTGCCTCAGATCCCACCATAATCATCAATTTTTGCCTCCGATCCCACCATAATCATCAATTTCTACCATACACAAATCTTTGATCACAATCAACCCTAGATCCCTAATTTTTGACCTCATATTCCAATAATGCCCTCTTGAGTTCAGCCATATCATAATTTTTGCCTGAAATTTGGTTAGAATATTGTCGGAGGGTGATCGGTGCCACACTAATGTAAGTTTGTGGTGCGACATAGTTAGAATGAACTTTGGGGCGCAGTACGCTACCGCGAGCAAAATTAGGGGTGTCCAGTGCAATTGACCCATGCCTTTATACACGAGGTAGACGACCAAGCACCATCAAAATTAACTTTTGTAAAACTTGCACTAGGTGGTATCCATGTATTGAAATCCTTGCTGTTCAGAACAACGGTCTTCTTTACTAGATAAGACATTGATCACGAGTAGAGTGAGCTTTATGACAATTTCTAAATACCCCAAATAAATTGTTATTCCCTCTTTGCAAGAGTTCTCTTTGAGTAAATTGACCAATTGCCACCGTCAATCAAAGGATGAGCACCGGATGTTAGCAGGAATCACCAAAAGCTAGAATTGAACCATAGTGTTATTAAGAAATCACAATCTCTTCACTAGTGAGGGAGCTACCCATATTCATTGTCTATAGATACACTTGGCTTGTAGGACACAATAGAGAATTCAGATTTATTGATCGAGAATAAGCATGCAACTAGTATATGTAGAGATATTTCAACACTTGGATTAGTAATAAAGGGTTAGGCTTGCATTGTCTGAAGATCTGCCCTTGAGAGTCTTACTTTGACATTACATTCATAGATAATTGTAGGAGATATGTTTAAGGGATCAACTTTGCATTGCTTCCAATGAGATTACGCATTCCCTGCGGACAACTCCAGAGCAGTAATGAGACTTTATTTTGTACCAGAAGTTATTCTTACCAAATTTTTATTCATATACGATGGAAAGAATAGAAACCTCGTATGTTAAACCGACTTGTACAACAGACAAACATACGTTATTCCCTTAATATCTTTGCTCAAGCTTTCAATTCAGCAACTTCTCTTCCTTTTCCGCAAAAAAGAACTTGGAGAACTTCAACTTCTAAAGATGGAGAGAGACAAGCATCCCCATTTAACTAGATTAGTTGTGTAGAACAATATTGTTCTTATACTGTAATTAGGGTAAAGATGGGGTGTGTGTGTGTGTATACACACACACACACATGATTGTATAGAACCGGCGGCAAATTGAGTTTTTATACCTTTTGATTTAATTTGGATATTATCATTTTTTCCAGAAACATATGCATGAAAAGGTCTCTTTATCATTTTTAACAACCCCAGACCACTTGGGCATTAGAAAGGGGGAGAGTGAAAAACTCCAGGAGAAGAGTGGTTAGGCTAGAAATCTCGATTTCTCACATTAAGCACATGCTTGAACTTTGACCTGCCCTAAATTGCTCATATGATACCTGATTCAGGCGATTAAAGCCTAAATCATGTTTGTTTTTGAGTTCTAGAACTTTACAAGATAAGTCAAATTCATTTAAGGTCTTATTCAGGCTCAAAATATCGTTCTTTTAATAGGGCAGATTACCTTGGTTTTCGAAGTTAAATTGATTCTTGCATTAAGCAATTGAGCACTCTGGAACAAGGTATAATTCTCTTCCCTTATTTAGGTTGTCTTCATTTCTAAATTAGATTAGAAGAATCTTAGAATGTCTTCCCTCCCCACGGCCAGATCTCAATTAACAAGGAGAACATAAAAGTGTACAATAAAAAATTAGAGTCCAACTAGAGAAACACGTCTAGCAATACTAAAATTCAATCAAATTTGGAATTTTATTTCATTTAGAATTTTGAGACAACTAGTGGTGTAGTCAACTAGGGTTCTAAGTTCATTCAACTAAGAAGAAATCGAGTCTATCTAAGAAAGAAAGACCGAGATTTCGGTCGCCTTTCGTAGAGTTCGGTAAGAATTATGTGGTTTTAATCCCGATTTGTCCGACCGGGTAAGTAGGCACTCAACCCAGATGTTGGGTTCAAACCGAGTTTCAAATTAGCTTAATTAGGTTTTTGTTTTATGTGCATTTCATTGTTTATTTTTATTGGAACATAAAAGCCGAAAATCCTTAAAAGTGTAGCAAAGACCAATTAGGGTACAACATGGTGCCTAACACCTTCCCGTTGTACAACTTATTCTCCGAACCCAACAATTCTATTTTTATTTGATTAGATGCCTATGTTGGTAATTTAGAGCCATTTTTGGATTTTTGCTTATTTTTAGTTGTTAATGATAAAATAAGATGGTGACTCAACATTTCTTAAGCCTTTCTTGATCTAGGAAATCTTTTGAAGGTAGTGCAACAATGACGACTATACTGGGGACTTAACAAGAGAACTAGACTGTAATTACTATTTTTGAATTTTGACTTTACATCTTCAATTTCTTTTTCTCTTTTTTTTTGTATAATGTGTATATTTTCTTTGAGTTGTATTTTTCATTTATAACTTACGCACGCGCATGATATTACTAGGCCACCCATTCGAGGGCAACAGTTGAAATGTTCAAAATTTTTAGTTGAGAGATGATTTTTTATTATACCCTCCCATCCGAGGCCTAGTACCGAAACTTCCTTAGACACCCTATTTTTGTAATTTTACTTTATCTTTCTTATTATTTTATTTGGCTTTATTAATGATTAAGTTTGTTATAATGGATTTAGGCTTAATAATGTAATAAGCCTAATGTATGTATTCAGTCCAATATAATTAGTAGTCTAGTCCAGCCCAGTTAGAGTTCAGTCTGGTTGGTTAAACCAATCTAGTTAGTTAGGTTTAATCCAGGTCCAGTTAAAAGATTGTGATTGATTGGATGATTTAAAAATATCATGCGATTTATCCTTGATGCATAGGTCATTGATTTATATAAAATATAGAGATAATTCTCGAATCTGGTACATCCCATCTAATTGAATCAATGATAATTACCGAATTATGGACAAATAATGTCCCAAAATTCAAAAAAAATATTAAAATATTATGGGATGAACCGACCATTTTCTGACAAACTGGCCGATTAGTTGACTTTTCTCAGTTTGCAATTTCTATCAAATATTTTGTTTTATCATTACATCACATATTGAGATGGTCACCTTTATAATTTTTGTCTGTCCAGACCTTTAAAAAAGGATCTTTGGGCTACATTTCTAGGGATCAACTTTTTTTTCCTAGAGTTTTTCTACCATTTCTTTTCTAGTAGTGATATATCATCTCCAAGGAAGAAATTCAACACTTCATATTAATTTCTCCATATTCGTAAGTCACTTGCATTTTGAATTCATCACAAAACGTTCCCAAGTCTTCTAGGCAAGCACATTCTCGAGGTATATTTATAGCTTTCTGGACTAGTTTAGATTATAGTAGTTTAGAGTGTCTCCCATTTCGCGATCTTGTTTCAGATTTACAAACTATCAAAAAGAGTCTTCCATTTCTTAGTTCGAGTCTAAGATCGAAATTTAGGTTGCCACCCATAGGGCTTGGTCGAATTACGATGGTTTTGATTTCGATTTGTCTGACTAGATACGTGGGCTATTTGACCCTTACTGTCAAATTTAAACCATTAAGGAATATTTTATTACATCTTTATGTGTGTAAAACTCCAAAAATAATAAAAATAAGAAAAGATGGAAAGGGTATGACGGATGCCTAACACCTTCCCATCGTATAACTTAGTCCTCGAATCCATTTATGTGTTTTAGATAAATTAGTAGTCTTTGGACATTTTAGAGTCTTTTTAGGGTTTTTATTATTTTTCTTTTTGTTTAATAAAATAAGACTGCAACTCTTAATTCTAGACCTTTCCCGGGTTTGGGATTATTTTTGAGGCATTTTGCTACCCTCAGCACATAACATAATTGTGTACACGTACAAATGACGACCTATTATTAATTATGTGAGTTACCGGGAGAGGTATATAGTACAAGTAAAGCTAAGAGAGTAACCTAAACCAGAGGACAAAAGGATCACACCCCCGACCATTGTGGAGGTTTACGCTTTAATAAGGGTTCTTGCCTATAATATGGTGTATCGGTTGGAAAACTGGCCGATATACCATAAAACCATTCCATATCCCTAATAAGGAAAAAACTCTCAAAATGTATCCTTAATTAACCGGCGGATAAGCTTATCAACCCTACTGGACAGTTTATCAGTAACTGTTGTGGACCTATCAAGGGCGGGATAGGAATGCCAAATTGCCTTCCCTAGATACATACATATCCCCGAAGAAGATACGAATCATTTATCATTTGAAAAAATAATTGGGGGCCATACTCGAACTGACAAGAAAGGCCCTGGGATCAAACCCAGCCCCCTCTCACGGACGAGTATTTACCACGAAACTTCATCCAAAAGCTTGGTTTCTTATCATTATAAATACTTGAATTCAATACCTTTTAAACTTTGTGGTTGCACTTATATACTATTTAACTTTATAGTTCATTGAAAGGCCATTTCAACTTCGTAATCATTTGTACCACTTAAACATTGAGTGAGAAGGGATGCTTACAATCCAATCGAAACAAGTTAGATTAATGATATCAAAGTGACTCATTTTTGTTAATACTTAAGGAGTTGATAACCTGTTTGTGAGTTTTGGAGTAGAGAAAAAAAAAATAAAGAAAGAGAAGAGAAGAGAAAGGAAGACATTTTTCTTTCTTCTTGTTTGTGAATTTAAGAAAAAAAATGAAAACTTTATTCCTTTTTCTTATTTCTGAATTGAATCCAGCAGAAAAGAAAAAAAATACCAAATTACATATATAACCTTATAACATATTGTGATAATTGTAATAAAGATTACAAAAGTATGATCCTAAAAAAAAAAGGCTTGCAAAACTATGCATATGAACTCATGAACAAAAGTTACCAAAAAAACAAAATCAAAATCAAATTCTGGGTGACAAAGCAAAATATACTGGCTAAAGGCCTTGAAAATTAAAAAGAATGAGTTTGTGACACTTACATGAGATTGTAGCAGATGAAGCAAGTTGTGACTTTGCACTTATGCCACTTCTTTTGTTTGTAAGTAAAATGGTATTGTAAATTTTTGTAAGAAACCCTAAGACTTAAACGTAATTACAAATTTAGTCTTCATTATTTGAGGGTAATATAGGCATTATGAAAATATTACTTATGAGAGTCTAATTTCTTTCCCTTTCTTCCTAATTTTGAGAGGAAATAATTTTTGAGAAAGAAAATCAAACTTTTCTCCTTTTTTCTCATAAAAAACTTATAAATTAGAGAAAGGAGTTACTTTCCTTTCTTTTTCTCTTCTAAAAAAAAATTCACAAACAGGCTATAAAAGTTTTAAGATATTTGGACTAGCATCATATTGTGTTCAAAAATTTTAAGTTATGTCCATCAACGGGGAACTTCAGCTGAAAAGGCAAAAAGCTGTAACACACCAAAGAGGGCCTGAAATCTCATGTTTAACTATTGCCTTCCCCATTGGAAAGAAACTAATGAGATGATAAATTAGGATTTCAGTTTCAAATAGATTTTCAAGAAGTACTATGTCTGTCAAGAGAAGAAAAAAAAGCCTCTGAGAAAACTTAACTATCTCTCATCCGTCCTCTGCCAGCACCGTTAGTTTCCTCCGGCGAGTGGTGGCGTAGTAGCGTAGGGGTTTTTTTTTTTTCCGTTTTAATTTTATATCATGTTTTATTTTGGTGGCGAATCCTTGTGATTGGATTCTCATGATGATGGGTTACTGTGTGACGCCAAATATGGTCTGTATTGCCAGATCTATCACTTGAGGGGCGGGTGGTTGCTCGGGGGGCTCAAGAAGGTGGTATGAGAAGGTGGGCTGGAACGGTCAATTTTGGGTTGGTGATTTTTCGTTGTTGCCGAAAATTACCGATGTCTGGCATGGTGGTGCCTTCGGTAGGGGTGGCAATTTGATCTGCAACCATTAGATATCCGCGCCGGCCCGACAGGAGCGATTTTTTTTAAAATTTTGACCAGGTTATGGGGCGGGTATAGTATTTAATTTTTTTAACCCGTAGCAGATACGGGTCGGATATGGTATTTAGTGTAACCCGCCCTAGTATCTGCCCGGCTCCGGCCCTCTTATAAGTACATGTCTTAACCCTAATTCTTTGGTTCAATCACAGCCGTCCATCTTGGATACAAGAAGTCTTCAAAAAACCCTAGCTAGCACATCCACTCTTTCTTTCTCTCCTATGTTCTTCTAACCGCTCAGCCGGCCACCTTTTCGGCTCTTATCTCCACCGGACATTCATCTCCTCCACGCACCGCCTTTGCACCACCTACTGTCCTTTGAGACGCCACCGTCTGCTTCCCACTGAGCTTGGTACCATCAACAGTCGCCCTATGCACCATCTCTGTAGATGGTGAATGGGATCGTGATGTGAAACGACGGTTGAGTTGTGCACTATCCATCGCTCTTCACAATTGCGCTGCCGTCTTCTATAGATCATGAAGGAGATGTTGTTAGAATGGGACAATTGACTGGGATGTGTCTTGGTTAAATAGTTCAAGACTGATCTGCGTGCACATTAAATTCATAACGGGCTTCAATCTCTCTTCAATTAGCCTAGCACCCATTAGCAGATTTTCGGTTGTGTAATCTTCATATATGAAGCAAATGTATGGAAGGTGAAAAATAGGAACTGCCTGTATAGAAGGCAACTACATTGAAGTTCAGCTTTTCACCTTAATCATCGTGCTAAGTTTATCTTGAACAGTGGAGTGTTGTTGCGGAGAATTCCGCCAGTTTTTTTTTTAAAAACTATGTCGGATCGGGATGGTATTTTCATCCATTGACCGATGGCGGGGTGGAGTTATTTGTTAGGATTACCAGGGCGAGTTCGAATTTCACAAAATCACCATCTGACCTGTCCCATTATTGCCATCCCTAGCCTTCGGTAGGAGAAGGTAGGTTAGTCTGTTAGGTTGGGCTATTTTCCTACTAGGGTTGTCCTCTCCCTCCTCCCAATATATCCCCCTCCCCCACTTCCTTTTAGAAAGGTAGGTTGATTAAGTTTGGGTGTTAGTGTTTGATATGTACAGTCTGACGGTGGTCGATGTTAGGGTTTCTTTTGGGCTTTAGTTAGTGGGGGGGGGGGGGGGAGATTGGCGGGTGTGTTTGGGTAGGACATTCATTTGTGGGTGGTGGAGCGTTGGTTTGGATTTTCTATGTTGGTTCTCGCGACTGATTTGGGTTGTGGCAGTGGTTTCTGGCGAGGAGGTTGGGTTTCCTGGCTGGTGGTGCATGACGGGTGGAGTGGCCTCCAGCTTCGAGCCATAGCCTCGGGCTTCGGGTTTGGCGTGGACAGGTGTCCAGTGTTTGTTCAGCAGATGGTTTGACGGGGATAGGTGTCTGGTAATGATTGGGCTGCTTTTTTTTTTTTGGTATATTATCTATTTGTTTATTTTAGTGCATTATATGAAAAATGTAAGAAGAAAATATAGTAATTCTCTTAAATTGTCTTTTTTGTATGTTCTTTTATCTTTGTATTGTCATCCGTTATTCGTATGTAATTCCAGTGGTTAGGAATGTTAGTCTCGTTTTTTTTTTTCCGATGGTATATACATCTTGTCATTCCAGAATCGCCTGATGGCTGAAATATAAAGTTGGTTCATCTATATTGATATCGATATGTATAGTAGGATCATATGAGGAGTATGTTCTTATTTTTCGAGTGAATGGATACTCTGAGATAGAGCGAGAAAATTTGAATTTGATTAATTCAACTTATAAGACTTTGAAACAGATGGCAAATTACAAAAATGAAAACTAGGAACGCACTAACTATGGATATGATGCCAGGAGAGAGAGAGAGACAAAATATAATCAAACTTGAATTCGGGACCCCCCAAAAAAAACTATCTCCCTCCCCAAGGTTTCCTTTTCATGCAAGACCGTAAGTCAGTAAGTTATTCTTCTCGTCCATTCGGAACTTGCTTGCCACCTGTATCATCTAGTGTAATAACTAAAAAGGACTCCATACGTGTGCTACAGCATGCTATGTAGTCTAACTGGTTTGGTTTTTTATTTTTTATTTTTATTTTTGGTGTGAGCTAGCTGGTTCAAGTTTGTTGATTATAGCTAGAGAAGCAGTATAATTTAGTCAATGAGATGCTAGAAGTTTGGGCTTAAATTCAGGTTATATGTGCTTATAATATGATTTAGACAAGAACGTACAGTAGTTGGTGCCAAAGATAAACCTAAAAATATAAATAAAGACAGACCTTCAATGCTTCGTCAAACAAGAGCGAAAGTCAAAGTGAAAACATGAAAGAAGCGGGAGGGAAAAGTTAGAAGATTAAGAGCGACAGTTTGTCTGCTTTAAAATTATTTTGTGGCGTCGCTCCTAAGGCAGAGAAGTGCCATAGGACCTAGAGATTAACGCTCGGGGGCAAAAAAACGATTACCAAATCTGAGAATATTGCTGGCCACAGGAAAGTAAAAAGTTGTGCTCCATCAAAGCCCAAATGCTAAAAGTGATAATGGGCCTAGCTTGAGGATTTTATGTTGATGCAAATAAATTTAACGGACTCATCCAACCGGTCGACAAACAGACGCCTATAGCCCATTATTTTTGTGAATGGTGAACTTGAAACTACGGAAGGCTACAAGCTCGGCTGAGCAAACCTTTGGGCACTAGTAATGCTAAATTGCTAATTTAGGTGGTGCAAACTATGCCTTTATAGGTGCAAATCTAAGCCGCGACTGACGGTAAAAGTGAAGCTTTCAACCCTTATCATATATTAGTAAGACAGAGAAAGAAATGACTTATGTTCCACACGAGATTTATGTTCTCGTTGAGCTCATCTTATGACACATGCATTTCTTTTTTCTTAACAGATGTATAGTTTCAGCCAAGCTCCTCACCTAGCAATGTCTTTCGGTCAGATCCGCCCTACTTTTGGATTATACGTACACGACATGGTACAAACATGGTCTACTTTGAAAGTTCTATGCGGCGTCATCAATCGCTTTGTGGCCGTAGTTTTTCTCGAATTTTGGACCTTCAAACACACATGATATGGTGTTGGTGGCATCTTTTTCATGCATGGTGTCAGCGGTAGCATAGACTGTGGTAAGTGCCATGCTCATCCAGACAGTGATTTGTCAAGTGGTCATTAAAGTTGAAACAAAGAAGTAGCAAGACCACATGTTCGTCACTGCTCGTTCTACATAACTTGATCAGATAACTCGAGCGTGCAACAGAGCAGTTTGGAGAAGCTTTAACCATGTACCAAAAGGAGAAACACAAGGGAAAAACTTTAGCCATCAAAATCCTGATGGTGAGTTGATAGGCTGGAACTGTCCTAACTTTGGAATTTTGTCACTAAACCTTTGGTGAAAGATTCTTGCGAAAAGGTAGTGTTGGGAAGCACGTTGATGGCCGGGAGGGCTTTGAACAGCGTCTCTCTGTAGCAGTAGGGTTGATTTCTTGGGCAGGCAATGTCCAATCAGTACGATGCGCAATAATGGGACTAATGCAAGTGTTTGCCAAATTGCAGAACAAGGACTATTTCTTCATTTAAGTTACGTCCTCTCTTGTATATTCCAACTTTCTTCACTACTTGAGTGTTTCCTATTAGGGTTGAGTCCTTATCACTGACGATCACTAAAAATTCACCCCGAGGCTAGGGAGTTTCATAACACCTCATTTTCTGTAGCTTGAGGTATCCTAATTCACCTGCCCAAGAAAAGAATCTTGCCAGGGTACTGATCTCATAACCCTGCCTGGGGTACTGCAGGCGATGTACATGGCCCATTTTGCATTGCCCCGTCTGGGATGTGGCGAATTAACCTAATTCTCATAGTCTACGTGCAAATTTTTATTCCAGGAATGCGTCACGACTTATGCATATCTCTATTTCGTTAATGCTTGACGTTCAATCAAAAAATATGCTCATAGAAAGAATAAGCTTCTACCAGATATAAGAAGCAAAATTTATCTCTTATTTCTAGCCGATGTCAGATAAATGTTACTTAAAATCCTCCCTCCCATGGAATTAGGTGATGACCAAGAACATCGAGAACCTCGATCGAATTACTATATGAGAATGAGAATATATAAGTAGTGAGTCAACTCTGATACCATGTTAAAGATTGATATCCAACTCAAAAGGATTCTCATATGAAAGATAAGGTCATCAGATATAAGAAATATGGAGTCCAACACCCAAAAGCACATTTCATAAAACATGGGATTAGTACGAACATTAAAACCTTGATGCGGATTATGGCATGAGAACGATACTAAGTAATAGCTACCATGTTAAAGTCTGGTGTCCAACCTAAAAGCATGCTCATATGAAAGACACGCTTGTCAGGTATAAGAAGCAGATTCATTACTTATTTGTAGTTGATATGGAATATAACTTTGATACCAAGGAAATGGGTTCGCAGTCGACGGGGAGGTGACACAAGGGATGCAGTCCGAGTCAAATGCCAAGTAAGTCGATGTGAGATACAACAAGGGTGGAGCAAGGGTAGAGACTAAGGGCTTTCCAGAGAGAGCTTGAGGATGGTAGGGCAGTGAGAGCGATGGCGCGAGGTGAATATAGGACGACAGTCACAGTCCGATGCTTAGGTCCAGAGTTAAGATCTTGTATGTTTCCCTCTCTAGAATTCTAGAATCAGAACGTGAAAGTGAAAATGTCCAGAATGAAAAAGTCCCTCAAATGAATTCTCAAGACCCCTATTTATAGAGGTTGAGATGATGATGTCATCAACTGACACGTGGCGCTTCCCGGGAGTGACACGTCATCGAGGAGTCCATAGGTGTCGGTGTTCCATAGACTGTCAGATTGCATATTCCCCCCGCCTGCCCCCCATAGCGTGGCTCTGTATGGAAAGACTAGCTCCCATGGCGCTGGTGTGGCTAGAGAACCCCTTGATCTAGCCACCAGTCCAAGCCCTTATAGAGTCTCACAGGCCTGACAACGGTGGAAAAGACCCGACGCCCAACTACCAGGCGAACTAGGAGCAATGCCCTCTGGAGACCTGCTCTCGTCGGAGTGACCTGGGGGTCATAGTCCCTAGGGGTGTCGACGAAAGCCCCAAGTGCCGGGGCGCGTAGGCCAGCAACGCAGACACCCCTGGCAGAGATAGTGCTTGGGAGGAGCCGCCTATCCCGCTGGCCAAGGTACCATCTCGAAGGAGCCGTCTACCTAGCGGAAGGGGAGTCTTCATGTCGGAGAACTTAGAGCTCCCTGGTAGAGATAGTGTCTTAAAGAGCGAACCTATCCCTGCGAGGTGAGTCCTTGTATTGGAGCACTCGAAGCTCATCAAGGTAACATTTCAGAGGAGCCGTCTACTCGACGGGCCGAGGTAGCAACCTAGAAGAGCCGTCTACCTGATAGAAGGGGAGTTGAAAAGCTTCGTGACAGAAAATGTATTAGAGAACTAGCCTATCCCGTGGTGAGTCCTTGTGGCGGAGCACTTGAAGCGCGTCAAGGTAGCATCCCGGAGGAGCCGTCTACCTAGTGGAAGGGGAGTTGAAAAGCTTCCTGATGGAGATAATGCCCCGAAAGAGTTGCCTATCCCCGTAGGATGCTGCACACTCTGGAGAGTAGGTCGAAACATGTTCCATGACCAAGGCAAGGTGGGTATGATGTGGTGAAAGGATGAACCAAAGCAAAGAGCGTGACAATGTGACAGAGAGCCAGGGGCAGGATTGTACAAGCAACGCGGCATGTTGGCACGGCAGAGTGTGTATGGTGCCGAGGGCACGGTAATGTGACAGAGAGCTAGGGGGCCCGGCTGAGTGTGTATGGTGCCGAGGGCATGATAATATGACAGAGAGCCAAGGGCATGGCTGTATCAACTGCACGGTGCAAGGGCGAGACGAAGTGTGTATGGTGCCGGGGGCACTGTAATGTGATAGAGAGCCAAGGACGTGGTTGTATCAGCGGCGCGGTGCATGGGAACAACAGAGTGTGTAAAGTGCTGGGGACATATGACATGGAAATGACACGCAGCCCGCGGGCGACGGGTGTCGCGGAGTCGGCGTGGGGGCGCTGACAATGGGGGTCCCAGAGTCGATGCATGGGTGACGGGGGTCGCGAAGCATGCAGGCGACGGGGGTTACGGAGTCACCGTGAGAGCGACGGGTGTTACAGAGTAGGTACGCGGGCGACGGAGGTAGCAGAGTCGACGTGAGGATGACAGATGTCATGGAGTTGGCGCGCGAGCGATGGGTGTCGTGGAATCAACGCACATGCATAGACGATGGGTGTCACAAAGATGGTGCACATGCGATGGCGGACGATATGGTGCTTGAATGAGTGCAAAGGAATGGGATCGACCCTTTGGAGGGAAAGGTGGTCGACCCCCTCAAGGGAAGGTGGCCGACCCCCTCAAAGGGGAAAGCACGTCAAATTTGTCTATGGTGCCTTAAAGAATTGATCGTTGTCTATGGTGACATGACGCGCAAAAGGGGACCCCTAGTGGCCCTTAAGTGGAACCAAGATAGGTTGGGAACAAACTTAACATTAAGCAACAATACTATCAATCATAAAAAGTTTTTTGGATCTTATTTTTGTCAAACAAGAAGGCCAACAAAACGTACAATATTATGTGAAATAGTAAAGATGGGGTTAGAACATAGGCGAAG
Source organism: Escallonia herrerae (assembly GCA_033070095.1). Taxonomy (NCBI): domain Eukaryota; kingdom Viridiplantae; phylum Streptophyta; class Magnoliopsida; order Escalloniales; family Escalloniaceae; genus Escallonia; species Escallonia herrerae. The sequence continues at coordinate 218,663 of JAVXUP010000037.1, forward strand.
CTAGTAGGTGGCATCCGTGGGCAGTGCCCACCTGCTACTCAAAATTTTCTACATTTATATGGTATTGTTAGCTTACAATTAGAACATTGTGCACCTAAAATTTTTTATGGTCAATTACACATATATCGTGGAGTTTAGGGTAAAATTACATGCGTCCATTAGTTTGGACGAATAACACATGTCCGTTGATCAAACAGAATACTAAAATACATAACAGTCAGGTTGTCCATGGCTTAGGAAGTAATTCCTAAATTGCCACTTATTTATCTCTTCCGTAAGTTCTCTCTCCTCTCTCTTTCTCCCTAACCACCAACCACAAGCATACAATCAAGATCTCTCTACCACAACCCTATAACCCACTAGTAGCCTGTCAACACCACCACCGACACCTACCCACACCATTGTTGCAATACCACTTTTGACCCAACCCAGCTTGTACCACCACCTAACCGAACCCCACAGCCCATCTTTGGCCTACTACACTAGTGCCAACCACCATCCAACCACCTTCACCTTTGATCTGACCTGACCTGACCTAACCCAACCTATTCTTCCTTCCCTCGCCGCCACAATCACCCTATAACCCAAATCCCTACTGACCACACTGCTGCCACCAACCTACAAACCCACGCTGCCATAACCCACCTGTAACCAAAATTTTAACTAACCTCGATGTTCCATTGCCACCTATCACTTCCACAATTGCACACACCCAACATGTAATGCAAAGCCTTGTCGGTGACACTACCTCTACTAGTCTACAAACCCTACTGCCATAGAAGGCAGAGAAGCCACCAGGTCGTGGGGCATGACAATAATTTTTTGGCCAGTCGGTGTCCACTAGCTACAACATGGGGTCCATTCGAACCGAAGTGAGGTGGTGGTAGCCATACTTGGTGAGCGAGGGGGTGCACTGTGGGTAGGGGATGATGTGGCAACGACCGGTAGGGGAAGTGATGGGGCACACTATGGGGTAGGGGAGGGAGGGGGCGATAATAGAGGGGGGGAATAAGAGTTAGGGTTTTCCTAATATTGTCTAAGGGTATATTAAGCAAAAACTATATTAAGAAAAAACTACTTTGAAATTACAATATTTATAAAGAGAGATAATCAGGGTTTGAAACCCTATGAAAATTAGGGTTTCAAATCCTAATTTAGAAAATTAAGATTTCAAATTTTTCTGTAGTATATACCATGCATATATCGTATAAGGGTAGTATTGATATTTTAGAAATGAGTATCGATGACATCATAAAAAAACCTTTTTAATGCATTAACGATGGAAGGACACGACTGATACCTTTTCAAAATTTTTGTTCACGGTTAGTTACATTGTGGAAGTTAGGTCTTTGACTGTGATTTTTACCCTAACCTTAGGGACATTAATGTAATTAACCCAACTTTTAAAAATACTTGAATGAGATATTCTTTTGATCATTTTACAAGTTAAAGTACCTAAAAGTTATAGGGACATTTAAAAGAAAATGTCTTTTTGGCCATTTTAAATGTTAAACTTATAAAAATAAAAATAAAAAAATAAAATTCAAACAAATAAAGTCAACATTCAATACAATGTACATAACCTAGACAGAACAACAATGCTACACCATGCACCTCGCATGGGTTCTCATTTCCTTCCTCCAGGGGTCGGTGGCAGTTGTCACGGTTGATTTCCTACCAAATTAATAGTTTTCCTCTACCCGTCTGGTTGAATTTGGACTGGTTTGTGACGTTTTTGAATAAAACCTCAAGCATTCAACCCTAATTTTTCAACACCCAAAGGCCAAAGAAAGGCGAGATCCATATTTCTTAATGTATCGAGTTCCTTGAATCTCTTCTAGTAATTTTTTGTTTCAATTAGAATCGTGGGATTAGGAACTTTTGATTAGGAATTAGGAATATGGGCATTGTCCGAACAAAAATGGTGTGCTTTATTACGTCACATTTGAGGAACAAGAGATTGATTCTGCTTTCAATTTTGATGAGGTAATACTTCAAGCGTGTTCATATCTTTGGATTTTGGAACGGAAAAAGGAAGTTAGTATATTACACTTAAACCTACTTTGACGCAATGGAAGGTATGCTTTCATTATATTACTACCCTTTCTTTGTTTATTCTTGTGTTTGGCAGTCATTTCAGTACAATTTCGTCGCTACTTATCCAACCTAAATGTGTATATATTGGACATGTTCTGTGGCTTTGTACTCCTTGTCATTGTCCTATTTCTCTTTGCAAATATATTGCATTTTGCTTTTACCATCTCACCACTCGTAAAACTAATAATTGCCTAATGCTTAGGGTTTTTTCTCTTACTATATCTAGTGTACTGTCGATTATACTTTTCCAATGCTTATATATACCACTCCATGTGTTTTATAGAAGGTAGGACACACGTCTTGGACTAGATAAAGTATGTGTTGACAAAAGAATATGTGGGTAACTCGCAGATTCACCTGACTAGACAGGTTAGGAGCAAATAGATATGTCAAAGGGCCGGGCTTGGGTCGGCCCAGTCCGGCCCTTTGGGCTTGTCAGGAAAATGGGCTGAGTTTAGGCCAGGCCGGGGCCCAAGCAAAAAAAAAAATATATTTAAAAAATTTTTTTGTCTTGATATAAAATTAAATTTATGTAAAATTTGTTCATAGGCCCTTTAATCTGGGCGTGTGACCGGTTGCTTGTAAACAAGCAGGCCAAGTTACCTAATTTTTTAATATATAATTATCCAAAAAAGTGAGAAAAATATTTATTTTGCTTGTTTAAAATAATTCAGGGAAAATCTAAACTATATTTTAAGAAAAATATTCATATTTTTAAAAGTTGATAAAAGAAAATTACCTAATCATCTGGAAGATCTTCAACGCTCGAATTGTTGCCCTTACTATTATCGACTAGTTTATCTTACTCCCGGTATTTTGTATCAAGATAATCCTTCTAACATATATATATATATATATATATATATATATATATATATATATATATATATATATATATATATATATATATATATATATATATATATATATATATATACACGAGTGACTTGTGTTTAAGATGACTCTTCCTGTCATCCAACACTCTCGTGCTCGCTGAAAAACACGACCCTAAAGCAACCATTGAGTCTTGGGTAGGTAGTACATTTCGGGTAATTTGGAATAAAGTTTTATAAAATTTTGGATTTTGTTTTTAAAAAGTTAACAAATTAAAATTCGTTTGCTCAGTGACCAGTATTTGCACATAAACTAATTTCATTAAAAGAGGAAAAAAAGACAAAACTATAGAAATAGAAGTAGCTTAGCTTCCACTCTTGTTTGTTTTGTCACTACATGTTCAGTGCTCCTAAGAAATGATCCATGATATTTAACCGCTTGAACCTAAGATCCAAAGTAATGCCGATAACAAAAATAATAGGCAATTTCTCTCAATATTTATTAGATTTAATGTCCATCATTTGTACTATATTACGAAAGGGTTCTATATATCTCTATTTTGCTAAAATGTTAGCAATTTTTATAATTTATAGTACAACATAGGGTATGTGGATAGTACGTAGCAGACAATAGAATGATAGCCGTGTAAAATACCTCCAATCAACTAGGTGTGTAACTAACTGTTACTCGTCGAGAGTTGGCAAGCCTTGTGAGAATATGGTTAGTGGGCAGTTCAAAGCATTTTATCTGTGAAGTTCCACTTAAGCACATCATCAGTGGTCTCTTACGAGACAAACCATATTGAGCATATAAAACTTTAAATTCCTGTGTTTGCGGACCCGAACAATTAATAAATGCTGCCATGAAAAATATATCTTACAGCACCTATACCATCTTGAACAATTAAATTAATTATATGACAGACAAACTTATTGTAAAAAAAATTAGTATTAAATATAGGTATAAGGTTCGTCTTTAAAGACTTCAACAACAGTTATTTGATAAGAAGCATTATGAAAACTGATATTCATAATCTTGTCCGTTAATTTAAACGTGTTATATACTCGGGGTATAATATCCGTAACGTGAAATGCATCATGCGGATAGGAAAGAGTTAAAAATGATGATTCTCTTGTTCATAACCCAATCAGAATCAATTCAATGTACTTTTACACAAGCATAATTAACCAGAGTAAAAAGATATTTTCAAACATCAGAAGTAAGAGTAACTCTACAATCAAAATTTTTAAAAAAATAAATCAAGCGTTCATTAGTAGCATTATTCTGTCTAAGTGCATCAGAGCTAATTGTGTTTTTATGAACCTTTTTTATAAAAAATTGCACATAATTATTTATATATCTAGAGTACTTACTATGATTAGTAAAATTAAAAGCTTGTTTATCATTAACAATAAATGCAGCAGACTGTCTCTTTGGTATCGCTGATTATAAATAAATAACTTATCGTAAAAAGATAACTACGTTTGGATAGAATCGACATGACCTTGATTAGGTGCACAAGTCACGAAATGCCTATTAAGATGTGAATTACCACTAGCACACAAAAATAATTTTGCACACTACTTAATTGAGCTTTTGGAATGCCATCAACTTAAAGCCTGAGCCAGGTAGGCTCAAAAGGCTGGCCATGGGTCCCAGCTCGTTTGACACCTTTAGGAACGAGCACGTGAAATAATTATCAATAAAATAGCAGATGATACTATTCGACATATGCACAGTCGAATTATATGATTGCTAGGTTTTGTACATCATGACGATAAAAAAGTTAAGAAAATATTTTTGGTCAATTTAGTGCCCACATCGCGTAAATCTTTTGGCTCCACCACTGAGTTCAAACGCTTCACTTACTAAACAACGCTAAAAGGCAACAACGTGAAATAGAGAACCCAGAAACTAAGGCTCGTCTGTACGTTTATAATTTTCATTTTCTGTTTTCAGTTTCATAATTTTCATATTCAGTTTGAAAATACGTTCCCGTACTTTATTATTTTTATCAAAAAAAAATTAGCTATTTTTTCTTATATTGGGTTAAGTTTGGGTGAAAAAAGCTGAAAACACTTTGGAGGTGTTTTCAGCTTTTTTGTCACCATTTAAGTAATTTTATCCAAAATAAAAATAAAAAATGATAAAAATATGCAAAAAAAAAATAATAACATTTCATCATTATTGTAAAAAACAGAAAATAAATATAATAAATGTACATGTCCTTATTGCCCCAGTTTTACCACCGTGGAGAGTTTGACTTGAACATGGCTTTGATATGCTTTCTTTAACTTTGATTATGATCAGCCGTACTTGATGAAATAGGAACCAAGAACCCAAAGCCGTCAAATCAGAGAGCGACGTTTGGTAAAATTGGCTTTCATGTGACTAGCTAGAGGACAGCATCTCGCTCCTTGTTTGATGTAATGTTATGTGTGCAATTTGATGGATATGACTTCCGTGGTTTGCATTGTCCAGTGTAACATCTCCCATTCATATATATTTGCAGCACATCCCTTTCATGGATCTCCTTTATTAAACCAAAGTGGTACAAACAGAGTCCCACGCCTTCCATTCCACAGTACTCTTTCTCATTATATTTGCATATCCATCACCCTCACTTCACTATTATAACGGTGTGTGTGTGTGTGAGTGAGAGAGAGAGAGATGTGTATGTGTGTGTGTTGGTACACCATTCTATGCAACTTCTTCCCCAATTCTCTCTTTGCCGATCCCTTGTCTCCTCCATCCCCGAACACGCCAAAAGCATAACATATCTACTGTACATTCCTACACTATTCCACGTATACATGCCCACAGATACAACTCTCTCCCCCTGGTCTCTCTCTCTCTAGATCCCTAGCTCATACTCTCATACCGCCAAACATATACTATCGAAACCAACCTTTTCAATCCACAATAGATGCAAAAAAGACAATTGTAAACTTCTTAAATTCTTGCTCTAAAAGTTAAATTCAAGATAATGAGATATAACATGACAAGGTTACATTTTTATGGTTAAGAGTGTAGCGTTTCACATATAATCTTTGTCCAAAAGTAGATGTTAGGCTTCTCTGAACAACGCTAAACAACATGTAGTCTTTGTCCAAAGTAGATGCAAGGCCTCTCTAAACAATGCGACAAACGGAGTTTTATGCTCTAAATCCCCATCTAGTAGAGTCCGAGTGTTCCAAAAATTTCTAGAGTCACGCTTAAATTTGAAAAAAGTTAGCACGACACATGATTCAAGGTTCGAAATATATACTGCATTGCACTCAGTACGTGGGACACTTCCTTTGCCCTCATATGAATGGTCCACATTTGCAGGCAAATACCAATTACTCCCACACAGAGCCAGCAAATATCTACCCCGTAACTGCATTTACAGTTCTTATGTCTTCCTCGTCCCCGCTAACCTTCTCTACCAAAAACCTAAACTCCAGAACTTCTCTCTCTCTCTCTCTCTCTCTGAATGTTAAAAGTAGTGAGCACCATGCAAACCCAGTGCTCATTCACATACAGATCCTCGAGTGAAAGTGCCTGTTTGGAAGCTGATGAAGATGATCTTCAAGAAGATTACTCAGTCCTGCTTTCTCTTGGCCCTCCTGGCCAACCCTACCCTTCGGCCAAACACCCCAACAACAACTATCATCATCACCACTACTCATCTATCCAGCCACCCTGCCTGAATAACTACCAAAACCCTAATCCTGATCAAGATGGTGTCACAGTAGCTCTTCATATAGGTCAACCATGTACTACTCCAGGAGAAGCCAACTACACAAGGCTTATCCCTAACACCGTCAACCTTGACGACGTCGTTCATGGAAAATATTGGATCCCAACCCCAGCTCAGATCCTCATTGGACCCACACAATTCTCTTGCAGTGTCTGCGACAAAAAGTTCACTAGATTCAACAACATGCAGGTTTGCCTTCCCCTGTGATAACAGAGTCATGGTTCTAGGGTTACAAACTTTGGTCTATTTCTTCATTTTTCCCTTCATCTCTTCCTCTTTAGTTTTCTACTTCTTTGTTTTCAGTTCCACTTGATTTTTGGCACAATGTTCTTGGCTCAAGCTGGATTATAATATCGAGAGGAAAATGTCAAACGTTTCTTTTCTTGAGACTACGGAAAATTTAACTCAGACAAACCCATTCCAACAAACAGCATCAACCGAAAAAAAAGATCATCTATGTTTTAAACTAATTGAAACATTTCCTGCTTGAAAATTTTGATCTCTGGGATTATGCACACATAGCAACCAGGTTAAAATCACAACATTTACAACAAAATCGCACTAAGGTCTATCTGAACATGATTGAGCTTGAGTAACAAAAAAAAATTAAGAATATAGTTCAAGGCTTAGCAAATTCCAGAGAAAAAGTAAAACAAAACCAAATTCAGTACACCATATATATACAAATATATATTGGTACTGTATTTTATGCTGCTCTTCTTGTTCTAGTTAAGACTTTGGTTTATCTTTTGTAATTCATGTCCTAGATGCATATGTGGGGGCATGGGTCGCAGTATCGAAAGGGGCCAGAGTCACTAAGAGGGACAAAACCTTCCTCCTCAATGCTGAGACTACCTTGTTACTGCTGTGCTGAGGGTTGCAAGAACAACATTGAGCACCCAAGATCAAAGCCATTAAAGGACTTCAGAACGCTCCAGACACATTACAAAAGAAAGCACGGGGACAAGCCATTCGGGTGTCCAAAATGCGGCAAGTCCTTTGCCGTCCGAGGAGACTGGAGGACTCACGAGAAGAATTGTGGGAAACTCTGGTTTTGTACGTGTGGCTCGGATTTCAAGCACAAAAGGTCGCTAAAGGACCATGTTCGTGCCTTTGGAAATGGTCATTTGCCACATATTGATGATCATGACCTGTATGAAGTTGAAGAAGATGGCATTAATGACGATGATGAGCATAGAAGTGGAGGACCTCACGGTTGTTCCGTAATGTTTTGATAGACATGAATGAATCTCTGTCTGGATTTGTTAGCAATTAACAGTAGCAACCCTTTTGGTTCTGTAAGTGCGTTTGTACTGCGTGTGGAGATAGGAAAAAGACAAACAGTACAATGAAAGCCCATGTTTCCTATGCATTAAGGGTGGAAGTGCTAGTTCGATTAATTATCTAATTAAAATTTTACTTTCCGTTGTCCATTGTCTCCGATTTATATGGTAAATGCTTCTTGCTATGAAAATGAAATTTGCCGTTTTTTTTACGCGCAAGCAGCTAGTCATTATAATAATTTATGACCTACACAAAGAAAAAAAGACTTTCCATTACCTGCCGTGATTAGCACATGAAAGATCAATTTCTATGATGCTAGATTCGGCTGCCACATGATGATTACTAGTTTTCATGATAATTGGTTTCTAAGTATAACGCGCAAAAACTTCATTTAGTTAGCATAAGGCTGTGACTAGCTTATGCTTTCTAGTTGGTCGTAGACAAAGATAGAGTATCTATACGTAGATGATGCCCAAGACAACCGAAGAGTAAGGTTAAAAGAAGCAACCACAACAAATGCTCTTAACGCAATAAGTGCAATCACAATACGGAATATGCGAATAAGCTTATACGTCGCTCCAGAGTTAAATGTTGAAGATCGTGCATCAAAACAAGTTATATTTGACTAATTAATGACAAGTTTTAATTGTAATGCACAAGATGCCGAGAGTGATGATATATGATGCACAATCCACTGCTCTCTTCCTCCGTAATAACCTAATTTTCATTTTGCGGTCCAAAACATCGCGGTTTTAACACATTTATGGAATGCTACATGACTAGGGTTTAGAGCTCCAAATATGTTAGTACTTTAGAAGGTTACTCACATGGCTTCTGAACCGTGATGAATATACGTGAGAGAGAGAGAGAGAGAGAGCATGGTGAAGGGAGATGGTCGAGTTAATTCAGTGACTGCGAAGTAACAGGAGACACGTCACATGCAGACGTGTACAGTAGAGCATCAGTCTCTCAGATTTTCACTGTTCATACAGCTTTTGCATATGGGCCATAGATATCGGGGTCTCGCTCTATCTCTCCCCCTTCTCTGTGCCCAGGCTGAGTCTGAGTCTGTGTTGTGCCTGAGAAGTTGTGACTAATACTACTAACACTTTGATCGAGTTCTTTGTGTCAGAAGGTAAACAATGGACCACTGAACGTTTCTGTTTCTGGGGTTTCACCCAAAACGTTCCCCTTTTTCCTTTCCAGGCCAACAATAAACACTCGCCACCATTACATGTTTCAGAAGCCTGTTCTCTCTCTCTCTCTCTCTCTCTCTCTCTCTCTCTGTGCCAATTCTGCATGGATGGACGTGTCTTTGATTTCTCCTCGTTTCACCGGCTCTGTGCATTCTTATCATCATCATGGCGTTTGCTTTTTTGTGTCATCTTTTCGTCTGTCTCATCCCCCGTTTGTGTATGCTACCATGCACTCGTGTGTGCACCCCTTGCATCAACCTTTTCCTTGTTATTGTCTACTGCCAATGCAAGGATGGTTTGTGATATAGTTAAAAATACGCCTCCGATCTACAGACGATACGTGTCAGTTATGACCCATAATTCAAGCTGGCTTATTGCTGATTAGACCGTTGCTGGCTTATTGCTGATTAAGCAGTTGCCTTATCAGTCACCAATCAGAATCCTAAACAGGCTCTAACTCTATCAGTCAGACATGTGATCCTCTAGGATCTCAATTCGATTCTGATTAGATTTGGGGAAGACCTAATTCTATTAGGGCTCTCCTTCCTACTACTGTATATATAAAGGGGTCTAACTCCTTAGGTATAGACAATTACACACACAATTACACATTGTGTCTTACTGCTTTTTCAGAGTTCTACATTGTTAACCATCTCTGACTTAAGTATTAGAGCGTTCCCCCGCTGGAACCCCACCCGGCCGTTACTCTGTGTTCTCTTTTGCAGGCTTATCTCTGGTGTAGTTCTTGATCCAGTTTTTAGCTGTAACAGTTTGGATGGCTCAAATCATCCATTGGCTTTTGCAAATTAAAGTAGGAACGTATGATCTAAAAACGAAAGCCACCATAAACACCGGATAATTAAGTGCATGTTCCAAATTACCCTAGCCAAATAGTTTGATCCAAAGTTTACTCGCTATTGTTGAAATATCACGTTAAGATACTTGAGACTTAGAAGGGAAACATGGGAATGACTTGTGTGCCTGCATTGCACGTGAAAATGGCATCAGAGCTTACGATAATTGAAGCTAGTTTAGTTTTGAGTATCCTTCCAAAAATGATTTCACTTTTATCTTGTGTATTTAGGCCCGTTAGATAATATTAGATAAATCTAAACTAAGTTAATTTTTAGATAAGAAGTGATTATTTATCTTTTGAGATAATATTGTTACATTGAGATATTATTACATTTGAATTATCATCTCCACCTATATAAAAGTGCTTGTACCCTATCAACTAACAATGTGAATGGAATCCTATCTTATTTTCAATACAGTATCTAGAACAGAACAATCCTTATTTTGAGAAACTGTACTTTGGGAGTCCTCTAATTAAGTGCTTTTACATTGAAGGCCTTATGCCGTTCGCATGGCGACATATATGTTTTTATTTCTTTTCTGCTATTTGTGCTTATCTAGGTGCAATAAGTTATGTTTGTTATTTCTAAGTTTTTTGTTTGGTCTAATTAATTATTTGGCTCTAAAAGAGTTCAACCCCAAAAATATCTTCGCCAACTATGTTTAAACTGTAATGCCCCGGATTTTTTGCTACTTGCGTAAGTAATAATCTAAAGATTATACCGATTTTGGATTAAGTATTAGACCTTAAAGAACTTTCTTGGACTCCTTGTAGCGACGAATTTCTAGCTTTATATATATATATATATATATATATATATATGAAGCTGATCCGTTGAGAGCGCTAGCAAAATAGGATAAGTTGCAAACGCGATCTGGCCGTCCATCCCAAAAGATGGACGGCCCAGATCTTTTTTTTTGCATTTTTTAAAGTATGTCCGCTACATTATGTAGCGGACAATTTTTTGCGTTTTTTTGACAATAATACCCTCGGAGTCCGTCCGCTACATTATGTAGCGGACAAGTTTTCAGACATTTTTTCTCTTTCTGTTATTAATGTTTCTGTCATTAATGTTTTGAGAATGACAGAGTCCTTTACGTCCGCTACATAATGTAGCGGATAAGTAGACAGTATATTTTTTTCTATGTGCCCATCCGCTAAATAATGTAGCGGACTTGCGAGACAGACTTTTTCTGACTATCTCTTTCTCTGTCCTTTCTTTCTTCTTTCTGTTCTGACACACTCTCTCCCTCTCCCATCAATTTTCAGACTATCTCTCTTTCTCTCTCTCTCTCTCTTGCTGTCCCCACTCCACTCCCCCATTCCTCCTTTGCTTCTTCTTCAATCAAATAAATTCACCTGCTTCTTCAAGCGAATAAATTCACCTGCTCTCTTTCTCTCTCTCTCTCTCTCTCTCTTGTCCCCACTGCACTCCCCCATTCCTCATTTGCTTCTTCTTCAATCAAATAAATTCACCTGCTTCTTCAAGCGAATAAATTCACCTGCTCTCTTTCTCTCTCTCTCTCTCTCTCTCTCTCTCTCTCTCTTGCTGTCCCCACTCTACTCGGGCTTCGAGCTCGACGAATCGGACGTGTGGAGCTCGGTCGGCGGCGGCGTCGTCTCGTCGGACTACAGGAAACCGATGGTGAGTTCGAGGAAGAAGTCGCTGGCGACGGCGAAGAGGGCTGAGGTGGTGGTCGGGGGGACGGCGTCGACGCTGCCGGTGAACATACCGGACTGGGTGAGTCCTCTCTTGCTGTCCCCACTCCACTCGGGCTTCGAGCTCGACGAATCGGACGTGTGGAGCTCGGTCGGCGGCGGCGTCGTCTCGCTGGACTATAGGAAACCGGTGGTGAGTTCGAGGAAGAAGCCGCTGGCGGCGGAAAAGAGGGCTGAGGCGGTGTTCGGGGGGACGGCATCGTCGCTGCCGGTGAACATACCGGATTGGGTGAATCCTTTCTGATTCTCTAAATACATGTGAATCCTTATATGAGGATGAGTCGTGATTATGTGATCAATGGGCCATCTGATAGATTTGGCCATCAGAGAAACATCTAACCAGGATTTTGGAGTCACGCTTGACATATTTGACAGAAAATAAGAACTTCAAAGTCCCAATCAGTTCACCAAGTACCAGTTTAGGCTGAGGATCTGAGAGAAAAGAAAAGGAAAGAAGAGAGAGAAAGGACAAGAGAAAGTGAGAAATTGACGTGAAATGTGTCAGAAAATTAATGAGAAATGAGAGAGAAGGAGAGAAAAATATACTGTCTACTTGTCCGCTACATTATGTAGCGGACGTAAAGGACTCTGTCGTTCTCAGAACATTAATGACAGAAACATTAATGACAGAAAGAGAAAAAATGTCTGAAAACTTGTCCGCTACATAATGTAGCGGACGGACTCGGAGGGTATTATTGTCAAAAAAACGCAAAAAATTATCCGCTACATAATGTAGCGGACATACTTAAAAAAATGCAAAAAAAAGATCTGGGCCGTCTATCTTTCGGGATGGACGGCCAGATCGCGTTTGCAACTTATCCTATTTTGCTAGCGTTCTCAACGGATCAGCTCCCATATATATATATATATATATATATATATATATATATATATATATATATATATATATATATATATATATATATATATATATGGGAGCTGATCCGTTGATAGCGCTAGCAAAATGGGGTATTTTGCTAGCGCGATCTGACCGTTCATCCTGAAAGATGGACGGTCCAGATCGCGCCTTTTTCCAAAACTGATCCCCGTCCGCCATACAGTCTAGCGGACGCCTTTTTACCTTTTTGCCCTCCTCCCATGTCCGCGAGACTGTCTCGCGGACTCCTTTCTGTTCCTGACATGTGTCAGGAAAAAGGCGTCCGCGAGTCAGCGGACGCCCTCTAGGCTGACACATGTCAGGACCTGTCCCGTCGGTCGCCTATAAAGTCTCCTGTCAGAGCCCCGAGAACTGTCCCGTCGGTCGCCTAGAAAGTCTCCCTAATTCTCGGCTCTTTCAGCAAAATTTTTGCGGGCTTTCAGATTCACTTGCTTCTATTTTCAGCACCTTTCAAGCTTCGAGTAACACTTGGTTCAAGCATCACTCAAGCAAGGTAAGTTTGTGATCTTGCTACCGTCTATCTTAGTAATTTTAATTTGTTATGTTCAGTAAATATATAATTAGCAAAATGGAAGACACTTTTGAGATTATGTATATGGTATCCTAAATCGGTCTAATCGTCAAGATAATTTTGAGATAATAAGCGTATTCTATTTCTACATAGGTCTTTTTCACAATGTCTGATTTCGTGTCGAGCTCCAGCACCCCCGTAGATGCTAGTGATCCGTATCTAGGACGAACCTTTCAAACGTTAGAAGAAGCTGGAGAATGTTTTTGAGCTTATTCATTGAGGGTTGGTTTTGGCATTAGAATAAAAACTACAAGAATAAGCAGCGTATCGAAAAGGATATGCTCTCGCTTATACGAGTGTCATAGGGGCAGAAACCCAGTGCAAAATGAGACACGCGTAGGCAATGATGACAGTGATGATGACGAAATAGGGTATGCGGGGAGAAGACGGGATTGCTTTGCGCGCACGAATTGCCAGGTCAAGATGTTCGTAAGCTATAAAGCCAAACAAGATCATTGACTTATTACCAGCCTTGAACTGGCACACAATCACCCGTTAGTAACCCCTTCTAAGGTGAGTCAGATACATCAACACAAGAAGATGGGTAAGGTCGCGAGGAGCCTAATTCACACAATGAACGATGCGCGGCTAGGACCTACCGACATGATTAATGTTCTTGCTGAACAGGCTGGGGGAATTCAAAATTTAAACTTTAACACGACAGACGTTCGTAACGCGGTCCGAACCCATAGACGAGCCGCGTATGACCTCAATGATGCGCAAGCGACAATGAGCCTATTGAAACGGATGCAGATGGAGGACCCGCAGTTTACCTTCGACTATAAACTTGACGACGAGCATCGAGTTAGCACAATTTTTTGGGTCGACGGTCGTTCGAGGCTAGCTTATAAGCATTTTGGGGATGTCGTGACTTTCGACACCACATACCGTACCAACAAGTACTCGATGCCATTCGCTCATTTCATGGGGGTCAATCATCATTATCACTCCATCCTGTTCGGGTTTGCCTTGTTAAGGGACGAGAGTGAGAGTTCTTTTGAATGGTTGTTTAGGGTGTGGCTGGAAGCAATGAACTTCAAAGCACCGACTATTATCATCACCGATCAAGATTTGGCAATGAAGAAGGCTATTGCTACCGTCTTCCCAGACACTCGACACAACTTGTGCACTTGGCACATAAGCAACAAATACCCGGAACGTCTGCATCACATGTACGCAAAGTATTCAGACTTTAAACAGGATTTTGACAAATGCGTCCTCAAGTCATTAACGATTGAGGAATTCGAGGAGAGGTGGGAAAAGCTTGTTCGGGATTACTCATTGCAAGACAACGAGTGGCTCCAGCACTTGTACGGGCTCAAAGAGCAATGGATTGGCGTTTACACGAGAAGTCATTTTTCTGCGGGCATGAAAACGACGGGCAGGAGTGAATCTATGAATGCCACGTTCGATAGTTATGTGGGTACAGCTACCAATTTGAAGAGTTTCGTCACATCTGCACAAAAAGCGGTTGCGTCGTTGTTCGTGAAAGAAAGGGCTGCAGACTTTGCAACCACGTACATGCAAAGGAGAAGGTTGCTTGAGACCCCGCTGGAGCTGAACGGTGCCAAAGTCTATACGAAGGAGATCTTCCTGCTATACCAAGTAGAGCTGCAAAAATCGGGCCGATACAGTCTATACAAGGTGGCAGAAAAGTCGTCGCGTGAGTACAAGGTTTTTTGTTTTGGTTGACTTCTCTACGTCCGCTATACTATGTAGCGGACGGCCCCGCAGAATACCCACCTCTCCAACACTTGAGTTTTTTTTTTTTTGGTTCTCTACGTCCGCTATACTATGTAGCGGAGGGCCAGGCAGAAACACTGATTATCGAACACTTGGTTATTTTTTGAACACTTGCCCTGCAGATAGACAGATATCCAACACTTGGTTTCCCACCGTTAAATCATATCGGTCAATAAAATCAATCGCATTCAATAATTTTTTTTAAAAAAAGTGTTGTAACGTTACAATGTGAATTGGGGAACATCATCTCTCGCGGGAATGATGTTCCTTACACGGATTTACAATAAACCTAATAGCTCTAGGCCGGCCATTCATAATTTGCCAAGCAATCCTATACCTAAAGTCTTGTATGCATTCTTCGCTCCAGACAGTCTTCTTGAGGCTCTCAGACCGGCAAATGTAATCCATGTACATGCAGAGGAAGACGCCGCAGTCCGAGGAATTATGTTGCTTGGGCCTACTCCTCTTCAATTGGAAAATGAGGACCGGCCTGCGCGATACCTTCTCCCGACGCCTACCATTGACCAGGGCAGCAAAAAGATTCTGCGAGAAACATAATAAGCATTAAACATAGCTAGCAAAATAAGATTAATCAGTTTTATAATATGCAAGTTACAATAAGAAGGAAACATAATCTTACCATGGCATCCAACTAGCCTATGCCTCGGTACATATCAATCACAGGCATCACGTCGGTATCATCGTAGAGACTGTCGACGACTGAAACCGTGCTGTGTAATGGTTCGTAGCAAACCAAGTACCAGTGGGCATTCCCTAAAAAGGGGATTAGAAACACGCCGGCAACACTTGCGCTCACTGGACTATCACTGGACTATCCCTACCAAGTACCAGTGGGCATTCCCTGAGAACATCAAAAAATTATATTTATATCGTCAATTCAACAAAAATAAAACACAATAACGAAGACATGATTTATATGATATACCTATAATAGCGAGAGACATGCACATATGGCTTTGGAGTTGCGCCTCGTTGCCTTGTGCAATGCTCGGTACAGATACGAAAGAACCGCTGCACCCCAGGCATAATCCCCAACCTCCGACAGGTTACCCAACAACGGTAAATATTTCACGCTGACCGTGTTCTTCGACGTCGTTGGGAATAAAATTGCCCCCATCACCCACAAGAGGAAGGCCTTTGTGTACACCACAAGCTCACGGCCCGTATAGTTTTCCGGCAAAATCCCGTAGGTATCTACCAACCACTTCAACTTTATACCACCAGTGCTAAATTGATCCTGGGGTATCGAAGTGAAGAAGTCTCGCGCTGTTCTCTTATTCGTTGCGTCTGACGGAGGAGCAATTACCGGCTGCCCCGTCACCGGCAACCCCAAGATGAACCCTACATCTTCTAGGGTAATCGTCATCTCTCCGAGCGGGAAGTGAAACGTATTCGTTTCACTTCTCAACCTCTCAACAAGGGCACCTATCAAGGCCCGGTCAAGCTGTTGAAAGATCTGCCCATGCGTGAAAATCCCAAACCCAATTCCACGCAGTATCCTTTTCTGGGACTTGTTCAATTTCCATCTCGTGAACTCGCGAGATACTTCTACGGTGGTGAGAAGTTCTCTTTCCTACGAATTATTAATAAATACAATTTAAGCAAAATGAACGGTAAAATAACGTTCGTAATAATAAGAAAGTTGATAAATAATGTATCTTACTCCACCATCCCATATGAGCGTACTGATATGGTTGGCTTGGTCGTATAACACGGATGGATCTTCTGGTCCAGGGATAAATTTCATTTTTTGCAACTGAAACTATGGAATCGGATTTTATAAACGCTAGCACATGAACAAATACATACATATATAAATCCTTATCATCGCTAGCACATGCTCAATGCATAATCAAAACTA
This sequence comes from Escallonia herrerae, assembly GCA_033070095.1. Lineage (NCBI taxonomy): Eukaryota > Viridiplantae > Streptophyta > Magnoliopsida > Escalloniales > Escalloniaceae > Escallonia > Escallonia herrerae. The sequence goes on from JAVXUP010000037.1 coordinate 235,485, forward strand.
CGCATAAAACGCAATATTGATCACAACTATAGATTAGAAACATGTAAAGGATTGATTTTGTGAACTTACGTGATTTATTAGGGTATTAAAGCTGCTCTTATGAAGAAATTGCGCAGATCTGCTTGCAAACGCCGCTGGGAATATTTGTGAGTAAGAAGAACGGAGAAGAGTGTCGAAGTTATAGGACTTTCTTTTGGGTTTGAATATATATATTTGTTGTCCGCTGGACAATATATATTTGCCGTCCACTATATAGTATCGCGGACGATAGACTTTTGGTTGTTTTGATTGTTTTCTCTACGTCCGCTATACTATGTAGCGGACGGCCCCGCAGAATTTTTTTGGTTGTCTTCTCTACGTCCGCTATACTATGTAGCGGACGGTCCCGCAGAATATCCACCTCTCCAACACTAAGTTTTTTTTTCTTTTGGTTCTCTACGTCCGCTATACTATGTAGCGGACGGCCCCGCAGAATACCCACCTCTCCAACACTTAGTTTTTTCTTTTGGTTGTGTTCTCTACGTCCGCTATACTATATAGCGGACGGCCCCGCAGACGCTGATAGACTGTCCGCTATATAGTATTGCGGTTATACATACCGCAGAAAATGGTTGGCACGGACCAGACATTTAGTTCCGACCTTCCCGAACCCCGGCCTAGGCGGAGGCCTTATATCCGCTATATATATATAGAGCTATACAATGTAGCGTAATGTAATAAATTGGAATAAATTGGCGCCCGTAATGCAGTTTTAATAAATTGAAATAAATTGGCCCCAAAGACTTGTTTTAGCGACATAGTAGGTTAATGCTATTTTAATAAACTGACGCCCGAAGACTTGTTTTAGCGACGGAATCAACAATCTCAATTTTTCCAAAAAATAATGTACGATTCACAATCAACGATCTCAATATATCAAGGCAACAAAAAAAGGCACAATTAAGCAAGAAAAAATTTGGAAACATAATAAACAAGAACATAAATTTTTTTATTATAATAAACTATGGTTCACAAATGGGGTACGAAAGCTTTTCACAAGCGCTCCGATCAAGGATTACAACTTGAAAATCCCACCACCCAAGGTGTTCGAACACTACAAAGTCCCCGAGTTCAAGGCCATGCTGGCGCACGAAGACGTTCCAACCCTCTGCGAATTCCTTTTTTTGGGATCGGCCGAGCTTCAGCTTGATTATGCCTAGGGAGCCGCAACTCTTGAGTACTTGTACTGAGCATTGGTTTGTGAACTTACGTGATTGATTCGTCGATTAAAGGATTTCTTGAGAAGAAATTCCGTCCGTATTATACGACCAAGCAAACCATATCAGTACGCTCATATGGGATGGTGGAGTAAGATACTTATTTTATCAACTTTGTTATTCTTGGGAACGTTGTATATCGTTTATTTTGCTTAAATTGTATTTATTAATTCGTAGGAAAGAGCACTTCTCAACACGGTAGAAGTATCCGATAATTTAAAGCATGAAAATTGAACAGAACCCAGAAAAGATTACTGCGTGGGATTGGGTTTGAGATTTTCACGCATGGGCAGATCTTTCAACAACTTGACCGGCACTTAATAGGTGCCCTTGTTGAAAGGTGGAGAAGTGAAACGAATACGTTTCACTTCCCTCTCGGAGAGCTGACAATTACCCTAGAAGATGTAGGGTTCATCTTAGGGTTACCGGTGACGGGACGGCCGGTAATAGCTCCTCCGTCGGAAGCAACGAATAAGAGGACCGCTAGGGACTTCTTTACTTCGATACCCCAGGATCAATTTAGCACTGGTGGTATCAAGTTGAAGTGGTTGGTAGATACCTACAAGGTTCTGCCGGATAACTACACGGATCAGATGCTTGTGCTGTACACACAAGCTTTCCTCTTGTGGGTGATGGGGGCAATTCTGTTCCCAACAACGTCGAAGAATACCGTCAGCGTCAAATATTTACCGTTGTTGGGTAACCTGCTGGAGGTTGGGGATTATGCCTGGGGAGCCACAACTCTTGCGTACCTGTACCGAGCATTGCACAAGGCAACGAGGCCCGACTCCAAAGTATATGTGCGTGTCTCTCGCTATTGCAGGTATATCATACAATTCTTGATTACGTGCTCATTTCTTTTTTTTTTTGGTTGAATCGACAATAAAATTTGATGATACTTTATTTAATTTGTCTTTGCTCTCAGGTGTGGTCTTATGAACACCTTGCTACCGGCGCACCCAGGCGTAGGGACGGAACCGATAATGTGTGGCCTCGGTTGTGCGCCTGGGAGTACAGCCGGAAGGACAGCCACTACCTGAGGAGAGACGATCCCCATCACAACATTACGTACTATCGGGGGGAGCTCGACTCGTTATCTCCTGGCCAGATGCGATGGGCACCGTACAAACATTTGGCGCGACGGGTGGGAGAGTCGTTCGTCTTCACGCTCTCCGGGTTGCAACGCACACCCCTGATCCACTTCGAGGTCGCAGAGTGGCAGCTGCCAGATCGCGCTATGTGCCATTTTGAGTGCCTGCAGGGGTTGCCAGCCGGCGCGCCGGATATGAGGCTTAACAGGAACCCACCGGGTGTTGGACGGTTTGGCAAGGCAAATGCGCACGACTTGTGCGCACGAGAAATTGAAGTTTGGAATTCCTGGCAGGACACGCTGGCGGCCATTGTGTCGGAGCCTGACCCCGTGATCAGCATCGAACAGTACAATAGGTGGTACTACCGCATCACCCGGAGGAGAGTAGCTCCAGTAAGGTTTGAACGCGGGGAGAAGTACCACCCTAGGGGTCAGATCGATGAGCACATGGCATACAATCTGGTAAGTTGGCCAACCAGTGCCTTATATTGAACTTGATGATTCTAACTGTGTATGAAGTTACTTATTTATTATCTCTCTGGATGTAGGTTAATGCCTCGTTCGCCTTCTTCCAGAAGTTGAGCGAGCGGAAGGATTTGGTGGATGCAATGGGCGAGGAGCTTCGCCAACAGGCTGAAGCGTTGGCGTATGGCTGCGGGAATTTTTTGCACCAAGCATCGGGCCAGCCTTCCGGCATCAGCCCCCATATGTGAGCGAGGATACACCGATCCCTCGGGACAGACTTCGGGAGTGAGCCAGGGATATGGTGGTCCCTCTGTATCGGGAATGGGTGGTGATTGGGGACCGCCAAGCACCATGGGCCAGGCTCAAGCACCGTGGGAAGACTACAGTGCGCCCTCCTTCTCTTTGCTATTGGACTCGAAACCCCAACCCGTCTCTCAGAGTCAAGTCACGCAAGACTGGGGTTTCGGACACATCAGTCTGTCGGAGACACTGCCCATTGTCCCGTGGGCAGGACCATCTATTGCCGAAGGAGGGCAATATCCCCCGGTCGACCCCCCCGAAGGAGTGCAATATCCCCCTGTCGACCCCCGAGGGCAATATCGCAAAGGGCATCCAGTGAAGCCCCTAAAGCCGCATAAATGCCAAATAATCAGAGAGCGTTATTTTAGCGGCTTCCCCCGGAACAAAGCGTTGTATAGTGTGAATCATCCGGAGGGCATGGATTACACTTGCGAGTGGGGAGAAATGGCCTCCCTGGCTCCGGGGAGTTGGTTAGACAACGGTGTCATCTCCACATACGTGGAGATTCTGAAGGAAAGGGGTCGGGAGTGGCTGAACGGGTATCCGGCTATTTTTTTGGTGGATGCCTTTTTTCATAGCCTCCTAGTGTCTGAATGGCAGGAGTGGGTCGAGCAAAGGCAGAAGAAAAAGTTGAGCCAGTGGAGACCGTCCGCTAACCTACGAGCGTATCTTACTAGGGATAGTCCAGTGAGCGCAAGTGTTGCCGACGTGTTTCTAATCCCATTTTTAGGGAAAAGCCACTGGTACTTGGTTTGCTATGAACCGAAAGAGAAAGTCGTATCGGTGATCGACAGTCTCCACGACGATACCACCCACATGCCTGTGCTGCAGATGTACAAAGCCCAGTTGGACTCAATGGTAATATTACGATTGTTGTTTAACAGTTATTGTAACTTGGCATAAATGTTAACTCGTGTCTTATGCCGTTTTGTGTTTCTCGCAGAATATATTTTGTGCAATGGTCAATGGTATCCGTGGTAACCCTGTACCGGCGCGGCCAAAGCTCGATTTGCGATTGAAGAAGAGGAGGCCCAAGCAACGTAACACTTCGGACTGCGGCGTCTTCCTTTGCATGTACATGGATTACATTTGTCGGTCTGAGAGCCTCAAGGCGGCCGTCTGGAGCCAAGCAGAAGTAGACACCTTTAGATATAGAATAACTTGGCAAATTATGAAAGGCCGGCCTAGAGCGGTTAGGTTTATTGTAAATCCGGCTAATGACGAGAATCCCCTCAACATGAGGACCCCAGTTGACATTGTACCATTACAATATTTTTTAATAAACCATGATTATTTAGAAAGCTCTCATTGGTGTGATTTGATTTGTGTTGAAGATTATTGATTGATTGATTTGTCTGATTTGCGTTGAAGATGATTGATTGATTTGAGTTGGTTTTTTGGCTCTCATTGAGAAGGATTGAAAGGTGGATTGAGAATGATGAAAGGTGGAAAACAAAATGTGTAGCGGACAGTAGGGAAGTGCAAAAAATTTTCAAGTGTTGGAGATTAGAGTTTATGCTGCGCCGTCCGCCATACAGTGTAGCGGATAGTGGGGGCAATATAGGTGCAAAAATTTTTCAAGTGTTGGGGTTCAGAGTTTCTGCTGCGCCGTCCGCTACACAATGTGGCGGATACTCAGGGAAGTGAAAAAATTTTCTAAGTTTGGGGCTTAGACTTCCTGCTGCGCCTTCAGCTACACAATGTGGCGGACACTCGGGGAAGTGAAAAAATTTTCTAAGTTTTGGGGTTTAGAGTTTTTGCTGTGCCGTCCGCTACACAATGTAGCGGACACTGGGGGAGGTGAAAATTTTTTTTAAGTGTTGGGGTTTAGAGTTTCTGCTGTGACGTCCGCTACACAATATAGTGGACACTGGGGGAGGTGAAAATTTTTTTTAAGTGTTGGGTTAAAAGTTTCTGCTACGCCGTCCGCTACACAATGTGGCGGACACTAGGGGAAGTGAAAAATTTTTCAAAGTGTTGGGGTTTAGACATTCTACTGCGCCGTCTGCTATACAATGTAGCGGACACAAGGGGTAGTGAAAAGATTTTCTTAGTGTTGGAGTTTAGAGCGGACAATGGGGTACTCCAGGTGCAAAAAAGTGTAAAAAATTTGGAAGTTGTGCGTCGTTCGCTACACAGTGTAGCGAACAGCTGTCCGCTATACAATGTAGCGGACAATTGGGCAAAAAAAAAATTTTAGTTGCTGGTATTTTTAGCTGTTGGTCAGACTTTGTTCGAGTTGGTAGTTTCTGGCAATGGAATAAGTGCTTTAGCAGCGGATTAAACAATCTCAACATTCTCAAGCGTATGATATTCCATCAAAAATTTGACACCCTCAAATCATCAATTGACCATCACAATTCTCAAATGCACAATTAAGAACCTAAAATTATCAGACACAAATTTATTAACACAAATTTAGGGTTCAACATTGGGGGAAAACTTTTTCACAGATGCTTTGATCAAACACGGATACTTGAAACCTAAATAGCCCCTTGTGTTCAAAGATTACAAACTCCCCTTCATTGAGGTCGTGCTGCTAGCAGAAATTACTCCAATCCTCTGCAAAATAAAGTTGCTCTTGGCCGCGCTTCTTCTTAATTTTAACAAGCCATGACCCCTTGCTGCTGGTTAAAGTTGCTTCGACCCAAGTGGCTTCGTGCCAAAGTGTGGTAAGCAATCTGCAGAAGGCTACCGGTATGGCCTATCACATTCATCATAAGACAGGTAAGTTTTTAAGCAAAGATAAAATTAACACACGAAAACACAGAGTAAGAGGGATGCCTACAAGTTCGGTATGAAAACCAGGCACCATGACCTTGAAGAAGTGCCTGTTCACCGAAGTAGAAGCCATGCGGATGGTCGCCGTAGAGGGGGTCGCGGGTGGGTGAGACGTTGGAGATAGAGAGAGAGAGGAGAGAGAAACGGGTGGAGAAAGAGAGGCCGTTCTGATTGGTGTTTAATAGGAGTTTGATGTCCGCTACATTGTAGCGGACGAAGGCATACCAATAGTTTTATGTCCGCTATATTATGCCGCGGACACTTTACAACCCAATAATGTTGGTCTTTGGTGCGCCGTCCGCTACATAGTGTAGCAGACGGGGCAAGCCAAAAATTTTTTTTAAGTTAATCTGTGAATGGGTCCATCAGAAATAACCTTCCAGTCTTCAGTTAGAAGATAATCTCATCAAATATTACGTATTATTACAAATGTCAAACAATCTTGATGGCTTATACAAAAAAAACTAAAGGTCCACTGCAGCTGCTTCTTCCTCATCTTCTTCCTCGTCTTGCAAAACCCCTGGACTTATCCCCAGTGCCTTGTAATGGTTCCGCTTGTCATGGTCGGTCATTTTGTTGCACAATGCACACCTTCTCATCAGCTTTTTAGGTTGAGTTGCCTGTTCAATAGAGCTCTTCATCCGCGTAGATCTCTTGCGTCCTTTCGTCTGCGATATAATTGGGTCCAAAGGCCGGATATCATTGTCGTCTTCCTCCCCCGGCTCGTCATCTTCTGATCCTGTTGTAGGCTCAGTGTCAACCGCATTGCTGACTGAAGCTGCTTCCAACTGGTCGACGATGGGCTCTTGCTGCTGAGCTACCTCGAGGAGATGTTTATATCCGGCCATTGTAGCAGCACCTTTTACGGACAAACGGGTGAACATTGTCACCAGATGATTATACCGCAACGTCTCTGATTCTTCAAAGTCAGTATACGGGTGCTCCGGAAAGGCAATGGTACCGTGCAACCTGTTTGCACCTTTCGTCCACCGTGGCAAGACATATTTATCGGGAATTGTCCTGATATTCTTCTGGGTGAAAAACCGCAGAACGTGTCTACACAGGATGCCGTGGAACTCAAACTTCTTGCAAACACATGTCACCGAATCCGTCAATGTGTCATGGCTCACCGTATAAATTCTGCGCAGCTTCTCAGGGACGAGGTCATTCACGAGCGAATAAACCTTGTACTCACGCGTAGACATTTCTGCCACCTTGTTTATACTGTATCGTCCCGATTTTCGCAGCTCTACTTGGTATAGCAAGAAGATCTCCTTCGTATAGACTTTGGCACCGTTCAGCTCCAGCGGGGTCTCGAGCAACCTTCTCCTTTGTTTGTACGTTGTTGCAAAGTCGGCAGCCCTTTCTTTTACGAACAACGAAGCTACCGCTTTTTGTGCGGATGCAACGAAAGTCTTCAAATTGGTAGTTGTACCCACATAACTATCGAACGTGGCATTCATAGATTCACTCATGCCCGTCATTTTCATGCCCGCTGAAAAATACCTCCTCGTGTAAACGCCAATCCATTGCTCTTTGCGCTCGTACAAGTGCTGGAGCCACTCGTTGTCTTGCAATGAGTAATCCCGAACAAGCTTTTCCCACCTCTCCTCGAATTCCTCAATCGTTAACGACTTGGTAACGCACTTGTCAAAATCCTGTTTAAAGTCTGGATACTTTGCGTACACGTGATGCAGACGTTCTGGGTATTTGTTGCTTATGTGCCAAGTGCACAAGTTGTGCCGAGTGTCTGGGAAGACGGTCGCAATAGCCTTCTTCATTGCCAAATCTTGATCGGTGATGATCACTTTGGGTGCTTTGAAGTTCATTGCTTCCAGCCACGTCCTAAACAACCATACAAAAGAACCCTCGCTCTCGTCCCTTAACAAGGCGAACCCGAACAGGATGGAGTGATAATGATGATTGACGCCGGTGAAAGGAGCGAACGGCATCGAGTACTTGTTGGTACGGTATGTGGTGTCGAAAGTCACGACATCCCCAAAATGCTTATAAGCTAGCCTCGAACGACCGTCGACCCAAAAAATTGTACTAACTCGATGCTCGTCGTCAAGTTTATAATCGAAGGTAAACTGCGGGTCCTCCATCTGCATCCGTTTCAATAGGCTCATTGTCGATTGCGCATCATTGAGGTCATACGCGGCTCGTCTATGGGTTCGGACCGCGTTACGAACGTCTGTCGTGTTAAAGTTTAAATTTTGAATTCCCCCAGCCTGTTCAGCAAGAACATTAACAATCTCAGTAGGTCCAATTCGCGCATTGCTCATTGTGTGAATTAGGCTCCTCGCGACCTTACCCATCTTCTTGTGTTGATGCATCTGACTCACCTTAGAAGGAGTTACTAACGGGTGATTGTGTGCCAGTTCCAGGCTGGTAATAAGCCAATGATCTTGATTGGGTTTGTAGCTTACGAACATCTTGACCTGGCAATTTGTGCGCTCAAAGCAGTCCCGTCTTCTACGCGAATATCCTATTTCATCATCACTGTCATCATTGCCTACGCGTGTCTCATTTTGCAATGGGTTTCTGCCCCTATGACACTCGTATAAGCGAGAGCATATCTTTTTTGTTACGTTGCTTGTTCTTGTAGTCTTTATTCTAATGCCAAAACCAACCCTCAATGAATACGCTCGAAAACATTCTTCAGCTTCTTCCAACGTTTGAAATGTTCGTCCTAGATACGGATCACTAGCATCTACGGGGATGTTGGAGCTCGACACGAAATCAGACATTGTGAAACAAGACCTGTGTAGAAATAGACTACGCTTAACAATCAAATGACATTTCTAACTGAAAATATTACCTAAAAATTATCTTGGCGAATAGACCAATTTAGGATGACAAACATACCATATGCATAATCTCAAAAGTGTCTTCAAATTAACAATTATTAATTTATTGAACATAACAAATTAAAATTACTAAGATAAATAGACGAATTCATCATGCCAAAAAATCGAATTAAACTATAATGAATTTATTTAGAGTTAATAAATTACACCTTTTTTATGAACATCATGTCTAGAACATCACAAAAAATCTAGAGTATAACATCACATATTGATAAATACAGTGACAAATTTCTAGAACATAAAAAAAATCTATACATTTTTGTCCAAACAAAATAAATTTATATTTTACCAGTCAATCCATAAAGAAAACTTCACCATTCGCAAACTTACATTGCTTGAGTGAAGCTTGAAGCAAGTGTTACTCGAAGCTTGAAGGGAGCTGAAAATGGAAGCGAGTCCGAAGGAGAAGAAAATTGTAGCTGAAGGAGCTTGATGAAGTTTTTGGGAATAAAAGTACTATCCGCAATACTGTGTAGCGGCGCAATTTCCGACAACATTGACGTGTGTAGAAATGAAGGTACAGACCCATCTGGAAATGTGTCAGTTGTGTCAGGGCTGTCAATACTGTCCGCGATACTGTGTAGCGGCACAATTTTCGACAACATTGACGTGAGTAAAAATGAAAGTACATACCTGTCTGGAAATGTGTCAGGGCTGTCAGTCGTCCACTACACTGTCTAGCGGACGACTTTTTGGCTGTCAATGTGGGGCCAAGAAAGTGGTCCGCTACACAGTGTAGCGGACGGGGGAGCAGGGGCAAGATGGTAAAAAGGTTCGTCCGCTACACTATGTAGCGGACGACTGACAGCGCAGCAAAAATAAAGGATCTGGGCCGTCCATCCCGAAGGGATGGACGGCTAGATCGCGCTAGCAAGATCTCCTATTTTGCTAGCGCTCTCAAAGGATCAGCTATATATATATATATATATATATATATATATATATATATATATATATATATATATATATATATATATATATATATATATATATACACACACGAGAATTTATTCGCTATAATTTGATTCTCCAAAGATATGTTCGTCTTTGAACCTATGGTCGATCGTCATGTTTATTTGTGATATTAAGTTTTCACCAGTAGAAGGAAACAACCAAAATCATTTCTAAAGAATTGAGTCGAATGAAAACCTTTCAGTTGAATAAATGAGTTTGTGATCTTTTTTGTTAATATTAAGAAAATGGTTGGGAATAGTTCTAAAATTTTCAGTTGAATGAATCGTGGATTTATTCGAATCAAACTTGAAAGGTATTGATGTTTTGGAGTTACAGAAAGATTCAATCGAATGAAAAAGAGTTTTGCTTCGAATGAAAAGTATTTAAATTGAGAAGAGCAAGGACTGAAGTTATCCTTCGAATGAAAAGTTTTCAGTTGAAGTGTTCATTCAAAAGAAAAGTTTTTTATTGAAGTTTTCGGTCGAATAAAAAGTTTTCGGTTGAATGAAAGAGTTTTCATTCGAATGAAAACAATTTTTGGGTCGAATGGAAAACAAGTTTTGAAGAAACCATTGCACAACTGTCGGATTCAGTCGAAGGAACATTTTTTTCGGTGGAATGAAAAGTTTTCATTCGAATGAAAACTTAAATTTTGTTCCGTATAAATAGTTTTCTTATTTTCTTTCTAATCTTTTGGGGGTTCTCTATTTCAATATTTCATGTTTCTGTTTTTATTGCACTTGAAGTGTTTTCAAATAATTATTGATTTAAGGGATTGAGTTGATACTCACCCCTATGTTTATATTGAAATGCTGTGGTTTTCTTTAAAAACCCTTTTTAAAATTCTCATTTGATTGTATAAGGAAAATCATTTGAATCGTTCTATTTCTCCGTATTTATTTTCTTTCCTTTTTCCTGGGGAAGTTCAGGAGTTCTAAGGTGAAACTTAAGGATTTGTATTTTTCAAAGGCTTATTAAGGTAATGATTTACTTTTGAAATTTGAATCAGCGATGGACCAATTGTTCATGCAAGACCTTAGTTCGTTTTGAAATCTGAACTTTTTCCAAATTCAGTTAATTGATTTTTCTTCTCCCTTTGCTTTGAACTTGGTTATGAATAACTTGTTCTCAATGCTATGATTTGTGGAAATCAAATTCCGTCGAATTTGCTTGACCTCAGAATTTGCCATATTAATATCTTTGTTGCAGTGATTAATGGTTATCATTATTTCGTAAACTTTGGAAATTGTTTGACATGTCCGATATTTGATAACAGTTATTTTGAAATTTTTGTTTTGGTAGCTCTATGAGCCATGTCACAGTGTATGTGACTTATTTCCGGCTTACTCACGTGGATTGGAATGTGGGCTAGCTTAGCAGGAATTAAGTTAGAGATCGTGATCTTATTTTCTGAATTGGCCTCATGTTTCAGTATTTGATAACTTTCTGAATAGCTCTCTAGTGTCTGTCTTCGTACTCAGATCTATTTTAGCATTTGATATTTGGTCTGACCTTTGTTCAGTCGAAACTGGTGTGCCTTTGAAATCTTGTCTTTCAGATATAGTTTGACATTTGAAACTTGGTTATATGTCCGTTTCGTTGAAACTTTTGTGCTTCCAAAATTTTGCTTCTCAGATATTTTTGCTTTTGTTTGATTGATCCTTTGAGCGACCTTACTGGGCATTTGACTCATTCCCTTAATGTTTTTTCTTTCAGGTGATCAGTAAGTGTGATTTTGAATTTGAAGGGCTAGCTGTGTGACCAAGGGTTAGTTGCCTTATCTCAGAGTTAATATTGACATTTAAGTGTAACAACTAAGATAGGTTGATATTTTGTTTTAAATTTTGAAACTCGGTGTGGGAGAAATTTTTGAATTGTATAAAAGTTTTGGGCCACTATGTCAGATATTGATTTATTTTGGGATTTATTAGTGCGTGCTCTGACTGACTGTTTGGTAGACTTTTGATAATTAAAGGTTTTCTGATTCCGTTTATTTGACATTCACGCTCGGGAAATTAATAATTCAGGGCGTGACATTGATTTTTTGCTACTCCTCTACTACAACTATATAACCTATCGTACTTACGAAGATTGTCTCTCCAGCACACAATTTCTATCTCATTTTCTTTGTATATTCTTTCCAAATAAATGAGTTCTCTTTATAATTTTTAAATCTATTGACGATCTCGTTATTGTCAAAGAGCCATTCTTTACAAGCTCACACTTTTTTATGCTTTCGCGCTTCTTTTGTACATGTTCTCATCTGCTGACAACTTTTAGTACTATAGATAGACAATTGTCTTGCCTTTCATAGGGGTATCGATCATAATGGAGAGATGTCTTATGGTGGAGTTTCATCTACTATGGAGCAATCATGAGAAGCTTCATGCTAGACATCTGTTTTTCTTACTTTAACTTTGTGTTGATTTTTATAACTAAACACATTAAATTTCTATCCAGAAAATCATGTGTAATTTGAGGGAAAATGTTAGGTAATGATAGATCAATCTAGATTGAACCAAGTGTAACTTCTAAATAAGAACTAAAAAGTTATTTTTTAGATGATATTGTTAGATTGTGATTAGATTTTAATTTACATCTCTACCTATATATATATATATATATATATATATATATATATATATATATATATATATATATATATATATATATATATATGTGCCTGTAACAAAAGAAAATGTAAATGAAATCCTATTTTATATTTCTATATGCGCCTGATGACTGAGCCCTGCCTAGCAACGAAAACATGCAGATTGACGAGGGTTGCCGAGCATACAGTCCTTCTTCACTACAAGAAAAGACGTCTTTTGCGACGAATTTTTAGCGACGGAATAGATTCCGTCGCTAAAATGAGTTTTACCGACGGAAACATCCGTCAGTAAAACTCCGTCGTAAAATATTATTCAAGCGACAGAATAACTCCGTCGGTAAAAATAGACCTTCACCGACGGACTTTTAGCGACGGAGTGATTCCGTCGCTAAAAGTCTATTTAACTCTCAGATTTGGTTTTTTCTCTCACTGCTTCTCTCTTCGAAAATCCCAAAACCATTTCCGGCAATTGTGCCACCGCCGTTCTCACATCCTGCCCCACCTTCGGCGCCACTGAAAGCCTCGACACCGACGGTGACTTCCATCGACCCTGGCGGTGACCTCCCTCGACAACGACGATGACTTCCCTCGACGCCGGAGGTGACCTCCCTCGACACCGGCGACTCCCATCAGGTAATTTTTTTTTATAGTGTTTAATATCACTACCCATTTTTTTCTTTTACTATGTTACAATTAAATGCCCTTTATGCTTCATCTTAAGCGTTTTTTTATTTATTTTCATCCTTCATCATAAACCTTGTTACTGACATAAGCCCATATATCAGTATTGACCATTAGCTTGTCAACCATTTTCGGTAGCAATCGCCGACAATCACTACGGCAAACTTCGATAGCCATCCCCCACCGACCATCGCTGCCATCCAACTCCAGCAGCCACCTTTGTCCGCTGCCTCTACCAACTAGAATAATGAAAATAATCTCATCCAAAAATATGACTAGTTTAAAACAAAATAAATTAAAAGCTAAAAAAGTTGACTCGTATTGTAATTGATCGGGTTAAGTGGCATTGGATCTAGATGGGATGGACGGGACGGGACGGAACTGGGCAAGGGACATTAAAATTAAGATGACGCAATATGGGGAGGGGGTGGTGGTTTGCGGCGCCCCATATTGTCTCCTTGATAAATAACAATCTTGCGACGCAAAGAGTAATTGAGATTACTAAGTATATAAGTATTATTTGACAAGTCAACTGAACGACATTATAAAGTTTAATCCCCCATTTTGAAATTTATGTGGAATTTCGTAAAACTTAGAAACATGTTGTTGCCACTTGCGCTCACATTATTACGGTAAGATTTTATGGTCCATGTACTTCAAGGCCCAGCACATCCGAAATGGACATATGGGGCTGAGCAACTTCCTTCGGCCCATCTTGTGTTGTATCCAAGAACCCAAAGTAGATGTGATAGTAATACTCTCACAATATCATCCTCAAATATTTATAAGGGAATAAACTATACATGAATATCTAAACCTATTTACTTAAGCTTCTATGCTAATATTGGGTCTGATTATACAAACCTTAAAATCAGGAGTGGATTCAGAAAGTCTAACCGGGGGGTGCCAAAAAATTATAAGAAAATTTAATAGCTAACATAAAAGATTTAAGAAGGTTCAAGTTCATATAAAGCATGAATAATCAAAAACACATTATAATTAGTGTTACTATTAAATACGTTAAATACAAATATACTGCCCAATTTGACTTCTAAATATATTTTCACTATGTATAATGATTTATTTAACTTGCTAATATTAGTCAACACTAAATTACTAATTTTGAAAAAAAGACGCTTAATTCTTACTATATAGATATAGTATTAATATGATTATTTATAGTATCAGTACAATTGTCACGTATAAGTTAACAAACTATAAAAATTTAAACTAAAAAAAAGAACTTACCTTAATCTATTCTTATTTTTTTTATAATCTGGAGATTTAGAATTTGGGATTTGAAAGAGTGAAGATAGAGCAAAAAGATGACAAAGACAAAGACTATAACAGTCGGCGACACAAAGAGTTAAAAACACAATAAAAAAATTTTAATAAATTAATATTAGAATATAGTGACATTTTTAGAAATATTTATATATTTTAAATATATTTATCTATTATCTAAGAAGCTATAAAAAAAATTCCACACTGGGGGTAGTATGCCGCCGCATAAAATCTTGTACAAGGACATGTTGTATCATGAAGTAATTGGATCCTAATTAATCAAATAGTTGCTTACAAACACTCAACACCTAGAGGAAAATATTGCACTAAAAGGATTTTTAAACTTTGCATTTTAATGCCATACATTCTATGATCATTATTGATAAAAGTTTCTCATGCACAATTTGAGTGGATGCCCATCCCAGGCCAGTGAAAATTTTCATGTACTTCTTTATTTTCCCACTTCTTTTAAGTGCTAGTATAGAGCATGTGCGTTGTACGTGGATGTAGTCGAAAATAACTTTTAAGGTAATTGTTAAAGTATATATTAGATTCCGTACCAAGCAATGAAGAAAACAGAATCGAAAATAATTAACAGAAAATAGAGGCACACAAGACACAAGATTTACGTTGTTCGCGAAAGCCTACTCCACGGTGGTATCAACGATTTCATTATATCTGGCTATGGTGATTACATATCTTAGTCCCTAAACAAACTCTCTAAAAGAATGGCAATTCTCTCTTGTACTTAAAACACAATACAAGACTACACATATATACTTAGAGATAAGGAGTAACTTTATCTAAATAATCAATGTTGGACAAGACTTATATACTTAGGACTAAGTTAAAACCTTATCTGAATAACTGTTGTGGGACTCCACACATTCCGAGTTTTTTTTATCCAAGACACATTATCACAAATCTCCACCTTGGCTTGGATAAAAAAAAGTCACAAACAACTTGAAAATATCATCTGTTGCTACTACACCTGCCCCCTAGGGTTGCACCTCAAATACTGCTGATACCGATCAAATCTAAGCAATGCTTAAACATGATCTCTGGAATATGTTTTGTCATCACGTTCGCTGGATTTTCATATTTGGAAATCTTCTCTATTATAACAGTACCATGAGAAACCACATCTCGAATAAAATGAAATCTGACATCAATGTTCTTGGTCCGTTCATGAAACATCTAATTTTTGGTCAGATGTATGACACTTTGGCTGTCGCAATAAGTAGTGCTAAACTCCTACTTCAAGCCCAAATCACCAGCCAAGCCCTTCAACCAAATAGCTTCCTTCACTGCTTCAGTCGCTGCTATGTACTTAGCCTCTATAGTAGACAAAAATAGTCTGTAGAGTAGCCTTTCAACTAATGACATGGCTGGAAAAAGTGAAGATGTATCTGTCAAAGATCTCCTCCTATCCAAATCTTCAGTGTAGTCTGAATCCACATATCCAACAACTCTACCATTCACATCACTATCCATATGGTAGACTAAACCAGTATCTGCAGTACCTCTCAGGTATCGAAGTATCCACTTCACTGCCTGCCAATGAGCTTTCCCAGGATTATCCATGTACCTGCTAACCACACTGACCGTATGAGAAATATCAGGTATCGTACAAACCATAGCATACATGAGACTGCCTATTGCACTAGCATACGGAACACATGCCA
The DNA here is from genome assembly GCA_033070095.1 of Escallonia herrerae. Classification (NCBI taxonomy): domain Eukaryota; kingdom Viridiplantae; phylum Streptophyta; class Magnoliopsida; order Escalloniales; family Escalloniaceae; genus Escallonia; species Escallonia herrerae. Next base: position 251,462 of record JAVXUP010000037.1, read on the forward strand.
TGTGCTCCACCTTCTCCTGGGTCTGTGGGGAATAAGTTGCTGAAAGCTTGAAGTTTGCTGCCAAAGGATTAGTCACAGGTTTGGAGTTTTCCATACCAAAGCATTGTAGTACTCGCTCAATGTACTTTTTCTGGGACAAGTACAAAATTCATAAAGGTCAATCCCTTTGAATCTCCATCCCTAATATCGTTTTTACTGCACTCTAATCTTTCTTCTCAAATTTCCTTTTTAACTGCCCTTTTAAATCGTTAATATCTGACATTGCAACAATCAACATGTCATCAACATACAACAGCAAGTATACATGAGAACCATACGCGAGCCTCTGGTGATACACACAACTGTCATAGGCACTCCTGATGTAACCTCTCTCTGCCATAAAAGTGCCGAACTGCTTATACCACTGCCTTGAAGATTTCTTTAATCCATACAAGGATTTCTTCAACAAGCAAACATGATCTTCCTTACCTTGGATCACGAATCCCTCTGGTTGACGCATGAATATCTGCTCTTCCAACTCACCGTATAAAAATGCTATGTTGACATCCAACTGTTCTAACTCCAAGTCATATAGAGCAACCATAATAAGCAACACTCCTATCGAAGTATGTTACTACAGAAGAAAATATTTCATTGTAATGAATGTCTTCTCTCTAAGTAAACACTTAGCTACCAAGCGTGCTTTATACCTTGCATCTTCCGTTCCAGGAATTCCCTCATTCTTCTTGTAGACCCATTTGCAACCAACAATCTCATGGCCCACAGGCAGTTTCATCGATTCCCACATTTGATTCTTGTAAAGAGATTTTATCTCCTCACTCATAGAAATTGTCCATTGCGCTGATTCCGTGCTCTTGATGGCCACTTTGTATGTAACATGCTCTTCAACCTCAATACTTTCTGCCACACTAAGAGCATAAGCAACCATATCCGCATATCCATATTTTTAGGAGGTCAAATTTCTCTTCTCGATCTAATTCTGGCAATGCTATACTGCTATTCCTGAGGTTTTTCATTCTTTTCGGTAGAATGAGAACCATCTTCCTCATCTATAGGAATTATAGGCAAGGAATCTGGAGCTCGAATCTTTAGCTCCACCTTCTCCTTAACACCGTGGTCTTTCCCTGCATCAATCAACTCTTTCTTCGAGAGAATTGAAGACTCATCAAAGGTCACATCTCTGCTAATCAGGAACCTCGGTGACTTAGAGAATCAGGACACCATAACCGGTACCCTTTTACCCTATTTGCATAGCCTAAGAAAATGCACTTATTTGCTCTCGGCTCAAGTTTATCATCATTAACATGAGTACAAGCAAGACAACCAAATATCCTCAAAATTTCATAATTAGCATGCTTACCAAACCAAAATTCTTCAGAAGTCTTTGCAATCAATTGCAGTTGATGGAGACCTATTTACCAAATATGTAGCTGTGTTAACATCTTATGCCCAAAATTCCTTTGATAACCCGGCATTTGAAAGCATACAACGAGTCCTCTTAAGGAGAGTCCTATTCATCCATCCTGCAACCCTATTCTACTGTGACGTTTTTCTAATAATGTGATGCCTCACTATGCCTTCATTTTTATAGAACTCTATAAACTCATCCAAGCAGAATTCCATGTCATTGTCAGTCCTCAAGCATTTAATTTCTTTGCCGGTCTGTTTTTCAATCATCATCTTAAACTGCTTCCACTGAACAAAGACATTACTCTTCTTTTTCAGAATGTATACCCAGACCTTTATTGAGAATTCATCAATAAAGGTCAACATATATCTGCACCACCCTCAGAAGGAACCGTGGAAGGACCCCAAAGATCTGAATGGATATAATCCATCGTACCTTTGGTGGTATGAATAGCCCGATTGAATTTCACCCTGCACTGCTTCTCGAAGGCACAATGCTCACAAAAATCCAACTTCTCAATTTTCTTGCTTCCCAGCAAACCTTGCACATCCATACCCCTCTCACTCATATGCCCAAGACGGGTATGCCAAAGCTTGGTAGCGTCAGAATCTATATCAGAAAATGAAGCTGTTGCTGCTGCTCTTGTAACTGTGCTACCCTACAACAAATAGAGACTATTTTGTTTCAAACCCTTCATCACAACAAGAGCACCTTCATTATCATCATAACTCCACCTGCAGCCCGATAGCTACAACCATTGAAGTCAAGCATACCCAAAGAAATCAGATTTTTTCTCAGCTCTGGAACGTGCCTTATATCATGTCAAAGTTCTCACAATACCATCATACATTCTAATTTGAATTGAACATATCCTAACTACTTTACAGACGACATCGTTTCCCATAAGAATTTTACCACCATCAAATGAGTAATAAGTTGTAAACCAATCCTTATTAGGACACATATGATAGGAGTAACCCGTATCAAGATTCCACCCTCCATCCAAAAAACTGATAGTAACTGAGAGAACATCCGCACTATCAGAATTATCTTCTACTACTCCAGCATCAGCCGTATTAGAATTATCCTTTTTCTTCCCTTTATGCTCAGGACAATCCTTTTTATAATGCCCTTCCTTGTGACAATAATAACACTTCAATTTTCTGGCCTTTGACTAAGACCTCGATCTTCCTTTATTTTTAGACCCAGTATGGTCAGTGCTTCGGCCTCGAGCTATTAGACCATCACCATGTTCCTCTTTCTTATTTTCTGAAACCTTCTTCCTTAATTCCTCACAATTTATCACAGCTTCAACCTCTTCCATGGAGATATTGTCCTTCCCATATAATAATGTAGTAACAAGATTTTCATATGACAGAGGTAAAGAACACAGCAACAATAAACTTTATCCTCATCTTCTATTTTGATATCAATATTTTACAGGTCTAAAATTACCTTGTTATATTCATCAAGATGATCACTGATTGATGTACCTTCTTTCATCCGAAGAGTATACAACCGTTGCTTTAAATACAGGCGATTTGTCAGAGACTTCATTATACATAAGCTCTCCAATTTCAGCCACAATCATTTTTTGAGATACATTTCACAACACGTTGTCGGCTAAACATAACAACAGGGCATTATGGGCTCTCTCCAACATGTCTTCTTTTTCATCAGCAGACATCGTATCAAGAAGCTCTTGTTTCCTCTTAACGCTTTCAAAAATTCTTGCTGAATTAAAACAGCACGCATCTTCATCCTCTATAAACTGAAATCGCTCGATCCATTAAACTTCTTCAAATCATACTTCATCGAAGTATTTGCGCCATTGCAAGGTATTTTCAATTTACCGTGAACCTCAGCTCTAATACCACTTGTCAAAGAATATACTAGATTCCGCACCAAGCAAAGAGAGAAGTCATTCTTTGAAAGGGTTTGTTAAGAAACAAAGATCTGTAATCTCTATAGACATATATAGTGAAATCGCTTCTACTAATATGGAGTAGGATTTCGCCGAACCACAAAAATCTTGTGTCTTGTGTGCCTCTATTTTCTATTATTATTTTCGATTATCTTCTTCATTATTTGGTGCAGAATCTAGTATATTCTTTAATAGTAATATCATTTTCTTTTTTAGAATCAAAGTAATATAATTCAATTATATTCTTATTTCTTTTCTAACTTGTTTTAGAAAAAAATATATATTTGATGTTCATAATTTTAATTTGTCCAATGTTTGAAAATCTTCTTTGCAGGCTTTTGGATTGAAGAAATATTTGATAGTGTTGCTAAAATAAAAAGCAAATGGAGAAATTAAAAAAATGAATATACGTCTTTATTTTTGTAATTTGCTAAATTAGTTTACACTTAAGATTTATAATTTTCAAGATCAGACGCTTTGTATTTCATCATTATAAAATGCAACATACAAAGCACCTGATCTTCAACAAGTGAACAAATTTTCAATTCAAATTGGCGCCATACTTAGCCTGTTTTTTTAACCATTCTTTTGTTTTTCAACAGTTTTTTGTTTTTTAACTAATTTTTTCATGTATTTCAGTTTCTTTATTTTGTTTTTGTTTTTTAGTTTGCAATTGGTTAATTGGTCCTAACCCAAAAATGCAAGAAAAAGAAATCACAGTTCTTATTACCAAATTCATTATTCAATGTTTTTTTTTAATTCCAACCAAATTAAAAAAAGGGAATAATAAAGGGATTTCTTTATTTTGTGTTGCTTTTTCATAACATTTTTCATTCCCCAATGTTTAGTATAAACTCATTACCCAATGTTCATTTAATTTCAACCAAATTAAAAAAAGAGTCACACAAATGTAGGGTAAGAGTGTTATGGACATAATTAATAGAGGACATATATATATATATATATATATATATATAAGACCATGTGCTCTTCGTTATATTATTTTGAATGTCTTTCCGTTTCTACACTTTTCTTAAGTACATAGAGCAGGTGCTCTTTTAAGGGCACTAAATTTTTTGTGTAATCTATTTCTGAGCTTCTAGTATTTAGAGCGGTTATCATGGACCGATTGTATAGATGCGTGTGACAAGGTGCGCAAGTTGTAAAAAGGAAAATATAGGTGCTGCACCGCAACGAATCTGGCGTGTAATGTCATAACTTAACACATTGGGCTTTTATTTGCATTGACTCTAACATTCTTCAGGATATTGAGAGGATCTTTTGGAAAAATGTATGAGGGCCTAATTTAGGCATAGTCGGCCATTTCTGAGTGGAAATGTTCCAGATTTCGTGACAAGGTGCCTTTCTTAGAATAATAAAAAAATTGTGTAAATCTCTGTTATCTTTTGCAAGCTTTATGGTTTTATTTCACTAAAAGAAAACGGATCTTTAGTGACAGATTTTTCCTTCTCTAAAGACCAATATCCGTCAATAAAGACTTTTACCGACGGAACGTCCGTCGGTAAAAGCCCGTTGGTAATAACCCCGTCGCTAAAAGATTAGCGACGGATTTTGGTGATCCGTCGTAAAAAATATTACTTTTAGCGACGGAACTACATATTTTTACCAACGGATTATTCCGTCGGTAAAAATATTATTGGTAATTTTTTATTTTATTTTTTGCAAAAAATTAAAATAAAAGACTTTTAGTGACGGAATATCCGTCGCTAAAAGTCTATCGCAAAAATTCTCATCGCTTTTAGCAACAAAAAGTGTGTCGCTAATAATATATCTATGGTCTGTTTGTAGGTCTTTGGTGACGAAATTCCGTCACTAATAATATATCTCTGAACTGTTTGCAAGTTTTTTTCTAACATACTTTTTGTCGCTAAAAGTCCTACAGTATAAAAATGCCCTTTTTAAAAAGATTTTATTACGTTTTTAAAAATAGATTGTTTGCAAGATTTTTTATTATTATTATGTGGATATTCAAGGCCTCAAGTCGAACAATGCTTAACATTTACAAGCTGAGATCAAATTGACATACAAAAGAAAACTGCCATTAAAAACCAACAAGTCAGACAATACTTAAGATGAACTATATTGTTTAATGTCCTATGAGTAGCATATAATGGTAGGATATACCTCCATATCGAAACAATATCCCCTAAAGTAGAAAAAACAATATCCCCCATCAGTCTCCTCTCTATGAAGCTCTTCAGCTAAACAAAATCCTTCCTCTTTGTATATTACCTTACGAGAAAACTTCTCACTTCAATGTCAATCTAACAGTCATCTAACAATCCAGGAACTGAAAACCAGCCTTTGCTTCTATACATTTGATGTGATCAGCCTTTGCTTCTATACATTTGATGTAGGTCACCTTTTCTTCACTACAGTTGCATACATGCTATACAATATCAATCTTAATAACATTCTAGTTTCATAATATTGTACGATAAATAACGTACCAAACTATTTATAACATACCAAATGATACTGAAAACTATGCTTGTCATAGTGCAGCAGTACCTGTATTCCGGCCACAGCTGCGTTGGAAGGAGGATCTGATGACACTGGCAGATGACTTGGAATCTGAAGGGGAAGGTGGTAAGAATGGAGAAAAGGTTGTTAAATGCTATATGATGGAACTTTCATCCAGAGAAAGAACAATCACATATAATACTAGTTATGTCTATATGACTGACCATCAAAATTAAGTCTTTCTTTGATTCTCATGTGTAGCATGCTTGTGTTTCTGCATTTCGTCTGCTATGCTGCTCTCTCTTTCATGCATGAATCAATTAGAAGTTTTATATTCATGCATAAAAATAGAGATTCTCTGGGCAAACTTCAGATTGCAAAATATCTGTAAAATACTAAAAAGATGTTGCAAAATACAAACCGTAAGGCATCATGTAAACGCAACATAAAGATACGTGTGTGCGTGTTGCGTGCACATGCATGTGCGCTCGTCTCTCTAACGCAACATAGCAATAAGGATTCCCTAGGCAACATCTTCAAGCAAAAAATCCATGAAGGAATAAAAAGGGCTTTTGAATTCAGTAGATCCAAGAAGAAAGGTTCAAGTTATACCAAACTTAATCCATTAAATTCCATCCAAAATAATCAAGAACCCAGAATTTTTTAATAGACCAAAAAAACTACTATAGCTGGGTTTTGATGAGTCAGTTAAAAACTAAAAAACCTAAAATAAAGCATCACAAAAGTAAAACATAGCAACAAATGAAAATGGTAGAAGGAAATAACATGCCAATTAATATTGAAGGATGGTGAGGTTCGCTATACAACATTATTGAATAGTAAAAATCCATCAAGAAATAAACAGATTATACAAAATTTGGTAAATCCAAATAGGTACTTCTATTACAAAAATGAATGCAGTAAATTCATGCCAACTATCATACCATCAATACTTCAAAACTTTGAATAAAAAAAGTACCTTGCTCAATTCCAGTGAATCAAGTGAAAATAGCGAGAAACTCGAATAGTGGTTTTGCACGGGTACGACGACGTCACTGAGAATCTTCTCTACCTCAGTAAACTTTGTTTTGTGTCAGTGCTGCTATCGGCTAGGTTGAGTATATTGCTTGATTGAACACTACAAACCCTAACTTCCATTCTTGGACGGTGGATGAGGAGGAGAGAGAGGTGGGCAACAGAGGTGAAAGGGACAGAGAGGGGGAAAGGTGGTTGCGGAGGTGGGGGTGGGCGGCGTGGGTGCTTGTGGGAGGTAGGGTGCGAGAGAGCGAGAGAAAAGAGAAGAGGGTGAAAGCCAGAAAGGTGTGCGGCGGGTGAAAAGAATAGACGGGTTAGGGTTTCTTTTAAATAATATTCATTGGCATCAGATTCAAAGGATATTAAAAAATTACAAATTATAGACTTTTACCGACGAAAACAATCCGTCGGTAAAAGTCCGTCAGTAAAAGTCCATCGCTAAAATTCATTTTTAAAAAGTTTTGCAAGAAAAAAATAAGTAAAGAAAAAAAGTATGAAAATAACATTTAGCGACGGATAATTCTGTCAGTAATAATCCGTCGATAAAAGTCTGTCGCTAAAGACATTTATCTACGGGATGTTCCGTCGGTTAAGATTTTTAGCGACGGACTTTTACCGACAAATAATCCGTCGTTAAGAGTGACCTTTAGTGACAGATTCCATTCCGTCGCTAAAAGTCCGTTGCAAAATAATCATCTTTTTGTAGTGTTTTGAGCTTTAGGACCCTTTTCGGAGAGCTTTTAGGAGGACGTGGTTAATGCCGCTAAGGCAATCAACAGGGGCAGAGCACCCTCATGACCAGGGGGCCATGGCACCCCCAACTTTTGGGAATTTTTTTTAGATAAGGATTAAATATATTTAAAATAATTATGAAAATATCACTATATTGTATCATAAATTAATTAAGATTTCATTTTGTTGTGTTTTTTAGACTTTACGCCACCGGCCATCATAAATTTGTCTTTCGTATTCCCGTACTCCATCTCTATTCTTCCAAATTTTAAACTCTAAAATTTCAGATTACAAGAAAAACACCAATAAATCATAATTAGTTTTTTTAGTTTAAATTCTTATAGCATGTTAACTTATTTGTTACTATTGTACTAATCACATTAGTAATACAACTATATCTGCTTGTTTCATGCAAGATTAGTAATTTCTTGTTGACAATCGTTATCAAGTTAAATTAAATTACTATGAATAGTAAAATATATAATTAATAGTCAAATTGAACAATATATTTTATATTTAAAGTATTCAATAATGACGCTAATTATAATATATTTTTGATATTTCATATTTTATGTGATGTTGAACCTTTTATATTTTTTTATGTTAACCATCAAAACTTTTTATCACTTTTTGGCCCCATCTGATTAGATTTTTTTAGTCTGCCCTTGGCAATTAAAGCCATATGGAAACGCTTGAGCTTGTATAACTTTTTATATAGGCAAAGTATGGAAATGCTTGAGCTTGATATATGCAGATTACGGAAAGTCGAAGCTGAAGCAATCTCAATGCTCTCCTGATATATGTTTCAATATTATCTTGCTTTTGACACTTAAATAAAAATGAATGATCGAGATGAAGTCATTTGGTATGATAATCACATTTAGGATGAGCACTCAAATCATTCAGACTAATTCAACCGATCAAAACCGAACCTAGCAAACCGGCTAGTAAAGAACCAATTTGTTTGATTTTTTTTATTTTTTTTTCAAAGCAAATGTTCGGTTCAGTTGGTTCCGTTCTATGTCACGGTTCCAAACCGAAGCCAATCAAACTGACATATATGCAATTAAAAATATGTAAATTTTAGTCTTATCCCAGATATTTCCTAGTTCTTACCATACTTAATTATAATTTAACCACAACATATATTAATGAACTATATACCTAATTTTCTTAAATAGGCTCCAAAAAACTTGTGATTATGTATATTAAAGGCCCAATAGTCGATGGATCAGTCCAAACAAGTCCAAAAACGACTACAAGCCCAAATCGATAACTTTGTCCAAAAAAGTCTGTTTGATCGGTCCAAATTGTTGAAACCGAACTGCCGAAATCAAACCTTCAAATAATGGTTTGGTTTTTCTTTCCCAATCCAATAATGGACGGTTCAGTTTTGTATTCTACATATCTAAAAACCAAACAACCCAAACTCTGTTGACCTCTAATCACATTACCATCCACCTGCACGTCACTATGCGCATGGCAGTTGAGATGTTAGCTTAATGAAAATCATTATAGATGTAGCTTTGACAAATCAATAAAATATAGAATAAGCGAAGCGATAACTTCTTTGCGTCACACGTCATTACAAATATAACTTTTTTACTTGACACGTCGTCACATTATGTATCTAATTTGAAATAAAAATGTAAATATTATAAGTGTCTCGAAAGGTTTCAAATATTATTTTTGATGGCATTCTGATAAGTTAATTTTCATATCAGTAAGCCTTATATAATCGAAAAACTATTAATTCTAAATATTTTGAAACTCTAACTAATTAATGAATCAACTCATTATAACTTAATTATAATTATTGAATCCTTAAAACCACTCCCTCACATGAATATAAAAATTCATATATCAAAAAAATAAAAATAACGTATTATATTTAGAAGAGAAAAATGATGTTACATTACCATAATGGATGTAAATATTTATCAATATAATATATAGTGTTTAGAATCATTTTTGTAAAATAAAAAATTGATATTATTTTTTGGCTGATCAGACCACGCGGCCAACAAATAACTGTAACATATTAAAAAGTAAAATTACAATGTTGATAAAGCTTATTCATACATTTGAAAGTTGGAAGGGGTTTAAAACTATATACTAAACATCTCAGTATATCTAAAGATATGCAAATATTATTTTAGATGTGTTCTTTATTTTTAGATTTAATTAATTTTGCAAGCATCATATGAGAGATATATTAGGAAGCCTTATATGATCTAAAAACTCTATAATTTTGCAGGAACCATATGAGAGATATATTATGAAGCTTATTTTTAAGTATTGCGTTCTTGACTCTTTCATATGAAGATAAAAAAAAATCATGTATTTAGAAAATAAAAATAACATATGAGATTTAAAAGAAAATATTATGCTACAGTTAAATCAATTTTATTAAAATTCAAAAAATGTATATGTATATACATATAACATAATCATTACAAACAATTATATATATATGGAGTCGATCCACATCTACCGGTGGAGAAATAGCTATTTCTCCACCACAAATCTGGTCGTCCACGTGTACCCTTGGATGGACCAGATCTGTTCTTGTTTTTTTTTTTTTTTCAAAAAGTGGTAACCGCTACTCTTTAGAGCGCTTACAATATTCCCAAAAATACCTCTTTCAGGCAAAAAAATCCCTAACCGCTGGTCTTCGTAGAGGTTAGGGCCCTACCAAAATCCCCCAACCGTTACAAAGTGTAGCAATTAATGGCCCACAGCATTCCCACCAAACCGCTCGTGCAACTTTGCACAGTCGGCTCAAGTCTATACCAAGAAAATGTTTAGATAGTTTCAAGAGGAACTACTAAAGTTGAATCAATATAGCATGACAAAGTTGCACGAGCTATGCACTAAAGATCTCAAGGTTTATGCTTTGATAAATGTGACGAATTTTGCCAATCCGTGCTCTTTGTCGGCTCCGAAGAACAGAAGACATTTTATCGTAGCAGTTTGTATGGACACCGGGTTTGTTAATTGCAACTGTCAACTATTTGAGCATAAAGGTATACTCTGTCGACTCGCGTTGAGGTTTTTTAGCGCCAAGAATGCTCGTGAAATCCCTCCAGAGTATATATTAGATCGGTGGACGAAGGAAGCCAATAGAGTACACGGTCACATTCCTTACGTGCCCAATGTTTCAGTTGATTTCGAGTAATCTGAGACGCTGCAATATAATCCCCTTTGTAACATCATGCACGATTTATCATTGGATGCAGCGTCAACATTTGATGGGTACAGGTATCAAGTTGAAGCAGCCGCATGGGATAAGGCTAACCTTGCACAGTTTAGGATGGCATTACCAGAAAGACGGGACACTCCGACTACTCGGACGACTCCAGCCAGTATATTCAATCGAGCTTCACAGCCAGTCATTGACAGCACTAGCCTGCAAGGTGAGGAGGACGATATTTTTTATCCAATTCTTTCTCAAACAAAAGGACGAAAACGAGCAATACGTATGAAGAATCCGTTTGAAGAAGCAACGGGTCAAAAAAATTACGAAAGTGTGCATTGTGTAATAAGATGACTGATCATGACAAGAGAAACCATTATAAAATGCTAGGTATCGAACCTGACAGTATGGTCGAGGAGGACGATGATCAGGAAGAGTGTTAGGGTTAATGTTTCAGTTGTTTAAATTGAACTTTTATAATGTTTAAATTTGCGATTTGGTGTGGAATCTTAAATTTGTGATTTGGTTTGTGAAATCTTGATATTTTTGAAATGGCCTATTCGCGCACACTTTAGCGCCCATTTCATAGCTTCCAAAAAATTTTGTAATTTTTTTTGTCACTATTTTTTTTCGCTCATTGCACCTTAGACACGCTAGTTAACCCATTTCTAAGAATTTCGGCAAAAATCAAGACAAATCATTTTTTTGGTTTTCCTATGAAAGGCCTATTCGCGCACACTTTAGCGTCCACTTCATAGCTTTCGAAAAATTTTGTAATTTTTTTTGTCACTTTTTTTTCGCTCATTGCACCTTAGGCACGCAAGTTAGTCCATTTCTAAGAATTTCGGCGAAAATCGAGACAAATCATTTTTTTGATTTTCCTATGAAGGGCCTATTCGCGCACACTTTAGCGTTCACTTCATAGCTTCCGAAAAATTTTGTATTTTTTTTTACTCATTGCACCTTAGGAACACTAGTTAGTCCATTTCTAAGAATTTCGACGAAAATCGAGACAAATAATTTTTTTAGTTTTCTTATGAAGGGCCTATTCGCGCACACTTTAGCGTCCACTTCATAACTTTCGAAAAATTTTGTAATTTTTGTCACTTTTTTTTTGCTCATTGCACCTTAGGCACACTAGTAAGCCCATTTCTAAGAATTTTGGCAAAAATTGAGACAATCATTTTTTTGGTTTTCCTATGAAGGGCCTATTCGCGCACACTTTAGGCACGCTATTTTTTCACTTTTTTGTTTCTCATTGCACCTTAGGCACGCTAGTGCGCCCATTGTCCAAAATCAAACCATAGTAATAATAAGGCTAATTCAATTTCAAACCTTAATATCCAAAATCCAACAATAGTAATAATAATCAATACGAAAGTCTACTACATCTCTGGATAATGGTAAGGAAGGCATCTAGCTAAACGTCAAGGCATCCCATATCTAAACGTCAAGGTATCCCTTTGAGACCACGACTTACATTCGACCACATCCGAGCGAGCTATGTAGTCCCTGTACTTGAGGACGTAAATCTTGCAATCATGACTGTTATATTGCTTTGGTCGGTTTTGTATCATCGCGACCGTCCAAGGCTCTATCATTGTTTTGCTCGTGATGGCTTCCCCCTTAAAATGTCAGTACGCTAACGGAATGATAGTAGTCTGCATCCAACAATTAAAAAGGTTATCAAGCCTATGTAACAAGTCTATGAGCGAAGGTCAAAAAATATAAACTAACCACCGCATTGATGTACGTGGAGTACATTTGCGCCAGCTGTCGACCAGGTCCGTCCTCCCTTAGGCTATCGTATATGTGAATCACTTTATTCTTTGAAAAGAGAACTAATAGGAAGAAGTGGTTTGCATGAAGAGCAGGTAGCATGATTAGGTTCGCCTCAGACGCGGGACATTGATAGTCTTTGTTCAAGTTAGAAAGCACGTTTACAGATGGTCGCTATTCACCCTTGCTTGTCCTTTACCTCCTCCTTCATTCTGTGAACTCCTTCATGCTGTTCACCATGATGGGGGGATAACAAAATAGGCATACATGTTGAGCTTCAGCGTTTGGCAGGGATTATATTTTAGCTCTCTAACACGGAGCAGATCTATATAAGCGTCCAGGACCCAGTTCGAAATATCTGTTTCCGGCGCCAACGCTCTTAGATCAGAGTAATCTAGGAATCCCGAAACAGAAAAGTCTGCTGTAGCAATTGGCTCAGGCCTGAAGTCGTGCTCGTCGATCCAATCCCGTTTGGCCGAACTCAATGGCTTCGTCAGTTGTCCTTTATCAGACAGTATGCTTGGGCACCCCTGGTGAGTTACTTGGGTCACCTGACTCTGAGGCTGAGAGTCGTACGCGTCAGGAGGCAAACGACTAAATGACTCTCCTTGGTAACCCCGGTACGCATTACTAAAGTTGTGAACTTCACTCTTGTACCTCTCGATGGACATTCTGAGACTGTCAGGAGCATGCGCAACAAACCAGTCAAATCCCTCCAGCTGCTTGAACACCTCACTACTCATGTCAACCTAAAAAACATGCATGGAAAATATAGCTAATCATTTCATGATCGGTCAATAAGGCGTACAAGTATAAATAGAATCATAATTAAATGACTTACAATATTCATCGCCCAAAACTGATCGATGAACTCACGTGGCGCATACAATGTCTTTTTTGCCTGGGAAGGGCGATTCACCCTCGTGCGTGTCACCTTCAGAAACCATTACAGATACTCCTCAATACTGTTGTCATCGTTCTTCAGCGATACAAGGCTATCATATGTTTCCTGTCAGGTATTCCACTGTTGCACCTCGTCGTTCAACAAATTCAAGGCATCAGGCACCTCGAAGTTTGGCCCTCAACCCTTCCTATATGGCCACATGTTTACAGCGAGTTTTGGTATCCCTTGTAGACAGCCAGCTTGCCTCATAGCTCGATCGGGCATCTGAAACTCTCATACTTTGAAGTGAATAAGCGGCACCCGAACCAAACCTGCCAGCACGTACGACACGGAAGTTACCAACACCACTCATCCAATCGATGCATCACCTTGCAATATGGATGCCACGTCACCTGTGATGCATCCAGTATCTCTAGTTCCCCCCATAGAACTTTAGATAGTGGTAAGGGTCTACCTGTCTCCTCTGGTTGGCCGTAGGCCTCCAGGCTCACACCCTAGGCCACGTCTCATTGGAATCATCCCGCGGCTGTGGATGACCCGTGGGTAGCCTCTTGTAAGACCAAACATGTGAATGCAAACATTATATGAAATTAGTAATTAATCACAAATATATTGACACGTCAACCAAGAACATAAATACTCAAACCTGTAATAGAGTGAGGTAGGCGGCAATGGACTTGGCACCCTTTCTTGTAGCTCTGTACAGTGCTCGATATAGGTGCGCAAGGACAGCTAAACCCCACGAATACGAGTATACCTCCTCAAGATCCTCCAAGAACACCATATACTTCGGATGCACCGTATTTTTTGAATGCGTCGGAAGTAATATAGCTCCAATAATATATAGAAGGAATGCCTTCGTATACGTCACCAAATCGTGAGGAGTGTATTCATCCGGTAGCACGTCGTACTGCTTTCTCAGCCATTTAAGTTTGATACCGTTTGTTATAAGAGCTTCCCTCGGAATTTCCGAAAAATATTGCCTATCCATCTTCGCTATGGAGGCAGGCGTTTTGCTCAAAGTAATGGGTCTGCCATGACATGGGATTCCAAGTATAAATACGATGTCCTCTAATGTAATAGTCATTTCACCAAACCGGAAGTGAAATGAGTTCGTCTCGCTCCTCTATCGTTCAACTAGAGCGGATACAAGGAAATTGTCGTGCCGAGACCGATGATGAAGATCGGTGAACATAGATAAATTTTGACGGTGTAATATTTGTATTTGTTCCTCGTTCAGTACCCACTCTTTGAGGTGACTTGTGCTTTGAATTGTTTTCAAAACACCCCTATCGACATCGTCAGATACATGCCTCGCGACGTGGTCATCGTCATTGTCATCGTATAGGATTGATGGATCATGAGGTCCGGGGTTAAAATTCATATCTCTAAGAAGAAAATATAATCGTAAACCAAATTAGCATCGAATAAAATATAATATTTACATTCCAAAACTATATGAGAACACGTAATAAAATCACCAATTTTGAAGTCTGAATAAAATCTAATTTTGAAAATCATAAAAAAATCTTAATTTTGATGCCCTAAAAAATGCTATTTTGGAATCCATAAATGTAATACCCCAGGTTTTTGGGTACTTGTGTAAAGAACAATAAAAAAATTATTATATAATCTTGATTTTAAGATAAACAGGAGATTTAGAACATGATATTCGTTTTATCGAAATAAAAGATTTTTACACCGTCTTTTCGTTTCATACACGAGAATCTTTGCATCTTCCTTACGAACAGTCGAGTCAAGTTGTCGGTTTTTTTTTTTTTTACGAACAGTGGCCGTATTTTCTCTAAAGAAAAGGACAATTGTCCTTTGTTCTTTTTTATCTTAAATTTATAAGTTGTCCTTCGTGAGATATTGGTTTCAGAATTTATAAAGAAACGACATTCAAGAGTCATTTTCGGGTAACTATTTCTTTTAAAAACTTTTATGGATCTTCGTGCTATTAAGTTTTTATCTAAAAAATTTTCCCAATTCATATCTCACTCATTTGATCTCCGATTGATCTGATTTTTGTTTCGTTCAATTTGTATTTTCGTTCTCTTCAATTTGAGTCTACAATGACTATTTTTAGATTTGGAATGAATATTTGCTATATTTATCGAACTATTATGTGGGTGATATTTGTGTTTGAAAAAATTTAAGCATAACACAATTAAACAATTCACTGGTAAGAACAATTTAAAATTAACATTAAATTATAAGAAAATTTAAAATATTTACTTGCTTTAAACTTGATATATTTTTTAAAAAAATTCCACTAATCTTCTAGCGTAGAATTTTTTTGTTTATGTTATCGTGGAGATTATGTAGGTAAGATTTGGAGTATGAAAAAGATGGAAGAAAAAGTTGGAAAAGATGATGGAGAGTGAAAGAGAGAGCTTTGTCCAGAAAGAGTTAGGGAGAACGAATTATAGAAATAGAAAAGTGAGGGAGAGAGAAGAAAGAAGACCCGTGAGAGAGAGAGAGAGAAAAAGAAGACCCGTGAACTTCAGGATGAAGGACGACAAGACAAGGCTTGGGGATTGGGGTGGGGCCACTTCAGGACAATTTGCAAAATTCTCGTGTGGGAGAATGTCAACCGCTACACTTAGTAGCAGTTGGGAGTCAATACCCCTGCATTGGATAAATGGAGTAACGATGGCAGGCTAAAAAAAATGAAATCATTACCAACCGCAACAAAGTGTAGCGGTTGGGTGCTCCCAATTGCTACACTTTGTAGCGGTTGGGAGGATATTAGTGTGTCATACGTGGCCCCCAACCGCTAGTCTTTTTTGCCGTTGAGGTTTTTTCAGCTAAGAAGGGCAGTTTTGTCCATTTTGCAACCGCTTGAAAGAGTGGCGGTTGTAACTTTTTTCAAAAAAAAAAAAAGGATCTGAGCCATCCACGAGTACACGTGGACGGCTAGATTTATGGTGGAGAAATTGTTATTTCTCTACCGATAGACAGGGATCGTCTCCCCCCCCCCCACACACACACACACACACACACACATATATATATATATATATATATATATATATTGTGTGTGTGTCTATATATATATATATAGTGTGTGTGTGTGTGTGTGTGTGTATGTATAATCAATCACTAAATCATTAGACAATTTGTTGCTTTAATAAAACAGCAAGATCAACAAAGTGACTATATAAACACATATGAGATTTTGAGAAGGAATAACATATGTACTAGAAAAAAAAAAAGATGCAATTAAATCAATTATTTTTAATTACTATATTTGAGAACATTTAAAACATGGAAGATGCAAGAATAAGGTATGTAATTCATTATTTTTTCAATCTGAAATAAAGTTATAAATATTATAACTTTATAACTCTAAAGGTCTCAAATTTTATCTTGGATGGAGCTATTATTTTTTGATAAGTTAAATTCCATATCAATAAGTTTTATTATTAAAAATAATTCTAATACTCTAATTAACTAATGAACTAACTTATTACGACTTAATTTTTACTATTATATCCTTAACACTACGTTCTAATATGAATGTAAAATTCATATATCTAAAAAACAAAAATAACATATTAGATTTAGAGGAGAAAAAAACATGATGTTATAATTGAGATTAAAATAATAAAAATAATGTAACAATTGATTCATATTTATTTTATTTTAGTATATATGCTTATCATAATCGGTGTAAAGATTTATCAATATAATATATAGCTTTTAAGATCTTTTTGGTAAAATAAAAAATTTGACGTTATTTTCTGGGTGGGAGCACATGTCCAACAAATAACTGTATAATTATTATTAATTAAAATTATAGCAATGATGAAGTTTATTCAAAAATATGACATTTAAAAATGATTTAACGTTGTATATCAAACATGTTAGTGTATCTAAAGATATGCAAATATTATTCTGAATGTGATCCCTATATTAAGTTTATTTTATTTTCTAGGAACTATATGAAGCCATATTAGGAAGCGTTATATAATTTGAAAACTAATTCTGGATTTCTAAATATACTAATTTATAGAGATTTAATTTTGACTATCATGTCTTTAAAACTCACTCTTTCATATGAAAATAAAAAAAATCATATATCTAGAAAACAATAATAACATATGAGATTTAGAAGAAAAAAAATTAGAGGAAAAGGCACAAATAATCACTGAACTATGACCCATTTTTCACTATAGTTACTGAACTAAAATTTGTTTCATTTTGACCATTGGATTCATAAATTTGTCCAGATAAGTCATTCCGTTTGACGACATTACCAAAAGTCCTGTAAAGCACATGATCCTTAACTCAAGGGCAAAATCGTCTTACCAACTAATTCTTTATTTCTTTTTTGAGATCAAAGTGAATCAAAATTTTTTGTAACTTAATTGTCGTATCTTTTTGTCACTAAAAATAAGCATTAAAGTTGCCTTTAAACCTTTTAACGACAACACAACTATGAATTTTAGTTCTGTTACATAATTTAGGGGTTTAACTTTCTTTTTCTTTTTCGTACTGCCGTCATCTGAAGCTCATTCACCGCACAACACCACCACCGGCCATTGACCATCACCTAAAACCCAGCCAATAAAAATGTGAAGCCAAGCTAGCAAGCACGTTGATGCTTGTTTACACTAAAGTCTACTGATTACAATACAAAGCAAAAGGAAGATTGCCCTTGAAACCAAGCCAAGCAAGTCATGGTCAAGCACTCATAAAACAAGTGGACTAAATCACGACAGTACAATACCACCAGCCACTCAATCACCATAAATGCATCACCACCATCACCCAATTAGAACCACTCAAGCCCCGCCACAAACACCACCCAAAATCGAGAGGAATAGAGAGAATGGCAGATCTATGTGTGCATTTGTTTGACATAGAGAGAATGGCCATCACACTTGGGCCCTCCCTCCCCCGCTTCCTCTTCTCCTCTCATTGCCTTCCCCTCGCGACCTCCTTCCCCCACATGATCATCAACATAACCATCCTCCAAGCCGCCAACGACGACAGCCACTATGCGCGCCTGCACCGACCTTCAAGACTCCTGGATCTTGTTGTTGCTGACCGATGAATGAAGAAAAAATATCCCGTTGGTGATGAAATGAAAGAGGGGGAGAGGGAGGGAGGGGGGAGAGAAAGAGAGAGTTGAAGTGATGGTTTTGCCCTTGTTGTGATGCCCCATGTACGCATCATGTGACGACTTAACTCAAAAAAATTAACACCGGCTGACAGAATGGACCAATTGAGTAAATTTGAGAATTCAGTGACCAAAATGAAACAAAATTTAGTTCAGTGGCTTTAGTAAAAAATGGATAATAGTTCAGTGATCATTTGTGCCTTTTACTCAAAAAATTATGGTAGATTTAATTTAAGTTTATACTCCCTTCAGCTCACATAAATTACTCACATTTGACGCACACATATTGATGATTTAGGTCTTGTGTTTCTCATTATGCTCTTTAGAAAGTGTGGGAAGAAAGTGGGGCAGAAGAGTGAAAATTAATGTATGGAGTATTAAATATGAAGTATTAAATGTGGAGAAAGAAACATGATAAAAAAGTGTAAGAAAATAGGTCAGGAGAGAGAAACATAATAAAAAAGTGTAAAAAAGTGGGTCAGGAGAGAGAAAAAGAGTTGCTGGAGAGCTAAATATGGAAAGACAAATAGAATAAAAAAAGTGCAAAGTGTAAATATAAAAAACACACCTACATATAATTTTTCTTAATTTGAAAAGTGAGCAATTTTTTTATGGAACAAGCCAAAAAGTAAATATGATCAACTTTTGTGGGATAAGATAACCATTGCAAAATTTATCTATATAAAATATAAGATCATTAACCAAATTATAGAATAATTTTTTCCTTTGATAAAACCGCACGATCAACAAAGTGGTTTATAACGTATGTATGAGATTTTGAAAACTAATCACTTATGTATTAGAAAAAAATGGGTACAATTAAATCAAATAATTCTTAGTTGCTATATATGACAACATTTAAAACCTTTAAGAAGCAAAAATATATCCATGTAATTTTACAAGCTAACGATTAACCAGTTCATTTTTATATATGGCCCTTATGATCAATAAATTTTTTTTTTTATCATTTTTACATAACTAAATTTTCATGAAAAAGAAGAGTAATTGATAAATCTTAGATAAGTTATAAGCATTTAATTTAATTTTGATTATAATGGTATTGATTACAACTGTGAGTGGTGATTATTGTGTGAATTCAATAGCAAGTGATTGATTAACGCTCGCCCTATAATGTTCGCCTAATATAATAATATTCGTTATCTTTTGCAAGCTCATTACAATTATAAGGTATAATCCAATCTATTTTGGCATATAAAGGTTATATTAAGTTGTGTGATCAAACAAATGTACTTCATGAGGAAATATCATTAAATGCATCTAGTAGATATAAAAATTATAACTTGACTACAAATAATAGTCATAGAAGCTGTTGAAAATAATTTCAACACACCAAATCAAGGAAACATCATCTTCATCAATTGAATTTTCTTACTACTAGCATCTTATAAGAATTAAATAAAAACAAATATACCAAAATATTGGATGCTATTAGGTCATTCCCTTAAAATTATTTTTGCAAAAAGTGAGAATTTATTTGAAAGTGATAAAGTGTATACATAAGTCCTGTTAATTTTAAAATGCAACTTTAGTCTTTTTAAATTTATACTTAATTGTTATTACAAGAACATGTGTAACTTCTTAAAATCCCTTTGAAGTTAAAGAATAAAATTCATATATTAAAGAATATGCACGTATAATTTATACAAGTTAGTGAAAGGAAATAAGGTATATACATGATAAGGAGAGACTATGAAAGCCTACAAGTTTTTATTGCTTCCTGAAGGTATTGATACAAGTACAATCTCAAACTGCTCCTAACATTACATAATTGAGTCCTAACATTACGAAAGTCAAACTGAATTAAACGAAAAGAATACATTGTAATACTCTCGAATTAATCAACACCACAAATTCCCCGAAGATGGAGCATGGAGATCAGCGATGCCTAACTTGAATTTGAGTCGAAGCTTTACCAAACCACATAGCAACCATATCGAAATGCTTTGTGCGCTTGTGTAAAACTGGATTGACAGCAACATGGTGTGCCGATTGATAATCACATTACATTGTGGTGGGACAAGAAATAGGTTAGTCAAGATCACGTGAAATATATGTTAATGAAGTATTGTCACATGTGGTGTTGGCCTAGTTAAAAACATGAGATGGATCTGAAAAAAATATCATCTTTTGAGTCAGACGACTTGGGAGTTTATTCCGTATGAAGATCAGCGAAGGCAAGATCCAGCAAGTCCACAACCAGCAAGAGTGGCAAGACCATACTCCATGGACAAAGTGAAAGACCGCTCTTAGATCGAGCTACTTCAATTTCAAGAGAATACTTTGATAGCAGCCAAGATCCTTGATATGAATTTGGCGATGAAGAAGTTGTTCGACTTTTTGAAGCATGAGAAACTGCAATTAAAATTAGAATTACAAGCACAAACACTAGAAAGACCTTGCCAACGAAGCTGGAATAAAAAGTTGCCAGCTTCTGATTGTGAAAAATCAGAAGTTACAAGTGCACTAGAAAATTCAGAATATCGATTCCGAAAACAAGATTCTGCCCACGACGTCCAAGAGGAAGAGACAATTATTTCTTCATCAAGATCCACATGGAAAAAAAAAAGCATTATTAACGTCTAGCTTGCTGGTGCTGTTGGAATTGGGTTTTAAACCCATCGTAGAGAAGCAACTTTGACTCAATTTTTAAATTGGTTTCAAATCATATTTTGGTTAGGAACAAATTGATTCATGTTCATCTATTTGAATAGATGATCATGGTATATTCATATGTTTAAAACAAATGGAAGGTAAATGAGAAAATTGAAGTTGAAGTTGGTGGTGCAACTTGAAGGGAAGAGAGAATTCCACATTGAAGAATTAAAGCCAATGTTGTCTCCTTATAAGGCTTGGCCTTGAGCTAAGGGTTGGCCCCTTGGGGGTACCCATGTTTTGTAAGGAGGGAGGACCTAGGTTGACCCAAGGTCTACCGCATGCGCCTCCCCGTCCGTGGCTTAGGTTTGGGCCCATCAGGCTTTATTCTTTTTAGGACAAAAACATTTTAAATAAATAAATACTTATTTATTTTCTTTTTCAAAAGTTGTGACATTTCCAGCTTGCAGTTTTTCTGTGAAGAGTTGCACCCCCAGTGAATACTCTGTGTATAAAATCGAGTCAGTTACAGAAGTTAGTTAGTTGAATCCCGAAATTTCCTTCTGTCAAAAAGATTTTGTTCGGTTTTTCTGTGTTCAAAAATAGAAAGAGTTCCTATTTCAGACGTTGCCGTTGTATCCTGAGAGGCTTTTCGTCAAGAGACCGTTAGCACTGTTGCGGGACGAATATAGTCTTAAGGACAATGAATCAAATTCACGCCTCGGCTCTTTTGTTGATGTTCTACATTTCTTGTTGTGAGTTATTACAAATAGTTATTTCCAGTTTATGTTATTGATGTTTTGTAACGTTAGGCTTTGCATTCTAATAGTATTGTTCAAACTGTTATCTGCACAAGTATACACAAAGCTATATTTCCAACAATCTTAAGACTATATTCCGCACTTTGTGTTGCATGTATAGAAAGAGTATTTTTAAAACAGTTTTTCCGAAATTCGTTTTCATATCTGATTCTGTCAAGCATATGCTAAAATTATTTTCAGTTTCTGATTTTAATTTTAGTGTTACAAGAATATGATTTTGCGTTAAACTGGTTTTTAATTGTTGTTATATTTTGTTGATAGATATAACAATGGCTACTAGTGAAACCAATCCGAAAAGTGGACCGGTTCATCCCAACATGCAACATGGTGGTGGGACTATGTATGCGACGCCTTATGCTGCACCTGCTCATGGTTCGGTTGGACTTGATGAAAGATCGAAAAAGTTCAACAAAAAAGATTTTAAGAGGTGGCAACAAAAGATGCTATTTTACTTGACCACTCTTAACTTGGCAAGGTTCTTGCAAGAGGATGCACCAGATCTTGGTGAAAATCCTGACCGGCAAACAGTGGCTGCCCTGGATGCTTGGAAGCATTCAGATTTCTTGTGCAAGAACTACATCCTCAATGGATTGGACAATGTGTTGTATAACGTATACAGTCCAATGGTCAATGTGAAAGCATTATGGGAATCCTTGGAAAGGAAATACAAAACGAAAGATGTTGGCTCAAAGAAATTTGTAGTCGGCAAATTCCTTCATTTCAAGATGGTGGATTCCAAGACTGTGATTAGTCAAGTCTAAGAGTTTCAGCTAATTCTGCATTATATTCATGCGGAAGGGATGATACTTGGAGAATCTTTTCAAATGGCTGCTTTGATTGAAAAATTGCCACCTATTTGGAAAGATTTCAAGAACTATTTGAAGCATAAATGCAAGGAGATGAAGCTCGAGGATTTGATTGTGAGATTGAGGATCAAGGAAGATAATCGCCAGTCCGAGAAGAAGCACCACAAGAAAATATGTATTTTGCGACGGAGTTTTAGCGACGGAAGGTATTCCGTCGCTAAAAATGTCTTTAAGCGACGGAATATACTGTCGTTAAAACTCCGTTGCAAAATACTATTACCGACGGAAGACACCGTCGGTAAAAGTATTTTGCAACGGAGTTTTAACGGCGGACTTTTAGCGACGGAATTACCGTCGCTAAATATTTTTTATAAAATTAGTAATTTTGAGTTTTTTTTAAAATTATTTAAACGACGGAATAAAACCGTCGCTAAAAATTCTGTCGCAAAAGTCTTTATAATAAGACATTCACCGATGGAGTTTTAGCGACGATATTATTCCGTCGCTAAAGATCCTCCATTTAAATTCAGATCTGGTTTCTTTCTCTCTCCCCGTTCTCTCCCTCCCCGTTCTCTCTCTGAAATGCTGCTCCCACCCACCGCCGTTCTCACCTCCGGCGACCCTTCTCTACGGCGACCCAGCTCCGGCGACACTCCCGTCCCCCACCCAACGCCGCGCCACCAAGCCTTGCACTCCGGTCGTGCCACAAAGCCCTCCACTGTCGCCGCGCAAGGAAACCCACCACTGCCGCCGCACCACCAACGCCGGCGCCGTCGTACCCACCTCGAGATTTGTATGTCAATTGCCCTAAATTCTCTGAATTTTTTGTTAATTTGTCTTCAATTTAGGTTACATGCCCTAAATTATCTGAATTATTTAGATTTGTATGTCAATTTAGGTTCAATTTTTTGTTAATTTGTCAATTGCCCTAAATTATCTGAATTATTTAGATTTGTTAATTGTGCATTGAGCATTTGAGATATTGAGATTATTGACGGAGGATGGGACCCAATTGGATTGAATGTGTGGTTTTTGTTAATTTTTATTGCATTGAGCATTTGAGAATTGAGAATTGAGGTTGTTGACGGAGGATGGGACCCAATTGGATTGAGATACCTGTTAGTTAGCGTAGACACGGACAGCACGTCTGATCGACGGTGTCCGACATTTAAAAAACAAATTAACGTATGCCGATGTGTCTGCAGGTGGGCGTCGGACACGTGTCCGGAGGCTTCGGACACGTGTCCAAAGGCGTCGGACACGTGTCGGTATGTGTCGGACACGTGTCCGGAGGTGTCAGACACGTATCGGACACCATATCGACACCCTATATGAGGTGTCGGAATTGAGATTGTTGACGGAGGATGAGACCCAATTGGATTGAGATACCTGTTAGTTAGCGCAGACACGGACAGCACGTCTGATTGACGGTGTCCGACATTTAAAAAACAAATTAACGTATGCCGATGTGTCTGGAGGTGGGCGTCGGACACGTGTCCGGAGGCTTCGGACACGTGTCCAAAGGCGTC
This sequence comes from Escallonia herrerae, assembly GCA_033070095.1. Lineage (NCBI taxonomy): Eukaryota > Viridiplantae > Streptophyta > Magnoliopsida > Escalloniales > Escalloniaceae > Escallonia > Escallonia herrerae. Next base: position 275,821 of record JAVXUP010000037.1, read on the forward strand.
GGACACGTGTCGGTATGTGTCGGACACGTGTCCGGAGGTGTCAGACACGTATCGGACACCATATCGACACCCTATATGAGGTGTCGGAATTGAGATTGTTGACGGAGGATGGGACCCAATTGGATTGAGATACCTGTTAGTTAGCGCAGACACGGACAGCACGTCTGATCGACGGTGTCCGACATTTAAAAAACAAATTAACGCATGCCGATGTGTCTGGAGGTGCGTGTCGGTGGGCGTTGGACACGTGTCCGGAGGCTTCGGACACGTGTCCAAAGGCGTCGGACACGTGTCGGTATGTGTCGGACACGTGTCCGGAGGTGTCAGACACGTATCGGACACCATATCGACACCCTATATGAGGTGTCGGAATTGAGGTTGTTGAATGTGCATTAAATTTAGGTTAGTTAGGTTAATGCGACATTTTTAGCATGCACCCCCTGGAATCTAATCGTGGCTCCAGCGCTGGCTATAATTACCCCTAATTAGTCCTGATTAACAATATTTTAGTAAATCAATTAACCCTAATTAGCTCTAACGAGCCTAATTAGTTTTAATTAACCCTAAGAACCTGATGAAATTCAAATTAGCTGTAATTACCCCCAAATTAGCCCAAATGAACCCAATTATGCGCATATTGATTGTAGTTAGCCTAATTAGTCATAATGTGCACTAACATAACCCAATTACGCCTAATTAGCGCTAGTTAGGACTAATCAACACTACTCGGCACCATCAAAACCCTAATTAGGACTAAATAACCCTAATTAGTCCTAATCAACCCTAATTAGCTATAATTATCTGAAACTAGCCCTCATTAACATTAATTAGCCCTAACATAACCCAATTAAGCCTAATTAGCCCTAATTAGGACTAATCAGCACTACTCGGCACAATTAAACCCTAATTAGGACTACATAACTCTAATTAGCCATAATCAACCCTAGTCAGCTATAATTATCCGAAACTATCCCTCATTAACATTAATTAGCCCTAACATAACCCAATTAAGCCCAATTAGCCCTAATTAGGACTAATCATCACTACTCGGCACAATTAAACCCTAATTAGGACTAAATAACCCTAATTAGTCCTAATCAACCCTAATCAGCTATAATTAATAATCGTAATTAACCCTAATAACCCAATTAGCCCTAATTAGCCCTTGTACATCCCATAATTACTCCATGTTGCCCAGAGATGGTTCAATTACTCGTTGTTTACAAACCCTGCCTTCTTTATATTAATTGTTGTTTTGAGAAGTCCATTGGCAACGAGATGGTTCAACTCGTTGCCAACGAGTTCTATTTAATGTGGAATTGGTAACATATGCAACGATCATTCTGTAGTTTTGATATTTCGGAAAGATTCTTGCATATCTTATCAATTTCTGAACACATGCATGCATAGAAACCCTTAGTTCCCGTTCAAAGGTACTCATTACAAGGTAATGCCTTGTAATGAGCCTTTGGATGTCCAGTTTGGACAGTTTGGAAAAGCTAATTGTTTATAAAACAGTATTTTGACTCATGCTTTATGTTCTATGTCGTGGATATTTGGTACACGTTCTCGTGTGTTTCTCTGGGTGCATACAGATCTGGTGTTCTAACATCCGTCAAACCTTCCTGAGCAAGGTTAGATGAATGTTAGAACACCTAATCGATGTGGTGTACTTGGAGAAATGCGGGGAGGTGCTGCCGAATTTTCCACAGACATCGGACTAAGCATGAGTTATTCACTGTTTTATAAACATGTGCTTTTCTGAATGGGATAGGACCACTACCTGTGTCAAGAGTGGAGGGGAAATATGTAGACATGTTGTAACATTCATGCATTGATATTTACATCGGCAATGCCTAATCACTGGTCATTATTGAAGGTGGTATACAGTACGATAATTCAGTCGTCATGTCAGTCGATCGAAGTTGGATGAAAAGGAAGAATGCTGAAGATTTTGAGTGTCGCGTTGACGAATTTCTCGACTTCGCTTATGCGCATCCTGCACATGTTGACCTTGATAAGATAAGGTGTCCGTGCGGTAGATGTGAGTTGTTGCACTGGAGAAAAAGAATTGAAGTAAAATGGCATCTTCGTCGGTACGGTTTTATGGGTGGATACACAAGGTGGACGCAGCACGGGGAAACGATAGTATTGTCGTCCAACCTGGCTAGTCAAACTGAAGTTAGGGAGGAGGCACGATATGATTTCCGAGATATGATTATGGATGCTGGGCATGCTAATGTTGACTGGGGTAACGACAGTCCACAACCGCCGAACGAGGGGGCTCATCAGTTTTATGAGTTGTTGAGAGCTGCGGAAGAGCCGCTGTGGGATGGAGCTCCGAAACACACACGGCTGTCTGCGGTTAGTAGGTTATTACAGTTGAAATCAGACCACGGGCTGAGTGAGAAAGGTTTTAACGAGTTTGTTACCTTCATCAAAGAAATACTGCCCGAAAGTGAAAAGCTACCGCCGTCGTACTATGACGCGAAGAAGATGATGAGGAAACTTGGGTTGAGCTATGACCGGATAGATGCGTGCAATAACGATTGTGTATTATTCTGGAAAGAGAATAAGGATTTGTCATTATGTCCAGTATGTGATCATTCGAGGTACAAACCGGACAAAGGGAAGAAGAAAAACATTGCATGGAAGATATTGCGATATTTCCCGGTCACACCACGGCTTCAGAGAATGTACTACTCCTCCAGTACAGCTGAACATATGAGGGCTCACCGTGAGACTCGCAGCAACGATGCCGATGTGCTGACACACCCAGCTGATGGAGAGGCGTGGAAGGAGTTTGACCGCAGGCATCCAGTCTTTGCTCAGGAAGTTCGGAATGTTAGACTTGGTCTGGCAACCGATGGGTTCAACCCTTTCGGTCAGTCTACCACGCCTTACTCCTGTTGGCCTGTTATTATTGTCCCTTACAACCTTCCACCAGGCATGTGCATGAAGAAGCCGTATATGTTCTTGTCGTTGCTTATTCCGGGGCCGAAGAGTCCCGGTAAGGACATAGATGTGTATTTAAGGCCGTTGATTGATGAGTTAAAACAATTATGGAATCATGGAGTCGAAACATATGATGCATCCCTTAAACAAAATTTTCAGATGAGGGCTGCTTTGATGTGGACTATACATGATTTCCCCGCATTGGGAATGACGTGTGGCTGGAGCACACATGGGAAGCTAGCATGCCCTGCTTGTATGGGCGTGAACCCCGGTCATACGTTAAAGCACGGCGGAAAGGCCTCGTGGTTCGGATGTCACCGTAAGCTTTTGCCACCGGGCCATCAGTTTCGTAGGCAGAAGGATAAATTTGACGGGACAATCGAGCGTGAGGTTGTCACACTGGACTACCCATCTGGTGAAGAAGTACTCTCACACCTGGAGGCACTTGATACTGACATACCACACGGTAAGGGTGTGCCGGATCGGAAGATTGCAGGGTTCGGGAAAGAGCACAACTGGAGAAAATTTTGTATCTTCTGGGAGTTAGCCTACTGGAGGACGCTCGTTATCCGAAACAACATGGATGTGATGCATATTGAGAAGAACGTTTTTGATAATGTGTTCAACACAGTGATGAATGTCAAGGGCAAATCGAAAGATCACCTTAAAGCGAGAAGGGATCTACAACAGTTGGGTGTACGCCGTGAATTGCATCCTCGGACAGTCAGTGGGAGGACCATACTTCCGAAAGCACCTTACTGTCTAGACAAGAAACAAGTGGAGAAGGTCTGTCAGTGGGTTAAGAATTTGAAGCTTCCGGATGGGTTTGCGTCCAACATATCTCGTTGTTGCAATGTATCGGAATGCAAGTTCCAAGGGATGAAGAGTCACGACTGCCACGTATTCATGGAGAGATTCATTCCTATTGCCTTCCGGGGACTGTTGCCACGGGTTGTTTGCGAGACTTTGACTGAATTATCTCATTTCTTTCGAGATATATGCGCTTCTACGATCCGGGTGAGTAACATGGAAGTGCTTGAGAAGAACATTGTGGTGACGATTTGCAAGCTGGAGAAAATCTTCCCACCTTCGTTCTTTGATTCAATGGAGCATCTGCCTGTTCACTTGGCATATGAAGCTAAGATGGGTGGACCCGTGCAATATCGGTGGATGTATCCCTTCGAGAGGTAATCCTTAAATTGTTATAGTTGTTCGTTTACACTTAATGCGACATCTGTTATCATTGATATTCCACCTAACTCGATTCGCTAAACTTCTAGGTTCATGTTCCATTTAAAGAAAAAAGTCCGTAATAAGGCTCGGGTTGAAGGCTCAATTGCGGAGGCTTACGTAATGGAAGAACTTGTAAACTTTTGTAGTCAATATTTCGGGCCTAATGTTGGTACAAGGTTAAATCAACTAGGCCGAAATGACCCCGGAGCAAGCACAAATTTGGAAGGGCAATTGTCAATATTCAAGCAGCCAGGGAGTCCGTTCGGCCGAACGTATACTCGATGGCTAACGGATGAAGAGTACAGTGCTGCAACAATATATGCCCTTCTAAATTGCGATGAAGTTTCGGCATTCGTTGAGTAAGTTAAAGTCTTAATTCACTTACATTGTTGTACATAATTGAAAGTGTGTGTTAAGTGAGTCAACTATATTGGTTTGCAGTGAGTTCGATGCGGAATCTTTAATCACTGATCCCGCTGGACTTGAATCTCATCGAAAATCACAATTTGTACAGTGGTTCAAAATTCGTGTAAGATTGTTTAACGAAATTATATTATGTGTTATATACAGTTCTGTGGCCAATTAGTATACTGATTTATCCTTAATTTTTACCGTCATCTACAATAGGTTCAGTCAATGGATAGACCAGTGGCCTCATGCTTGAAATTACTAGCCGAAGGCCCTAACAAACAAACATCCTGTTACGGAGGCTATATCATCAACGGGTTTAGGTTTAACGTAAAAGATGATGACCGAACAAAACAAACCCAAAACAGTGGAGTCTTGGTCAACGGCGACTGTTATGCCGAGAATTGCATGGATTTTTACGGAGAGCTAGATGAGATTGTTGAGCTAACATATTTGGGTTCCCAAAACCGCCTGGTAATGTTCAAGTGTACGTGGTTCGATGTCACATGCAGTAGAGGAATCCGTGTTAGCTCTCAAGGGATTGTAGATGTCAATGTCAAGTCAAGACTTGCATCAGACGAGCCCTTTGTGTTTGCTAGTCAAGCTGTACAAGTCTTTTACGCGGAGGACGTCGCCAATCCCAAATCTCATTGGTATACAACTATCAAGTCCAAGAAATTGCCCGTGACATATGACAGTGAGCTAGACTCCTTTCAAGCCGACCAACCACGTGTCTTGTTCCCTGTTGAGGTCAACAACGAGGAGGACGATCTTCCTCTTCCAACAACACTTCTTGTGGGAGAAGAAGTCGTAGATGATGACGCGGAAGATGTTGAAAGTGTTGGAGATGATGTGACCGAGTCTACTGATGAAGAGGATGAATTAGAAGATGAAGAGGACGACGAGTCCCACGAAGAAGAGGGCGACGAGGAAAGTGATGAAGATGATTCGCAAACTGAAAATGATTGACTTGTAATGTTGTAACATCACGGGAAAAATGTAGTAACATTTTAGAACTTGGTGTTTATTGATGTGTTTTTGCACATCCGTTCATATATATATATATATATATATATATATATATATATATATATATAGTGCCGATGATGATTTATGCCTAAATTATTGTTTTTCACGTGTTAATGTCTTTGTATATAATCTATATGAAGTCAGATATGGATAGGATACGGGCTATTCGTGGCCGGGCTGGACGCCGAGCTGCTTCCTCCCCGGTTAGTCCCACCTCGTCATTGCCTACTGATGACGAGGCACAGAGTGATCGCGGACAGCCATCGGGGGCCCAGCCCCAGCCATCGCCGTCGCCCCAGCCCCAGCTCGAGCCGTCGCCCCAGCCCGACGCAGATTCATCCCACACGCGCGTGCATTCTCCATCTTCCGTGGGTTCTACCTCAGGTATAGTTGATAACGGTGTTTCGTACATTTTCGCTAGCCTTATATTTGAACTGTATTAATGTCTGTGTTTTGTAGGATCTCGACGAGGCCGTGGTCCGACACGCGGGGTACGCATCGACCCCCAGCGTAAACAGAGAGTTACGCTCACGCAGGAGGGCCTGTAAGTACTAAAAATATCACCTCATGCCTTATGTTTAAAATTTTGGGGTGTTAATTTATATTTGAACTGTATTAATTAATTTAATTACTTCTTTGGCAGGATCCTGGAGAATATTGCGAGGACGAAGATCGGCGTTCTTGTGAAGGGCCGATTCTTCGAGCCACGCCTGTACTGGAAGGACTGGGATGCCGCTGCGAGGGAGGCCCTATGGGAGGAGTGGCTGGTACGGTGAAGTATTTTTTTCAGCGTTAGTAAATGTTAAATTACAGTTTGTTTTATGTTGTTAATTTGTGTTATTGAATGCCTTACAGGAGGGGTTCACGTTTGACACGCCTCAGCAGCAGGTACTGGGGCAGCAGGCTTTCTTTGCCTACATCGGCAAGAATTACCGCCGATGGCTCCACGATGCACGGGACCGGGCGAAGAAGGCGCTGCCCGCGGGTGCCCCGATGACGGACATGGCGAGATATCCCCCACATTGGATATCTCACCGTGTATGGGGGGAGATGATAGATCGGTGGGCTGCGGATCCAGGTTGGGACGCCAAGAGTAAGAGCGGGACTGAGAACAGACAGAACAAAGATCCGACGCACACGGGGGGGTCGGTGCCACACGACATCGTCCGACACAAGAACGCGGTCGAGCACCCGGATCTGGAGGACGATGAGGTCGTAGCTCTGACGTATAATCAGACGCACGTGCGGAAGAAGGACAAGGACGACGCACCGGGCGGGCGACTATATTTCAGATATTGCCCGGCGGATCGATGTGAGTCAATTTATTTAAGTTAATGTTTTTTCTTTCTATCCTCAATGTCTGTTTCGTTAATTAATGCCCTAACATATCGTTAAACCACTATTTTTGCAGGCCTCGTATGAACAGCTAAGGGGGTCCGAGCAGCAGTCCGGACAGCCATCAGCGTCCACTAGTACGGCTGCGAGTACTGGGGGGTTGAAGCGATGGCTGGATACGCCGGAGGTCGTGAATCGGCCGAAAGGCCGCATACGCGGCCTGCCTAGCACGACTGCTCGTGCCGTGATAGGAGCGTCCTCACCCCCTGCTGCCCCTCCACAGACACCGGCTCCTCGGCCTCAGTTGGACGACGAGGAGATCCAGCGCATTGCTACAGTGGTGTGCCGGATGATCAGGGAGCAGGGCACTGCTGGACAGGCCGCCCCGGCCCCGGATCAGCAGGATCCAGATCCGGGACTCGGGAACCCCTGATGAGCCCCTTCCCGTGCCCGTTCCTAGCTTCCCCCCCCCCCCCGTGCCCGCCTTGTACTCTTCTCCCCTCTCCTAACCGGCTATATCCGGTTCCCGGCTTGTACATATATGAATTTTTTTTATTATAAATTTTTTTTATAATTGATTATATATATTTCTTTCTGTATTGATTATTGCGCGTTGTTGTTGAGATTTGAAAATTGTATTACAGGTTTGGGTAATTGAAAAATAAAAAAAAATTTCAAAAAAAAAATTGACTTTTGGCGACGGATTAATTCCGTCGCTAAAAGTATTCCTACAATCAGTTATTTAGCGACGGAATATTCCGTCGCTAAATAAGTTTTTTAGCGACGGAATATTCCGTCGCTAAAATATAAATCCGTCTCTAAAGAATATAATTCGCGACGGAATATCCGTCGCTAATTAAAATAAATCCGTCGAAAAAAATGACATATTTAGCGACGGATTTAAAATTCCGTCGCTAAACTATTAGTGACGGGCTTTTATACGAGGGATATTTAGCGACGGTGAATCCGTCGCTAATTCTTTTAGAGACGGATTTTTGGCTTTTAGCGACGGATTACCCCGTCGCTAAAACCCTGTTTTCTTGTAGTGAAGGCCGGTAATTATCATCAAGAAGACAGGGCAAATGTGGTCAAGCAAGGTCCATCAAAAAGGAGAAATTTTTTTGAATCGGATGGTCCAATGGAGCAAGTGGCTCACATTCTAAGGGTGGTGATAAAAAAAAGGAAGTTCAGTGGGAATTGCTATGTGTGCGACAAGCCAGGCCATCGAGCTAAGGATTGCTACAGTCACAAGAACAAAGGAAAGAAAGGAAAGCATTCTCAAGCCAACGTGACGAAAGTTATCAAAATTACCGAGGATGTTACAGATTTGAGCTTATTTGCGGTGGTATCCGAAGTCAACTTGGTTGGAAATCCCAAACAGCGTGGGTAGACACGGGCGCTACTCGACATGTGTGCTCCGAGCGAAGTATGTTTACTACATATGAGAGCGCCAACAACGAGAATCTGTTCATGGGAAACTCTTCCTCTTCAAAGGTGCTAGGAATGGGCAAGGTGGTCTTAAAGATGACATCTGCAAAAAGCTGAGTCTCAATAATGTGCTTCATGTGCCAGACATTCGGAAGAATCTAGTGTCAAGCTCATTGTTGAGTAAAAATGGTTTTAAGCTAGTATTTGAGTCCGACAAGTTTGTACTATCTAAGAGTGGAATGTTTGTAGGAAAATGGTACCTTTGTGATGGTCTGTTTAAGTTAAATGTAATGACCATTGTACCTAAAGTTGTACCAAATTCTGATAATAATAATAATAATAATATCTCTTCTGCTTACTTGTTGGAATCTCCTAATTTATGGCATCGTAGATTAGGTCACGTGAACTATGGTTCTTTACAAAAGCTAGTGAAAAATAGATTTTTGCCTAGAATGAATTTTGACTCACATAATGCATGTGAAATTTGTGTTGAAGCTAAAATGGCAAAAACGTCTTTCAAGTCAATTGAAAGAAGTACGGAACCTTTAAGTCTAATTTATAATGACATATGTGACTTAAAGGTGGTACAATCTAGAGGAGGAAAAAAATATTTATTACTTTTATTGATAATTGTACTAGATTTTGTTATGTATATTTGCTTAGAAGCAAGGATGAAGCCTTGGAAGTATTTATGCAATACAAAATTGAGGTTGAAAATCAACTTAGCAAGAAAATCAAAGTACTAAGAAATGATAGAGGTGGAGAATATGTTTTCCCTCTTGAAAAATTTTGTGCCGATCACGGAATCATTCATGAGACCATGACACCATATGCACCTCAATCAAACGGAATTGCTGAGCGGAAAAATTGTACTTTAAAGGAAATGATAAATGCTTTGTTGATAAATTCTGGACTACCGGATAACTTGTGGGGGGAGGTAGTCTTAACTGCGAATCATATACTTAATAAAGTACTCCACAAGAAGTTACAAAAGACACCCTATGAGCGATGAAAGGACGTCATCCTTCCTTCAAATATCTTAAAGTGTGGGGGTGTATAGCAAAGGTAGATATCCCACCACCTAAAATGGTCAAAATAAGGCCTAAAACGGTTGATGAGATTTTCATTAGACATGCAAGCCATAGCTCTGCATATCGGTTCTTAGTGTATAAATCGAAAGTTGACGATATACACGTCAACACTATAATAGAGACAAGGAATGCACATTTTTTCAAAGATGTATTTCCTTATAGAGTGGCACAAGAACCGAGTTCTTTAGAAAGAACTAGTATGGACCAAGAACCCTCACAAGAGGAAGATGACCCAAGACATAGCAAGAGAGCTAGAACATCTACATCGTTTGGTCCTGATTTTCTAACATATTTGTAAGAAAATGAGCCTCGTACTTATAGTGAAGCAATGTCGAGTCCCGAAGCTCCTCATTGGAAAGAGGCTGTTAACAGTGAAATTGAATCCATCATGCAAAATCATACATGGGAACTGGTGGATCTTCCTCCTGGAAATAAACCATTAGGGTGTATATGGATTTTCAAGAGAAAGATGAAAGTTGATGGAACGATCGAAAAATATAAGGCCCGATTGGTTGTCAAGGGATATAGACAAAAAGAAGGGCTTGATTATTTCGATACATATTCACCAGTTACAAGAATAACATCCATTCGAATATTGATAGCTAGTGCAGCTAAATGGAGATCTAAATGAAGAGATCTATATAGAGCAACCCGAGGGGTTTGTAGCTCCTGATCATAAAAAGAAGGTGTGCAAGCTTGTTAAGTCACTTTATGGAGTAAAACAGGCTCCGAAACAATGGCATGAAAAGTTTGATAAAGTCGTGATTGAAAATGGCTTTAGAATCAACGAATGTGATAAATGTGTCTATGTTAAAGGCACGGAAAAAGGATATGTCATTGTTTGCCTTTATGTGGAGACATGCTCATTATTAGAAGGAATAATGAATTCATTAAGGCTACAAAGAAAATGTTGACCAGTAAATTTGAGATGAAAGATATGGGTGTGGCTGATATTATACTTGGTATGAAAATTACCAAAACATCAAATGGACTAGTCTTGTCACAACTCACTATATTGAGAAAGTGCTAGACAAATTTAAAAGTTACGATGATAGTCTGATTAAGACACCACTAGATATAAATTTACATCTAACAAAGAATACTGGTGAAGGAATATCTCATTAGAGTATTCACGTATAATTGGTAGCTTAATGTATATCATGAATTGCACGAGACCTCATATAACATATGCTGTCAGTAAGTTGAAAAGATATACTAGCAATCCGAGGAAGAATCACTGGATAGCTATTGTAAGAGTTTTAAGGTACTTAAAATATACCTTAAACTTTTGTATGCATTATTCTAGATATCCAGCTGTATTAGAAGGATATAGTGATGCCAACTGGATATCAGATTCTAATGAAACAAAATCCTCAAGTGTATATGTGTTTACATTAGGAGGAGCAGTTATTTCTTGAAAATCCTCTAAACAGACATGTATTGCCAGATCCACTATGGAATCTGAATTCATTGCTTTAGAGAAAGTAGGAGAAGAAGCGGAGTGGCTTCGTAATTTCTTGGAGGATATTCCAAATTGGCCTAAACCTGTGCCACCAATTTGCATACATTGTGATAGTCAATCTGCAATTGGAAGAGCACAAAGTAGTATGTATAACGGCAAGTCTAGACACATACGTCGCAGACACAATATCGTTAAAGAATTACTTTCTAGTAGAATCATCTCTATTGACTATGTGAAGTCAAAGGATAATATTGCGAATCCCTTAACGAAAGCTTTGACTAGAGAGAAAGTAAATACGTCATCGAGGGGAATGTGTCTTTAGCCTATGAACTAAAGAGTTGCCATAATGGAAACCCTACCTAGCTGACTGGAGATCCCAAGATCTAGGTTCAAAGGGAAAACCGAATTATGTAAATGCGACTTAGACAGAGCACTGTGGGGGGTTAAACCCCTCATATCCATTCCTATGATGAGAAGACAGTGACACCTACAAAAAGGTTAGGTTAAGCGATACTTTTAATGACTCTTATATCTTAGAAATCCAAATGGGGGTGCAGTAGGAACCTCTTAATAAGAAGTCACCTATGTGAGTAAGAAGTGGGCCGCTTCTATGAGAATTGTAAGGCTGAATTCTCAAAGAGTACTCATGAAAACCAGGAGTTGTTCAGGGCCAAAATGAACACAACACTGAGAACCTCAAAACAAGGTTTGAGCGATACTGTGTGAAGTTCTATTGTCTTGGTTCACACTAAAGGTTGAACAGTTCAAGACATCACGTTCACTGGTTAACCAGTAAATTTGATAGTTCTCACTAGGGAAGGTTCAAGGACATCGGCTACCTATCTCGATGCAGTGTCGTTCTAAAGAACTCTTTCTTGTGTCAGTGTTTCTTTGCGTATAGAGTCCAGTCAATTTCCTATTCATGTGGGGGATTGTTAGAATTGGGTTTTAAACCCATCGTGGAGAAGCAACTTTGACTCAATTTTCAAATTGGTTCCAAACCATATTTTGGTTAGAAAAAATTGATTCATGTTCATCTATTGGAATAGATGATCATGGTAAATTCACATGTTTAAAACAAATGGAAGGTGAATGAGAAAGTTGAAGTTGGTGGTTCAACTTGAAGGGAAGAGAAAATCTCACATTGAAGAATTAAAGCCAATGTTGTCTCCTTATAAGGCTTGGCCTTGAGCTAAGGGTTGAGCCCCTTGGGGGTACCCATGTTTTGTAAGGAAGGAGGACCTAGGTTGACCCAAGGTCCACCACACACGCGCGTGCCGCCCGTACCGGTCCAGTTCGTGGCTTGGGCTTGAGCCCATCAGGCTTTATTCTTTTTTGGACAAAAATATTTTAAATAAATAAATATTTATTTATTTTCTTTTCCAAAAGTTGTGACCTTTCCAACTTGCAGTTTTTCTGTGAAGAGTTGCACTCCCCAGTGCATACTCTACGTATAAAATCGAGTCAGTTACAGAAGTTAGTTAGTTGAATCCCGAAATTTCCTTTTGTCAAAATGATTCTGTTCGGTTTTTCTGTGTCCGAAAATAGAAAGAGTTATGTCATTGTTTGGTTCGCCGGGTCTGAAATTTTGGAGTGCTCCTATTTCAGACGTTGCCGTTGTATCCTGGGAGGCTTTTCGTCAAGAGACCGTTAGCACCGTTGCGGGACGAATATCGTCTTAAGGACAGTGAATCAAATTCACACCTCGTCTCTTTTGTTGCTGTTCTGCATTTCTTGTTGTGAGTTATTACAAATAGTTCTTTCCAGTTTATGTTATTGCTGTTTTGTAACGTTAGGCTTTGCATGCTAGTAGTATTGTTCAAACTGTTATCTGTACGAGTATATACAAAGCTATATTTCCAGCAGGTGCAAAGTCCAATCAGTTAGTCAATAGAAACTTATGGCAAGAAGATTCTTTCAGATATTATGGTTAACATGTCTGCTTTCTTAGTCTCATATCTTTTACGCTACTTTCTCCATGCCTGCATATCGATTGATAGTCATTTTTTCTTCTTTCTAGTTTTGGTCATTAAGCATTTCAGTCGTATAAACTATTGACACGCGATTGTTGAGTTCCTAGCATATCGACGTATAAATATATGTTGTTACATGCCGTCTTTAGTCTTAATCCAAATGAAACATAAAGATCCTAAAGTTTAAAGTCTATAACTTATGAGTCCCCTTTTTATTAATGAAGTTTTCGGACACTGTACTATAAAAAACAATATAGCAACAATAGATGTAGTTGGTAAAGAGCAACATAATAATCAAGAGGGAGCAGAAAGAGGGGTAGGCAAAGGGAGGCCTTTCCCCCGGCAAACTTTTGAGAAAATGCATGCCCTAAGGATAGAGATTGGCTCCCAACACATGTGGGCCTTTAGAACATTTTGCTCTGTTTTATCTGAAGTTGGCCTCCACTGAAACATTAGAAAAGTTGTAGAAACTGGGACACAACTATTCTATTTTCCTTCTGAGGTATATTTCAGCTTGCTTTTCTCCGACTTTTTGTTCCTTGTTGCTTTATAACAGAATAATCCACCTACTTTTATGGATTTCAACTTCCTTCAAAATCACAACTGGGCCCGCATCTTTAGCGATGAATCTCATCAAGACTTTCTTGCCAATAATTTGGTTACTGTTATTGAAAAAGATATTACTGAAGACTTTGATAAGAACTTGAAAATTGAGGACTCAGCGGACCAAAAAGCCTTTGCATCTATATTTTTACATGGATGGTTATTTGCAGGTGAAGGTGAAGAGATGTCAAAAGAGTTTCTTACTTTACCAAGAAAACGCAAGAAAAGCGCTTTGAGTTGTTGACGCCAAACACTTAAGATGCTACTATTAGTTGGTACGTACAGTAAATGTGGATCGTTTTGTCCCAGCTTTTGATTGATATGTGGAGTAAATGTGGGTTATTTTGTACTAGTCAATTATACACAGAGAAAAAGCGCACAAAATAAATTTTTTGGGTCTGTTTTCTTGTATATATGTAAAATGCATATTACAGTGCAATATATTTTCTCTTACAATAATAATTAACGGTCATAATAGAAGCTTTTATTCTAGGTAAATTCGGGCTTCCATCTTCTAAGGTCCAAGTATGTATTGACCTCGTCTTTACCAAAGTTCTAGCTCCGCCACTGATCATCAACCACCGGAGAAGTCCGGAGATCAATCAATACTCTTGCCGTCATTGGTAGCGAGATAGGCTGCGACATCTTTCATAATGTTGATACTTGGCACAATATTAACGTCTGAAATGTTAGCGGCGGATTCTTCCTTCACATCGTATTCAATTGTCGTCCTCGTGATGCATGAATTCTCGCCGGTCTTTACATTCTCGAAGCGTACCCTATACAGATTAAACCCCAGATCAAGAAATCCTCCTTCAACTATCTCCGTTTCTTTCACCAAGTTCTCGTTATCAACCTTGGTAAACTTTTCACAATAAGCTGAACCTGATCGTATCATCAAACAATAAGACTGTTGTAATTAGGTCAATTTGTACCAAAGCTTTAGGGAGTGAAAATGGAATGATGGAGAGTACCTGTGAGTGGGGTTAGCTTGGTGATGGTGCCCTCTCCTCCGTCACCTTGTACAACTTCAACACTGGCTAAATACTTGGGGACAGTAATCTTTGTCAGGTCAAGGGTGCCGTAAAGTTCCCATGCACTGCTCGCCGGAACGTCTACGTTCATTTCTGCGGAAACTGCTCCAAAGGTTTTCATATTGAGGGTGGTGGTGATGAATTAACGGTGATTTCTGCAACAGGTTCGAAGTAAACCTTTGTTATGTCCTCTGCATATGTTACTAGTGATGCAGGTGTATATAGGGAAGTTGGATAACAGTGCAAGAGAACTCAAACTTGTGCTATCTGAAAATGTCAAAGCCGTGACCTGTACGACAAGCATCTGAGTAAGTGGTGAAAAGAAAGAATAAATACATTGAATTGTCTAACTTCATGATGGCACCATTAATTAAAAAAAATAGATCGACAAGCATGTTAATCATTTGCTGTATTATTGTAATTGGTCTTGGTTTAATTCATGAGAAGGATCCGCGTGAATATACTTTCTTTCTAGGTAAAATAGCACTTGACAGCTTGATGGTGATTGACTAGTGATAAAATTACTTGTTACCGCCCCATCTTGGCTATACCTTTTGGCTGCCCGCTTTTGAATTTTCAAGACACAGTAGCATATGTTCGGCGGTCAAGTTTCAACGCTACCAAGAATGTCAACAAGGATGTGCCGCCCCAGTTTTCCCGACAAGTTCCCCTCTTTGGTTCTTTTCATCTTCTCTTGCACAACACTCACTGACCGCGCCCCCGTGCCATCCCCATTTGGCTGCCCTTTTTGTACCCTACACATTTCGTCGGATCCATACGTTGTGCTGCTTTTAAAGGCGTACCGTAGACAATCCATCATATTACCACACCTCCGGCAGGCATAGTCCATCTCTTCACCACACCATACACGCTTTGCCTTGAATAAGGAACATGCTTCGACCCGTACTTCGGAGAATGTAACATTTTTTAGGGGCTCCGCTTGCAGTGCTCTATAATGAGGACCCTTCACAGTGGGATAGGTTCATTCTTCGAGAAATTATCTCGATCTTAGGCGACTCACATGACACTAGGCACACCTGAGATGTGACTTGTCACACTCACATTATGGGTGATCAAACCCGCATATCATAGCCCCCAGGTCACTCCAAGACAAGAGCAGTTATGTGGAGAACATCGCGCCTAATTAGCCTGGCAGTTGGGTGTCGAGCATTCACGAAAGGGTGTCAAGTTCTCTACATCTCTTAATGCCTTGCGTATAACTTAATAAGAGATTTGGACCGGTCGCTAAGTTAAGAGCGTTCTCTGACCACACCGATGTTGCTTGAGTTAGTCTTCCCGTATAAAGTGAGTGAACCTATACGGGATAGGTCGCTTGATGACAAAAGAAATTTTAACTGCCTGTAAATGGTGGATTGAGAGTCCTTTTCACAAAAATTGGTCACTTGACAATTTAATTTTCACACTCTAAAACTGCATAGCTGCTAATAAATTGAAGAGGTAAAAAGAACCTAAGTACTAGACCCTGGATGCTGGACACTGACTTGGACCTTGACACTTGGACCTCAGCGTTGGACGCTCGACTGTCGCTCCGAGTTCATGCCCTCGCCCCTCGCAGCACTGTCAATCTTTAGGTTCCGTTTAAGTTGCCTTGATATGTGCCCTTATAACTCCTCTCCTGACTATGTCCCATATCATCATGCTTGGCATCTGACTTAGACTGTAATATTTGGAACATGATTTACATGTTTTACGAATCCACTTTTTTGACATCATTATCTAAAAAGGCCAGTGTATCGGAACAGTGGGTATAAAGTAACAATGTAAAGCAAAAAAAGAGAAAACGTGAAAATACGGTCCTACTTTAACTTTGAAATAAAGCTGCCTTTGCCTTTCTTTATTCCAAATGTATAAACGGTACATTGACAAGTATGATCGTAGAAAAAGAAACCCAGAAAGTAATTCGAGAGGATATGAATCTGCCAATGCCACAGAGATGTTAAGAGTACATCTTATGAAGAAAAAAAAAAAGTAAGAATTTTGTTCACTATTTTAGTGGATGCAGACTTTGAAGAAATTAGATATATCTAGCAACTAAAAAGGCAAATCATTACTGCTGTCTGGAGTGACAAAACTGAGAGAAAATCTCAGTGAAGACCACATGTAGCATTTTATAGCAGTAATATCGGTTAAGATGGAAGCTAATCATATACGGGAGGCCGAGCAGCCTTCCTCAGCATCCGACCATGGCATTGGGAATTAACTCTCATTTCTCTATACTTTGCAATATAACTAATGATGCAATCGTCGGTAATTAAAACCGGTTGTGTAACAAGATACTTATATATCTTGAATCTTCAAGCAAAACGTATGTGGAAGCAGATATAATATTTTCAATAAATTCAGTATCGTGCAATGCAAAGTAACGCTTACATTAAACTGAGAAGACTTGAATATTTTATTGTAACTTATTGTACACATACTATCATCTTTTTAGTTTCTTCCTTTCTTTGTGCTAATTGAAAAGCATTGAAAGAAACAAGCGACATCTCCGTCAATACCGCATGAGTGTTTTCACGCGTAACTTAGATATAAGTATTCTTCATGACTGATCACGGAAAAAGGACTCAACGCAAGCTTACTTAGTGAAATTAGAGATAGTGGCTTGAGGCTCGGTGGCCTTAGCCGCCGCCGATGGCTCAACAGATGGTGACGGTGCGACCGGGTGAACCATAAGCTCAGCCGGCAAATCCTTAATTCCCTTCAAATAAAACGTGTAAAAGATCTTGAATGGAAACACAATCTGCTGCAGCTTCACCTCACCGTACACCCCTTCGAAGATCCCAGACCCACCAGTCACGGCAAGCCGCGTGTCCTCATAGGTCAGGTATGCCCCCTGGACCGACAGGTGTCCGTAATCACCGAAGTAAAAGCTGTATATGGCCTCGTACCGGTCACCTTTCATTGCCGGTACGTGTTGGATTAAGATGCATATGCCTGCGGTGATTCCCAACCGCTTCTCTAGGTCACCGGTGTACAGCTTGTTGCTGAATGGCACGAGGTCCCCGAGTGAGTTCACTGGCTTTTGACTCAGTTTGAGGAATGCTGGGCTGCCTCGATCTCGCTCGTTGATCTCGTACACACATAGTTCTTGAACTTTGGCTGAGACAAAACATCGTGAACAACTTTAGCGACAAAATGATAAACTTTTCACTAAGTTTGCATTATTTATGACCATTTATTATTAGGTACAAAAAAAGCTTTTATATAAACAAAATAGTGGCGCAATAGACTTAGCCTACCTTAGCGACAACATGACAAAAATCTTTTCCACTCTTTCAAAAATAATTTTTCAAGTTACAAAACTCTTTTTATTCAATAAAATCACTTGACGAGTGTTTTCTTTTACGTATGAATCGAAAGCTTCTACCATAACTGTTTACCTATGAAAAAGGCTTCTTTATAAGTTTATAAATTCTCTTTATGGTACTTCCTTCGTACAAAAGAGTGCCTCTAGAAAAAAAATATGTTCTCTTATTTCCTTTCTTTCCTTCGTTATTATGTAAAAGTTGGTGAATTCATATGCATTCATCTAATTCTTGATGGTCAAATGGAGCTTAAAGATACATTATACAAAAGCGAGCGCCTACAATAATTTTAATGACAAATATGAGGGTGACCACAGCTCCCTTGGCCCTATTGTAGATCCACCATTGAGCTTCTATATATGCTGACATCTTGTCGTGTCTTTTCGCACGTCACTAAATAGTACACAGAGACAAATTACTGAGCTAAATTAGCGATAAATTATCGTGGAGAAACATATGACCGTGTGAAAATAGATATTCCTTATACAAGAAGGTTATCCTACATTTAATTCATAAATTTGGATGAGTTAAAACAGATAAAGGAACAAACATATATAAAAAAAAAACATGACTTTCGTGTTAATTACAATTACTAGTTTCACGAAAAACCTTACTTTTCTGGACAAATCTGTTTTCTGAGTGGCAATAATTTGAGACATGTCAGTGACATACTCATGTTAGCATTACAATATGAGGACGTAAACAAATTTAGTGAGTTCCTGTCATACGTTAGACTCATAGAACAAATCAAACATATGAAAAATCTGTTACAGAAAAATTCTTACTGGGTTCTGCAGACTCTGATTTTGTTTTGCGGTTTCCAAAGAAGAACGCCTTGGGGGCGATGCTTTTGGATTGCCTCCTGGATGAGAAGCCTTGATGGGCGGTTCTGATTCTGAGGTTTTGGGTTGAAAATGGAGTCGTGGAGTTGAAAGACAAAAGTCTTTGGGCTTCAGGCGAGGAGGGTAATACAGAATTGGGCAGTTTCAGAAAAGGCACTGGCTTGAGAGAGCTTGTAGAAGCCATTTTCAGTAGGGCGGAATGCCGATAAGCTGGAGAGGTTGAAGGAGAAGAAGAAATTGGAGAATGGGAAGACTGACAAGGGAAAGAGGGGATTGCTAATAGAATACTCTTATAGCATGGTGGAGTTGGGTTTGACGAAAACGTGCGTGCTTTTCTCAAGCTTATTATTCAATTTAAACGAACATGGGAGGCATGTGGCGAGGGTTGTAAATGAGCTGTGCCCTAAGACATGCTCTCGTGTCGCTTTCGAGCTGGGAAAGTGCTCGGAGTTGACTGCTTAACTAGTGTTTAGTATGATAAGAATATTCGTGATCGATTTATCTCAATTTGTTTAATCAAAAAGATGAAATGAAAGGAAGGAATTCGGTCAAATTGTCACCGTCAATCATCAAATTTTGATTGGCCATCACATGTTCACATGAAAATATCTAGAAGTCTTGTGAGACATCTATTATTCGTGTCGTTTCTCCCTCAGCAATTTCGAGTGTCGCAGACTAACGAACCCCTAATAGAAAAGGAAAAAAAATCAATGTATTATATAATGCATAAAACTCTATACGAAGTACCATTAACACAGAGAAAGTGAAAAAGAAACACGTGAATAGCAATCAACAAAAATTTATCCCTTTGTACCCAAAATAAAAAAAAATAGAAAACAAATAAGGGTATTTAGAGAGGAAGGATGGCCTTCACCTTCTTTAAAACAACTTAAAACAAGCGACGAGACATAGAATGCATGTGCAACACATATATTCATCAAGTAATAAAACAGTACGTACAAGGGCAGCAGGTCTACTACTTTGAAAGAGGAGAGAGAAAAGTAAAATCAAAAGACAAATACCAGCCAACGAGAACAATCGGTATAACAGTCAAGAAGGCAAAACTCACGTAAAACTTTTGGGTGGAAGTCACCTAAATCACCTTAGGGGAATGGACTGTGTAGGCATTATTCTTGAGGGATTTTTGTCAAGTGCTTTTCGTCTCTATCTTGTGTTATCACTTAGTCACAAAGAAAGTACCGTCACAATTGTCTTGTTACACATATTCTTCTACTGGCTTTCAAAGTAGTCAATAAATTAGCAGGTAAACCACGTGGGGCTACGAACGCAGGCAATGGTTAGGCATATCGCTCAGCTTTCACACAGTGACTCTAACGACTTTATGGATCATTTTATTTTACCAAGTAAGCGCATGAATGCTGACCTTCCAGTACGACCAGTAATTGTCTAAAGAAACTCGTGGGAAAACAGTTTCTTGACATAAATATTATTCTTACAAAAACCCAAGCCTTTAGGGAAAAAAAACTCTCTTAGAAAAACTGCTGATTAAATATTTCTTTTCCACGTATTATATCCCAAGAAAATTTTACAGGCATTTGCAGATTATGATATTCTTGTATAAAAGTGCAGAAAAGGAATTTTGATAATCAAGTTTAAGCTATTAAAAAGCACTATCAGTGGAAAGTCTATGCAGAGAAGAATACATGTATAGTTCCACTATTTCAAAAAGCTACTGATCATCATGTACGCTCAAAATACACTAATCCTTTAATCCTAGGTGTTACGGAGTATAATACACATACCAATTAGAGCATGCCGAGCAGCGACTGCCAAGCCTTCTGACTGTATCATTGTTATAGACATGCCCCGGCTGTCCATGACCCAGAATTATAAAGGATCATCTAGCAATAACAGTGAGAGCACGCCAACTTCAGTCCTCCAGACTAAACTTGAGGACTTTGCAAGACGGATGCCATGAAGCCAATGCAATATTTACCCCCTCAGACACAATAAAAGAAGCTGGTTTCCTTTTATCGCAAAGAACAAGTTGCTGACTTAAGGTTTCAACATCTCGTCAAGATTTCTGCACCAGTTCTGGTAATTAAAATGGTATGCTCAAACTGTGCTGCAGGGCTGCCATCAGCTGTCAGGGTCGTCCAGTTATCTTCCCATGTTTTACACTTGATGCTTCCCAGTGTAAGAATTGGTTCTGCAGCAAAAGGGGCAAAAGTACCACGTAAGAAATCATGTAACAATTTCCCACATCATTTTGACAACCATGTTTGAGAATTTTGCTTGGCTATCTGTCAGATACAAAATGAAGAAATCATGTAATCCAAATGCTCTTTTGGAATATTGCTATTATGATTAGCTTGATAACTTATTTAAAAGGAAGAAATCATGTAATCCAAATGCTCTTTTGGAATATTGCTATTATGATTAGCTTGATAACTTATTCCCTCTACTCCAGTATTTCCTCACAAATAAATGCGGGAGAACAGCAAGAGGAGATGTGCATCTAGGCATTTCAAATAAAACCGATATGATCTAGACCAAGGAGGGAAGATACAAGGACTGATATGATACTAATGAACAACATTGTTTAGTATATGATGCTCAGATGCCACGGACAAAATGAAGCCCCAAAACTAGCTGCATAGTCGAGCACAGTCAAACCGATATCTCTGACTAATTTTTTCCAGCCATTAAGAAGGGGTTGTCCGAATTTTACTCACCTAGCAAGCCCTGCTGTTCGACCTTTCTTCATAATCTTGGGGAAGGGAGTAGGAAGGGAGGGGGTGGGGAGGAAATTGGAGACAAAAAAGAAATAAGGGAGGTCTCCCCATAGTTCTAATTAGTGAGCATATAGTCCAGCTGGTGGTGGAATATGCAGGCACAATTGGCAAGTCCACTCACAATTCTAGATATTATCCTTCAAATACAAATGCCAAGAAAAAGGACATCTCTCACTGCTTGTTACCTATTAGAATGCTTTAAGTTCGGTTTTGACCGTTCCTCAATTAGTATGTACCATTGAGTGATGATACACAGTTCGTGCGCTAGTGTATAAGACTCTCAGGCAGTTATATAATTCAGTGTTCCCGAAAATTTCTGTATTTCCGCACCTTTGAAACTCAATTCGCGAATGTCTCAAGTCTATGCCCAGTCAAACAGATCTCAATTTTCGGAAAGCACTTGCATTCAATTAACCTTTGAGCAGGGAAATCCTATGACAGAAAACACACGTTCATCACTTGAAAAAGCTAGTAGTCTATTATCTTCTTGATTGCAGGCATTGCTCGAACTCGGACTGCTACCTATTTCACTTAGGAAGAGAGTTGAGCATGCTTACTCGACTGTAAAAATTCACATCAATTTAATCTGCAGGTTGCAAATTTCCTAGTAAATTACGCATAACAACCCTGTGCAATGACAACTAATTATACTAGTGTTTGTTACTTGTCGCATCTCAAGTGTTTTAAGTAACTCTTACATCATATCCTACGGTATATGTAGTGCTTAAGCATGTGCACTCCGAAGTAATAACTTTCAATATATAGCTTCTCACAAGCTCTCCCTCTTGCTTTGCCAAGAGGAATGTACTAAGAAGTACGAGCATCATAATAAGCGAGTGCTGTGCGGTGCACGACTTGACCTTTGGGTATCAACCTTTATGAATTTGATGAGGTATTGAAGACCATGATACTCTGGAGGTACATATCAAATTTCAAGCACCTAAAATAAAAAATGCTTTTCAGATTTGAAAGGAATAACATGATGCACTCACCAATGGTAAATGTCTGACCTTCAACCATGAAACCAGGCTGGTCATTGCCTGTCAAACAAAAGTGGTTAAGGCGTGATTGTCAGTCACACTGGCTATGATAGTGGTCGAATAGCATAAAAAACACACAGATTACTTCTTTTACTCTGTCCCCATTTTCATAGCTCTGATACATCATGCAAACACACACGAATCAAAATTGTATGCCTTGACCACTCAAATTGGTTAATCAATCAATTCACCATGCAAAACATCTGTTAATCAATCAATTCATCGTTCAAAATATCATTTATTTTTATTCGTCCCCATGTTAATAGCTTTTGATTCGTCTCTGCCGGCAGAGCTAATGATTTGAGGGTTGGATTTGTGGGTACCATTTTGGCTTTCGGAGGCCTTTCCGGCTGCATTCGAGAACGCCACCATCCCTGGCAGCCCTGGGCCTAGTAATCTGCCCCCTCTTTGGCCACCGTTGCCAATCAGGGTTAGAGCTACTGAGGAGGTGTTGTCGGAGAGCAATGTGAGGATTGAGATTGGGATTGCATATTTTTCTCTTTTAGATGTTTAGAGGCGAACTCCGATTAGAATTTAATTCCGTTTTCTACTTTTACGAAGGGGACAAAATTATGAAACATCCCGAAGCATGATGAGGGACAAAAGTTATGAAAAGGAGGGAGTACATAAGTGAACTAAACCAGTAAAAGCATAGAAAAAGTTCAACAAATAACCTACAACCATATTTGTTGCATTATCACAATGATACATGTAATGAGCGGAAAACTATAATCTTTAAGTTATGAAAAATGTTAAAGAAGTACCATTATTCAAACTTCTTGATTCTCTAGTCAGACACTTGGGTTTGAAGGACTCCCTATGGAAGGATAAGCCTCAACTAGGAGGGTCGGGGCGTCTCAGTATATCATGGGCAGATAAGCATCAATAGTTCAAGCAACATCAAGAAATCTATACCATGATAAACATGAACTGCCGTAACACTTGTATGTATTAGCAGGAAAACCTTAATATAGACCAATATTTGGAAAAAAAAACCTTAGAAATCTTAAGTTCCAATAAAAAGTGATATGAAAGATAAATTCCTTGGATGACATAGTAATTAAGTATACAGACTGAAATCCACTTTACTCGAACTCATGTAGACACATTCCCCACCCACCCCTCTCCCTAAAGATTACAGTAATATCTTTCATCCAGTCACGGTTGAGCTTCTGCAGTCCTACGGCATGCAAATCTTAACAATAGCTTTAACTTAACAGCAAAGGTCAGATATATCATGCAATACAATTAGAATGACAAGAGGTTACTTACGGTGATGATAGATCAAGGGTTCCGAATGAAACACAGTCCCCACACCATGCCCAACAAAACGGTCCACCACGCCATACCCAAATTTCTCAGCATGTTCACTGACGAAATCATCCAGACAATTCTTAGCTAGTGCAGTGTCATAAAGCTACAAAGCATGATAGACATAGTTAAAGCATAACAACAAGCATGATTAAGCTTTTCTTAACGTTTCATTTACTGGAGTCGATGCACAAAAAAATTGTCACAATATCATAATTAAATAGACAGGTTGAAGGCAAACGGCTACAATCTTCTTATATGCTTCCCGTTACTAATCATCCTGTAGTCCGTGGATGTTGGCTTACGAGACAAACCATGTAAACTTGTTTGTACTGTGGTTTTGGTTCCTGCATTACTGTATCACAGGTACTGTTATTTGCATGGTCAAGCATAGCCCTAATCTGTGCCTGTCATAACATATTTGGATACTTGCAGACGAACCACGTAAACTTGTTTCTCGTGTGGTTCTGATTCCCGCCTTATTTCATCATTGTTCTTTGCATGGTCAAGCATAGCCCTAATCTATATCTTGTCACAACATATTTGACACTCTGCAGACCCTGCACTGGCAAAAGCCTAACCCCGCTCTCAACAAATTTGTCCAAATGACACCGAAATCTTTGTGGACTTGATCACAGGGAAAAATTAACTGTCTATGCCTACAGGAGTCAGTTAGTAATGCTAGAGCATACAATTTCCATTATGAGCATATAAACACACTTAAAAGTTCAGGGTGCAGTCGGCATAATTGTAGCATGCAACAGATGTACCAGCAAAATTATCACTTGTGCATGTTTACAAACACACACACGTACATTCTTTGCAGTTTATCCATTTATAATCATTCTGTTCTCTTTCTGATCCAACACATAATTACAAAGATAAACGATACCTAATTCTCTTCCCAATTTTCCTAAAAAGAGCACCATCCTTACAAACAGCAATGCCTTTCTCCAAACACTCTTCGGTCACCTGCCATGAATGAAAATATAGGATTATGATGTTCAGAGCTGTGATGGTAGCAGCCCCTGAAGAGAATAATATTTATTCGCATTACTTATCTCTACTGACATGATTTCAATAGTCAGGTATACCAAATCAGGAATTGTGCTATCAAGTTCTACTAAGAAACAGCCAGACAGCATTTTCAAGAATTCAAATCCCTTTTGTGTAATATCTTGAAGTATTAGTAATATCAAGATATAAAAAGGTAATCGATAAATGATCTGAATGATTACTCTCACAGGCACCCAAAGCGAAGTTTACCTTCACAAGCCGTTTCATCGAATCATCTACATTTCCACAAAGAAAAGTCTTTGATGTATCTCCATGATAGCCCTGATACACGAAGAAAGAATATTTTAGTAAGGATATAGTTGATTAAAGAGTAATACGATCTAAAAGATGCTTTGACAGCATACATCTATAGCAAAATGAAGCAAAGTCTTTCACAAATTCGTTTAGTAATAAAATTAGAAACTCGTGTTCTTAAGTAAGTAATGGATAAGAGAGACCCTTTGCATGAGAACTAAGCTGCAAAATGTTTCAGAAATTCCTTGATTAAAGAATTAGAAAGTTAATGTCCTGAAGTAGATAAGTAGATGACAGAGCTTACATTACAAACTTAGAGTTTAGAGCCTAGACGGGCCCTGGTTTCTCAGATGGTATTGTATGAGTTGAAGTATCTAAAGAGACTTAGAAGTTGAGCCAGAGAGAGAGAGAGAGAGAAAGAGGTGTAAGGATCCGAGGATTTCGTATTTTGGTTGGGCTCTCCTGTTTGGCTAGGGCACTGTCTTAAGGCTCTGGTCATTTCCTGCTTGTATTTAGTTTCCCACCTTACCCCTTTGTTCCATGAAATTATCTCTCTGTATTTTTAGGCGCTGGAAGGAAAATACTCTCATGAGTAAAGCAAATCTTTCTAAGGGTCAGAGGTGGCTACAAAATGAACAATTACATGGAAGTTCCATAAATGATGTCAACATGTCAGAAACAGCTTAGAAAATCTACTAACATTAACATATTCTTAGACGGAAAAACTTGACATGCATCAAGTGTTCAATATATTAAATTCTGGGTTCCATAATGAAAAACAAAGAACTGAGTTTTGTACAAATGCATATTGCAGCACAACAAACTTTGATTGAAACAATTTTAATTAAATACTCTCATGAGTAAATTTTGAGTATGTTGCATCTGTCTTTTTTTTTTAGGCCCTGGAAGGAAAATACTCTCATGAGTACAGCGAATCTTTCTAAGGGTCAGAGGTGCCTACAAAATAAACAATTACATGGAAGTTCCATAAATGATGTTAACATGTCAGAAACAGCTTAGTAGAACATATTCTTAGACGGAAAAACTTGACATGCATCAAGTGTTCAATATATTAAATTTAGGGTTCTATAATGAAAAACAAAGAACTGAGTTTTGTACAAATGCATATTGCAGCACAACAAACTTTAATTGAAACAACTTCAACAAGCGTGGTGCCGCAAACTGTACACACTTAAGTACACGTAATGTAAGAAAGTTAAGTCACGAGG
Organism: Escallonia herrerae; assembly: GCA_033070095.1. NCBI lineage: Eukaryota > Viridiplantae > Streptophyta > Magnoliopsida > Escalloniales > Escalloniaceae > Escallonia > Escallonia herrerae. The sequence goes on from JAVXUP010000037.1 coordinate 302,187, forward strand.
AAAGCACAGGCCAAGTATAGTCTAAGTCAGATGCTAAGTAAGATGTGCAGGACAGAGCGAAGGTGTGAAACAATGGAAGGAGCCAAGGCAACTTGGGCGGAGCTTGAAGGATTGGTAGTGCTGAAGCAGAGCGAAGGCGAGAAGTGAGTATGGAGCTATAATTGTGATGATCACAGTCCAACGCTTAGTTGCAGGAAACTCCTTATAAGGTGACGTTTCTCTCTCGGAAACTTGCTTTTGTGATCCCAAGTTAGGAGCTCCATGGGATCTCGTCCCAAACTAATATGGGAACTCGATCCCGTTAGCTGGATAGAAATGCATGGAACAAGTGAGAGAATACCTGAAAATCAAGCCCTCTCAACTCAATTCCTTGTTTCTCTTCTCCTTCAAGTCCTTAAAGCCTCCTATTCTGTTGTTGCTGGCTATATAAACTATACTAAACAAATGATAATACTCTTTACTCATTTATTTATTCAAGCCGCTCCCAACCTTAGATTCTTCTTGGTGCTTACGCTCCCCCGCCCCCGTTCCCACTCCCGCCCCCGCACCCACTTTGTGCAACTAAGGTCCAACGTCCAGGTGATGCGCCCTCGAAGTCTCAAGAACACTCTAGAATTCTCTCTCAGCTCTGAGACTTCTAAAAATGAGTGAATGTAGAGTAAATTCCAAGATTTCCATGATAATGTCTCAGGCCCTTTATTTATAGGGATGCTAGGGCGCTTCGTCCCCTAGTGACGAGTAGCGACGCCTTGGAGTGACACCTCACCAAGGGCAAATAACTGTCACTAGAGTACCGTACTGACTTCTAGTACCTGTAGCTTCAACTTCTTCGCGCAAGTCCAACACACGAGGGAATGTGATAGTCCAAGCGAAGGACTATCCCTTGACTCAGTCTCCAGTCCGCTGCAGTATCCTGCAAAAGCACCAAGCAGAAGTAAACCTTGAGTGGGAGTTTGGGCTCCGCCCAATCGCCAGACAAGTTAGGTGTGATGCTCACCAAAGACCCTCTTCTGTCTCAGATTGACTTGGAGGTCATGACCCTTAAGAGTTGTAGGTGAGCATCAGTAACGATGGTATGAGTGTCTGAGAGACCTAGTGCTCGTAAATGTCACACCATACACCTAGAGTAGAAGTAGAGGTCCAGGACACCTTGCATTACTACCTCCGTATCAAGGAGTCCGGGTGCTGGCGTGCTCAGGCAGAGCTCTTCGTGATGTTGAACACCTCTAAGGGCAAATTGGCACGGACAATGGCCAACGCAAACTGGGTCACGCTCGATGGAGGTGTCGCCCAAGGTAGTCAGAGAAGCTTTCACGTTAAGGACGAGAGATGCGTTCCCAAAATGGGCAAGCTCATGGCTTCCAAGAGGGTGAGTTGGACAGCCCCCTTCTCTCTGAGTTAGGCGGCTGTGTTGCCTCTGGCACTCCGCATGACGCCCGTCTTGGTTTGGCTTGTAGCATCGATCGATGGAGCCTGCTTTGACTTGACTGAGTTGATTTTTCAGGCGTGTTGTTGAACGTGGGTCCGGTCAAGGCCAAGTGTACTTAACCGAAATGGGCTAGCACACCAAGTAAAAAGGTATTACATTTTACATGCACTTACTGACTGATGTGCACAAACTACTTGGCAAATGCCCACAGCCCTGAGAAAGGCTCAAAAACGAAGTAAGAAATCAAGTGAGCATACATTAGTTAACTGATGGATGCTTATTTGGATTCTTAAATATGACATTCTAGACAACAAAAAAAAAACATTATGCATACGAATGAACTAGGATGACAAGAGAACGGATTGCACAGTAACATACATTTAGGTAGACCGTCACATCAATGTTTATAATGTCTCCATCCTGCAAAAGGTATGATCATGTTCATAAATGGCAATCATTTTGTGCCAGAAGCAAGGGCAATAAAATCAAAACAAAAAACCTGTAGCTGGCGAGAATCAGGTATTCCATGGCACATGCACTCGTTCACTGACGTGCAGACACTTTTTGGGAAGCGACCATAGCCAAGAGGTGATGGATAAGCACCAGCATCAATAATCATTTGGTGCACTGCTTTATCAATTTCATTTGTTGTCACTGATGGCTGACAACACCACAGAGAGTGTCAATCACATGACATATAACATGTTTAAAATCAACTGAACATCAACAGACTAAAACGAGAAAGGTATAACTACAAATCAAGGGGGCTGTGTGTGTGTGTGTGTGCTGGGAGGGAGGGAGAGAGGGAGAGTATAGATCTGAAACACAGTAGGGTCCAGCTCATAATTAATAAGTAGGAAAAATAACCATGTGTAGTATGACGTAAGACATAGAACCCTTTGACAGAAAAAAGGGGTAGTCCAATTTTCTCACCCTAACCAGTGTTCCAGCATAGTCTAGTACCCGAGCAGCAAGCTCACACGCAGCCCTCATATGACCGATGCCTTCAGCATCAGGAATTTGATATTCGCTAGAAATTTCTGGTAACTCATTGGAACCTAGATAAGGTGGCTTTGGTATGTGATCAGGCACAAGAAGACGCGGTGAAACCCTCCCTCGCCTTAAAGGTAGTCTACGCTTAGAGGTTGTTGAAGTATTAAGCTCACGTTCCCTATATGAGCAAACAATAATCAGAAAGGCGAGTTAGGACACATTAATTACACGAAGACCAAAACAGCAAAACACGTGGCATGAAATGTTGTGTTTTTAGGCCTCAATAAAGCATCTTAAGATAAACACCAAAAACCAACAAAATATTGAACTCTAGAAATGTCAAGTGAGCAAGAAAATAATGCAAGAGTTCAAAGCCCCACTATTTTTTTCTCAGAAGTTAATCTTAATATATGCTGATAGATATATCAAACAAAATAACAGGGTTAAGTGCAATGTCTCCCTCATATCTCTTCTTCCCTCAGAGGTGCAACTGGATTCTTATCCCTACACCTAGAATACTGCTGTTTTTCCTTTTTCTTTTAGTTTGAGAAATCCATCTTCATATATGCTGACAATCAGATATCAGATTAAAGAACAGGGTGAACTGCATCAACCTTCCTCAGACTCAAGATGAATTATTAACCCCGTTAAAAATGCTAATTTTCCAAAACTTTGTCCCAAAAATGGAACCCAAAGATGTGGGACAGTAATCGTTCAGAATTACGCATAGTCAAACCAGCTTTATATACTGCACCAAAGTGCTTTAAAATGCCAGAAGCAAGACGTGCCATATTATTCGTGATTCTACTTTTCGGATAAGGAGAGAGTAGCATTACTCTAGCCGTAGATGTTTACCTACGTAAAAAGAGATAAAAATTTATGCCTAAGCTAAGCGGGATGACAGCATAACTCAACGAAATTAATGCACGTTGGAGAAATATATCATCTGGTTGTTTGTGATGAATTCAAGATAATGAAGTCCGATGGCCAGTAAATCCTGAGACGCTGGTTCATTATTTTCTAATTAAACTCAGCAGAAAAGGCTTGAAAGAGTTCCTGATTGCAGAATATATGGATCAGATTCTAGTAAATATACTACAATAGAGGGGTGAAACCTAAGTGATATGACAAAATAAACGATTCCGCAAGTATAAGAGAAATAGAGAAGTTGCCTTTACTTGGGAAAAAGATTTAACTTGAACTCAAAAAAGAAGCTTACATTTTAAACCGGCGTTAACATTGTCAAATTTACCTCAGAATGAAAAAAATGTCAAGAAGGGATTGCAACAGAGATTGATAAGTTCAAAGCAATTTAAGTGTGAGAAATAAAAAAAAGGATAAGGTGCACATACTTCTAACTTATTAATCGAGACGCTTCTACTAGTTCATAAACCAGACGGGTGAGAACCACCTTTGGGTGCGGAAGATATAATTGAGTACACGGGTAAGTCCTTGGTGGGTTTCGAGTCCATCGCCGATGCATCGCCTTCATCATCTTCTTACTGACAACAAAATACTGATCTGGACATTTCTATGAAGTATATTCTTGTTCCTTATCGTCTTTTCTCAGTTACACCAGTTACCTGACCCTCCTGATTTGCTTTCTGTCCAGCCTTTTGGATGCAGCTTTTTGACATTATCTTCGGTCACTTATACTTTCATAGGAGCAGTGGAACTGTATCCATTCAGTTTGAATAGTAACTTTGATGGGATCTCTTCTAAAAGATTCCCCAGGAATCTCTTACTATGTAAAGAATCTCCATATTTCTCTCTGTATTGCTTTCCCCTGGAGCATATTAAAATCTTTTGGATTGTGCATTTAGCCTTTGGGTTATAAAAGAAAAGGAAAAAGAAGCAGCAGCAAAGGACACAGTAATTAGTAGCTTCTTCTTCACTTATGCACTAGAAATGTCATTGCCTACTGTAATAAGAGATTACATTCTTACACCGCCAAAACCAGGCCATATTCTCTCATTTCTTAACCTACCCTATTTTCCATACATGAATCTAGGCTACATAACTTAGTAGCCACAGCTGTTTATTTCCAGCACCATAGCTTACCATTAGCTAGTACCATTCAATGCTAGTCCAGACATAGATCAATCACCACTGACTTAGTTTTCTTCCCCAACAACATCTGGTCAATCATAATGAGAGCACAGTTCTGTTCGTATGATGTGCTGCCTCCACATTTCTCATGGAGTTATTCCATGAAGGCATCTGGGCTTGCTTTACTTATTATGTGCCGATCCAAATTCCTATATCATCTGAACACTAATCATCTCCGCTACAAGTCCCTTATTTTCATGCAACTGATTAACCGTTTTCAAGTAGAATTTAACTTACTTGGCGCAAAGTAAGTTACACACAAAGAACCTACAAAATTGAGTTTCCCTTCCCCCAAAACTGAGCAAATTTGTACTCTAACAACGTTAATCACAAACCGCAATCAAACTAAAATGCATATGTATTTAATAAGAACAATATAGGATAAGAAAAATGTGTTTCGATAAAGCAAAAGTTAAGAGTACCTTCTGATTCTAATAGCCTCCTCCAAGCCCGATATCCGCTTTGAAACAACAACGAGCCGCTTTGTAGACTTTGTATGTTTCCCTAAATCGAATGCAGTGTAACATAGATAAAATCAAAACAATACAGCAAATTTAGTACTCCATCCGTTTCCTTGCTTTACTCCATATAGACTACTACAAATTCCAATGATAGATGTGGTCCATTCCATTGTTAAGAATTAAGACTTTACTCGTTGTTTTTACCCTGACTTTGACTTGCCAAACGATGTTCACTTACACTATTGAGTTCAATTCAACGACTTCATGTACTAAAATATGTCGTAGACACTCGCAAAGGAGAAAAAAATTCAATGAAGCGGAGGGAAAACTAGTGTCTGTGCGTGTTGTGTGTGTGTGTGTTTGTGTGAGTGAGTGAGTGACTTTACCAGAGACGGAAGGAAATGAGGAGGTGAGTGGCGCCCCAACGAGGAGTCGAGAAGATGAGAGTTGCAGAATCGCTGCTGCTTGAGAGAGGGAAGCAACGGAAGCCATTGAAGTGTGGGCGAATTTCTGGTTTTCAGTTTAAACGATGGAAGAGATAAAGGGTAAAAGTGGGTTGGGCCAACGTTGCAGATTGTGCTGAGCCTGTTTATGGTTAATGGGTACATTCACATGGCCCATTGGGCGGTGGGAGAACACTGAGCCCTTCAAGCTCGATGGCCCAAAAGAACACGATACTCGGATGGCCCGCTAAACTCTTCGCCGGTGCACCAAATTTTTGTGCCGCTCTGCTCCCTCCGTTTTACTGGATTTTCTTTAGCGTCATCTTTTTTGATAAATTTTGAGGATAGACTTAATAAATGAGAGACATTGGATCGAATTTGAAATAATAATCTTAGATACACAACTTGGGAAACTAATTCAAAGCACATCAATGAGCATAACATTGTACAAGCAAAATGAGTGATGGTGTCAAAAAAGCTACAGCGACGTACAGTTGTTCCGTGGTAATGTAACTCTACTTTGAGCTACCACATTCTGCTGCGTTGATTATAAATTAATTATCTGGAGTGTGCTAGTCCAAACTACGAGTAAGATTATAACTCTCCTTGTTTTTGTGCAGGGTTTCCTCTCTACGAAGAGCGTGCAATTTTCCGCATAGCAATAAATGATGGTCGCTGATATATTTATTAGCTTATAATTAGTGGCGTTGAAAAAATCTACAAACAATCGTCGTTAAAGATATCTGGAAAATATTTAACAACAATTAGTGATCACTACTACCGAAGTTACAGTGAAGATTATCCGTAAAAATTTATGGCCCAAGAAATGAATCTGCAGATTGCTTTGCCAGTTCAGTTTTGTGGGATGCAGGGAACTTGGCCAACTTAAGCACGTGATACGGGCAATTTGTAGTTAAATTTTGAGTTGATGCAAAGCAATAGGTTGTCATTTGCCAATAAAGAAGGCATATGTTGGGGTGTCAATGCTCACGATCTGATGCACGCATCGAAGTAGGTTATATGTCGGATTCAACCCAACATTTCCGGTTGTTCAAAATGGGTACACATACACTTCACAAATGAAATGCCCCAACTACTAAAATTAACATGAAAGGCATATTTTCTTTTCCTCTCAAGCTCTTGGCTATCGAAGAAATTAGGGACTCAGGCACACGCGTCAACTCAAAGCACCAAAATCATGTAAAGTTTTTGCAGAAAGGAAAAACAGAACGTTGAGATGTGCATAACGATACTTTCAATATTAACGACGAAGATAGTGAAAGAAACTTACGCCATAAAAAGTGCAAACATTAACGAAATCACACGTATAAATATATCAGCACAAGCAACTGTTTAATTAGTGGGATCAATAATGGTGTGAAATAAACGATGGACTAAGGAGTAGGGGGGGAAGAGAGAGGGAGTTATTCTGCAAGTGGTAGAAGAGATGTAAAGGATCAGGAGTTACGGATAAATTAGAGGTGAACAGTTGGGTTAGAAAATTAAAAAGAAAAAAAGTACTAAACTTTTGAAGATGATACGCAAATTAGTTGAACGACCATTACTTGAAAAAACAGAAAGGTATAACGGGAAGTTTATAAGGACTTATTATAAGGGCGATGAGCTGTGATTATAGTACAGATATAGATAGATGTTACTTTCTTATCATAGATGGCTAAGTGAAGACATAATTAGATACATGTAGACAACATGGAGAAGGAAACAAATAAATTCATAGACTCAGGAAGTTTCCCAGCGTATACCTGCATGAGATTGACCTGTTAATACTTCAATGTGTATGTTGTAGCTAGGGCTCATACTTTATTTTGATTAAAAAGTCAGCAACCTTGATCTTGTCACATTAAAGGGCAGGAGATATGATGCAAGAGTGTCCTTGCTTTGTGCAGTTTAGTGGGAGATCACATGATTTTTAACAATTTTTCCAGTTGATTAACTCCTAGTTTGACTAATCTTTCCCGTCCCTCCCCACCCACCCCTCCCCCTCTTCTTTTTGTGTCAACAATAGCTAACCAGTTTGACATTTTGAAGCAGATTACTATAGTCAAAAGCACCTTTCCAGTAAGCATGACACCCACCCCCAAGACACAATTGGTTGTAAGATTCCCACATGTGATGTAAATCCTTTACTAGTACTGGTACATGAATATTGACTCACAATTACTTCTCAATTGCTTCCTGAGAGCCCAATATATAAGATTAATCAGAGGATCTTGATTCTCTAGATATATACTTTCATTTACTAGACCGTAATGTACTAAATCATGTCAAAGAATATGATTTATGCACATGCAGATTGATAAAATAAGCATCAACAGGCTTCAGAGCCACTTAACCTATCCCATCTTAGTTGGTTCAGAATTCCTGTAGAGATTGGGTCTGAAGGGTTTGTGCATGTACTTCTAAAGGTTTTTCCTTGTTCCTGAAGAGCAAAAGCTACCTACAACACAGTGCATTAATTATACGGAGTATTATTTACATCAGAGATGTACTTCTGAAGTTCTGCCATAACAAGGCTGAGAAATGCAACATGAACCAAAATAAATAATGCACTAAAAAGCATTTTAACCTATGTGTTGTTGGGAGTTAGCGGAAACGGTAAAGAACAGCAAAATCATAGTCGTTTGTAAAGTTATTTCCTAGATTGTTGTAGCTTATTTGCAGAACTCAGGTTCAAAATAACGGGCTCACGTATACTTATCTTCCTCACCGTGATTTACGTCTGGTACTGGAATTCAACTTTAAGGAGGCTATATTCCTATCACCAAAACACAAAATAGCAATACAGTGAACTATACAGAGGCATGCGTAAGACTTAACATCGGTGGGTACAGAGATTTGATAAAGTCTTTTCAGTGTGCACATAATTTGTCATTCGTTTTTCAATCTCTAAACCTTCCAATGGTAAAACATTTTAAGTACAAATAGGATGAAGCAAAAAACTCAAACCACTAGCTGGAGCCGCTTAGTACTACTGCAGAAAGTTTCATCAGGAACTCTCATGTTTGAATTTGCCCAACCATAAACTCCTCTCATAATGTTTGTTTTGTCCTTGCAGTACTATATGTAGTCCCCTTGCTACTCTTAGGTAGGCCAATACCTGATACAATTATCTCAAGTACCCTGGATCTGCAACATCTTTTCCAGATAACCTAATTTATTTCGCATTATTCGCAATGTCCTGCCTAATTCTTGGTTGACAGAACATGTAACAAGCCTTGGACATTATGAGGCATATACTTTTCTTCTCCTTAGTGAGAGGACAGCATCAGCATGCCACAAATGGAGATATTTTAGGGAAAGAAACAAAGACTCCAGCTCATAGTATTGTGCCTAAAATAAAGCACACATAAAACACTTCAAAACTTTGAGCAGAAACAGTTGCCATTTCTTTGTCATTTCCATTTGTTACACCTAAATTGAGCTTTCTTCAGCTTCCTTGTCTAACAATATACAATTGAACTTTGCAACTTGTGGCAACACCAGCCCCACTATGCCACCTTCCTTCTTCTTCCCAAAAGCAGAAAAAGGTAAAAAAAACAAAAAAAGGCATGAACCAAAATGTTACAAAACATTGATTACCCTCTGTTTCTTACTGCACTCTAATGCCAACAAGTCCATCTCAAGCAATCTCTTCTTGCCATTGCAGCTACCCTGACTATCAACACTAACTGGTACCTTAAATATGTCCACTCCAAAGAGTCTAACCATCTGAACCGGTTGAACCGGGTTCTGGACCAAACCGGGCGTAGCCGACCCGTTTCTAGCTTTCCAGTCAATGAAGAGCTGCTTATCCGACCCGGTGGATCTTTGAAAGCTCACAAGGTCACCAGCTTTCAAGCTCTTCTCCTTCACGAACCTGCTCCACCCTTTGGTCAACACGTAACTCTGGCTGCTGTTCCAGTACGAATATCGAAACCTCCACACTTTGCCACCCATATCTTCGAAATTTAGCAGCACGCCTTTGGAAGTGCTTCCGCTCTGCAACGGAAAGTGCTTCTCAGCATGCTGCTTTGGTATAACGAGCCTGTTCAACTTGCCCACATCGCTAGGTGTGACTGCTTTTTCGAAAAGCTGTTCCCGTGCTTTAAAGGACCGGTCCGACCCGAACAAACCCGTGAACCCGTCTCCGCACACCCGCTTTCCGTTCCCGCCCGACCCGTGAGTCCGCTTACTCTGCTCCAGCTCATCATTGTACGTATGCTTTCTCAGCATGTCCACAATCTCAGCCTTCGAATGCGAGCTCAGGAAGCCCGCCTCGACCTCCTCGCCCTCGGCCTCGGCCAACGGCTTGAAGTTGGTGACGGCGTCGCGGCCGCGGAAGCGCTGGGCAGCGATGTCGTAGGCCTTGGCGGCCTCGTGCTCCTCGTTGAACGTGCCCAGCCACACGCGCTGGTGCTTCTCGTAAATCTGCGCCCCCCAGCGCCCGTTCGGCTGGGGCACAACCCCCTTAAACCTGGACGAGGGCAGCTTCCGAGACTCGGCTTCGATACCATTCTCCGCGTCGGTCAAGACGCTCGTCCCGCTCCCCATTCGGGACAGGCGGTTCTCCGGCGACGACTTCGCCATCGCCGGCGAAACCGATGTCGGCGTGATCGACACAGAGTCGCTTGCCGTGCTCTCATCTGCAGAACTCGCATCCATATTTTCAACTTTGTCAAAGAGGAAAAGAGGGTAAACTGTAAAAGAAACTATCTTGTTCGATCGGGAGAGAGAATAGAGAACAGAGAACTAAAGACAGAAAGAGAAGCTTGGAGGGGTTTGTTAGGAGGTCTGGCTTTTTATAGGAGCCTCCCTACGTTGTGGTGTGACTGAATAAACAAAGCATAGACGCAGCAAATGCTTGTAAACAAGTATACTTGGAGATTGTGTGTGTAGTTTGGTATGAAGATGTGGGTGAGGTGGGTCAACTCGAGGGGCGCGTAAGGCCTAGGAAGATTCATGGAGAGAGGAGTACGTTAGTGTTGTGGGCTGGGGCTGGGTAGGGGGGTGGGGTCGGAGACGGAGCAAGTTGATGGGGTTCACATGAGTGTGGACCGTGTTTTCCTAGAGGAAGTGCATCCCCCCTGAGCTTTGCTGCAACTGCTGACTACGAGCATGGCCTCACTCTCTCTCTCTCTCTCTCTCTCTCTCTCTCCGATGTTTATCTGGATTGCAATTGGCGTATTGAAAGCAGCAACAAATAATAGAGCGGAAATTGATGAAGTTTCAATATCAGATAAGATAAAAGCGGGACTTTTATTTTTATTTTATTATTATTATAAACAGAAAAAGTTGATGCACGGTGTTTGATACTAGAAGAGCGTTTGGGGTTAATTTTGGATTGATCAAACGTAATTTAAACAACTTGTTGAATGTTTGGCAAAAAAAGAAAAAATGTTTAAAGCATTTTTTTAAATCAGAAAAGGCATTTACAATAGGAAACATCACTTTTAGTGCTTTTTTTTTATTTTAAATGCTTTAGGATGACATGTTTGACCCAGAAAAACACGAGAGTACCTTTACGTTATTTATAAAAGTAGGTTGCTCTAATTGTTGCTGAGTTCCTATAAATATCTATCGGGGATTTTTAATTTTTTTGTCAAAATGAAAACTGCATTCAACTAAAACACAAAATACAACTTAGCTAAAGAGTACAAACAAATGTTTGGCTCTAGAAACAGAGTACCCAAAAGTACACACAAAAAGTACACAAGCAGTAGCTTGACCTAGAACATAAACCGACTAACATGGCCTTGATAGAAATTAAAAAAGATAAGTATTACCATTGTTAGATTTATAAAATTCAGATCAAATGGTAATTGAGCGGAAAAGCTGCAGCGAGGCATCAATTACAAGGGCCGCTTGAAGTGACGGTTTAGATTACTACCACAGTTGTCTTCGGATTCAAGGGAGGTGGAGCAAGTTCCCGAGGCCGAATCTATTGATTCGAAGCTCGAAGGGACTCTGAATCTTTCATCTTGTCTAAATTCGTCCTCTTCACGCCACAAATCCCGCCATATCGGACTCGCGTCGAGAAGTCAACCTAAAGATTGGAAGTCTGGCGATCATGACGGATCTAAAAAAACCTTTCAGATCTGAGGGTAGCGAGTGGAAAGGAGTAAGATTGTGGTTAAAGAGCTCCGATCTGAGGGAAAGGGTGGAGATCGGGGGGTGGACAAGGGTGGCAGCGACTAGTGGCACAGGTGGGTTGCCGAGAAAGGGGAAGCAAAATATGTGAAAAAAAAGAAACAAGAGAAGAGGGAGAAACGATGTGAGGCCTCCCCTTCCATCCTTACAGGCATGGAAGCCGAAGGAGGAAGGGGCGGCAGCTTCGTTTATTGGAGAAGAAAGTGTTTACAATAGGAAACATCACTTTTAGTGCTTTTTTTTATTTTAAATGCTTTAGGATAAACATGTTTGACCCAAAAAAAACACAAGTTACCTTTAGGTTGTTTATAAAAGTAGGTTGCTGTTATTGTTGCATAGTTCTTATAAATATCTATCAGGGATATGATGATATAAACTTATAGTTTGTTTATAAAATGCAAAAAACCTTGCAAGCGTTAAACAATAACAAAATCTATTTCTTTGATGCCCTTGGCCATTCTTCACATATATCTGTTTTTCAATAGCTTTAACATTTTTCTAAAAATTATTTCTGCATGTTTTAATCTAAAAGCTGCTTTTAGGACCAATGTCAAACGTGCCCTACAACCATCATTCACACAAACAACATAGGTGCGGGATTCAGTTAGCCAAGTTGTTCTAGGATTCAACCGGGGTAATCGTATTCTCAAAGTTACAATGACTTTTGTAGGATCGAGCAATGCACAACGGCAAATGCTGACATAGTTTGTTATGAGTCTTATGACAAAAAACAGTGATGCCTTTGCATCACTGTGTGTGCGTGTGTATGCACACACAGCTACGTATCTTTATGTGCATAAATAATGGATACATTAAACAGAACAGAGCAGAGCAGAGCAGAGGGGGAGATGCAATCTGCTTCCGAGTAGCATGGGGGGACATGGGCAAAATGTAAATGAGGGGATGGACAGACTTGAAGACAGAGAGCTCATCCAACAAAGAATTCCCATAAGCCTTACATGTCCTGATTGGATTCGTCCTTTCCATCCTTGCTTTGTCTTATAGGCCAGGTTCAACCTCAACATTTCCATACACTTCCCTATTTGCAACCAACACTGACAAGTTTCCATGTGGGCCTTTCTTGTTTTGCCTTACTTTCAATTTCTTTTTCATTAGAATTTTTTTTTTTACCAAAAAATATATTTTAAATTATAATTCTTACAGCATAAATACTCTGTAGCAGAAGATGTTAATATTTGCGTTAATTCGACAATACGTACACCGAACGTGAACGTGTAGACCAAATCCTTGGTCTTGGCTTTCTTCCAAGGGGCAAAGGAAATGACTTTGTTTAGGTAAAACAACACCAAGAATCATGTGTTTTGTGTACTCGGGGGTTGAGTAGTAGGCTAGTAAGTAGCACATGAAGTATATAGTATAAAAATGTGCGACTTGGTACGGACGAATCCTTGGTCCTTTGAAGGGGGCCCACACACGCAAGTTGATGAATACTGGGTGCCTGTGACCGGTCAGTGGACGTGGTTTTGGCCTTTGGGTAACCTATGGAGATGCCCTCTGTAACATGGATTTTTCACATATTTTATTTACCCCCTTTTTTTTTTTTTGCAGTTTACCTGCTAATAGTAACTATTGCCTAACTACAAAAGCATCTTAATTTTTCGAGTTTTGTACATAAGTTTTTGGTTTCCAATTCGAGCACTAAATTTCCTAATGTCGGGAAAGAAATCACAACGATGGCCGTCGTTGTTGTGATTCCAACGATTAAGTTTTGACGTTGAAAACTTGAAAGCTTATGAAATTATTCCGAGCATTTTATTCAAAAGTGACTCAAATGTTTGATCATTTTTAGTGCCAGCAAAAGCGATAAATTTGAATAGTACTTACTACCATAGTAATTATACCTTTATTTGAAACTAAAATATCATCTTGACGTTGTTGTCGACGATATTTAACCGTAGTGTTATCGTTTGTCAGTTGAAAATAAAATTTTGTCATCAATGAATGTCTTCAGCAATAAAACTTTATGCAATGATTCACTTATAATAAAAACCACATTTAATATTCTACGAATTTTTGTGTCAGAGAGTTGGAAACTTTACTCGACTTAGACCCCAACAAAATAAAGAAGAAAGCGTTTAATGAGGTTGGAAAAAGTTTAGACTTAGCCCTGTTTGATAGAATTTTTTTTTTCAGTTTTGTAAACTAAAAAAAATAAACGCATTTGACGGACAGTTTTCGTCTTTTTTTCTTTAGTTTAAAAAATCAGTTTTTAAACCAGAGTTATTTTTTAAAACTTCAAAAATGAGTTTCGATTTTCAGTTTTACTTATTATTTTGAGACCACCACCACCCTCCCACTGCCTGCAGCCACCGCCCACCGCCACCTGCCACATCGAACGGTCGGCCACCACCACCGTCGACTACTGCCACGCCCCACCACAGCCACTACAAACTACTACAAAAAAAACTCAAAATAAAAACTGGGTAATCAAATACCAAAAAAATTCAAAATAAAAATTGGATTATCAAACATCCACTTTTTTTTATAAAATTTTTTTTTATTAAATTTAATTTTTTTTATTTTTTTTAAATAAAAAATCAAAACTGAAAGTTTTGTCAAACATAACTTAAACATAACTTTGGAGTAAGAAGGAATTTTCCTTGATGTCCTTAGACATGGACGTACGGTATAATTGAGCAAATAATACGGAGAAGCTGTCGTTGTGTTATTGCCACTCCCTACAAGTGGGAAGTGGGAACGTGTGAATTAATGAATTTGTTGGTCTGCCAACATGGGAGAGAGAACAACGTGGAATGGGCACCAATATTATCGTCCTAAATGGGCCCCACTGTACTGGTATGTGTGTGTGTTGTGTGACTAGTTTAATTTTAGGATTAATGACACTTTAATCCTTTGAACAATGGGTGCGTTTCTACAATGGTCCCTAATCTCCCAAGTATTTTCGTTAGAATAGTACCTGTATTTTGGCCCTTCTCTAAATGCGTTCTTCTGCCAGCCTTTTCGTGAAAATCATACGGATAGTTCTGTCAGTAAAAATGTCCCCCCTTTCATTTCTCCTTGTTCTTCACCCCCAACGTCCCCTCCCTTACCCTTCCTTCACTGTGATCTCCCCCTCCACCGTGTTTCGTGAGTTTAGTATGGAAAGAAGATGCTTGCCCCACCCTCTCGGAAGATATACCACTCTGGGACCGCTGTGCTCGCTTCGACAGTCCAACAAGTGAAGTCGATGTAGGTGGTTGAGTAGTTGAGATCATGTGTACTCAGTGGCGGAACCAGGATTTCATCCCAGGGGGGGCTAAAAATATATCGAATGAGATAAATATTTTTATAAGTAAAATAACACACAAAAACAAAGTGCACTTTTCGATAATACACAAAACATACTAAAAAGTATCTAAAAGGTCTTATTAAGTTTCATGAGAGCCACTAAGGACTCTTTACAACACAAAAGAAGAGAATACAAAATACACATTTCAGTGTTTACAAACGAAAGCACTAAATAACTACTCGATGAGGCGCCGAATATTGGTAGCGTTTGATAATAGCCTCATTTGTAATAGTTTTGAAGACATTCTTTTCGATATAACAAACCAAGCTATCATTCATCCATTCGTCTCCCATGCGATTCCGAAGTCGAGTCTTTATTATCTTCATTGCAGAGAAAGCTCTTTCTACAGTAGCAGTTACAACATGTAAAAGTAAGACCAATCTCAAAAGCAAGAACACCAAAGGATATATCACATCCTTTTTCAACTCAACTAACTTTATAACAAGTTCATCAATTCCCCTGACTTCATAAAGTTCTTCACAGGAGCGCACATCCATAATATAAGTCTCGAGCTGACTTTGAAGTACCCTAAGCTCTATCGGCGAAAAGTCATATGGATAAAACTGTGCAAGACGTATCAACTTTTGCTTATTAAAAGCAGAAAAACCATCACTTGGATCGAGACATGTCATACATATAAGCAACTCTGTGGTTACCTCACTGAAATGATTATTCAACTCACTGATTTGCAAATCAACAACTGTTAAAAAAATATCAACACGATAATGGTAAACATTTGTACCTTCTTCAGCATTACGTCTTTGCCTCCCCGGGGCTACAAACCTCGCACTCATGTCCAATACGTCAATATCGTGTTTTACACAAAATTGTGAGACCTCTTCCAGCAAGTCTTCCAACCCTCGATCTCTAAAGTCCTGCAATCGTCGCTTTGTTATACTTACCAACTTCATTGCATTCACAATATTTTGATCTTTCTTTTGTAATGCTTGTGAAAGTTCATTCGTCATCCCCAAAATATTTATCATCAAATGCATGTTGAAGACAAAATCATAAGTTGGCACCGAGTTCAAAAGACCCAATGCTTCACCTCTCTGTTCATAATCTGTAGCATCCTCAACAACCTTATTAAGCACACATATCACTGAAGCAAACATTTGACTCAAATTCAATAATGCACCGTAATGTGATCCCCAACGGGTCTCTCCTGCTCTTTTGATGCTAGTTTCTTGATTTAAACCTCGACCACTGATGATATCACCACTCTCAAGGTCACGAGCAAGTCTAATGGCTTCACTTTCTCGAATAGCATCTCTTCGCTTGCATGAAACTCCCACAGTGTTGACTACCTTAGCAACCAAATTAAAGAGCAATGCAATCTGAGCATGTTTTTTTGCAACGGCTATAAGAGTTAGCTGAAGTTGATGAGCAAAGCAATTAATATAATAAGTACTATCATTTTCCCTCTGAATTAAGGTTTTAAGACCATTGAATTCACCTTGCATATTACTTGCTCCATCATAGCCTTGTCCACGAATTCTTGAAATGCTCAATTCATGCATTGCAAATAAACTGTCAATCGAGTCTTTCAATGATAAGGCAGCGGTATTGGCAACATGGACAATACCAAGAAAACGTTCAATCACACGTCCTCTTTTGTCCACATATCTCAAGACAACTCTTATTTGTTCTTTGACTGAAAATATCACGACACTCGTCAACTAAGATGGAAAATAATTCAGTTTTCATATCTCCAACAATTGCATCTCTTATTTCTCCGGCAATGGCACTAACAATTTCTTTCTGAACTTTTGGTGATGTCAATTTGAGGTTCTGAGGAGCATTCGACAACACGACTTTTTTCACATTTTCATTGTAATCAGCAATAAATTCTAACAGTTCTAGAAAATTTCCCTGATTTTCAGATTCATCAGATTCATCGTGCCCACGGAAAGACAAGCCTTGACGTAAGAGAAACCGAATAACATCAATTGATGCAGTCAAGCGAGTACGGTATTGAAGCCTACTTTCATCTGTTTGCTTGGACAAAACTACTTCAATACTCTGCTGAGGGTTATCAAAGGCTTGACACTTAGTTAAAGCAAGGTTGTGTACACTACCAACTTCTCCAACATGTTTTTGCAATTTCTCATTCTTTCTCCAATCGTTAAAACCATGCCTAACAAAAGTACCACCACCCCTTGCTCCCCATGAGCACTTCCGAACAAGTAGCAACACAAACAATATGCTTCATCTTTTGCTACATTATACTCCAACCAACTCGAATAAATGTCAAACCAAGAAGAAACAAATCGACGAGACTGAGTTCCTAATTTTGTAAATGGAAAATTGTGGTGACGAGGTAGACAAGGACCTTTCGACCAATACGCTCATCGAACTTTATCTCGAACATTAGGACCATAATCCAAAATATTCGGACGCAACCCAGGATCCGCAATAAGCTCGTCAGAATTGAACTCATCGCTAGCTCTGCTTGAATGTCCGGAATGAATATCACGATACACAATGGGAGCCTTATCCGTTACTGTTGGAATCGGAGACTCATTCTTATTAGACTTTAATAACTTTTCCACCTTTGGTTTCTTTTGATAGAACCTTTCCATTCTGAAAAAAATATATATTTTATTTTAAGTATCAATTCATCAATTATCAATCAAATAACCTAGTTAATTATAAATATTTTATTTTTTACTTTTCCAGTCATGTTTTATTATCGTGTTAACCTAATTAACTTAATTTCAACCCACCATTCAACTAAATCACATATCCGACATTTCAATCCAATTGGGTCCTATCCTCCATCAACCATCTCAATTCTCAAATGCTCAATGCACAATTAACAACATATAATCAGCATGAAAATAATCTCAATTTTTAAATGCACAATTAACACAACCTAAAATTATCAATCAAATAATCAATGCTCAAATGGGATAAAAATTCAATTGGGTCCCATTCTCCATCAACAATCTCAAATCTAAGTGCTCAATGCACGATTAACATCCATAAAGCATCAATTAATAATCTAAATTATCAAATACACAACTAACAACCTAAAATTATTAATCAAATAATCAATTCTCAATAGCAAAAGAAATTGTTCAAAATGCACACTGACCTCAGTCCTCAGAAATCAGAACGGCATCGCCGGAGTTGGGTGGGGACTGGCCAACTTAGAGGTGAACTTAGATCTGCCAGATCTGATCTGGCCGGAGTCGCCGGACTTGGGTGGGGACTGGCCGGAGTTGGGGTGGGGACCACTGGACTGGGGAGGGCCTTCGCCAATCGCCGGCTTCGCTCTTCGGAATCGGGGGACAGCGACCGGCCGGCTTACCTTACTGATGAGCCCAGCCGACGACCAGTGGCCGCGGGTCGGTGGGTGGTGCCGGTGTGCTGCGAGCTGCGGTGGCTGAGAGAGCCGACTGCCGAGAGAGGAGGAGAGATGCCGGCGTGACTCGTGAGAGCTTGACTTGACGCCACGCCTGAGAGAGCCGAGAGCCCGAGAGAGGAGGAGAGCTGCCGAGCTGGAGAGGTGCCGGCGTGCGCAGTGAGCCGGTGTCCAGTGACTGTGAGAGTGTGAGATTGTGAGAGCCGACCGAGAGGAGGAGGAGAGAGAGAGAGAGAGAGAAAGAGAGAGAGAGGAAAATTTACAAATGAAAAAAAAACACTATATATATATATATTTCAAAATCTGAGGGGGGGCTATAGCACCCCCTCGTACAAGCCTAGTTCCGCCCCTGTGTGTACTTTCTCTAGGCCATGTTGGTCGTTTCCGTCATATCTATTTTCTCTACGCCATGTGGGTCATTTCTTTTTTTATTTAATCTTGCAAAGTTTTATAAATTCATTTTATTAATGAGTTGCTAACCAAAGTAAAAAGAAATTCACTTTTTTGAAAGTCATTTCCGGTATAATATCACTTGTTTAAGGGGTAAAGTACTTTTTGGGTTTTGCTAACCTAATATGAAAGCAAACTAAGAGTATGGTTAAATTCATAATTTTCTTTTTTGCAAATTGACACCATTATGTCACTAAAAGTTGTGACACTTATTTTATCCTTTACACAAGAGGGTTTTAATTTAATAAGGGTGTTGATTCTCATCCTCAATCAAGCTCAGGTGTAATCGTTTGGTTGCATGAGACCACGTCCCATTAGAAATGACTGATATTCAATATTCAAGAGAATGTTAATAACCAGTAATTTAAACGGCGTTTACGCGATTTTTTTTTTCCATTGGGATGAAACCATCGCAAGTGAGATAAGGTTATTGCTAATCGGTAAAAGCTTTCCATTTTTTTTGTTAGCATAAAAAATTCTATTATCGTGGCGAAACATACTTGCAGCACATGTCCGCATAGCCGGTGTATGCATGTGTCCGCGCGCGTGCAAAGAACTTTTTGGACCATTTCCTCTTTTTTTTTCACTTTGTTGGGTTAATTTATTGAAAATATCCTTGGCATATATTCTAGATTATCTTCTAGGTATCTTTGTTTGATTCCACTGAGGTTAGTCAGGGTAAAGCTCTAAAAGCACGAGGCTTTTTAGAAGATTACCTCCCCAGTTCTACCAAAAAATCTTAGCTCCAGTTTGGTTCTTCTCCACTCATATCATCATTTCTTATAATGATGTTTTGAAATTTTCTCTTCAAACACTCTTTATATTCGCTATGATTTCTCTTGTATTGCCTATCATTTTCAGTTAGGATAAACACAAAGTCCCTTTTAAAATGCACCTTTAAGCTGGGTAGCTGAAGAGGGTCTAGTAAAACCGCCAAACATATCCCAGTGGCCTTTCCACGTACGGGTGATGATTTTTTTTTTTGGCAAGTACTAAGAATATTTACATTACATTAGAAATATTTACACAAAAGGGTACCTCCGAGACAATACTCCATCATACAACTCAAAAGAATAAAAGGTGAGTAATGCCATGCGAAAAATGTGCAAAAGTAGTATAGATGCATGGACGTCGAGACTAATGAATTTAGCTGACCAACCGGTCACTAAGTTAGTTTCGCGATAACATGGGACACTGGATAAGTAGCACCAGACAGTAGCGACGAAAGGGAAGGAGCCATTAGATGCTCACATCAGACCTGCACTGGTACGTGGGTGATGATTGTTTTAGCGATGTAGGTGAGGAGTCCCTAGTTGATATTTTCGCCATCAAGTCCCCATTGAGTTAGTGCCTAGTATGCCCCAAAAGCTTTCAAAAGCACTTTTCCATCTACATCTGTAGTCTTCTACTAAACATTCATATGATCTTGGTGACTATCCTAAGTGAATGTTAAATCAACAAGAATGTGCTCAATGTTGCCACTTTCCAACTCCCGAGGGCTTTCTCGGTGGAGATGACTTATTATAATACCCAGGATGTGTACGACACGTCGTGCTGCCATATCACACTTTTGGTGGGCAAATGTTAAACATTGGTGACGACATCAGAAATATGGTATCTTCTGTCTAATTGGATGCTTTTGACATAATCTGATTTATCCAGACTTGTGTTGTGATCATTTTATCCGAAATCTTAAAAAAGAAAACATAGTATCACCATGATCACAATTGGTCTCACTTTATGACTATGACAAGGAGTTCATTGAATATGGTGGGTTTTGCTTGTGTGACATCTGATTGATTACTAGTTAATTAGGTACTAGATAATGATAATGATATCATGATCCTATTACCAGAAAGGCCGAGAAGAAAAGAATTGTTGGGACAAGGTATGCGTGTTCATATCTTGGACAATATCTTCGAGGATTCGAGCGATGAAGCAAAAGCACAACGTAATTAAAAATGCAAAGAAGAGGTTCTTGTTTAAATGTAATTTTCGGTTTTCTGCATAATTTCTTTTCGAAAGCAGAAGCCATCTCGGTGCAAAACTAGCATAAAAATGTTAAGAAGGTGCTTCTTCTCGAACATAAATTTTAGGTTGCTCCAATTTGTCACTTTAAGATTATAAGAGTGATATTTAAAGTGGCAGTAAAACCGTTTGGGAGTGGACTCAATTATGCAGTGGAAATCATTATCCTTCTTCATATAATGAGTTTGCCAAAACATTTGCGAAAACAAAACCATCACAGTGCACAAAAGCGCCGGTCAATAATAGCCTCAACTTGACTGCATAAACTGTTGCATTTGCTCCTTGCAGCATAGGTGATCTACCCACTTGGACTCGCCTATCGAGTTGATACCTACTCGATCATTAGTTGATAGCTCTAACTTACTTTGGTTGAGGCGCAGACGATCGGGTGTGGTTGCTTTTGCAAGTTACTGTTTTATTTTTGTGTCAGAGAACTCGTGAAAGTTCGTATCTATAGTTTATCTTATTTTTAATGATGCTCATAATGTTGACTCAAAATACCATCTTTCATACCATAATCACTTTTCATCAAAAATAAAAACAATCCAAACTGAAACCAACTTGTTTTGATTTAGGTACCTAAATGGAAGTACATAAATCCACATTCTTACAATCTTCCATTTAACACACACATATATCTACATACCGGAAATGTTTCTCTTTTGGGACAAAAAGGATATTTTAATATGTTGCTGCCGTGTCAACCAAGACGCATCATTCCTTCCGTAACTTTTTTGTTCGTTTCTTATCCTTCGACTTGACGGCCCCAACTTGATCCTCTCCCTCTTCACACGCTGCTGCTGCATAGAATTTTTGAGCCATTAATTTGATTTTTCTCAGAATAAAAGCATTTGATTCTCAAACGGTGCAACAGACAAAAAAAGGGTCTTTATCGACAAAATTTTCAAGCAACGAAAGTCCAAACAGCTAGCTGTAATCTTTTGTTTGCAAGAAAAATTGTTTAGTACGGAAAAGAAAAACTAATCTATAAAGAAAACATGTTTAGAAATTGGTGCCATGAAGAAGTCAGGTCTTATTCAAGGTAGTTTCTTATCTACTTGGATAAATCTAAAACCCTTCTCAAAAAAGTTTTTCTGTAATAATAGAATTCGTTTGAGCTTCACTTTAATTATTTGAGCTGCAACTTTGGCACTAAAAGATCTTTTTGGGGATATCTATGTCAACAACCAACTGAGAAATGAACACTTTCCTTTCAAGTATCACTTTTCTTAATTATATATAGTTGTCTGGATCACTTGTTGATACGTACTCCCGTGACGCATATCGTTATTATGTTACTGGCTAATGTTTCTTTTTGAGGTAATCAAAATTATAGGATTAATATATATTATCATGAATTTGTATGTATCGTAGTAAAATGAGGTAACGTAAGGGAGAAGGTTCACTGTTCATCACTAGGTTCTGCATGGTTGTTTATGGTCCTAACTCACAGGGTCTTTCTCTGAGTAATAGGGTTTCTTCCTCTACCGGCACATTGAAAGTACTCGCCTCAGTTTTGCTTTTAGGTTTGTGATTCAGGACTAAGAATAGACTAAAGAGTAGTAGTATAACAGATGCCAACTTGACATTTGACAGAAACTGCGTTGGAATGACCGTAAGATGCACGAGGATTTCAGTTGTGTAATTCGGGGTGTGGAAATCAAACCACAGCCTGGGAACCACAGTTTTAAGATAACATTTCAAAGCAAGAAAGTATAGTATGACTTCAACTTCAGCCACTGGGCTCGTAAGTGGGCTACCAGTATCTAGTCATGCTGCATTTGTTGACTAGATTTGTAGATGCTTACCATCACCTAACGAATAACTATTGCTATTGTATTTGTTGAAGCTGAAGAAAAAATCCTGGATACTTTTTCACCTTCTAGAGGCTCTTGACCAAGTCTTCGTATTCGAAGTCAGTGGCTCTCAGTTGCTCTATTTACTTGACCTGCTCAAGTCACTCAGTTACAGAATTCATTATGGGTCTTCCTTCCTTTTTCCTATTCAAAATATTTCTCTACTAATTTAATGCCAAAACTACATTTTCTCTTCCTTTTTATAGATCCTCCCACTTAGGATATTTTCTTTCGTTATTAATTAAGCAAATTTAGGTGCCTATATACATTTGAAGTTGTTAAATTGCACACGGAGCTAGGCCCTAACCGTACCCCATAGCCTCAAATCACTTCGCCCTTGTCCTACAGATTGATATCAAGGTATGTAATGATATAAAATCTAAGCAGCAAGTGTTAAATTTTCAAATGGTACCATAGTGTTGTTTAATTTGATAAAGTCTTGGTTCAAGTCCCCCAACTTGCACTTAGTCCCCATTTCACCCGATGATGTACTCCATTCAATATGTTTTCGAACGGTAACGAATCGCTCTCTGCGCATGCAATCGGTCGCTTGCACTATTACACATGAAAGACAATTTTGAAAATAAGTGTTGATTGTTGGATCCGTTCTTTAATAACTTAAGCTCCACAAGAAACTGAACCTTAAATCGGAATGTAGCAATCACATAATGAATGAATTCTTTATCGTTTAAGGACATGAAAGGAACCAAGAATCCCCATCATAAGAAGCTCAATCAATATTGTGAATGGCTCCTATTTCACCAAATGTCAACACCAAAAACCCACGTTAGCATGTTATGAAACATCACACGAATAACACTGAAATGCTACAATTCAAAACACTCAAAATTCAGGATGGCCACAAACTGCTCACATTAAAACAAAACTCTAGCCATCATTGAAAAAACGATATGAATTTCCCTCATATTTCGGATCAACGTTGATTGACAATTATACGAGTCTCTTGCAAAATCTAGAAAATCATAGAACAGGGTTTTTTTTATTTATGGTAATCACTTTTATAAAAAAAAAGGTTAACCTCAGGGTACACAAAATAAACAAAAAAGAAAGAAAGGAAATTTTTATAAGAATAAATACAATAAAGAGCAACTCTATATTAGCACAATGACCCAAAAAAAGAAAAAACATCTATATTAGCATTGAAATTACACGAATGAATGAGACATGAAGGATGCAGCTGAGACAGCAGGTCCCATACATATTTGGGTTTATGTTGCCGACATGGCACGCACAAAGTCAGATCGACTTGGCCAGCCACCTGGTTTGATTGGCTACTACCAGTAGAGAGATATTTTTGTAATCTTCTGTTGCAGATAAGCATTCACTCTATCTGCCTAAGTCGACAATAATATCAGGGTCCATCATCATATCTAACACCCCAGTTGCGCACTCCAGTTTGTCAAATCACACACATGCTCCTTGGCGTTTATATATAGCAATTATTATTGCCACAACACGAGAGAGCGAACTTGGAATTTGACGTAAGATCAAATGCACGATTAACATGGTAAAAAGGTTGATTTAGACGCGATTCGGCGTAAAGCGTGCGTACAAGAGAATCTGGTGCATGAGAACTTTGTCCCCAAAGATGAATTATTGCGATATGTTGTGACATTTTTGTCAAAAATCACGTAATACCAACCAAGTAAAATTAATCGGGACAGTATCAATACCGTGACATATCACTATGCAGAGTAGGAACCAAATCAGAATCGGTCATGGCCTACCCTGAGAGCATTAATTAATTTGTAAATGTGTGGTGCTAAGCTTGCTCGTAAAATTGTAAATAGCAATGTTATGCAAGTGTGTGTGTGTGTGTGAAATACTAGTGCCATACGTGGGTCAAGGAAATTGAGGGTAAGTGAAGAAAGTCTTGGCTACTTTCGGAGGAGACTTTGCTACATATAACGAAGTCAATAAAATGCCAATAAACTAAAATCCCTCACGCGTCATGGCTTGTTTTGAAACTTCCGCGCTTCATGCAAGTTGGGTACCGATATTGTGGGATATATGCAAATATATTGCTCAATTTGAGGTAGAGGAGTCAAGTTGTGAATAGGCATTTGTAATCTTATTGTAAAGAAGTCCGTTTCACAAGATAGTCTGTGTATAAGTTTGTTGAAGATATCCACCTCGCAAATATCTATAAGAAACGTTAAAAAATCTGGTTTGACTCAAATTATTCTGAAGCATTAAATGTAATATAGAATTTAAGTTCTGTTTGACAAAAC
This sequence comes from Escallonia herrerae, assembly GCA_033070095.1. NCBI lineage: Eukaryota > Viridiplantae > Streptophyta > Magnoliopsida > Escalloniales > Escalloniaceae > Escallonia > Escallonia herrerae. The sequence continues at coordinate 327,032 of JAVXUP010000037.1, forward strand.
TTTTTTTAATTTTCAGTTTTAAAAAAAAAAAAACTAAAGAGTAGTTTAATTCTTTTTTTTACAAATACAAGTGGGTGTTTGATAACTCAGTTTTTTTTTGAACTTTTTATGTGGTGGTTTGCGATGGCAGTGGTGGGGTGAGGCGGTGGCCGACGGTGATGGTGGCCGCCGCCTGCAGCCACCAGTGGTGGTCTAAAAAAAAAACCAACATTGAAAAAAAACCTAGTTTTTGAAAATTTTAAAACAGCCTTGATTTAAACACTGATTTTTTTAACTGAAGGAAAAAAAAAAAAGGTTACCGAAGGCGTTTATTTTTTTCAATTTTCAAAACTGAAAAAAAAAAATGAGTGTCAAACGTGGCCTAAGTCTCTACCTTTCATAACTCCTTTCTCTATCACATCAGTCTTGATCTAACGCTATTACATGATCAAATCAATGATCAAGAATCATACAATAATTCCTCCAACAAATAGAATTTACTAGGAAAATATAACCTTGGTCAACGTACAATTTTATGTCTAATGTTGTATAACGAGCCACAAAATATATTTATTAGTTCCCCTCACCGTACTTACTGCTGACTTGAAAGGGAACGTGGCTCTGCTTAGATCACTTCATAAGTAAGCACTAAACCAATAAATTACTCCATGACAACTTGCTTTACCAACAGATTAAGTACAACATGCAGACTCCACAGCGCATGTCAAGTACCAAATGCTAATTTTTTTAAAAGGGATTTGCGTGCCGGGTTCAGATTGACGGAACATACTTCGGCCTATTGGTCTCTTTAAATCAGATTTGAGATGTTGAGGCGCTTTATGGTGGATGTTCTTCGTAATACGCTATAAGTTCTAACTTGATTAAATGCTTAAGCTTATTATAGATCGCGTCATTTATGCTTATATAAACGACTTTTGATTGTTTATTTCCTTCACCCGAGTGGATTTCTTTCTCACACTACAAAACGTGTACATCTTTAATTAATTACATGAGACATTTCAATATTTCACTTTATTTTTTCCGATTATATTTTGGTATTTCCATGTTGATATGGGTAAAATTATACCACCGTTGTCATATGTCAACCACAGTTTGACTATGACCAAGTCGGCTTGGATTAAACACCTAACTCAAGTTAATACTTATCCCTGATAAGAACCCTTGGCTCATGAATAATCACCGAGTGATTGTCCTCGACAGGAGACTCAAAATTTAGCTCTTATACTACCGTGGGTTCTCCCCTACCGTGTACTTAGGCATTGAAAATTCTCCGTCAGCTCTCTACGGTCCTTCCTTCTAATCTCGATACAAATTGAGGATAACTGTGGTAGATGATAACACCTTATTCCTTATTTTCAGAAAGAATTTCTTGAAAAGTGGTAGTTTTTAACCGGATGTATCATAATTAGTTATAGATTGCAGGTACATAGTCCAATAACGAATTAAAGATTCAATGGACCAAATATTTCAAACTGCGTCAATTACATCACGTTACAAAATCTTCTTGCATGGCATAACAAACATAGAAAAAAAAATAAGAATGAGTATTAAATGCTCAAAAGTCGTTCTTTAATTTTAAACATCTGAAAATCTCTTCACACATGCAGAGAAACAATGTCAACTCTCGGTTCTTAATGGCCATTAATTCGCTGGGTAGTCAGCCTCAGTGGTAGTCATGGATGATTACAAGCCGTTCCATAAATTCAATTGGTTGTGTCTTCATTCTGTTAACACCCAAATATCTCCCTTGACCTAGTCTGATCTCTCTCGCAGCAAGTTGACAATGTCTGAAGATGCATGGAAAAGGATTGTAGAGGAGACAAATTAAACAACTGAGTTTATTGGTTGGTATCAAGGTCAATGTAAGAACAAGCAGTGATCAAGCGAGCCCTCAAACTCTTTGGTTTCAACCTCCAAGAATATGCCTCATTGTGCGGCGTAAACCCTAAAGGGTAGGTCTGCAAAGGGAGCAACTTGGGTTCAAAGTTGGATGAAAAATATAAGTCGTAATGGCATGCAAATCAAACCTGAGCAACTTGATTTTTGTTTGTTCGCGGCTCCTTTTTTGTCGCTCATAAAGTACTTAAAGACTCAAACTTTCAATTCGCAAGACATGCAGATTCCACTCTACTTCCTAAAAGGCTCTGTTCGGCCGACCTCTTGAGATTAACGACGAAGCATAAGCTCAAATTCTAAGCCAGGCCCAAGTAAGGGAAACCCAGCGTGTTTCCATCCAAATGCAACCTCTATACCAACGTTGTTCCCCTCGGGAACATCCGATAAGATTGGAACGTTACCGTTTTCCCGTGTGATTCCTAGATAGTTATAACTCATGTTGGTTAGGATTTAAAATCTGAAAAGTTTCACAAAGATAATTAAGGTGATTAAAGTCTAGTTTAGCACACTTAGGCCCCGTTTGACACTCTTTTTTTCCCTCTTTTTTTTTCAGTTTTAAAAACTGAAAAAAAAGGAGCGTTTGGTAACCATTTTTTTTTCAATTTAAAAAACCAGTTTTTAAACTGCAGAGTAAAAAAAAACTCCAAAAACTGATTTTTTTTTTCACTTTTGGTTTTCTTTTTTCGACCACCACCACCACCCTCCCACCGCCGGAGACTGCCGGCCGCCAGCAGCTACCTCCGGCCGCCGGCGACCACCGCCGGAGATTGCCAGCAGCCACCTCCGGCCGCCGGCGACCACCGCCGGAGACTGCCGGCAGCCACCTCCGGCCGCCGGCGACCACCGCCGGAGACTGCCGGCAGCCACCTCCGGCCGCCGGCGACCACCGCCGGAGACTGCCGGCAGCCACCTCCGGCCGCCGGCCACCACCGCCGGTGACTGCCGGCAGCCACCTCCGGCCGCCGGCCACCACCGCCGGAGACTGCCGGCAGCTACCTCCGGCCGCCGGCCACCACCGCCGGTGACTGCCGGCAGCCACCTCCGGCCGTCGACCACCACCACCACCACCGTCGACCACCGCTACGCCCCACCACCGCCACCGCAAACCACCAAAATAAAAAGGGTTACCAAACACTAAAAAAAAAACCTCAAAAAAAAGGGGTTATCAAACACTCACTTGTTTTTATAAAAAAAAAAATTAAGCTGCTCTTTAAAAAACTGAAAACCAAAAAAAAAATTTTGTCAAACGAAGCCTTAAAATTTTCCATTTTTCCAATAGAAGTATATCATTGGTTATAACTTTTCCCATGCTCTAGGCGGGCAATCCCTCTAATTACAAATGAGAACTAGTGCTGACATTTTGTTGAAATCCCACGATAGTATGGAGAAAATTGAACGGAAAAATCTGAGTCGAATGCGTTACACTCTTTCCTCAAGACAGTATTTGCTCCCTTATAATCTGTTTAAGATAGCAGCAAATCTGCCTTTCAAGATAAAACAGGCGAACTCTGTTGATTACAACAGACAGAAATTTGAGGAAGAGCAAGACAAAAATTCGAAGTGAGAAATGAGTCTGACCATCAGCCCCCATTTATAGACACCAAAAGGTGCCTTGAACAAGTGCAAACAGTTATGACAGTTAAGTGACTCTGCAGATATCACTTAACAGTCACAATTTGTAGACACGGCAAAGAAGTACAACATTTGAACTAAAAGATACCATAAACAGTTGCCTTTCGAATTTAAACAGATCAGAAATCTGTTTAATTCAACAGTCACACTATTTCGATCCAAAAGGCAACTCATATGCTGAATTTGTCACAAAAATTTAAGGCTGGGCGAGGGGCGAGGGCTCCTAGCGACAATGCGCACGTGCAAAGAGCGCCTAAAAGTGACAATAGTGCCTTTACGCCGATGCGCGGGCCTCGTGTGCGGTGTAGTGCACCGCACATGTGCGAGTTCATGACCATGCATACCATGTATTTCTAGAACAATATGGTATGTCACATAACCACTTAAATATCCTTAACATTTCTATTTCCCAAGCAATGTGAGAACCCACATCTTGATCCTTTTCAACTTTATCAAATGTCAATTTTTGAGAGTTTATATCTCTCTAACTAATCAATCAATCAAATCGATTGATTCTTTCACTACAAGAAATAGTATTTTTAGTGACCGCATTTTACGACCGCCAAGGAAGGCGGTCGTTAAGTCGTACTTTAGCAACCTCATTAGCGACCGTTATTGTTCATGGTCGCTAAGTATAGACAAAATCTGGCCCGGTCAAAGTCATATGTTAACGACCGTAGCTAGCGACCGCTAATGCGGTCGCTAGATTCAAGGTATAAAACCCTAATCGCTAATATTTCTCTCACATTTTGGCCACAGGTCTGCCACAATGACTCCGACTCTCTCTCTCTTTGCACTCACAATTTCACCCTCACGGCCTCACCTACTCCGGCCACTCCTAAATCGCAGACGGGCGACATCGCGACGGCCACAGTGGTTTGCGATGCCGACGCTGACGCCGACTCTCTCTAATAGCAGCAGTTCTAGGTTCTGAAAAGGACCATGGAGACTGGAGTTCTGATGACCACCACGATCTAGGGTTTTAATAACATGGCTAGTGGACGGGCGACGACGAGCTCTTTTTCTGTTCAAATATGATCGACGAGTGGCGACGGCGAAGAGAGGACTCCACCGGCGACCACGACCAGTGACTCGTGACCGGTCAATTAGTCAACCGTCTGATGTATTTTCAGATTAATTGTTGATTTTCTTTCCCAATTGAGCATTGATCGAGGATTTAAGGTTATTAATTGAGACATTTGAGATGAGATATGTAACCTAATTTGATTTTCGTAGTTAATTGCATGTGAAATTAGGTCAAATGATTGAATGAAATGAGATGTCTATGTTAGATGTTCAAGCTTGCTTGTGACTGCGTACATGAAATGGCAATGGTTGTGATTAAATGGTAAGGGAATTCAGTTAAGTTCATCATGAAATGCACCAAAGCAATACTATCATACTAAGCATTATCTAAATTCATTGCCCTTGTTTAGTGAAAATGAAAATATTTATGATTAAATATTTACTGCCTTTGTTGAAATACAAGTAATCAATTAAACAAAAAAGTGACCGAGAAAATATAAAACTAAAATTAATAGGACAGAACAATACAAGACTTAAATATATTACTATAGTTTGACCTTGTTGTAGATTAGGCATTTTTTGTGTTTTTGCTAATCATCTTGCAGATTAGGCTTAATTAATTGCAGACCATGAGGGGTTTTAACATCATGTTTTTGGATTCTGTGAATGCATGCAGAGTTGCGTTACAATTTCTATGGATGTTCAAGGAAGACAATTCTTTTTGGTGCAAATCTTTCGCTTTTTGTTTAGGATTTTCTGATCAACATGGCAATGTGATAATTAATAGTTGTATAGTAGTACGTTTCTCATAGTATGGTAGTATGTTCCTCTGCTACAGAGAGTGTAAGAGAAAATTGCAACTAGTTGTATTTCAGCATCAAAAGATTATTGCTATAAATTTTAACAATAGTGACAAACATTTAAGAGAGTTCAGCCACTAAATTGTGCTTTGCTCTATCCTCTGTATAATGCTAAACACCAACACAATAGGAAGGGAGTTCAATCATCAAGTTATTTTATTTTATGTCTCCGTGTTAAATAATCATGGATAGTTTTCAAGGTTGTACGTTTGCACGACAGGGATCTTCTACGATGCTAAATACATTTTATTGAGATAAATATGTTACACTATAGTTCGACCTTGTTGCATCGGAGGGAAATCCAGATCAGGTCTTTGTTTGGTATGTGGTATTGAATTTGATGCGATTGTTGAATGGCCAGGTTCAAGTGTAATTGTATATACAAGTGGCTTCTGCATCAAGTACTCTAGTGCTTCTCCTTTTCCTTCCTATAACATGTTTGAATTGCTTGCTACTTCTCATTTTCCTTCCAAGAACATGTATGAATTGCTGGCTTGGGAGGATAGCTTTTTCCTGAATTGCTGCCATTCTTATCCAAGTATAGTTGTGAAATGGATCTTTTGTTGTCTGATTAAGTCTTCTAAAGTCTCCATGCTACAGGACTAGTTTTGAAGACATAGGACTGGCTTGGCAAGATAGCCTTTCCCTGAATTGCTGACATTCTTAACTTTCTTTGTTTTGCATTTCATGTTTCTTAAATGTGTTGATTTTACTTAGATTGAGTTTACTTATCGGGGGATGTTGATGTGACATTCCCTGTTTTAGATGAGAAAATTGGGTGGGAAGAAAGGGACGGTAGTATAGGTATTTATCTTGGTTTGCTTCTTAAAGTTTTGGAGTTACCACTTTACTGGGGAATGTTGATGTGGAAAACCCAAAGAGTGCTTGGCCTTTGGCTAGCAGGTGGGTTTGTAATGAGCATCGCTTGGATTTATGTTGTTGCTAAGGAATTGGTTTCTATGTTGAGTTCACTTGGGATTGTAGTTGGAATGAGTCCTTCAATTTTAGTAATAACTCTACTTGCTTGGGGGCAATTCAACTGGAGATTTGATAGGTAATAATGTGGCTTTGGCAATTCAACATCTTTTGTTCTTTTATTCTTATATATTTGATTTGATTTTAGTAGTAGTTGAATTAGCTTCTCTAACGTGGATAAGGTATTATTACAACTGTGTTGAATTATTTTTTGGCTTCATGCAGAGCGGTATTGTGCCTAATGCCAGTGATTATCTAGGCGTGAGGACATTGTTGGATCCAGTGTGCCTTCAATAAGGGATGAAGAAAATGCTGATGACGACATTGATGGGGGAGAAAATTAATATGTTCTTGGTTGGTCCTACTATAGTTGTTTAGCTCGTGAACTACTTGACTCGTTTTTTAATTTTTGGTTCAAGACAATTTATATTTAATGGAAACTTGATGTTTTTATTTGTCATGTTGACGTGATTGTTAGTTAAATGAGTTTTAGAATGAATTATGTTTATAATTTAATGATATAATATTTTGACGTGATTGTTAGTTAAATGAGTTTTAGAATGAATTATGTTTATAATTTAATGATATAATATTTTGACGTGATTGTTAGTTAAATGAGTTTTAGAATGAATTATGTTTATAATTTAATGATATAATATTTTGACGTGATTGTTAGTTAAATGAGTTTTAGAATGAATTATGCTTATAATTTGATGATATAACTATCAGGGATAGCAGGTTAAAATGCTGGTTTTAAAATACGGGTTTTCTGTCAATCTAAAGCACAGCTTTAGCGACCGCAAAATTCGGTCTCTAAATAGGTATAAACGGTCACTAAATTAATCATTGAAATCACCTACAAAAGAATGCAGTCGTTAAATTTGGTCAACGCGGTCACTAAATTCATGAACCGCGTTATTAATGTAGTCGCTAATATTTAGCGACCTAACCTTTAGTGACCGGATTTGCAACCGCAATTTCATGTTTAGCGATCGCAAACGGCAGTTGTTAAAGCCCCTATTTCTTGTAGTGTTTTTGGATATTCAACCTTGTAGTACAAGGTTCAATAAGGTAGAAAACAAATTATGGAAAATTCCCGACACTTGTTTGGCTATAGACTTATATCAGTAATATATGAATGGAGTTAGCAATCACACAATCAAAATTATTTACCATTAAATAAGATGGTCTAAGTAGGTCTATGATCATAACACAAAATAAACCAAGAGTTTAACTGGGTTGTGAATAGATTCTCGTTTAACCGTAAATTTTAAAGTGACTTTTAAAAGATTCAAAATATAAAAATGTTATCAACCACACTCGATGACTAAGCAAACAGTCACTGTCACCATTACACATTATCGTTGTTGCTGACAGGAGCGGATCCAGAAAGTCTAATCGGTGAGTGCCAAAAAATCATAGAAAAAATTTTTGATGCCTAATACAGAAGAATTTAGAACGTTCAAGTTCACATGCTACATAAATAATTGAATACATTAAATACAAAATAGATTACTCAATTTGATTACTAACAATATATTTTTACTATGTATAGTGATTTATTTAACTTGCTAAGGTTAGTTAACAATAAATTACTAATTTTATATGATTTTTTTATAACTCTTACTGTATAGATATATCACTAATGTGATTATTAATTATATAAGTACATTAGTCATGTACAAGTCTATAAGAATTCAAACTAAAAAAACAAAGAAAGTAACCTTAATCTATTCTTGTTTTATGGTAATATGAAAATTTTGAATTTGAGATTTAGAAAAATAAAGATAAAGCAAGAAAATGAAAAAGACAAAGATTATCACAAGGCACAAAGAGTAAAAAACACAATAAAATAAAGTCCTAATAAATTAGAGTTACAATATAGTGACATTCTTATAAGTACTTTAAACAAGTTTATACATAATCTAAGAAACTAACAAAATTTTCAAAAATATTGAGGGGTGCCATGCCCCCTAGTCATCAGGGTAGTCCGCTCCTGGGGTCATTTTCACCACCCTCTTGTAATAGTTGCCACCATATGCACCACTACCGTACACTCCATAAGCTACAAGGAGTATTCCCTCAAATAATTCGGCAAAGGCATGGAGACATCTTGGCTCAAAACATGATTTTTTTTAGTAATTCTCCTGTTTTGTGGGTTGATCTTCAAATTTTTTATTGTTGGCTCAATGTGGCGAGGTGACAGCGTGGCGACGGTGACAAGAAATGTTGCATCATTGGTGATAAAACTCTCATGCACGGTTTTAAGCAATTTGTTGTTTTAGTCCACTCAACCACGGTTGTATTCTGATTGATGGTGGTGGTTGTGCCCATGATGGTAGTTTTAGTTTGGAAGGGTGATGGTGGTAGCAACGTGGCAAGGCGATGGTGGTGGTTGTGGTGACAATGGGCTTTTGGTGGTTGTCATTGTGGTTGCAGTTGCAATTGATTTATGATTGATGTCGTTGGTAATGTGACGATTTGGCATGGCGATGGTATTGGTTGATGAAGATGTAAATGCGGAAAGGAGTCAAACGAACTAGGATATAGGTCATTAATGAGTTAATGTATGAAACCAACTAATGACTAAGTGAACCTACAACTAAATGGGTTGAAACGGGGCAACTACCCATTTATACATAACTGTTTAACCTTCAATGGAACCTAACCCACCCAGCCATCCATTTTGTCACCCCTATGTACGAGATATGTCATAAGCTATAGAATCCACAGTGAACATGCATCATACATGAAAAACTCTCTTAGACCATGTTTTGGATTCATTATGAAATGGTCAAATTTAATCTAGTCTAGGATTAAATTAGGTTGATAAGGGTTTGGCAAGCATGCAATACTGATTAAATTAGCATGCAAAACTGATTAAATTAGCTATCAAAACTAAAAAAAACTGATTGACTCAGAATCCAAGAAAACAAGGACTGTAAATTAAATACTTTTCTATAACCAGGTTTGACCAAGTAAAACACCAAAAATATTGATTACAAAGACCTTCATCACATTTAAAACAAACACTAAATTTCTGGTAATTTTGCCATGTTAAAGCTGATTTTAGTGCTTTTTATCTAACACTATCCATAGCTAAAATTTTATTTAGCAAAAAATAGCTTAAAGTATATTCTAAATGTTGATTACTATTTACTCTGAAATTTGCTTTGAAAAATCAATCTCAATCAGACTCTTACCCAAAGCTTATGTGTGTTACTTTTTGCATGATTTTCTCATTCTCTTTTTTCACTTTATTGTGGTATTTATGGAAAATAATATTTCAATTATTCTTGATTATCTTCTTGGTTTTTTTTATTCTACTAATGTTATATTAGTGATTTAGAACGACGATAACTCGTGAATTTTCAAAAATACAATTAGTGAAGCTTCTTCTCCAAATGGAGAGATGTGCACTGTCATTTATTAAAAAATATTCAGTATAAATGTGATAGTGATGACTTTGTGTAACCAATCAATGATATAAGAGACTAATAAAACATTAATCCCTTAAGAATTTTTTCATTTCGCTGGATCTCACCCGTTCATTGTACCAGGATATACCTCACGAGACTCGAGTCTCAAGCAAGCACACCGATGCCACCGGCCGACTTCAAGCACGCACCGAAAGGCACGAGAAAAAGTATCGGACACTTTTTCTATCTCGGTCGGGTCGAGGGACGCGCCGGCAACGGCGCTTAGCCTTCAAGGCGTGGTAGGGAGAAATGCCTTCGCGGGGCACGACCGTTGCTCAGATAATTTCAGCCCACACTCGTATCCGACTTGAGCGCCAGTCGTGTCGCATGGCATGTTCCCGCTACGACGCTTGGAAGGCTAAGCGATCTTCATTATAGTGATTTAGGGCGGTTAAACTTATTTTGTTTTTTTACTACTTTTACCACTTACCATGAATGACCTTCTTCATTCAAAGAAAATATGCAATGCATATCATCATTGAAATTAGGCCTTCTTTCTAGTGCCTCTTTGCTATTTAATCATGTCATTATCTGTAATCTGCATATACTTATCTTATGATGCCAAGGAAGTGAGTTCGTAGTTACTTAGAGGTGGCTGCAGTCCGAGTCAGATGTCAAGTATGATAATATGGGACACAGCAAGGATGGTGCAAGGGCAGAGACCAAGGGCTTTCCAGACAGAGCTAGAGGATGGAAGTACTGTGAGGGCGATGGCGGGAGTGAATACACAACGACAGTCACAATTCGATACTTAGGTCCAGAGTCAAGGTCCTGCATGTTTCTCTCTAGAATTCTGCGAATCTGAAGTCCCTCAAAATGAATTTTATGACCTCTATTTATAAAGGATGAGATGATGATGTCATTAACCGACACATGGTGCTCCCCGAGAGTGACACGTCACCGAAAGGGGGTCCACATGTGCTAGTGCTCCACGGATTGCCAGATCGCATATTCACTTAGCCTGCCTTTCATAACATCGTTCTGTCTATCTAGAAAGACTGGCTCTCATAGCGCTGGTGTGGCCAGGGAGCTTCCTTGATCTAGCCAGCAGTCCAAAGCCCTTGTAGAGTCCCACAGGCCTGGCAACAGTGGGAAAGCGACGTCGAACTGCCATGCAAACTAGGCTCGATGCCCTTCATAGACCTGCTCCCATCTTGGAGTGACCCAGGGGTCATAGTCCCTATGGGTGCCGATGAAAGCCCCCAATGCCGAAGCACTTGGGCACCCTAGCAGGGATAGTGTTTTGGAGGATTTGCCTACTTGACAGGTCGAGGTCGAGGTAGCATCCTGGAGGAGCCATCTACCTGGCGGAAGGGGAGTTGAAGCTCCCTGGTGGAAATAATGCCCCGAAAGAGTCGCCTGAATCGCGGGTAAGTTTTTGTGCCAGAGCACTCGAAGCACGCGAAGGTAGTGTCCTAAAGGAGTCGCCTACCCAACGGGCCGAGGTAGCATCCGAAGGATCCGTCTACCTGGTAGAAGGGGGTCTTCATATCGGAGCACTTAGAGCTCCCTGGCAGAGATAGTGTCATTGAGGAGTCGCCTATCCCCGTGGGTGAGTCCTTATGTCAGAGCACTCGGAGCGTGCCAAGGTAGTGTCTCGAAGGAGTCGCCTACCCGACGGGCCGAGGTAGTATCCTAGAGGAGCCATCTACCTGTGGAAGGGGAGTTGAAGCTCCCTAACAAAGAGAGTGTTTCAAAAGAATCGCATATCCCCATAGGATGCTGCAGACTTTGGAGAGTGGGTTGAAGCATGTTCTACGATCAAGACAAGGTGCACATGGTATGGTGAAAGGATGGACCAACAAGGGGGAAGGGGCGCATGGTAGTGTGACAGAGTGTTGGAGGCGCGACAATATAAGCGGCGCGGCACATGGGCGGGACAGAGTGTGTGCGGTGCCGACAGCATGGTAGTATAACAGAGAGTTAGGGGGCACGAATGTATCAGCGGCGCGGCGCATGGGAGCGGCAGAATGTGTACGGTGCGAGCGGCATGGTAGTGTGATAGAAGTCAGGGGGCGCAATTGTATCAGTTGCGCGGCATATGGACGTGGCAGAGTGTGTGCCGTGCCCGAGGCATGGTGACATGGAAACGGAGCGCGGGCGACAGGCGTCATGGAGTCGATGCGAAGATGCGACGGTCTAAATGTGCACAGCCGGCCGATGCAGCAAGCCAACTAGGGTCTACTGGCCGGGGTAGGCTGGTCGACCGACGTAGCCGGCAGATCGGGATAAGGCAGCCGACCGATACAGGCTGGCCGATCAGGGTAGGCCGGCCGATCGGGGTGGCCAGACGGGATAGAAGAGGTCCAAGTATGCATGGTCAGAATGGGATAGCAACATCTTATGATGAGGTTTTGACGTTTCTCTACAAGCACTCTCTATATTTCTTGCGTTATCTCTTGCACTGCCCTGCACCGGACTGCTCTGCCTTTCACTTTTAGTTTGGACAGATCAAAGCCCTGGCCTTTTGTGATCAAACAACGAGGTACCCTAGTTCATATTCTCGTCATTTGATTCCAATTGAGCTTTTCTGCACGCGCTCTCTCCACTTTAAATGAACATTTCATCTCTATTGCTAAACATTTTTAAGCCACAACTTTTAAACTCTTCTTAATTATGATATTGTATCGATCTTTAGTGGAAAAAGTGGAGCCCAATCGTTGGATCCTTTTTCTTTTAATTTGTATTATTAGCTTTTAATATAGCATTGGCGATTATCCTAAGTGAATTTTAATTAATAAGAACTTGTTCAACGTAACCACTTTCCAACTCCCTATAGAGCTTCTTCAGTTGCGGATGACTTAGTATATGGCTCAATATGGGTGATGCCGCATCATGCTAAGTACAACACCTTTGCTGTGATAAATGTATTTTAATAACAAAAAATTATCATTAAAAAATTTACAATACTACACGTTGGTGAACTCAGAAACTTGGGATCTTTTTCGTAAGTGGGTGCTTTTAACACAATCAGACTAATCCAAATTATTAATGATCCCTTTATCCAAAGTACACCTTTGTATGACAAACAAAAAGGCCATCAGGGCCACAATTTGTCTCAAATGACGAAGACTTCATTCAACATGGTGGCTTTTGATCTTATGACGTTTAATTACTTAGTTGTTAATTACGTAGGTTATTAAGATCATACCAGAAGAAAAAGTTCGAAAAAAGATAAGGAGATAAGGTAGAACTTATAAAACTTATGCATGCATGATGTCCATACCTTCCATAATATCTTAAAGTATACAAGTGATGAGGCCAAAGCAAGTTGTAACTAGAACACTTGAACGGCTAACAAGTTGCTTTAGAATACTAGATTCACACTCTTTGATAATATTTTTCAAGTTTTTAGTGACAATGACGTGCTTGGAAAAATATATGTTCCCAACCTATTTTGATCGCACCCAAAAGCCCACTAAGGGTCCCATTTCGCATAACACGTCTACACAAGCAACATGCAATATTCAACGCTTCCAACCGGTCAAAGACGCACGCCCAAGTCATGTGCACTTCTCACTTTTTTCAAGTGACTTCGTTACCAAGAAGCTCATCCTCGAGCAACTGTTCATCACGTTCTGACCGTCGCACTTCATCCTTCGCCCGTCGGCGCACCTTGGCGCTTACCAAAGGAAGTCGGCCTTGGCATCCCCCTTGGGGTTGGCCTCGGCCTTCCCCCAAAGGGTTGGCCTTTGGCTTCCATACTTAGCATCTTCACTACTCTTCAAGGAGCCGGAACTCACTCCGTGACCCCCGTCGCCCGGACTTCACTCTGCGACCCCCGTCGCACGGACATCACTACAGTGCCCTTGGCACCATATGCATATCGTCGTGCCTGTGCGCCGCGCCGCTGATACAGCCGTGCCCCGGGCTCTATGTCACTCTACAGTGCCCTCGGCACCATACGCACTTCGACGCGCCCGTGTGCCGCGTCTCTGATACAGCCATGTCCCCGGGCTCTCTGTCACTCTACACTGCCCTCGGCACCATACGCACTCCACCGTGCCCTTGCGTCGCGCTGCTGATACAGCCGTGCCCCCGGGCTCTCTGTCACTCTACAGTGCCCTCGGCACCATACTCACTCCGTTGCGCCGCTGATACAGCCATGCCCCCGGGCTCTCTATCACACTGCGATGCCCTCGGCACCATACGCACTCCGTCGCGCCCATGTACCATGCCACTAACACAGCCATGCCCCGACACCTTACTCTTTCCGCCGCGCCCATGCGCCGCGCCATTGACACAGTCGCGGCCCCTGGCTCTCTGTCACACTACCATGCTCCTTGCATCGGTCCATCCTTTCACCACACCATGCGCACCTTGCCATGGTCATGGAACATGCTTCGACCCACTATCTGGAGTGTGCAACATACTATGGGGATAGGCGACTCCTCCGGGACACTATCTCCACCAGGGAGCTCTTCAACTCCCCTTTCGCCAGGTAGACGGCTCCTCCGGGATGCTACCTCGGCCAATCGGGTAGACGGATCCTCCGGGATGCTACCTTGATGCACTCCGAGTGCTCCGGCACAAGGACTCACCCACGGGAATAGGCAACTCCTTTGGGACACTATCTCCGCCAGGGAGCTTTTCAACTCCCCTTCTGCCAGGTAGACTGCTCCTCCAGGATGCTATCTCGGCCGTCCAAGTAGACGTCCTCCAGGACGCTACCTCGGCCTGCTGAATAGGCGACTCATCCGGGATACTATCTCCGTCAGGGAGCTTTTCAATTCCCTTTCTGCCAGGTAGACAGCTCCTCCGGGATGCTACCTGGCCCGTCGGGTAGACGGCTCCTCCGGGATGCTACCTTGATGCGCTCTTAGTGCTCCGGCACAAGGACTCACCCACGGGATAGGCGACTCCTTCGGGACACTATCTTCGCTAAGGTGTCTTCGTGACTGGCCTACGTGCTCTGGCACTGGGGGATTGCGTCGGCACCCCCAGGGACTATGACCCCGGGTCACTCCGAGACTGGAGCAGGTCTTCGGAGGGCATCGCGCCTAGTCCACCTGGCAACTGGGCATCAGGTCTTCTCCACCGCTGCCAGGCTTATGGGACTCTACAAGGGCTTGGATTGGTGGCTAGATCAAAGGGTTCTCTGGCCACACCGACGCTGTGGGAGCCAGTCTTTCCAGACAGACAGAGCGACGTTGTGTGGGGCAAGCTGGGTGAATATGCGATTCGAAAGTCCGTGGAGAACCGGCAGTTGTGGATCCCTCGGTGACGTGTCACTCCCGGGGAGCGCCACGTGTCGTGTGAGACATCATCATCTCAACCTCTATAAATAGAGGTCTTGAGAATTCATTTGGGAGGTTTTTGGACATTTTTACTCTCACTTTAGAATCTTAGAAAGAGAGACATACAGGATCCTGACTCTGGACCTAAGCATCGGACTGTGACTGTCGTCATGTATTTACCCTGCGCCATCGCCCTCGCAGCGCTGCCACCCTCAGGATCTGTCTGGGAAGCCCTTGGTCTCTGCCCTTGCTCTGTCTCACATCATCACACTTGGCATCTGACTCGGACTGCATTTCTTGTGACACCTCCACATCGACTGCGAATCCACTTTCCTTGGCATCAATATACTTTGTGTATACTTGTGCAGAAAAACTAAGTACGAAAATATTGAAATATAGTATATTAAACTAAACAAACAGAATCAGAATAAAAACTATATAATTAACTCACTGCAAAACCACAGAAACAGCAATGGAGAAACCGAGACGTGAATTCACTGTCCTTAAGACTTTATTCGTCCCGCAACGATACTAACGACCACTTGACGAAAGTCTCACAGGATACAACGTTAGTACATCTGGAAGTAGGAGTACTCCAAAATTTTCAGATTCGACAAACCAAAACAATGGTGCATAACTCTTCTTTCGGAAATAGGAAAACAGACAGAGTGACAGAAAGAAAATTTCGGGAGAGCATTAAATTTTTCTGTAACTGACTCGTCTTTATAAAGTGAATATTCACTAGGGATGCAACTCCTCACAGCTAGTGGAAAGGTTGTAACTTTCCAAAAAAGAAAATAAATAAACAAATAAAATTTATTTATTTAAAATATTTTTGTCCTAAAAAGAATAAAGTCAACCCTTAACTTAAGACTAAGCCTTATAAGGAGATAATATTGGCTTTATTTCTTCAATGTGGGATGTTTTTTTCTCTTTAAGTTGAACCACTAACTTTAACTTCAATTTTCTCATTCACTCCTCATTTGTTTTAAACTTGTGAATATACTATGATCATCTACTCTAATAAATGAACATAAATCAGTTTGTTCCTAACCAAATTATGGTGTGGAATCCATTTAAAAAATTGAGTCAAAGATGGCTTCTCAACATTGATTTTAAAACCCAATTTCCAACAAAAATTAACCATACGAGAATAGTATCAAACAAACCATACCCATTAATGAGTTCTTTTTGGATTTTCTTCTTGATCAATGATAATTGCAGCATTGTCATGATATTTTATTATCATTTCGAAATATCCTGTGTTATAAGGGTGTTTTCACTCTATCTCTCGGAAAAAAAAAAACTTATTTAATCCGTCCAACTAACTTAATTTGTCGCTGCCAACACTGTCGACTTCTACAGACCATGTTGGGTTTGTTCTTTTGTCTTTATGTGGGTTTTTGTGTGGTATTTTATATCTAGGGTTTAATTGGATTTTTTTTGTGACTTCGGCATCTCATGGAACAAATTTTGGCTCATATCCGGGTTGTAAGAATCTTCCTCCAGTCCAGTCCCGTGTATATTGATAATAAATAGTCGCTAAATGTTTTAAGTAACTTTTTTTTTTAAACTTTCAACGACAATTATTAAAAGTACTTTTTAGCGTCACTAAATAAAAGTCACTAAAAATATTTAGAGACGATTGATTGTCGCTATATAAGGTGTAAGAGGAAGATTCCTCCGATCGGAGTAGTAGTCAATTTTTTTTCATTTTGATGCATGGCTGCAGTTGTGAGGTGTGAGATCGGCTCCTTCTTGCTGTGATGTGGGCAAGATACCAAGGTTAAGCTTGTCCATGGTGGCTTTGAGTCTCAAATGCTCTTTTTTTTTTTTTGTACTCAAGAAGCCCGATCAAACTGAACTAGTTGGGTTGGAGAGTTTGTGTTCAGGATAAGTTATCATCACCCTTGTTTTCAAGTTGGGCGTGTGGTTTGTATGTGGTGGTTCACAATGATTGAGCGCGGAGATTACAATGGATGGCAGATGGTGGTTAGATAGTCATATTAAGGATTCTCTTACTAGGTTTCCCTTTCTCTTCTACCACCTCCCCTTCCTAGCTAGTTACGTCCCCCACCTCACTCTATTGAATTTCTCATGTTGGTGTGTTTGTTGAGATTAGGCCTCGGGTGCAGCTGGTGTGGTGGTTTGTTGGTTGGCTTTGTGGTTTCATTGCGGCAGTGTTGGTTGAAGCTGTAGGTTGGACTGACGGTGATGTACACCAAGACTGTAGTGACCTTGTGTTTGTTCAGATGGACCCAAGGGTAGGAGATGCCTCCAATTGTTGTTGCGGTGGTCGACGGTGGTGTTGTGGTCCAGTAGTGGAGGTGGCCTACAGATCTACACTCGGTGGTGGTGACAGGCATTTGGCGCGTTGGTAAAGGTGTCCTCGAGGCACGGTGGCCTTGCGCTGGCAGGTGTCGGCTCCGTTGGCTGACAGGTAGTGTTAACACATGATGTTTACTTTGTTGACATCTTGTTTCGGTTGTTTGGCTTTATCTTTAGTTTTGTGTAGTTGACTTGCTTATTTGCTAAACCTATTATTTGCTTAGTTATATTCAGTTATGTTGGAGATGGCTAGGTTATTGTCTTAGTTTGTAGTTAGCCTTTTGATTCGGATAAGGTGTGCTAATGCTTTGTGCAGGTTGCCACTCTTGATTAGGGTAAGATGCTAATCCTTTTTGCAAATAGCCATAAGTAAGGTTTATTAGCGTTAAATCCATCTAATCTCTTCCCCCTCTCACTAATACAAGAAGGTTTGGCTGTGTGTCTATCCTTATTTGAAGTTCAGTTGTTAGGAGAACGATATGACATTATCTTGTAATTTTTGTTTCTCATTTACTCTATATTGTACTACGGACTTACTAAAGATGTGATTGATAAAACATTGACATCTTATTACTTATGAATGACTCTCTCATACGATTGCACTCATCGGTTATATTTCAAGTTATGGGATATAATAAAATTACATTCTAAATATAAACATTTATTATAATTTGTTGCTAAGTCTATCTATATATCGATAATAAAAATGAGTTCTATTATTCGCTGCTGTCTCGTCAACCAACAAGAAATATTCTTATCTCCTATTTTCGTTTTATGGCAATCAACACGCGATGTTCCACGTCCTTCAACGACTCAATCCCTACTTCCGTTCAGACGCAGCCAACCTATAAGCTTTTGAGTCATTATTAATTTAATGATGATTGTCACAAAAGACCATTTTATGTACTATATTTTATATCTTAAAATATATTTAAATAAAAAAAAAAAGGGAAAGACAAGAGATCCTTAGACTGTTGCCAGATTTTCCTCAACAGACGCGGACAAAGGCCCCAGCTTCCCAGGTCAGACCACGTGATCCTAGTCACCAGCATGACTTGCTTAATTTAGTATTATGACTTTCTTAATCAAGCTCTAACTAATTAAAAAAGTTAATTAAGTTAGTTACAATAATGCCTTAAGTACGTCCTAAGCATGCATTAGTCCTACTCAATATCATCCCTTCCCCTACCTATAATTTAGTTTAGGCTCAAAATCATATGGGCGTGCAGCTACTTTTTAACTAGTCGTGAAAATATTCAAATCAAAACATGTTCACGACTAGAGAAAAGACTCATAAGGATTATATATTGACGTACTTGTTATTAGTTTGGCTATGTGGATTTGTAGTACCAGAGGACACGTACCATTAATAACTTTCTTCTTCTCAATAGTTTCGGCCGACATAGTAAAGTTACTTCAAGTTAGAACGACAGACAAAACTGAAGTTACTGAGCTATCATCTGTTCCATGGTCAAAAATATATGTTGAATATAGTCGAATCAAATTGTTTTAGTTTAACTCAATCGATTCATTGCTATTGCAAGAAATATAGCAGATAGAGATTCATACTAATGTGTTTGTGTAGGTGTGGATGTGTGTCAAAGACTGGGACCTTAAAATGGTGGTTGCTCGGTTCGATCAAAGCAAGAGAGTGATGGATCATTGATTATCCTCCATTAACATCCATGATAATGATTTTTATCATCGCTTTCTAAAATGTCGAGTGGGAAGAAAATAATTTTTTTTTGGATCTTTGCTTTACTAGAATTATTTTTTCTTCTTGATTTGTGCTATTATTTATTTATTGTTTCTCAGTATTTCATATTATAGTCTGGTGTTTAATTCACAAACATATTTAAGAGGAAGAGAAATCCGTCAGGTATAAAAATCAGTTTCAATTTCCATGTATAGTCGGTGTGTGATATTAATACTATCAGTTACAACTTTGTAAACAGTTTTATAGAGCCGATGCGCTATGATGTTTATCACTTAAAAAACCTTTAATTAAAGCATAGATAAACAAACAAATGATGAAAACTGAAACTAGAAAATTATAACAAATCTAAAAATCTGTTGCCTATTTTTTTTTTTACAAAATGAGGATTAGAAACTGAAGTTATATCTATGTTTAACGCAAGTAACGCAAGAATCAACAACCTATGCAGAGATTGTACGAGCAGAAGGTAGAGGTGTCATGTCCTCTCATCACTTGTACGTTGGAAAAGAAAAAATAAAACAAGGAAGCAACTTCAAGATTACTATACGAATTCATAAAGGGTGGCTTCCAAATAATGCCTTTTATATTAGTTATAATAATAATGCAGATATTTAACAACAAGCCTCTATTGTAACAGAAACACATGGACGGAATCAGATATGATGGGCTCTTAAGCCCTTGGTGTCAAACTCAGACAGCTCCCATGTAAACCTGAGGCTTACTCAATTCGCTCCTTTAGAATTGATGACGCACAGAAACCGCGCTACGGGGAGCCGAGGGCGAAGTGCATCCAAGACCGCGCACTTGGAGGTCGACTCGGTCCTGCCCAATGACATGGTACCACGCTGCTAGGGAAACACTAAACCATTATGCACGTAGCTAAACACTAAATTTTTTAGAACAAACGTTTTGAACGCGCATCCGCTCTCGGTTAATTTTGTTAATCGATGCTTTCAACGCTCAAATCTACACAAGGAACTTGTCACCTACCTTTGGGACTATCTTGCCGACATTGTGAGGCACAGACTTAATGCAAGAAAGTCAAGTCGATTTGAGGCCAAGTTGGCTAGCAAGTAGCCAGCAACGGTTATGTTTTTATATTCTGCTCTGTCCTTGTGAAGACCAAGCCATCACATCTCCTCCTAGTCTTACGACTGCCACTAGTTGCACAAACAATTAATAATGTTATCAAGTTCTTCATTTTTGACCTGTCAGGACAATTATGTGATATATGATGAAGTCATATCACTTTAATATACGATTAATTGTGTCTTTTGTCATTCAAAATCGTTATCATAATGTGATTTATGATGTCCAAGTTTTAGGGTTTATGGCGTAATATCCAAGGTCAGCCAGTCGATAATTGATTAAGGCAAAATGTTGTCCACATCTTTCTTGTCGCAGTAAGATGACATTTGTTTGTAACAAACTTTAGCGGCAAAGAAGTATTAGTAAATGTAATGCCGTTTATGGTTGAGTTTTGGTAACTACGTGAGTGTAAAAAAAAAAAGACTTCATCAAAGAGAATGACTTACTGGGATTATGGAAGTGCTTAGTGACTCGCATGTTCTTTATTAAAATGGTCTTCGACTTTGTACAAGAAATCAGCTATTGCACTCATAAAAAAATTCAGGTCCTAGCCCCATCACCGGGGAGGCTCGGAGACGAAAAATGTTCAAATAAGCAAACAAAAGAGCAACCTTTTCTTTCAAATAGTTTGAGAAATCCTGGCGTTCATCAAATGGTATATTTTAGCAGCATGTTCATTGGTACAATAAACTCATTTGTTTATCGTACTAATGATCTATGGAAATGCAGAGGTACATGAAGAAAGTCGTCTCTAACTATTTTGGAAGGAGACTTTGCTAGGCTATAACGAGGTCAATGAACTTTGCCTTTGATATTACAACTTTTATCTTAAAGAAACTGATGTCAAGCAGGTATTTTAGACTTAAACGAGAGACCACACCGCTATGCATGCAGCTGACAGATATGATCAAACCTTGGTCCAAGTACAGTTCCATGTCTGGTATTATATGAATAACCACATAGTAGAGTATACATTTTCCTAACAGTATTTGCTGGTAATTTGAAAGAGAACGTGGTTGTATCTAGATCTTAGTTGATTTTTCAATTCATTCACGGTCTCATCTCAGAATCTCGTTCTTGAATTTTGCACCCGCTCTCGCTTTCACCTCAAAACCCATTACAGTACTGATGCTCATGCTCCGAACCCTTCCATTCCTGCCTATAGTCATTGCCTCTAAGACGTAGATGACATCATTAGTAAGCACTAAACAAATAGATTATACCTTCTTAACATTAACCTACTATTTGATTACTTCAAGGTACATAATTTAACGTAACCGACCGATTCTATTCTTTACTTTTGTCCCTTGAATGAGACACTTTTCTCTTAAATGATCTTTCACTTTTAACTCTAGGCCATTAGCTTCTCTTGTCTCAACGATTTAAGGATAAATGCAAAAAACAAAATCAACTTTGTTGTTTATTTTTGGATTAATTATACCCACGTCCCTGAGGTTTTGGTGAAATTACACGTGTGTCTATAATTTTAAAAAATAGGCACGTATATCCTCTGTCCTAACGGAATACAAGAATACTTAACGGTTTAGAATAAATGACCGTATTACCCACGACTTCAAATATAATTTCTTTAAATGCCACCCATCTTCCCCACACAGCCCCGCAGTCGAGGCCATTGCCGTCATTTATCCACTTTTCCACTTCACTCACTGCACTTGGTTCACTAAGAAATGTTGACTCAAATTACCTCCATGTCAAAAACCCTAAACCCTTCCCTCTCCACCTTCCAATTCCCATCCCTCACAAAATTCTCAAACCCCCTCTACAAAATTGTCCTCCCACTTCACCGTTCTTCAAGAAAGCCCAAGCCCCTCTCAGTCCAATCCCTCTTCCAGAACCTAGCTCCCTATTTTCCAGCCAAAGAAATGTCGCCCACCTTCGGCATCTCCACCCGTTCGCTGGCCGGAGCAAGAAAAAACCTGGTGGGTCCTCCTTCAGTCATACCGAGGGCAACGCGAGCTACGGCGAGAAGTCAAGCGAAACGTCCACTGAATAAGCAAGAAACTTGCTGAGAGTCTCTTCAATAGGCTCAAAAATCCTCACAAGAATTACCCTGACAATATTCTCTGAAGAGGAGTTGTAAATAAGCGGTCTTGGCTATAATAGGTTGGTCAGGTTCATGAAAAAAGATGACTGGGCAGTACGTGAGAGAGTGAAAGATGAACGTAGTAGGCTATAGAAGTGGTTGGTGATGGTTGCGGCAGGGGTGGGTGGGTGTGAAATGGGCACGGTGGTGGGGTGAGCGAGGGGGCTGTCGGCATGGAGCAAGATGAGGGAGAAAGCTTGGGCTGCTGGCGGCGTGGGGCAAGAGAAGGGGGCGGCAGGATTTCAGTCTTGGATAAAAGGTTAGTCTTAGGGTTTCTAATGAAATTTGGAGAGAGAAGCCCCTTTTTTTTTGGAAACTAGATTTTTGACCCTGATTAAAATTTGATTTTTGTAATACTAAAACCCTAATTGAAAATATATAGTATAAGGGCAATATTGTTATTTTAAAAATACGTATTGATGACATATTGAAAATATTATACTTTTTGCACGGATACTTTAAGGATAGACACAAGTGTTACATTTTTAACGTTTATGGTAACTGTATCTTATCTTTTGAAATTTAGTGTCCTTGACTTTAATTTCACCCCAATTAAGGAACATTACTGTAATTAATCCTTTATTTTTCAAAGTATAGATTACTTTAGGAGGATACCAAAAAAAAAACAGTCTCATTTAAAGGAACGTGAGATAGCTGATTATGAACTGTTGCTAGAAATCGAAATAGTTCACAAAAAAAAACATAGGAATGACTGTATTCGTTTGACAAAACTTTTTTTTTTCAGTTTCCAAAAAAAAAATTAAAGAGCAGTTTAATTTTTTTTTTTTACAAAAACAAGTAGGTGTTTGATAATCCATTTTTTTGTGGTGGTTTGCTGTGACGGTGGCTGACGGTAGTGGTGGCTGCCGCCAGCGGTGGCTACCAACGGTCACCGGCCATCTGCGGCTGGCGGTGGGAGGGAGGTGGTGGTCTAAAAAAAATAATACTGAAAAGAAATTAATTTTTAGAATTTTTAAAAATAACCTTGATTTAAAAACTGAATTTTTAAACTGAAAAAAAATTACTAAACTCAATTTTTTTTTCAGTTTTCAAGACTGAAAAAAAAAATTAAAAAAAGTTACGTGAAACAGACCTAAATGCATGAAAAGTCATCAGTTTGGTCTAAGCATCTGAAAATTTTCAGACACCTGCACTATATAAATGTCAACTCTCGGTTTTTAATGCCCATTTGCTGGGTTGTCAAACAGAACCTAAATGCATGAAAAGTCATCATTTTGGTCTAAGCATCTGAAAATTTTCAGACACCTGCTCTATATAAATGTCAACTCTCGGTTTTTAATGCCCATCTGCTGGGTAGTCAAACTAGGCGACAGTTAACTATACGGATGTGACTTAGAATTATAATTAGTTTTATTTTCTTGGTTAAATTGATGTGACCAGAATAACATTACCTTGATCACAGGCTATGCCATTGATTAGTTTGGTGGAGTCTTTACTGGGGAACCATTTTTCTCATCCAACTGTTCCCATTGACCCAGTCCTCTCTCATCCCTCTCTCTCCCTCAACAAGTTGACAAAGTTGGAAGATGCATAGAAAAGGACCTTATGGAGGATGTAGTTATTCAAACAAATGATTTTGCTGATAGGTCCCCAGGTTAATGAGCATGCATCAACTGAGCCCTCGGATCATTTGAAGTTGGTTATATTTTAACACTCTTAGCTTAGCATGCTCCATGTGCACTTAGATCCGTGAGGGGTGGGGTTGTAAAGAGGCCAAGCGACTCGGGTTTAACTTCGACCTCACCCGCCTCTCAACTTAAGTTCATAAGCTAAAGAAGTGAGAGTTGATGTTCAATCTCCTCTTGCTTGCATTTGCACCCCTATGTTTTCGATTCTCATTAATGGGGAGCTTCAAGGAGCCAAATTGTGGCTGTTCATCTAATGTAATCACCACGTTTTGTCCACCTCTGATATTGGCGAGATAATCTCAGCAAATTTTAAGCTTTTGGAGATTGACAAAAAAAAATGCTTTATATGCAATCTCATGCTCTTGCAAATGATAGAGCTTTTGAAATGTAAAAACAAAAACTATGAATGGATGTTTTCGTGTTTATCAGTAAAAAAGAAAAAAAAGGAAGAATAGAGGTCCACAACACATCACGTTTATTAAAACTGATTGCGTCTGAATAAAACTAAGTGAATTTGATAGGACTTAAATTTAGTTCTCAACTTAGTCATGATCAAGTACATTTTGGTGATATGGGACAAGATAAATGAGACACCTCTCTAGCTACACTTACCAACTGAAACTACACAAGGAGGGCATGATGAGTCTCTTGTCTCGTACAGAAACGTCCAGTTACATCCCAGGCAATAGAACATCCAGGTAGTGCTAGTCAAAGCTCATACAACTCAACAAGCACATCTTACCCAAATCATTCAGTCCAATATATGGGAAGCATGAGAAATAGCAAGCATATATCTGAGTATGGGAATCGCAGCATATATCTGAGTGTTTATCAGTCAGTTATTTGATGCACTAAGATGGAAGATACGTCTAAAGTACAATTAGGTAATGCAATGAAGAAAGATGAGGCCACTTGAAAAAATGTGGGGGGTGGTGTTATGTGCATTAAGATCAGAATTCACATCACATTTGTATATTCACGGAATACCAAAAATTGGGTATGATACATTTGCTCTTGCTTGGTGATCCAGGATAAGTTGAGATTCATTGCATTCGAGGACCTCATCCTGACCTCCAAGTTGTTGCATAAGAAGCCAAAGGCCTCAGGTCACATCTTTCTGAGGGTGGTACCAATTAATCAGTAGTGCTTGTCAATCCTCAGAATGTATCCTCTCAAGTTTGTATCAGCAGATTCTTCTCCTCTCAACGCCTATGTGGCAAGCTGAAGTCTATCAAAACTTGTATTTTCGATCTGCAATACGACTTTGTCAGCTTGAGTTTAAAGTTGGTATAAATCCTTTGGCATGTTGGCTCTCCATTTCAAGAGTCATCAACGATTTCTGCCTATGGTATCTGTTTCTCTTTGCAGCAAGTGCTGGAAAAAGAAAATGTAGAAAAGAAAACGAGAACGTTTAAGCATTAATCCCAAATCCGGAATCACGTATAAAAGGTGACAACTTGAAACAAGATACATAATGGCTGCAACCTTTTTACTGTATAGATACCAGTAGGTTCATAAATCATCAGTAATTCTTAGCAAACTGAACCAACAAAAAGCAGCTCGTATATGTTTCTCTCGAAGTGGTTAATTACAAGAGATGGAACCAGAAGCGTTTGCTTGGTTTAGCTATGACCCAGTTGGAATTCATGCATCAAACAATGAAACGGGGAATAAAATAGAGTATGATAATGCGCTATGACCTAATTTTAGTTGAACCTCAATAGTCGCCAAAAATACTAAGTTCAAATATGATGTTAACATCTCAAAAGGTGGAATCCCAAGTATCTCATTTCCACCAACTTGTACTCGGAACTATTTTTGGAAATATTCTGCATTTTTACAAATCCACATCCCTCATAGTCGAACCCTGGATATTGTGACACCCTCAAATTGCAAGACTTTATCATGTAAAGGAGAACGGCAGTTTGAGCCCAATACTAATCCTAAAAATGTCTTCTCGACAAGTTACACAATCCCAAAGTTTATTCTGTAGATTAATAAAGCTATAGGAAAGCCACTTGACTGTCATAGGCAACTTTTTCTATCAAATTTTGGGCATTGGCCAACTACAAGTGAAGCGACTGTTAGAAAGATAATGCTACACCAAGATGAAGTAAGATGAGTAATATGGATAGCAACCTTTCCTCTCTAACCTTTTGAAACAAACAATTAGTACCAAAGGAGACAAAAAAAAATAATAGAATAGAGAAGAAAGCATGAACTTTCATCTTGAGTTTTGTATGTCACATTTGCCACTGTACCCAACACCAATACGACCATGATTTCGATAGCAACCATCAACATGTGGCTCAAAAAACACGTATCCATTCATTAAAAATCACTTAAAGAAAAGCTTTCATTATTTTTGAATACTGGTTTGATGCTTTAGAAGCCTTAACAACTCTTGCACCCTTTGCTACGATCTTTCCCTTGGTTTGACCAAACAAATAACAACTTCATCAC
The DNA here is from genome assembly GCA_033070095.1 of Escallonia herrerae. Classification (NCBI taxonomy): domain Eukaryota; kingdom Viridiplantae; phylum Streptophyta; class Magnoliopsida; order Escalloniales; family Escalloniaceae; genus Escallonia; species Escallonia herrerae. The sequence continues at coordinate 353,487 of JAVXUP010000037.1, forward strand.
AAATATGCGATGCCTAACAACAGTTGGTGATATGCTGAAGGCTTGGTCCCTGTACAAAAAGAGCCGGCATCCGAAAGCTAACCTCTTGATGTTGATTCCTCCATGCATTTTTTGATGTTTATGGAAGGAAAGGGTATAATAGAGCTTTCAAGGGTTGGAGAGTTCTATTGAGAATCTAAAGGCTCTTTTTGTCTACTTCAGTGTTCTAGGCAGCGGAAAATCCTACTTCCAATGAGGGCATTCTTGATTTTTTTGACACTTTTACAACTGTATAGGTGGCTGATTTAGTATATTGTTTGTGTACATAGATTCGACCCCTCTGCCGTTGTTTTGAATATACTCTTTACCTATCAAAAAAAATGGAGTTTTCCTCATTGTGGCTATATACAAGGACGTCATCAAGAAGCGTTAAGTAAAAACTTACTCTCATAAGCAGAAAAAACGATATACGCAAGGGCCTAATTAGCTTATAGGTGGTGCATGGGAGGGGATTCCAAATGAAACGGCAATTGTGATATGGAGGGATTTTGAAGTTCTGTTTTGGGCACATGTTGATGGTCTATATGCGAAATGGAGGAAATTTGGGTTGAAGAATGCTGGCAATTTACTTGGAATAAGGATGGCTGTTAAACCTACAGCCATAGTGTTGTTTTTATCATATTGCTATGACTATATCTTTCCTAAACTACAGCCTTAGATTCAACAACACTACATATATTCATTTACTCGCACCACTCCCAATCTTAGACTCTTCTAGGTTCCTAAACTTCCCCTGTTCCTGCCCCTGCTTTGTGCAACTAAGTTACACAGTCCAGCTAGCATACTATGAATAGTTGTTTTGCCAGATACGGACGATGCTAAATAAAGTTTTGGGAGAATTCTGATCATCAAAAAAAACTTACACATTAGCTCCTGAGGAAGACCGAAGTCGTAATCATTACGTCCCCTTCTGATGCAGCATATGTATACCACCAACAGCAGCAGACAAATAAAAGCAAGACATGCTAGGCCTATTGCTATTTTGCCGCCGCGAGATAAGCCACCATGTCTCCAAAAGAAAGGACAATCCGGCAAAGAAGGTACACCACACAAGCCTTTGTTACCAGAAAGGCTGTCAAATAAAAGTAGAAGCTTCATTACACAACAGGAAATAACGAGACATATGCATGAACTAAGTAACCTAGTTTTGTATGTTTGCTACATTATTCACATTGATCTCACCGACTATAAGAAGTACCAGATCATCAACAAAACAGACAATGCACAAAATCAATATGTCACTTCTTCTCCCAAGTCTACAAGGGTTCCGTGGTCATGTAAGTTGTTTAGAAGCAATCTCATAAAGTTAAATGGCTTTTAAATAGAGCTCAGATTAGAAAAGGATTCATGGATTTGACTTCGATTACTTGGGGGCTTAAGCATAACATCAATCCTTCTTCTGTATACATTTGCATGATCTACCCAGTTCCTTTGTGTTAAATATGATATACTTTTGTTCAGCCCATTCTAACATCTTAAGCTAATAGAGCAGATGATAACTTTTAAGATGGTAGTAGAGCTCTGGTTTGACAAGGTCTTGGGTTCGATTCCTCCCGTTTGCATTTCATCCCCCTTTATGTTAGTGCTATATGAACATTTATTTGTGCACTTGATGGTGGTGCACCTTGATTTGCCTCTCCGCGTGCAGTCAAGTCCGTGAGCTTCCTCCTTTCTTAGAGAATTTCGAGAGAGCCAGTCGCGACAGTATTAGATCTCAATACAACCAAGCTTATTACATAGGCAAACCCAAAGAATAAACAAGGAAACTATACTATTACAAAAACATGCAATACCTCAGATTAGTAAGAACTACATAAGCTTGGACAAAATAATAGACATATAAACATTTATAATTCAGTTCGGGCCTATACCTATGCTTTTAGATGCCGATATCTCTTCTTAATTCCTATCACAGGTTACCTACACCTTTCGGATACCTCGTTGGTGTGACTTAAATAAAGAGAAAAGATGACTGAAAGAAGAAATGAAAAAAAAATTAAAAGAGAACTGAAAGAGAAAAGGCACGATAGGGTGCAATTGGCTTTTCTTATTTTCCTGTTACTTTTTAATTTGTGCTAAAGCATGCGTACTACAAAGTACAACTATACACATTAAGATAAGCCAAAATTTAGAGAATTCAACATTTAAATTAGCTCGGGCTTTTTAAGCTTTAAAATAAAATGTGGATATTCTTCTTGATTCTAATCTCATGCTACCTTCTCCAATGGATACCACATTGGTGTGAATTTAAGGAGAAAAGATAACTAGAAGAAAAACACATAAAGGGATTAAAAAAGTAATGACAAGGTTGCAACAGGATTTTTTCACTTTCCTCATAGTTTTTAACTTGTACTGAAGCATGCATAAATAAAATTATACACATCATTTATCTGTTTGATCATTGATTGTATGGTAAAACCACAACACAAAACTCAAATATGACATACTCAATTGCTCCACCGTGAACACCAATGGAATAAAGTTCCTCCGGTACTTCTCCATCCAGTGAGTTATCATTTAGCAGCCTGAAGGAAGAACAAAGGAAATGATTGAGATGGATATGTGAGGGAATTTAAGCAATGATAAGTTACTCTGATATTCCTATGTTCTTCTTCTTGTTCCTTTACCCGTTTAAATCAATAAAGGGTTTGAATTCTGTGATAAGTAGAAATGAAGTACTGGGTTGACACCAACAGAGACATACCTTGCAACAAAAATGACATTAAAGTAATGGCATTTCCGATAAGTTCCTATCATTAACTTTATGGAAGATGACATAAAATCAACGTAGCATATAACAGAAAAGCCACGTGTTAATCATGTCTGAAGGAGGAGCTTGCCATGAATTCCTTTTACATCTAATAAGCATCTAAAATTTGGAATGTTGTAGTCGGATCAAGCATGCAACTTACACAAGCTGCAAATTTGAAGAGGTTAAACTATCAGGTATCGATCCAGAAAACTGATTGTTTGATAAATCCCTGCAACACACAATGTTGACAATTTAGCGATGACAATGAGAACATCCTAACTCAAGAGATTCAAATACCTATTTCTTTTCCTTTTTTATTTTTTCTTTTATAAAATAGTTAGAGGACATGAAGCACAGCCAAAGGATACAACTGATCCTTGTCTACTTTGTGCACTCTTTTTTGATTGCAGGTGTTCTCTGAGATTCATAACACTACCGATTTTTTAGAAAAAGGTGAGCATATGACGTACAAAAAGTTCACACCCTCCCTCCAAAAAAAAAGGAAAAATGACTAGAGGCATCAAAGATCAGATTTATGAGCACATGGAAAAATTCATCTTGAAATCTGTGATAATCAATAGATAACTAAATATCAAACCAAATAAAAGAATTGGACACTTTGGAGGAATACAGGAAATAGACTACATGAGTTTTGCATGGTGGGTGAGGAGTAAGAGTCACTGATCCAATGGCAACTCATTTATCAGAACGGAAGAAATAACATATGTTTAACGCAAAATTTGACCATGTGCATCCATGGTGACTTGTATGGAAAATATACAATTTTTTTACTTGTGTAAACGTGTAAAAAAGATCAATTCGGACACAGATCAAAGAAAGAGACAGAGAAGAAACCCCAATAAATAAGAATGAAGGAGCTTTGAGATACATAGCATTGTTAACTTGTATATAATATCCAGCTGGCAGAATATCCAGCTGGCAGAGGGTTGAAGAATAAGCCAAACAAAAGAAAAGTAGCTAGTTGACATTAAGGGATACTGTTTCATAATGGGGATGCACATGGACGTAGAGCAAATGCTAAAATGTAATTCTTTTTTCATAAGCAATTGCAAGGAAATCAAAGAATGCATCGAATAGGAAGAGAACTTACAGCTTTACAAGAGACTTCTGGCCCAACCCTAAGGGTAGAGTACCTCCCAACGAATTAGAACTTAAGTTTCTGAAGTTAAGAGGAAAAATCAATGGTTAAGGTCAATCCAAATGAGAATGTATATATCAAGTGCCAGAAGTAGTATGCAAGCTGAAGGAAAATGCAACTGCAGTTCTCGAAGCAACCGAAACAAATGAGGATTGATCATAAACGGAAAACGTAGATGATACTACACAGAGAAAAAATTGAGACTATACCACTTCTGGATGTCAAATGGGGACTGAATACAAACGCCAAAAGAAGCTTTTTCAAAGCTGCTTTCCAGTCCGTATTACAGGGGATTTTATTGACTGTTGATTATGGTCTACTTTAGATTGCACATATCTTTCTCGTTATTTGTCTTTTATCAGTGGCAGATGGTTTCCCAAAGGAAAATTGTCAATATACTTCACTGATGTATTTATATCTTTGGCTAATCTTTTGAAAAAGTAAGTATGCACTTATTCTTGCAAAACCACAAAAGTTGGGCATATGTTTTCTCAAATTTGTTGTAGATTGCTATTATCCAGACCTAAACATACAACAAAAAGAATGCTTACAGTACATTTGAATGATTTCAGTTTTACTCAACTCAGGGAAACTGAAAAAAGACTTGTAAAACTACTTACTCTGCTAAATCGTTTGAGTTTCTCTTATAAGCTAAGCCTAGGGCGGCCATACTTAATCCATAAAATTGCCATGCTTCGATTGATCTACTTTACATCGATATCTCTATCCCTTCGTCTTAGCTGGTACAATTTTTAGTCTTCTTCATTGTGATTTGGTCATGCATAACTCATATGCCCCCAAACCATCTTAATAGCTACCTGGTCCGTGACATACCGCTCCCCTTATGTCATGGTGCTACTCCTACCATCCTAAGATCGCTATCATCTTGTATCTCTCATATCTTGGCTTCCATCTTAATTTTAATGTTATATTCTGGCCTAGGGAAACATAACAAAACATAGGAACATTTTGTTCTAGAATTCCTTACTTAACACCCTCTACTACACATGCTAAAAACAGGGTAAATTTTATTGACTAAGTGAAACTAAAACTAGTTTTTTCATTTCCTTCTGGATAAGGGCCAGTTGGCATTGCTTATGCTATAACCGCTTTTGCATAATATCTTAGTCGAGAGTAATTATGCAAAATGCAGTCCTCCACTTGCTTTCACCAACACGTAAAATTCTGCTCTTCGAATCCAAACGCAAAAGCACTTGTTGTTGCAGAAACACTAACTCACCCACTTTTGGAGACTAAAAGCACTTATGAGCCTCCCAAAAGAACTGCCAAACTGGGCCAAAGTCTTCTTATGGTGGGCTTTAATATTATGTAGCGGTCGAGGTGGAAAAATTTCATACCTGGGCATGCACTCACGATCATTGACAAGTAATACAAGGAACAAGTTGCACGAACATGGGGTGCAACACAAGGACTTAGCTGGGGATTAACTCATCCTAGTACTGCCCTTGCTAGGAGCACTAACATTACCTTGTGTTGAACAAATAATAAATACTTGCTTCACTTGCTGCCATCTCATAAATTCATTATATCTAGTTTTTTACTTGTTACGTAAAGGTAATGTATTCAAGGTCCTGTAGAAAATCAAGCCCAATATCTGTGGCACAACAGCTGGCAATCTTTAGATGATAAGCTAGCGGAAACTCTATGTTGTTCGATATCTACTCCGCAACATATTCTAGCACTGTTAGGCGTCCACCCTAATTTGACGATATTCTGTGTGACAACAAGTATTCGAGCACTAGTGGATGAAACTAAATAGGCCATGACTAACATGGTAAATCACAAATTACACAGAATCCATGAAAAAGATCTTCCTGCAGCAAATACAAATTACAAACCTGTATACACACTCCTTTAACAGATCAAAACCCCGAAGGAAGGAAACTCAAACTTAGACACCATAGTTTATAGCCAGTGGTAACTAAATTACATGGGAACTCCGGTAATTATTTTTAAACAAACAAGATTTCAACCTTGATTCACTGTTTTGTTATTTAGTGCAAGTGAAAAAGTTAGGAAAAGGGGGAAATGGAGCTTTCTTTATCCAGTCAGCCTTAAAGGTTTGGTTAAGGATCTTGTGTATGAGGACCAGATGTGATCTCTATCAGAAAAATATCCTTCCGTGGCATATACATCAGTACAATTCTTCTCTTTTTCCTAGTTGTGCTTTTGTTTCTTCATAGTTGTCCTGCAATCTTGAGTTCCAATGGCTTTGCAAGCAGAGCTCTAGGGACTCTCAAAAAGGGCAAAGGTCACAAAAACAATGGTAGGTACCAGCAAATCCTATGCTATCACACGTGTTTAGTGCCTGAAGCTCCTAGCACATGACCTACATACTTTATTACCAGGTAAAACATATAGTTATCTAGAATCCAAGTGCTGACTTCCAATTTCTTGTAGTCTATCTTTCCAGAAGTGTTGGGATCTAAATCAGAAGAGTTTATAATCAACTAGAAATTGCTTACTATAAGGACGATGATGCAGAGAATTACTAACAATGTGTTTCGTAGTAGGTATGAATTAGTGAGAAACATTAAACAAGCAAAAAAAACAAAACTTCCCGCTATGTGGGAATTTCACATTCTTATGTTTTCCCCTGGCTTGATTCGCGAGACACTGATTGGGTAAAGACTAAAAATCAGAAAAACGTAAAATCAATTTGGCTTCATGGAAAGTGAAACTGGTCACCCATGAAGAAGAATCTTCAATTTATTGCTTGGACAAAAAATAACCAATAGATTACTGACTGGTAAAAGGATTGAAAGCGTAAATGCTTTTAACTTCAATGTTTTCAACAGGATCATTGTTGGGCAGGATCGGACACGATAGTGAAACAAGTACGACATGACAATGAATATTGAAAACTTAGTGCATGAAAACCAGGTGAAAGCAAATTGGAGAGGATAGCTTGGTTATGCACTGCTAAATATTAAAACCAAAGGCTACAATTTCGGTTTGAGGCAATAAACAAAAGAGAGGAAGTCAGAAAGAAATAGATAAAGGTACACGGGTTCCCGGGTACATGGGTCAAACAAAGAAAGTATCAGAACAAACTCCCATTCGCCCTCAAAATTCTGAATCCAGTGAAGAAACTTTCTTCTGAGCTTAGATGTAAAAATACTAGTATACCAAAAAAATTTGAGGCATCCCACAATATTAAGAATGATCGATTCTCAGAATATCATATAAATGTATACAGAACATATCGGTGGCTTAGTGATTATCCTCTTCCTTTTATCATAACAAGGATGTTAAGAACTACGCAAATTCGAAGTCATCATAATTGTTAATAGCATGTGGTGATTAGTATGATTAAATAGTTAATTTGGCTAAGAACTAACTGTAAATAGCTAAACTTGTTTGCTGGTATTTGAGAATATAAAGTGGTGAGTTTAAATTGACGCGGTGTTGGTTAGTTATTAAATCAGAACTGGTTGAATACACTCGGAAGAACATGAGCTACCTTCTTTACTTCTAGTTGGCTAACTTAAGGAATATGATCGTGAAATAAGATTAAAGTAGCCACCAATAATCAATCTATGTACTGATTACATGTTCTATTGCCTTTATTACCACATTTGTGATAGCCGATAGGTATATGGAGAATTAAAAAGGAAAGGATGATGATTACTTCTCGAGGTATTTGGAAAAGTTTACAACTAGTGAAGAAAGGTGTCATATATTAAGACATGATTGAAGTATAGTTGTATAACCAACCATTATTAACAACCTAATGTTGCCTGAAGCTTGGAGTACACGTGCGCAATCAAAACTTACTAGAGTTACGATGACATCTAAAGATGTATAAAACCATTTTGAGCTTTTGAGAGCCTGCATCCCAGAAAGAAAAGGGGAACAAGAGAGCAAACCGAGGGTTCCATACGGATAGTACCACACCAGGAGATATAACCAATTTTGAGACGAGGCTTACATATTGAGCAATTAAAAACACAAATTTCTCAGAAGTTGTAGTCCAGTTGTTCATTTAATTAATAAAAATTCCAAGCACCTAGTACATTAGACTCGCAAAATTTTCTCTTTCAAGTAAGTTCTAAAAACAAAAGAGAAATCAATTCGCAAAAAATGTAAAATTATACACTAGAGAAGATAAGGTTTAATGCAAAAGAAGTTGATTAGATACTTACAGGCTTACCAAGTTGGACAAAAGACCAATTTGGTCACTGATAAACCCTTTCAATCCTTGACTCCCAAGATCACTGCGTCAAAACAAGGTGCGATAAGTTAAAGTTGACAAAAAGGAAAAGGAAAAAAAAAAGGCACCTTCAGTATATGAATCAGGTGCAATGCATTAGAATGTATAAAACATTCAATAGGGGCATCTAGATGATAATTCCAATAGCGCTATCTCCAAACCTGCCTGTCTAATAAAGTTTTGGAGGAAAGCATACTGCTTATGGATATAGGTAGGACGATACTGCTACAAAATATTAAGAGGAGCGTAATTCAATTCTCATTCTGTCCACCGCAGTTTTGACTTTTTCTTGTGTAGACTATCCACCCCTTTTCGGACTCTAACCAATGCAATAATGCACTTACAAGGTCTTCCAGCTAACTGGCTGGTGTTTCTATGTTTCTCCAAATTTTTTATACTAAAGACTTAACTTTCTGCTAGGGCTCTAAAATAGGCGAACCAAGCCTGGGGTTCTTCAAGCTCGGTTCATTTGACTTGCCGAGCTATAATGCTCAAGCTCACCATTCAACTCAATCGAGTTTTATACAGTAACTTGCTAAAAGCCAAGCTCGATGAGTTCAAGAGTTTCAAAAAGTGTTCAAGCTATATCACAAATAGAATTTATATGAGCTTCTAAGCTGGTAGCTCAGTCGTTTTACATCCCCTACTTCCAGCCCCAAATGCTATTATTATGTTTACTAAACCAGCAAGCAACCGCTTAACAACGTAGGACTGTCTCACTTTAGCCAATACATGCATAAATAATGACAAAGAAAGAAAAAACACTTACATCTGAGACACCACGAGAGCAGAATCATCCTTGAGCGGATGGCAAGTAACACCCTCCCATGCATCCCAAGTTGTAGGAGCACAAGGATCGCCGTTCCAACCCATTCTATCGGGAACACGTAATGACTCCTTTAATGCTCTCATAGCAACAACTGAAAAGACAAACCTACTTAGCACATGTCAAGACATTCAATTTGCTTCTACTTTCTAAAATAGCAATTGGCTGGTAAACATCGAATGGAACATAATTCTCCATCATTTGTCTGAAGAAACAAAAACAGAACATTAATGATTCTCCCGCACTACGCCAAAATGCAACATGATTCTGCGCGTACCTTGATCGTGAACGGTCTGGAGATCAGCCGGAACGATTGCGTAATTCTCAAGGCCACAAATGATAGGTCCACCAACAACTGACACAAGCTTCACATTCAAGATCGTACTACTCAAGTTCTTCACAGTATAGTGCCACGAATACGCAGCGAAGCCCCCCACTTCTTTATAAACATCAACCCTAGTCACATTCTTATCATTAATCACCAGGTCAAACACACGTTGACCCGCACGGTTCACGCTCACATCAATCTCCGCAAAGTGAAACCAAACCAAGTAGTCCAATTTCGCATCCACCGGCAACTCGTACTCCAACGTGCCGGCAGCGGTCGCCATCACCGCCGTCTGGTACAACTTCATAGGAAAATAGTTCGGACTTTGACCGGCGTTGACCACATCTTTTACAGCTGACACCGCCTTGACTCCGACCGAGTTCATTGACCGGAATACGGAGTCGGACTGCCATGACCGGCCGAACAAATCGGTGTCGTTGCTGAACCCCGGGCCCCACTGGTCAGAGCCGCAAGTCAACCTGCCGTAGTTCACTAGAATCGTGCTGTTTCCCGTCGAAACGGAGTCGTACGAGGCCGGATCGATTTGTATGAGCTCTAACGACGCGATGACCGGGTAGTCAGTGGCAATGCTGTAGAAGCAGACGTCAGCCTCGCCGTCGGAGACGAACGCGATCAGATCGGAGTACGCGCCGGAGCGGCTCACATCCTCCGGCCACGGCGAGCGCCACGAGAAGACGAGGTTGCCCTCGACGGACAGGTCGAATGACGGGGAGTGGGACTTGCCGTCGAAGTTGTCGTAGACGGTGAAGGTGCGGATGAAGTACCTGCCGGGGGGGAGGCCCGGGATGACGTAGCAGTTCTTCTTGCCGGAGGAGACCGGGAAGAAGCGGAGGGTCTTCTCCTGGAGGTTGGTGAACCGGAGCGGCTCCGAGACCAGGCCGGTGGAGCCGGAGGTGAAGAAGCGGTCGGAGAGCCACGTGGTGTTGAACCGGTCGGTGGAGGTGGTGGAGCCGCCGCAGTCTATGTGGTAGGCAGTGTCTGTAAAAATAAAAAAAAAAGCGCGGATAAAGTAAGTCAGATAAAAATGCTTCCAGTGTTATTATTTCCAGTCAAACTGATTCAACTGTCCGTCAGCGTTAGGCGCTATTGTGTTACATCTAGCGCTAACGCTAACGCAGCAGCGCCTAGCGGTAATGCGGGTAGCGAGGAGGAGTGAAGAAGAGAACTTACCGAAGGGGTAGGGGAGAGAGAGGGGGAGGTGGGAGAGAAGGAGGAGGAGGAAGAGGGGATTAGACATGCTTATTGGAAGGGAGGAAGAAGAGGTGTTACTGGTGGTGGGTGAGTAAAAGGAAAAATGGAGAAAGGGAGGGAGAGAGAAGCGTGATTAGCGGGAAATTAACGAACTGAAGGGGACCGGGGGAGTGTACTAATTTTGATGCTGCATTTGCGCCAATTTGGAAGGGAGGGGGTGTGGTGGGGTCCCGTTTTGTGAGTGAGAAAGAAATCTAGAGAAAGGAAAGTGTAGTATGAGGTCTACTTTTTGCTACAATTGAATTGACTGAATATATGCAAAATATTTGGCAGAAGGAAATCAAAATCCGTATTAAAGGCAAACTTCGGTCAAATCGATTATATTCCCTTAATTTCAACCCAACTCCAAATAAAAAGATTTATAACAATAAAATACTCTTTAGTTTTCATAATTTTCAGCTCTTTCGCTTATTGAGAATCTCCACCAAGACACGATGTTATCCGTACGAACTCCCTAAAAAATTCCGCCGGAGCAAGTAATGGTCATTAGAGAAGTTGAGGGAGAAGTTAATGGTGGCCGGAGAAGATGAGGTGCGATGGATCCTGAAAAGGGATGAGAGTACAAGATTTAACAAAATCTTTTGGAGGAAAGGGGTTTGGAACATGACTTACCAAGTTTTAATCAGTAAGTAGTTTTTCTGCCATTTTGTCCTTAATACAGGTGTGATTGAAAATCAATTTCCGCTGAACGAATCTTATGGATGCACTAAAATGAAAAAGTGCAAAAAATATTTTTCAAGAAATGGTTTTCGTGAAATAAATGGGGCATAAATTAAACTCAAATAGCAACTATAAATCAGACAAATATTCTTTTACAAGTACGATCAAAACAGTCTAAACTTTTTTGATTAGTCAATAACGAGTAGAGTTAATGTTTACGTGCTTAAGTAACTATTCTGCACCTAAAATTGAAGGAAAAAATTGCACTATGATGAAGCACTAGCGAGTGTTGGAAAATTTACTCCACCTACAATTTGTGAACTCATTACTTTTGGACGGAAATATTAAGGATGACAACTTATTGCTACGTCCTTCTCTTATACACAGTTAAAGGACTTGGGAAGAGAAAACGTCGCCATCCCAAGCCGACCCTGCCAACTAACTGAAGTCTGGTTTGGAAAATGGACAGGTTTCAACGTGCCACCCACTGCCATGCATCCAGCGATTTAATAACAGAGTTGGAAGGTCCAACGTCTACATTTATTGCCGTTTAATGGCGATTTGGAGATAGCTGGCCACCGTGAGGTTTAATGTTGGCGGTTGCATTTGCCGAGCCGGAGTGAAAGCAATAACAAAAATATGATAGCGGTAAAATTAGCGCGTATTTGATGTTTGATTGTTCAAGTCCGCGAAGCGAAACGAAAGCAGGAATTCGGGCTTCCTTTTTACGCATGTATGTCATTTTCTTGAAAGTGGCTGTCGAAAAATTAAACTTTTTGGTGGTGTGATATTAACTAACAATCGTCGGTTAGTGACGTAAAAGAGGGCATTCACACAAAGTAGTCGTCCCCTCGTAACCGGAAATGAAGTTTGTTCATATATTTATAAACCACTTTCAAGGCCAAATACAACCGCTACGCAAGCTACCATTGCCTCAGCATGTCCGAGATCAAGAAGATTTTGATATATTTTTCACGGAGACCCACATAAAATAGTAAATACTTCCTGCTGACCACGTCCATGGATCACCATGGCAATACCAACTGCGTTGCCTCTTCAAGCACAGCATCAATTTTATCGACATCCTAGTTAAAAGGCTAGTTGTGCTACTCCTAGGGATCTACTTTTCCTCACATATCGGTCCCTTCCCCCCTCCCCTTTCTTCTTTGGGTCAGTTTTCTCGGTTCTCACACAAGCAGTCACAACTTAAACTTACTTCAAGCTTCAATTCCTTCGAAATCTGGCATCAGAACATCTCATATATGCAAGTATTAGGTCCGTTGTAGAACACTGCAGTTCTATAATATGTTCTCTGATACGGTTCTTGGCTCTCACTAGTGCATCGAAGCTGTCTAAGAATTTGATTCATATTTTGTGCATCATAGTTTGGTACACCAAACACAGGCAATCCTTATGTTTACTTTGCTTTCCTCCAAAAGACCGTGTTGACCATTTTTCGGGACCATCCGTTTAAATGTCTTATCCCTTTATATTTTTCAAGTGTATCCTCTCAAATGTCGTCTTTAAGTTCGTCAATGATATTTGCTGACAAATAATACGAAACATAATACTTTCTCGTGGCTCCACTACTTGCACTTCCCATAGAAAGTTTTCCCCTCGAAAACATAACAAAAGAAGTACCGAACTTGGCTCCACTACGTGCAATTTATACCGTTGGCCACACGGTAAAACCAATCAGTCGAGACTCTATTTGACTAAATAATCATATATTAGTCCATTATTTAATTGTCCCTTCGGTAGTTTCTTCACTCTCCAAGTTGTCACCCGTGACTGCATGCGTCTGTTCTTGTTTTGTTTTTAAGTGTTCTTTTTTGTAATTTATAAGTGGTGAAGTCTGACACGGGGAAGGATTTTTTCTGAAACCATTTATAGTTATGTTAAAACATCACCATTCTAGTATTTGAATAAGAGAATCTCTACAATTTGCAGTAGGTAATGGATATCACGTATTGCTATTTTAAATTATTTATTTAAATTTCTCTTCAAAAAGGAAAATATAACTTTTTCAATCAACTAAAAAAAGAAATATAAACATTGGCGATCAACCGACCAATCTGAACAAAAAGGAAAACAGACCTATACTTTCTTTTTTTATTATCATAATGATAGAGTTTTATTATACTAAATATTCTTTCTTTCGTGAGACTTGAACTCGTGCAATTACGCGAGGAGACTGTTATTTCTAACTATCATTAGGTCTTTACCACTAGGGTATTTGTTTGAGGGAAAAATGTTGGCAGCTACCCTGGTTGGAGAAATTTTCCTCTTACCCCCTATATAGCGACAATCAATCGTCTCTAAATATTTCTAGTGACTCTTATTTAGTAACGCTAAAAAAGTACTGCTAATAATTGTCGCTAAAAGTATTACAAGAAAAGTCACTAAAAATATTTAACCACTATTAATTGTCACTATACACGGGATTGAAAGAAGATTCTTACAACCCAGACAAGAGCCAAAGTTTGTTCTTGTTTGAGGTTGCAGCACCAAAAAGAGGTTACTTGGAAGCAGAAACCAATGGACCCATTGGAGATGCCAATTTTCAATTTTATATCCAGTTTCCTGCAATTGATTCCTAACATCGATAGTCATATCAAAAGCTAGGGTTAAAGGGGATTCCTTAATCATAACCCATTCAATAGCTTGGAAGAAATTCTACCTATTAAAAAAAATAAACTAGCAAGAAGCTACATAAGTTTGAGGTCAATTTTGGGCATTTTACCTAAGGTCAGGGCAGACGGAGGGGTAGGCAAGGGAAGGGAAGGCCTTTGCTCCCGTAACTTTTTGAAAAAACTCGAGGTATATAGAAGAAGATGCTCAATGAAATTATGATTGACCCCTACGGAACCAATCCTTTGTATTAGTTATTAACTAAAACATATAATATCATTAAATTTTTTGAGGTTAAGTTAAATTGCATTCAAAGACATAATTTTCACAAAGTGGACATCAGTATTAAAAATGTGAAAATATTGTATCAGATTCTCCAAACGTTGGGGTTCCGTCACCCTAACTAAAGATATTGACTAACCTGATATTTTTAAAAAACCCAACACCACTAACCAGCGCACCACCCCAACACAATCAACCTCCAACACACCACCACCACCGCGCACGCACACACACACACACACACACACACACACACACACACATATATATATATATATATATATATATATGTATGGGAGCAATTCATTTATAGCGCTAGCAAAATAGGAGAAGTTGCTAGCGCGATCTGACCGTCCACGCGCGATCTGTGGACGATTCAGATCTTTTTTTTGCATTTTTTTAAGTACGTCCGCTACATAATGTAGTGGACAGATTGAGGGGTATATTCCCATTGCCCTCATCCCTTGTGTGCGCCCATGTATGTGTGTATGTGTGTGCGAGTGAGAGAGAGTTTCTGTGTGTGAGTGTGTGCGCATGCGTATGAACCAATCCGTGTATGTGCACGCGCGCGCTTGCGTCGACCTGTGTGTGTGTGTGTGTGTGTGTGTGTGTGTGTGTGTGTGTGTTGTTGTTGTTGTTGTTGTTGTTTTCATGTGATGGCAGTCTAAATGGCATGATGATGAGCCATGATATCGCTTATGGTGGTTTTGGTGCGATTGTGGCTTGAGAGGGGGTGGGGTGGGTTGGGGGGTTTGTTGGCTGGTGTTGGTGTCTTGGATGTGGTGCTATGGTGGTTGTTAGAGGTGGAGGACGATGGTAGTGATCTGAGTACGAGAGAAGAAAAGAAATGAGGATAAAAGAAGGTAAGTGTATTTTTTTCATTAAAATAAATTGACGCCATCAACATTTCATCTGGTTAAAGGCATAAGTATTATTTTGAAAAAATACAGTCATTGGCTTAATAATATTATTCCTAGTTAAAATTTGAATTGACCTCCAAGAAAGCATTAACAAATCAGCATCTAACAATTCCTATCAAAACTTGAAGGCTCATAGCACTTTATTTTGCGAAACCTCATTTCTCAAGCTCTTTCAATATTTATCCTAATTTTCTCTCCAAGATTCTCCGTTCATTTGAAGTTCTAGGTATACATTGGCTCTGTCTATACCAAAAGTTTAATCTTTAGATGCCTAAAGTTTCATCTAACCCGCTGTCACCCCAACCATCAATTTACCTCCATAACCTCTATCTCCTTTGCATCGGATCCACGCCACTACAATGAACCGCCAACAATGTGACCCACTCTGGTTTAGTCCTTCCTCCGGCTTTCTCTTTCTGGAAAGAAGAAACTTTGAGGATAAGACTACATTTTAAATTTTGTCCTTCAAGTTAATGGAACTATGATTATTCCAATATGTTGTTATGTCACAGAAATTTTACTATGACAAATATCTGTAATGTCCAATTTTGAGTGGGGAAATGTCAAGAGTTTGATTAACGAGTTTGATAATTGAAAGAATGATCATATAACTTATTCAAAATTGCGTCTAGTGGTGGCATAAAAAAAATTAAGGCATAGCGAGTTAGGCCCCGTTTGACAAGGGTTTTTTCAGTTTTGAAAACTGAAAAAAATAAGAGCATTTGGTAGCCATTTTTTTTTTCCTTTCAGTTAAAAAAATTAGTTTTTAAATCAAGACTGTTTTTAAAAACTCCAAAAATGATTTTTTTTTCAGTGTTGATTTTTTTTTTGAGACCACCACCACCACTACCCTCCCACCGCCAGTTGCAGGCGGCCACCTCCAGTTACTACCGGCGGTCGACAGCCACCTCCGGCGACTGTCGCCGGCAACCTTCAGCGACCACCAAAAAAACTCCGGCGACCACCGCCAGCAGCCACCAGCCATCGCCGGCAGCCATCACAACTGTCGACCACCGCTACGCCCTACCACCGCCACTGTAAACCACGACAAAAAAAAAACTGGGTTATAAAACACCCACTTGTTTTTGTAAAAACAAAATTAAATTGTTCTTTAATTTTTTTTTGAAATTTGAAAACCAACAAAAAAAAGTTTTGTCAAACAGAGCTTTAGTGCCTGCAGAATACTAATATAATTTTTATTTGGTAATATAACCATAATATACATTATTTTATTTTTATATTATGATTTATTTTTTTTTAGAAATATAAGAAAGATATATACCACCCCAAATATCAGTAGGATGACAGCCTCATCCTATAAACATGACGAACCATGATATATCAAAAAAAGCGGCATGCCAAAACAGCAGCATAAAAAGGAGGAACGGGAGAGGCTATAAAAACTACAAAGCCTATGTACAAACATCATGACTACGTACGCACACTACTCCACCATTCCTGATGTAGAAAGAGCTATTATGGGCAGTTTGAGATGCCAGACGAAAAGCCAAATCCTGTTGTCCATCCATACACTGCAGAGTATCTACAACATGCGTCACTTGACTTACTTTACATATGTCCAACAAGATCGTGGTTACATGTAGAGGGATATATATATCACCTGTCAATTGGTGTAACATACTAAGATTAGGCAAATAACAATGCAATTGTACAACATGATGGGGAAAATAAAAGTCTGTAATACAGCTAAAGCATAGACTGAGATAAGATCAATAGCATAAAGAAATCGTGCAAAAGATCCGAAAAGTAAATGTTTAGCCCTGCGAATCCTGATTGTTGGGTTGCTCCACCAAATTCAGCAGTGATGTAGCAATAAATGATGGAGGGACTTAAATCACGCGTACAAGGAAGTTGACGTTGCAAGTGATAAACCCGCTCGCTCGTCCTATGAATTGCCTGAGAAGCCAATATCTTATTATGAGTGGTAACATACCACGGCGTACGCTTAATGTCAGAGACTATCTCTGGAATCCGATGTAAGATGCTCAAAGGAGAAACGGAGCACCGCGGAATATAACCTCATTTCTGCCCCTCCAAATACACCACAAGCTGGCCGAAATCCAAGAAAGCCTGAAGGAATAGGTCGCGTTTGTAGAAAGGCCTGGCCAGCCAATGTGTTATCCAACTTGACGCACTCAAGTTTGGTAGATTGTAGAAGTTAATAGCAATTGATAACCCAAACCAAATCGGATGCACTTCTTGACAGTGGAGAAATAAATGATCATTCGATTCCTGGCACATCAAGCAAAGTGGGCAAAGAGGGCAAAGCTCAGAAATTTGACTTTGTGGCATTTCAAAGCAACCCGTAAAGGTAGGCACCTATGTAAAAATTGCCACAAGAACGTAACAATATTTGTCGGGAATGGAAGTTTCCAAAGTCTTCGCCACAAGGTTATTGTTGAGAATGCGCCTAGAGTGCCCATCCAGCGATTTAAAGAAACAGGTCCTTGCATATCACGTAATGCGCATACCGAATATGCGGAACGAACCGAGAAATCACCATCATAAGTACTAGTCCATTCTTAAGAATCCTCCATTCCATTTTTACTTAGATAATAGTCAAAATACGTATGATAAGATGCATAAGAAACAGAGACCAGAGAATTTCCCGATCCCATAATATATATATATATATATATATATATATATATAACTATAATAATTATAATATATATATAGGGAGCTGATCCGTTGAGAGCGCTAGCAAAATGGGTTAAGTTGCTAGCGCGATCTTGCCGTCCGCGAGCGATCTGTGGACGGTTCAGATCTTTTTTTGTGTTTTCTTTACGTTCGTCCGCTACATTATGTAGCGGACGGTACTTTTGATAAAATTAACCCTCTGTGCTTTGTACCATGTACATCTGCTACATAATATAGCGGATAGTCCAGATTTTGGGTGTTTTCTGTCCTATGCTAGTTTTTGTTTTGTTATATGTTCTTTACGTGCTTTTATAGTTTCAATCCAACTGTCATGGAATCCCATAAACCAAAACAAATCCGTAATTATTGATGCCAGCAAATATGTTCAGACCACCACCATCGTCCCCTAACATTAGCCCACAATCAACAGAAATAATAGTAAAAAAACCCACCACCACCATGGAACAGAAAACGGCTACCACGACCGATCAAGGGATCACTATCTCGAATTAACCCACAACCATATAAGGAGAGGAAGAAAGAACCCCAACCACCACCACCTATGTCGCCCCAAAACCCACCATCTAATCCTCTGCTGCCCCCTAACCACCATCATTCGAACATCCATCGCCCACAAACATCAACATCCAAGATCTGGATCTATGTCCAATTAAATTAAAAGAAAATCTAGAATAAAATAAGTTGGAAGAAAAGACTGCGGTGATGGATTCTCACAAATCTTAAGCCTGTCCATTTTGAACCCTAAATTAGCCAAATCCTTTGTCGCGGCCGATAGGACCTTCGGTGTACCAACGCCGTAGTCGCCAATAAAATAAGTCGGTACAAGAATTTGGGACTAGCCTTTATTGAAGTTCGTGAACTCGTCGAGCCGGTCTGGAGACTTCGGGAAGAATTGGCCCACGCATAATAGTGCGTTGAACCGGCCAGCTGATTTATTGACCTAAAAACATGGAAGTGAAATCAGATTTGCAAGTGTATAAAAAATAAACGCTAACATGATGTCGGGGAGAGGCAGCGCAATGCAGAGGATGCCGAGATGGCAGGGAAAGGCGGTGCTGTACCTCTTGCCTTTCTCTGGACCGCGATGATGGAAATGGGTTAGAGGGAGGCAGTAGTTCAGAACAGAAGAGAGAGAGAGAGTGAGAGAGAGAGAGAGAGAGATGAAAGTGATTGAATGGGCTCTGTGAATTGTGTCTGTGCAGTATAGTAGTCCACTACATAATGTAGCGGACGAGAGTATTACACAATTTTTTTGCTTCTTTGCATATGGGGTTAGGGGCAATTTTGTCAAAAGTACCGTCAGCTACATAATGTACCATCAGCTATATATATATAGGGAGCTGATCTGTTGAAAGCGCTAGCAAAATGAGTTAAGTTGCTAGTGCGATCTGTAGACTGTCCAGATCTTTTTTTTGCGTTGTTTTTAAGTACGTCCGCTATACAATGTAGCGGACAATTTTTTTGCTTCTTTGCATGTGGGGTCAGGGGCAATTTTGTCAAAAGTACCGTCAACTACATAATGTACCGTCAGATATATATATATATAGGGAGCTGATCCGTTGAAAGCGCTAGCAAAATGAGTTAAGTTGCTAGCGCGATCTGTGGACTGTCCAGATCTTTTTTTACGTTGTTTTTAAGTACGTCCGCTATATAATGTAGCGGACGATATTTTTGACGAATATACCCCTCAATCTCCAAGTGTCTTTTCTAAAATATCGTTCGCTACATAATGTAGCGGACCATATTTTATAACAGACAGACAGTCTGCTAGTCTGCTAACCCCACATCAATTCTCACTCTCTCTCTCTCTCTAGAGAAAAAAACCCATCTCTTGTTCATCTCTCTCTCTCTCTCTCTCTCTCTCTCTCTCTTCTGAACTACATGTTCTTCTTCTTCGCCTCCCCAGCCCCCATATCCATCATCATCGTTAGCACCTTTAAAGAGAGAGTGACAAGGTTCACCACAGCAGCCTCGACATTGCAACCGTAGCCTCGGTGTCGCCGCCGCTGTAGCCTCAGCATATTGGGCACCACTGCATCTTTTTTCATTAATTTTTTCTCCAAAATTTGTTCTATTTTGATTGGACTTAGAGATTCACGTATGGTCAGATTCATGATTTCTCTTGCGTCGAGGTTTGGGGGCGACAAAGGGTCACATGGTGGTTGGGGGATGCGGAGGTTTGTATGGTGGTGGTGATGGGTTCAGCGGCGGTGACAGAGTGGTGGTGGTTGTGGTTGATGGAGACACTGCCTAGGATGAATCATTGTTGGTTTCTTGGTTGTGGTGGTTCTTCCGTTTCACGCCGCCATCACCAATCTTGATTTTTTCTATTAATGCAGCAGCTATGGCGATGATGGAGAAAGGTATGGAAAGCGAGTGACGTTGACGATGGAAAGGTGGTGAAGGCGGAGGTAGTGATGATGGAGAAGGCGGGTAATGGTGACCATGGGAAGGTGGGCGGCGATGATGAGCACTCGGCGGTGCTGCCGGTAAAGCTGCTCGTGGATGTGGTTTAAGGTTTTGAACAGAGAGAGAGAGTCAAAAAGAGAGAGAGAGAGAGAGAGAGAGAGAGAGAGAGAAAGAGTCAGAGAGAGAGTTAGAAAAAAGTGGTCAGAGAAGGAGAAAGAGAAAATCAGAAAAAAAAATATTGCCTTTGTCCGCTACATAGTGTAGCGGACGGAGTTGGAGGGTATTTTTGTCAAAAAATTATCCGTTACATTATGTAACGGACATACTTAAAAATAATGCAAAAAAAAAAATCTGGATCGTCCACAGATCGCGCGTGAACGGCCAGATCGCGCTAGCAACTTCTCCTATTTTACTAGCGCTATCAATGAATTAGCTCTCATACGCGTGTGTGTGTGTGTGTGTGTGTGTGTGTGTGTGTGTGAACATTGGGATGCCAGCATTACGTGATGCCAGTGATGAACCAACCAGCCACCATGAATTATTATCAAAAGGCCATTTCAACTAAATGACGTGACCGAACAGATTGTCCCAGGGAACACGAACTAGTTGAGGACTTGAGGACATCCCGAGTATCCAATACCATGCATAAACAGGACCTCCACTATATTTTCTAGAGGCCCCCAAAAGTCAAACACAACATGTGACTTTGGCCTACTGGTCCAATATTTAAGGAAGGTCTTGCGTTCCTGGTCATCAACGCCCGAGTCAAATTCTTGCTTAATAAGCAAAGACCATTACATCTGTTCTGACTATTAATTTTATTATCGTTCATTGGAGTTTAAATCGTTATATGTCAACCATTAAAGCCTTCACTAATGATATTTTACCGCCCTTAGTTTGTA
The DNA here is from genome assembly GCA_033070095.1 of Escallonia herrerae. Classification (NCBI taxonomy): domain Eukaryota; kingdom Viridiplantae; phylum Streptophyta; class Magnoliopsida; order Escalloniales; family Escalloniaceae; genus Escallonia; species Escallonia herrerae. The sequence continues at coordinate 374,583 of JAVXUP010000037.1, forward strand.
AAGCCTTTAGTTCTTTTCGACGTATATCATAGTTCGAAGCATGCTCAATACTGTTCTCTAGCCGAGTCAACAATCATACACCGGCCGATTTCCTACGATTAACTTATTTTGCTAGAAAGACCGCACGCCATTTTTTATGAATCGGCCGTTCCTCTCTGCAGGATTTTTCTTTTTTTTTTCACACCTTCAAGCTAAGGTGGCAATTTTTCGCCCTCCTTAGGGCTTGTAGTTCTGACAGGTTCCTGACTTCATGCTTTCTTACTGTCTGTTCGCTTGTAATTATATTTGAGTGTGTCAGGCCCTTTAATTTTGTAAAACTCTGGTTCGTTTTAGAGAAATATATATTGTTAGATTTTTGTCCATCTCTAAAATAAGTAAATAACACATACAGTAGTAAACAAGTATGACTCTTCATTTTCTCGAACATTACATACTATGCTCTAGTAAATGCTATAATTTCTGCAAAACAACTTGAAAAAGTACAAGCGCGCAATTTCCTTGAATACGCGACAAGAATACATTTGAAAGCTAATTCAAACTACGTCGATTTTTCCATTGACCGTGGTTGCTTTAGCTTCGAAATTGAAGTTCATATGAGGCGAATATGTCAATGCTTCAATGGTCAAAGCTATTGGGATTTGAGTGGTTGATCTACCAGTGGGAACTGGGAAGGGCCTCTAAACAAACCCCTTTCATATCTTTTGAAAGCTATGATTGAAGGCACCATGTGAAAGGTATAAACTTTAGTCAGCTGGTACAACTGTATCTGCTAGTGTTCCCGTTTCCACTGGATTCTAGATGTGGTGTTGTAGAGGCAGAGTTTGTTGCTAAAGCAACTAGCCACGAGTAGCCCACGAGTGGCCTCTGTGATGGAGTAGTTTACTGGGGTTGACATGTTGGGATGTGTTGGAGGCCATTCTGGTAGGAGATGAGCTCTTTTTTGCTTTATGGAAATATGGATGTCCCTTTCATTTTGTCACTTTGAATGAACAAGAGAAAGTTATGCCTTCTCACATGACAAACATTCCATGGATATTTATAAACATGGTTGTCGTAAGTAGACCTGGCAAACGGGTATACTGCGCGGGTATGGGTAAAATCCGATCGGACCTGTGTAAAAAAACGGGTCGGGTATATTTTACCCGATTTTCTCCGGGTAGGGTATTACCCGCGGGTAAAATGCCAATTTTTAATTAATTTTGCTTTTAATAAAACAAATTCTAATTACATTATTTTGCCATATTTTATGGCCAAATCATTCTTCAATATTTCTGATTCTTCTTCTCTATCAAAATTCATTACACAATAATATGCAAATCTTGCACCAAAAAATAAATAAATAAAAATATGCAACTCTACACAACCAGTCAACCACCATCAATATCCACCGAGGTTACAACATAATCCACCATTCATGCATCTACTGAACAAAATACTTAACAAATTCATACAAATCACAAAATGAGTTAAATAGAAGGATGTGCGTCGGTGGTAGTAGATCTGCAGTGGAACTGGCCGGCGGTGCGGTGGAAGTGGCTGATTTGCGGAGGTGCATTGATGCGATAGTAGATCTGCGGAGCTGCGATTATGGTCTAAGGGGAAAGAGACGACGGAACACAGATCTGCGACGGATGGTGGAAAGAGATGGCGGCGGAGGTACGGATCAGTGACACACGGAGGAGATACGGCGGCGGAGGAGCAGATCTTGTGGACTATGGGTGATTGGTGGCACGGATCAGCGACGGACGGAGGAGATACGGCGGCGGAGGAGCGGATCTTGTGGACTAAGGGTGATTGGTGGCACGAATCAGCGACGGACGGAGGAGATACGGCGGCGGAGGCGTGGATCTTGTGCACTATGGTATTACCCGCGGTAGAGTGAGAGAGAGCGAGAGATAGAGAAAGAGAGAGTGGCGACTGGAGAGAAAAAAAGTGAAGTGAGATGAAACCGTAAATCCATTTATATAGTAGAAAATTCGGATAAATTCGGATTACCCGTATCCGATCCGAACCGACCCGGAAATTACGGGTCGGTTCGGGTACGGGTTTGATTTCAGCGGGTCCTCTTTATATGTACCCGTACCCGGCTTTTTTGAACGGGTCCAGGCAATATTTTGCCAGGTCTAGTCGTAAGGCTATCGGTGAATGGAACTGATAACATGCATGGGTTATTATAGCTGGTTATTTCTAGTTCTAAAGTATTATTTTGAGAACAGAGTTAGCCTTATGATGTGTTTGGATATAGGATTTGAATTAAAGATTTGACTTTGGTAAGTTATTTGTAAATTACTTAGGCAAAATATCTTATTTAGATAGTTCAAAAGGAAATTTTTAAAATTTCAGAGTGATTTGAACTGTGAATTTATTTGTCACATCCACTCCAATCAGTAATTTAAAAATTCACAACAACTAATTCCCTGTTTTTAGGAATCTTGTCTCTAACTTTTTTAACAACTTTTTGCTTCTTTTCTTCCAAACAAGATATTTCAAGATGATAGAATTTGTAAATCAGGAGATTTCAAATTGAGGGTATTTAAAAATACTCAGTATTTCAAAATCTCATATCCAAACACACACTTATAGTTTGTTTAGATGCAATTCAATGATAGGTGAGACTATGTGTTGGTCATTCTTCCTGCTTTCTTTGTATGATTAAGACGAGAACAATATGACACCCTCAGTAATGTTATCTGCGTGGTGCACAAATTAGCTCCAAGAGATGCAACATTTCATGGGAAAACCCTGTAACGTGAAGGGAAAAATTACGAGACTAACTCCGAAATAATTTAACTCACCAACATTAATGGGGTTATAAATTGTCTTTCTATTTTTAGTTTTTGGACACAACTAAAGCTTACAAGTTACAATTATGGAGATAATAATTTTGGATCATCAACCCAGTGACGAGAACAAGCATCACCTGAGCGAAGTTATGAATTACTAAAAGATGCAACAAGATTACTGCTGCCTCCAAGCACATTCTTGATCACTTAAAATCACGTCAACTATGTTAAGAATTTACTCCTAAAATTTCATGCCGATGGAATCTCGTTTCGGTGCAGATCACAACAACATTGTCGTCCCCTTCATTGCTCTTCACTTTCTCCACTGTTTTGCTCTTTTTGCTAAATATGTTATCTTTCAAATTTGAGCTTTTAGACATCTTAAGTCTTCTTGTTGGACCATCTTCCACACATGAGAGAAAATCCTACACTTTCTCATTACACGGAATAATTGTCAATAACTTGGTCAAGTGTCACCCTTGCAACCAGAATTATGGCAGACTCATGAGCTGGGCTTAGACTCATTACTGCAACCGCCAAGCATTGTCCTCTGCAGCAATGACTTAATCTACCTAAACTACATTAAATTTGGTAGTTGCTTCACCCTGATTCGTGTCCAAAATTTGGGTTCGGGTCATTATTGCCACCACAAACCGTGCTCCTGTGAGTGAAAGCAAGCCCAAGTATAGCCTGTCACCATTATGAAACCAATAACCTGTAACTTGTTGGCGATGATCCATTGTTGTTCTTTGACCAGCTCTGTCTCTCCGGTAAAGGTTTCATTAGAGAATTGTTTATAAGAAAATGGGTCGTTTAGTTACAAGATTAATAGTGAACCTACATTTTAGTGATTTAGGTTAATAATAGCTTGATAGACCTAAATAGCATAAACTAAATGCCAATAACAACTATGTGATTTTCTTTTCCTTTTCTTTTCTTTTCCTTTTTATTCTTTTTGAAATTCTATAATAAAATAGAAGTCTATTCTATAACCTCCCCTTTAAGTCGAAAGAAAAACTAGTTCCTATGCCCAACCTAGAGTTCAGAACTTTGAGGTTACTTTAAGGTGATCTTCCCGAAGGACCACTCTTCTTTGATGGGGCGTGAAAGCCACATCCATTGCCACCTGCAGCACCGTCACCAGTCGAAAAACCACATAAAATTTCAACAATGGCTACAGAGTTGATGATAATGCCACCACCTCACCCACAAATCATAGAGACATGTCGTCCTTCATAAACCTAAATTCAGGAACCAAATATCAAAGGTTTGGATGGAAAATATGTAGCCATGGCAGAGAAGAAACGAATCCCAGACTAAATTCAGTACTAAATAATGAGAACCGGAGGAAACCAACACTCATAACAAATGTTACACCGCATTACAATAGAGATGCTCGAGAAGGAATCTGCAGGATCACACAAACAAACTTTAGAGGTTACCATAAGGCTATTGGTAAATGGAACTAATAACATGCATGGGGTATGGTAGCCGGTTATTCCTCAGTTTCAAAGTATTGCTTTGACAAAAGTAAATAATTCACTTAAAGGCGGCCCAATTCTTTAGTCAAGACTATTTGTTGGTCCATTTTCCTTGCTTTCTTTGTATAACTAAAATGAGAGGGGTCCTTTTAGTTACTACTCCTTAGCTTGGTGTTCAATTATACATTACGATTTCGGATGTAAAACCGCGGGGATGGCGTCCCATCCCAAGCATGCAATCACAAGTACGACGTCATACGCGAACAAGAAGGCCTTGATTAGGGAGTTCAAGTAAGTCAATTTTCTCTGCTTCTTATAGGTATGGGAGTGGAGACCCTTAACCTTTACGCCATACAGAGCGACGGTGACTCCATAAGGAAATGACATGATTGTTAAGGAAAGCGTGCATGGTGTTTTTGGCCAAGCATAAGACAAAGAATCAGGTTCTTTGTCCGCTAAGAGGAAAAGAAGAAGAAACATTTATCATTATTGAATTGTGCTACTCTTCGCTTAGGAAGCTAAGCAACAACGAATAGTGAAGAAGGTCAAGGCCTTACTCTATTCCTATGAAGAAATAGAGGCCTCGGGAAAAAACAAGAATGACTACTTTCGGGGAGCTCTCTGCCCAAGAAGGGCAAGGGCGTACTCTATTCCTTACAAATTAACTGCAAAAGATGTATGTAACATTTGACGTGAAAACCCTCTAGAGTGAAGGAAAAATTACAAAATCGACTCCGAAACATCAACATTAATGGGATTACAAATTGACTTTCTTTTTTAGAAGTAACTAAAGCTTACAACGATGAAGATAGTAATTTTGGATCATCACTCAAAGACCAGAACAAGCATCACTTAAGCAAAGATAAATTAAAACACCATCCCAAAAAGTGAAAAATACAACAAGATCATTGTTATTGTTATCCAGACCTCCAAGCATATTCTTGATCATTTGATATCATGTCAATTCTGGTAAGAATTTGCCCTTAAATTTCTATACCTATAAAATCATATTTCAAAGCGTGACGACTCACATCACCCCAACAACATTATCTCGTCCCTTTATTAGGCTTTCTCCATTGTTTTTCTCTCTTCGCTTATATGCAGTCTTTCAAACTTGAGCTTCAAACATCTAAGTGAGTTTTCTCTTTTCTCGCTACGCTTTTACATTCTTAGTTACACGAAAACCATAATCGTCTACATCTTGGTCAAGTGTCACCCTTGAAACCAGAATTGTGGCAGACTCATGAGTTGGGCTTAGACTCGTTACTGCCACCGCCAAGTATTGTCCTTTGCAGCAACGAATAAACTACCTAAACTACATTAAATTGGTAGATGCTTCACCCTGAATTGTGTCCAGAATAGGGGTTCGATTCATTACTGCCACCACGAAGCCGTATTCTTGTGAGTAAAAGCAAGTCCAAGTATAGCCTACCACCATCATGAAACCAACAACCTGTACACTTCTAATTGTTCCCTGACCAGCTCTTACATTTTTTGCTTTCATTAAAGAGTTGTATTGATAAAGAATTAGGTCATTGGTTATAAGAGTAGTGGACCTACTTTCTGATCACCGTAAGAATCAACCGAAACCCAAGTTATAATTTAATCTTCATTCAATTCGAATCGAAGTATGAATTAGAGTATGAATCAACCGGAATCCAAGCTTCTTCAAAATGCGGGTGTTAAAATATCACTTCTGCTTACATGTTGTAATAAGCTCATTTATCCACAAATTCTTCCAACTCTGTATTTACTTGTAGTCTTTACATCCCCACGTCCGTGTGTGGTTGGTTGTTTAAAACTTTTTGACCACTTATCCGGATATTATTATTACTAGCTCAGAATCATGTGCCAAGTGCGGGACTGTTTATTATTGACAGTGATTTATTTTAATAGTTTTGAAATGTATGATAAAATATATTGCACAATTTTATTATTTTATGATTATTTCATCAAAGATAGTTACTTCAAATTTTGGCTTGAACATGCTTGTAATAAAATAAATTAACCCTTATGGTGAAATATCAATAAGTAACGTATTTGTTAATTCTAATTTGGTAACTACGTAGATGAACAAAAATTAAAAGTTCATTTAGTAAACAAAAAAGAAAAAATAAATTCTACTGATAAAAATAAGCAGAGAACATATTGAGATCAATTTGTTATTACACAAGACATTTTTATTATTTTCTAAGCATCTTTTAAAAATAATTTGGACCTTGAATGGGTTGCCCATAACGTTAATTACATATTAGTTTAATTTTGATAGAGAAAATTTTGGTCCATATATTTGGTTTTTTTTTCTCTTCTAAGTCTCTAATATGTTATTTTCGTCTTTTTCGATATATGAATTTTTATATTCACATTAAACATGTTCAATAATAGTCCCTTAGCCATGACCAAAAATTTCATCTCAAAAACTAAGCTGGACATTTATGACCTCCACTCTCTACCCCGAGTGGAGTTTACATTTGATTTTGGCGATCTTATGAGTAACTATGCAATCTAAGACATAATTCTGTGAATATTTGTAGGAGTAGTTTATGTTCTACTTGTATACACGTTCAAAACTTAATGTAAAAGCGGTAGCAAGTTTACGACATTAACTATCTGAGATCATGAACTTCTTATTCAAATGAAGCCATAATTTGGTGTTACAATAAAAAATTTCAGCGTAACAGTAAGAGATAAGACGTGGTGTGAAGGACACATGAGATCTAATAAGATTGAGGTATTTCCAGACAATAAATAGACAATATTTACTATTCTCTTTCTCAATTCATCGGTTATATCACATCATCTCTATCACCGTTACATTAAAAAAAAATCATAAGATTAAGCCACTTAGAACAAAACATCACCTTTGATATGTATTGCATTGTACCTAAAAGAAAGATCCAATTAAGATCAAGATTTATATTCCAAGTTTCAACACCTTTAATGACATTCGCAAACAATGTGCAAAAACTTCTCTTAGAAAACTATTATCAACGCATATCTCAACAAGCATCAAAAGGCCAAAATTGAGAACTTTTTGGCTGTTTTCCTAATTGCACGGCAGTAAATATGGCAATCAATACTGCAATTTGAAAAATGCACATGGTGGTTAAGTCCACAAAACTCAAGCTTGGCCAGCTACTTCCTTAATTTCGATACCGCCCCGACACCGTATAATAGGCAATCTTTATACTATTTGACAAGTTAAATTAAGATAATAACTATATGTAAAAATCAATGGTTATGCCTACCGTATCTATTTTGAAGAATTCGCGAAAGTTAAGAACATAAAATTTAAAAAATCAGAGGAGCTATGAATAAAATCTTAGCCAATTCAATAATTGAATTATACTCCCTCCGTCTCTCAAATTGATTATATATTTTTTTAAATCGTCCCACAAAAATTGCTCGTTTCTAAATTAAGAAAGATTTTATAGGTACTTTTACATATTTATCTTTTTTATTTAATTTTTCTCTTCACATTTAAATCTCAATCGACTCATTTTCTCTCTCATGTCTCAGTTTCTTACACTTTTTTTTTTATACATTTTTCTCTCAACATTTAACATTCCGCTAAAATATTTTCTCTCTCCTAACCTACTTTTTTTTCCTCTATCTTAAAGATAAAATGAAATACACACAATTATATCACTTAAAATTTTAATTTATATATAAAAAATAAATTGATCAAAATTATAGAGGACATGCACCAAGAGCACAACCGCACGGCCGCACCCAGCTGTCCATGCAGGCACGACCACAAGATCCCCGCCCGCAAAAGACGCGGCTTTTCCAGCCTGGCGAACCCATAAAACTAAATTTCATTCCTTCCTCTCTCCTCCCTCTCAATCAATCTCCATGGGCCCCAACCCCCAACCAGATTATTCAACTTCTTCTAATTACCAAAATATCCTCCTCTTTCTTTCTATCATCTCAACGCGTTTTCACTCCTCCTTATCTCATCACCTACACATGTTCCAAACACAAATCCAAACAAAAAAATGCCACCAACGCTCCACCTCCTCGCCACCGCCTTCATCCTCCTTACCGTACATTTCCCGGCGACGGAGGCGGTGGCTGACCTCCCGGAATTCAGAGAAGCTCCGGCCTTCCGCAATGGTAAGGAATGTGCGAAACCAAATGACGATTCAACCATCCACGTGGCAATGACCCTTGATGCTACCTACCTAAGAGGATCCATAGCGGGGGTATTCTCGGTACTCCAGCACACGACCTGCCCGGAAAACGTCGAGTTTCACTTCCTCGCCACCGGCCGCCGCGCCGAGCTCCGCCGGACCGTCGCGGCCACATTCCCCTACCTCAGCTTCCGCCTCTACCACTTCGACACTAATCTGGTCAAGGGCAAAATCTCGTCCTCCGTCCGCCGCGCACTCGACCAGCCGCTCAACTATGCCAGGATCTACCTCGCCGAGCTCCTCCCAGCCACCGTCCGCCGCATAATCTACTTCGACTCCGACCTCATACTCGTGGACGACGCCGTAAAGCTGTGGAACACGGACCTAAACTCCCACGTTCTCGCCGCACCTGAATACTGCCACGCGAACTTTACATACTACTTCACACCAAGGTTCTGGTCGAGCCCAAACCCGAGATTTTCAGCTGCTTTTGAAGGTAAAAGCCCTTGCTATTTCAACACGGGTGTGATGGTGATCGACTTGGATAAATGGCGAGCAGGGAGGTACACGGAGAAACTGGAGCGCTGGATGAGGGTACAGAAGAGATACCGGATTTATGAGCTGGGTTCCTTGCCACCATTTTTGCTGGTTTTTGCCGGGAATGTGGAAGGTGTGGAGCACAGGTGGAACCAGCACGGGCTGGGAGGAGACAACCTCGAGGGGCTGTGCAGGGACCTGCATCCCGGCCCGGTGAGTTTGCTGCATTGGAGCGGGAAGGGGAAGCCATGGCTGAGACTGGACTCGGGGAGGCCGTGTCCGTTGGATGGGCTGTGGGCGCCGTACGATCTGTTCCGTCACGCGCCGTTGTTTTCGGACAGCTGATGTACTGGATCGTAGCTCCCCGTGAATTATTGGCGAAAGTTAGTGAAGACACACAAAAAGACGGAACAGGACAAAAGTGTAAGGAGGAGGGGACGACTACAGGTTATGTGAAGATGAAGGCCAATTTTGTAGGGATCTGGTGTGGGTGATGTTCGGGTGGTGCCTTCGGTTAAGATGATTTTGACCGTTGGATCAGGATCAGCCGGTGATATATGTGATGATGAAGAGGTTTGCCGTTGTACTGTTCTGGGCAGTGGTTGGATCCTTTGGATGCAAGGGTGGTGGCTTTTGGTGGTGGTGGGGAATAAAAATGGTGTAGTCACTTTCACCTACTTTTGTTCTTTAATTTTTTTTAACGTATTCATATCGTTGGATTCATGTTTATAAAATAATAATAATATCCTTTCTTTAGTTTGTGTTCCATTTTTACGGAAGAATAATACTACATGTAAAGTTTTCTTTACGTTGGTTGCTCACTTTGTTCTTGCGATCATAATTAGGAATTCATTCATGTTTCCAAAATCCATGCACAATGTGGAATGGCCTGCCAAAAATGTTTCTTTAGGTGTTTTTTATTCGACAATGAATACCGAAGTATACCATGTAAATAGAAGCACGTGCATGATTAAAGGGCAATCTCGCTGGCCTCATAAGGGGTAGCCTTAAATGAACGGTTTGTGACTTGAAGATGCCAGATTTACTAGAGTTAGAGGATGCGCACTCCACTCAAGCCGCGGATTGCTTCGACCTGACCTTGGGAGGACCCCCTTCAACTTTTGGAGCTCCTTGGTGAACTACGGCGGTACTGTAAATGCCAACAAATGCAGTCCATGACTCTCGTCGTTGCATCAGTCGGAGCTAGGGATCTACTGTAGTTCCTTGCATCTTTTCCGTTTTTGACTATCCTTTAATTTAGTACTATCAAATACGGACTTGAATGTGTTGCATTTAGGTTATAATGGTTAGTTTTTATTTGATGCAACTTGCTCCGAAAAAAAGAAATGGAAGAGGGTAGCCAGAAAGAAACCTGACAACCCTAATTAAGGGTACACGATCAAAGGGCAATATCTAGTCAGAAAAACAATGATAACGCTGACACAGGCCCAAATTAAGGCGCCAACATCTTTCTCTCTAGAGGTGCTGATGTGTATTCTTGACAAAGTGCAGTAGTCTATAGTTCTTTCTTGAGAAATTGGTTGTACAGTTGAGGCACCTGTCCAAATTTAGCCCATTTTGCTGTCTTCGCATGCCTTGTTTTCTTTCACAATAGTAGAACAACAGAATCAGATACCCTACTCCCCCAATCAGTTTTGACACAAACATCAGCGGAAACTTGAATTCCTTGTAAAGTCACGTTGACAATTATTCACAGAAATTATCGTTATGTCGAAAGTAATTTATTTTCTTTTTTTTTTTTGGTTACAAAGTTTTTTTAGTTATTTTTGGACAAAAAAAACGGTCAGTAAATCACGACATGACCATAACTCAATGTAACAAATGACCGCAAAGGTCAAAATGAGAAAAGACTACATAATAAGGACGTAGACAGATCACGATCAAACCAAAACATAAGTCTAATGTATATTAACCTGTCAAGCCTTAGAAGTTTATAAGTAACACCAGAAGGATCCGAATAAGAGCATAAAATAACTCCAAATTTATAGTTTAACTTGACTGCAAAGTAACTAAATTGACCAGTAGACAAGTTTAACCCTAATTTAATATGTTCACGGAGTCTTTTCATAAAGAAGAAGCTATTCAACTGAGACCAAGTTTAAAGCCTACAGGGAAAAGCCTTCTCGTAGCTTGTGTTGAAATATGGTGTTCAACCTAAATTATTCATTCAAGAACGACGTTCACCAGGTATACAATAGATCTCAATTTCATGTGCATTATATGTGAGACTCCAACACCCTCTCTCACACATAATTTAAAGTTTTAGGTGATTTCAAGTCCCAATCTTAGTGAGGCAGACTAGGGAGGCGTCACTTGAAGATCAAGGGACACTGATAGGACCTAACACTAATAGCATGTTAAAGTCTTGTGTTCAACCGGATATTATGTTTAACGAAGGGATAAGCTCACCGGCTATAAAAACGATGTCAATTCCCATGTATAGTCAACAGTTTCGGGTGCATTGGCAAGTGAGATACTTGAAGTAAAAAAAAAAACTTATATTTGTTGCTAAAAAGGTGCTTTCAGTAGTATGGCAAGACAATGTTTAACTTTGAGGAGGAGGTAGGATGGTGATGATTTCTGGCGGATGATGCAGCTGGAGATAATCTTCTAGCCTGATCCAGCCCACCAATGGTCATGAACTGCTTCCGGTGCATCACAGTGGATGGACCTCACTTACAAATTGAGTACCTCGTCCAAGCCCATAAAAGTAAGTGAAAGCTTCCTATCCTATTAGCTTAAGAAGAAATATTTGACGGTTCATAGAGCCGTTTTTTTTTTAAAGTTGTTTTAGCTGTACAGTGGGCACGCTTAAGAAAGCTTAATACACTTTGTAGTAACAAAACAATGTGCAGACACATACACACACACACACACACACACACACACACACACACACACACACACATATATATATATATATATATATATATATATATATATATATACTAGTTGCAGTCCGTGATCATCAACTTATAGACAAAAAGAATTTGTAAAGTTATTAATTACGTCGACTAACACACATCATCAAAATGTGCAAAAAAAGCCATGTGTGTGGAGGAAACATTCTTTAGCATAGAAACAATAGTGCTATAGTTTTCACATGTATTTTCAAAAGAGTGAGACTATTTACACAAAATCGTTTTTTTTTTGTTTTTTTTTTTTGTGAAATACCAAGTAATAAAACATTGTAAGCCTATTTCTGTCGCAAAAACGGAGCGCGGATAATGCTTTTCTTATAACCCTTTGATAGATCTAACTTATTGGATTTGCTGTTTTCATTTTGAAGAAGCTCGACCCCCTAATTCTGAGGAGTAACATTTGTCAAATTTGATGAGATGGTAGTGGTAGTGGTGACAACAGTTAGCACGAGCAACAATAAGGTGACGACAGTAGACTTGGCCATAGTTGAGATTGAAAATGAGTTAACTGAGCGATGGAGGTAAGACTGAAAATAAGCTAGTTGAGAGATCGAGGGTTTTGCATGTTTGTTGGGAGTTGACTTACCTCAATAAGTTTTCAGAAAGTTTGGCTTTCAAATTTCCTGGACCATAACAGTTTCGGTTGACCATTTAATTACTACTAACTCAACAAAATATCAAAAAAACTGATAAGCGTTTTTAGGGAAGTGGTTTCGAAAAATAAAATAACAAGTACAAAAATGCCCTTAGTAGGCCTTGTATATCAGGCCATTGTAATCGCTAATGAGAATAATTCATGGAATCAAAAAAGATCGACATATTGTCATAGGCAGCTCGGTAGTGCGTTTGTCTTGGGTACAAAATGTCACTTCTTTACCTATAATATTAATAAGTAATGGACAAACAAACAAAATCCCAATCTAAATGGTTTTCAATTTCAACCTTTAGACAAACATGGTCTTAGTAACAAAAAGCAATGCAGAGATGGTGAAAAAAAGACATAAGCATAGTCGACCATATAAATCTCTTGCATTGTCCAGCCAACTGAACCAGAGACCAATGTACAAGTGAAATCTATTACATTGAGTGAAAATGAGAAATTCTTACAGAAATGTGTGTGCCAAAATCCGCACTAACAATTTATGTTTACAATTAACAAGTATAAGCCTTAAAAATAGAAATACAAAATTAATATCTTCTTAATGCAGAAATAAAAATGACGCAACAAAATGATGAACCAAAAACACTAATATTGGATGCTGCAATCTGGTGATCCATCAGAAGTACAAAGCGAGGAACATAGAAAAGAGTTTTTTAATGCATTTTTTTGCACCATACATCTCGTGCGATGACTTCCTTGAAACTGGTCGTCAAGTAAAGACTCCTCAATACACTTTTTCTACAAAGTCTTTATGATCCACAAATTTACGACTCATTATCTGTAGATAATGAGTTATCGAAAGCAGCACAACTTGCATTAGAATCATTTTCACAATAAAAATGAGCGAACAACTAAATTTATCAATCCAGTGATAACTTGAAACAAAGAAATAGACTTACCAATTAGAAGCTCACATCCACCAACCTACAAAGTTGCCTAGCTACTTTATGTTTCACAAAGGAAAAACTTCATATCTTCTACATGAGATACCTTTACTTGTAATTGAAAGTTTACTTTGGTTACTAATATGAACTTGAATTTAGTTTTTTTTTAATCAATTGATGCCATAAGTATTCTTGATGAACTCATGATCATCAAGGAAGGTACAAAAATTTCGAGTCATATACTATTGTAATTAGATTATGTATTGCTTTCTAAGGTTGATAATGTTATGAACTAATAAAGTGACAGCGCCCACCTAATTTTAATTTAAAAAGTGCTTGATAATATAATGAGCATCATGAAACCATTTTTTTTTAGTCTAATAATATCTTGGATGCCAATTATTTAATGAACTTCTCCTTTTTCCATATACCTTCGTTAAAAGGGTAACATGAGATATTTGAAGAGTTTGATTAGATGGTTCTTTTTTATTTTTTTATAAAATATACAATTTCAATCAAGTATGACTCTTATTTAGTATGTATCAAGAGTTGCTTGTAAGTCTAAACACATAGTAATTGATAGCGAAGACTTGATAATGAAACTCCAAGTCAATTTTTAGAGAAGTCCTAAAATATAGAGAATTCGTTGAATACCTATTAATTTTAGAGATAAGGCATCATTTATTATTTCTAAATATGTGAAACTCATTATGACCTAATGGTAAAAAAAATTGTTAATAATATTGTTCCTACCCTATCTTGGCTACACCTATAGGCCCACCGGGGGTCCCAATTCTCATGACATGTCGGCACATTTAACTGTCAACTTTTCAACGCTCACATGCCGGTCAAAGCGTCACATAATCAAGTCATCATGCATTTTCCCTTTATGAAGCAACCTTGGTGTGCCTTCCCCCTTAAGGGGGTCGGCCACCTAGGGGGGTCGCCCACCCACCTTGACGACCGACGACCGTCTCTTATGGTCGAGCGCCGTAGTCGCGACTCTAGTCGCCCGCCCACCATCTATGCGACTCTCGTCGCCCGCGCGCCATCTCCACGACTCTCGTTGCCCGCTCGCCATTTCCGTGACTCTCGTCGCCCGCATCCACAAGACAACTCCTCGCCCTTCATCACCCGCGTCCGCACGACAACTCCGCGACTCCCGTCACCTACGCTCTAGCTTTGCGACTCTCGTCAATCGACGCCATCTCCGCAATCTTCGTCGCCCGCTTCAGCGTGACAGCTCTGCGACTCTCGTCGTCCGCACACCTTCGTTGCATCGCCCGTGCACCATTCTCATGATGCGTGCCCCCGGCACCAAGTACTGTTCCGCGACGTTCGTCGCTGCGCCCATGCGCCATTTCCATAACATGTGCCCCAGCACCAAGTATTGCTCCGCGACGTTCGTCGACACGCCAATGCGCCATTCTCATGACACGTGCCCCGACACCAAGTATTATCCCCACGACGTTCGTCGCCCGCGCCCGTGCGCCATTGTCATGATACGTGCCCCTGGCACCAAGTATTGTTTCGCGACGTTCGTCGCTGCGCCCTTATGCCATTCTCATGATGCGTGCCCCCGGCACCAAGTACTGTTCCTCGACGTTCGTCGCCGAGCCCATGAGCCACCTCTATAACATGTGCCCCAGCACCAAGTATTGCTCCGCGACGTTCGTCGCCCCGCCAATGCGCCATTCTCATGATACGTGCCCCATGCACCAGGTATTGTTCCGTGATGTTCGTCGTCGCGTCCGTGCACCACTTTCATAACACGTGCCCCGGCACTAAGTGTTGTCTCCACGACGCTCGTTACTGCGCTCGTGAGCCACAAACACATACGTGCCCCCCGCACCTTACTCACTCCGCTGCGCCCATGCGCCGTGCCACTAACACAGTCGTGCCCTTTGGCTCTGTGTCACACTACCATGCTCCTTGGATCGGTCCATCGTTTCACCACACCATGAGTACCTTGCCTTGGTCGTGGAACATGCTTCGACCCACTCTTCAGAGTGTGCAGCATCACCAGGGGCTCCCGCCCTCACTACGGGATGGGTTTGAGGCCATCGCCGGCTCAATCAAACTACGAGATGGTCTTGATGCCATCGCCGGATCAATCAAACTACGGGATGGGCTTGATGCCATCGTCGACTCAATCAAACTATGGGATGGGCTTGATGCCATCGTCGGCACAATCACCGGGGGCTCTGGCCCTCTCAGCGGGATGGGCTCACAACACTGAAGTCATCGCCGACATAACCTTAAAGCCATCAACATCCCCTGGGAGCGACACTCCGGGATGTGAGCAGGTCCTCGGAGGGCATCGCGCCTATTCCGCCTGGCAGTTGGCTACAGGGGCAACCCTCACCGTTGTCAGGTTCTCTGCGGGTCTCTTGACGCACCTCGAGGGATTCAATAAGGGTTTGGACTGGTGGCTGGGGCAACGGGCTACTCTGACCATGCTACCGCGGCATGATCAGTCTCTTTAGACAGGCATATGTTGCAAGGGCAGGGCAGCACTAACTGGGGGACCGGCAGTCCAGCGGAGAATCAGTACTTTGGACCCCCCTGGCGGTGTATCGCTAACAGGGGATGACAAGTGTCAACTTATGACAGATTCACATTTTTGCCTATAAATAGTGGACTTTGGAGCTTATTCAAGGATCTTGGGCTCATTTGACATTTTCACTTTCTCTCTCTAAAAAGCTTATTCTATCTAGAATTCTTGTGAGAGAAACACATTTGGACTTCTGTCACCGGACCCTTGACCCTACATTCCTCACAACGGACTGTCGATCGCCAGCCCTGTTTGTCGTCGCCCTGCCTGCGCGGTTCTGCCAGGCCTCCCGACCTGTCTGGGGGAGCCTTGCTCTCAGCCCTTACTCCGTCCTTGCTGTCTCCCACTTTGCCTACCTGGAAGCTGACTCAGACTGCATCATTTGTGGCACCTCCGCGTAGCAGCGAACCCCTTTTTCTGACCAACAAATGTACTCATCAGAAAATATTTGTTTCGTGAAAGTTTTACACAAAGCTTTGCTTTTGTAAGTAGTATAGACCTTTCTTTAGTATCAAAGAAGTTAGAGGATTGGCAAAAAAATTGAAAGATTTTCAATTAATATGGAGATAAGAACAATGCAATTGGTTACTAACTTGGAAAGAGGAACTAACATTTAACATTGAGAGATGAAGAGTCTAACATCACTCAATTCATTTTACAACCAAGGATAATAATGTCATTAGAAAATTTTGTGAGGATAGTTTTGTCCAAAAAATGATTTACACTCATCCATACTTTTATAAGTAATATGTATGTATGTATGTATGTATATATATATATATATATATATATATATATATATATATATATATATATATATATATATATATATATATATATATAGGGAGTTGATCCGTTGACTGCGCGGACAAAATAGAGTAAGTTGCCCGCGTGATCTGTGAATGGTCCAGATCTTTTTTTTCTTGCTTTTTTTTTTTAAAAAAAATTGTCCGCTACATAATGTAGTGGACGATTTTTTTGACGAAATTGCCCTTCATTATCCATATGTTGTATTTTCCAAAATATCGTGCGCTACATTATGTAGCAGACAATATTTTGGAAACACACCGACGTTCAATCTCACTTTTCTCTCTCTTTAGGAAAAAAAAACTCCCCCCCTCTCTCTCTCTCTCACACACACACACACACACACACACACACAACACACATCGCTAGCACCTTTGTCTCCCTAACTCTAAATCTATAATCGTTGGCATCGCATCTGTAGCTTTGGTGTCGTCGTCGTAGCCTCGGCATCACCCAAAGCCGTCGTAGCCTCGGCGTCACCGCCATTAGGTGGGTGGGGGAAAGCTACAGCTTCGTAGACAGCTCCGCTTCTAGCGACGACAGAGGAACTAACTCGCCTGCTATGGCAGCCCCATTTGCTTTGGAGTTGCTCTCCGATAGACTCTGAAGCACCACCAAGAACGCTACCATGCGTTTTCGAAATAAGATCGAGAAAAGAAGCCAAGACCACTATTGCTGATGTGTGGTCCATCGATCTGACGGTGATGAGCGGTGGTGCTCGGCGATGGCACGGTAATGGGTATGATGTTTATGGTGGTGGATGCATGTGGGTGATAGTGCGGTGGTGGTGGTTATGGGTGGTAAAACTGAAACTCATTTGAAATTTTGAGACTTGATTCTTCATCTCCTCTCTACCTCTCTCTGTTTATATTAGTTATTTATCTTGCATAGAGGTTAGGGATGGCAGAGGTTTGAATGGTGGTGGTTCGGGGTGGCAAAGGTTCGGATGATGATGATGATGGGTTCAGTGGCGGTGGCAAAATGGTGGTGGTTGTGGGTGGTGGTTCAGATTCTTCCGTTTCATTTGAGTTTAATTTTTGTTGGCTCAGAAACAACAAAGCTATGACAGTGCTACGCGCATGGTTGTTTGAACATTTTCTTCATCCCTTTGAGAAGCTTTTTGCACTTGAATTTTAGTTTGTGGAACTCCATTGCCTTTTCTGGAAGAGCACATAATAGAACAAATAGAACACAGTGTGTCTTTACAAACTCTGTTGATTTTTTTCTAAAATACGTCCGCTACATTATGTAGTGACGGATACTGTACTCACATAATATAAGGCACTCAATTGGGGGTTGAGGGGTATTTTTGCCAAAAGATTGTCCGCCACATAAAATGGCGGACGGACTTAAAAAGGCGCAAAAAAAAAGAAGAAAAAGATCCGGACCATTCACAGATCGCGCTTAGACTGCGAGATAGCGTGGGCAACTTAGTCCGTTTTGCCCGTGCGGTCAACTGATATATATAATTGCAGACGGGATGCGCTTCCCACGTCATAGACAGACATGTAAAATGTTACGCCCATGCCCAATTTGCTTTTTAATGGGCTCTGTCCATCACGGTCTAAAAACCATGCAAGAGCACACCCAAATTTTGACAAACGGGTAAGGATTGTCCACTTCAAATTGCACCGCTACATCTAGGATAGTTTCCATTTCTAGGGCAGATATGAGGGGTGGCAAGATCACCGCTTACTGTACCAGTGGTTGTTGATATTTAAGAAGGAGAGGGAGGGGGTTGATTCTCAGATCGAGAGCTAGCAATCCAGAAGTATTGAAGAGGTTCCTTTGAGCTCCATGGCCGCTCCCTTAGGAAGTTATCTGATTGTCCAGATCAATCCCATTTCTCGTGCACTTTTTTTTCTAGAAAAAATCGGGTATAATTATGTAAAGAATTTTACACCCATTACTAAAACTTGTACATATCCTTAAATTATAATACCGGTTCAATGTTTTTGGTTAATCCAATTTTACTTCGTCAAGCTAAAACTAGAACCAAGGATCGAAATAACTGTTGTTTTTTTGTTGCAAATGCTTATTATATTTTCTCCGGTTATGTTAACTACTCTAAATCTTGGATACTTGCTATAACAACTTGGTTCAAATTTGTCCTAAGTACATAATTGTTAATTTTACGCATCAATACAGTAAAACTCATGTAAGCATTTTTGTTCAACGACTTCTCGATACAAATAATAGTACACCGCTATATTCTTGCGATTGCAAAATTTTTATTATTATGTTAAACAAGTACATTGGCATCCTTCTAAAGAATAGATCCTGGATCTGCGCCTGTCCATGCCCACTCCAAGGTGGACAGTCCACGAGTTCAGCCGACTACTCTCTCCTAGCCAGCTTAAATTTATTTCTTCCAGGCCCATGACCAATTTCAGTGAAAAAAATCCTTTGCTGTTTGAAGAAATTGGTGGGCACAATTGTGGTCCATCGGCCCATTAAATTGGTGGGCACAAGCTAAAACTAGAACCGAGGACCGAAATTCATTGGTGTATGAAGAAATTGATTTTCGCAAACGAGCATGGGTTGTCCGCTTCAAATTGCACCCTTATATTAAGGACAATTCCATTTCCATGTGCAAGGACGGATGTAATAAGGGGTGACAAGTGGGGGGCCATGGCCACTCCGAAAAAATGTAGAAACTTATAGGATTCTTCCATGTTAATCCCATTTCTGATGCACTTTTTCTTGAAAATCGGTTATAAGTATGTAAAAGAAGTTGCAACCCAGAATTAAACTTTGTATATTTATCCTTGAATTAAGGTACTGGTTCAACCTTAGCCGCTAATCCAGCTTTGTTTCATCAAGCTAAAGCTAGAATCAAGGACCCAAAAAGCTGTCGGTTCTTGTTGCAAAGGCTTATTATATTTCCTCAGGTTACGGTAACTCCTCTAAATTTTGTATATATGCTATAACAACTTGGTTCAATTTTGTCGAAAGTACATATTTGTATATTTCAAGCATTATCAATACAATAAAACTTATGCGAACATTTTTGCCTAATGACTAGTCGATATTGATAATAGTACACCGTTATATTCTTACGATTACAAATTTTTAGCTCAAGCATGTACATTGGCCTCGTACTAAGAATGTATATCCTAGATCTGCCGTGTCTATGCCCACTCCAAGATGAAGAAACCACGACTTCAACTAACTGACCTCTCCTAGTCTAACTTAAATTTATTTTTTTAAAGGCCCATGACCAATTCGAGTCTTAATATGTTTATGTTTTAGACGCTTTCGCTTCTCCTTAACTGTTCTTTTGCCTTGTGTGTTTTCAAATGACTTTTTATTTTCGGTATATTTTTCTTTTCCTTTCCATTTCTTTATAGTGAATTTCTTTGGGGTTTAAAGAAATTGGTAGGCAGATTGTGGTCCATCGGCCCATTAGTGTGGTCTTTGACACGGCCCATCAATGTGGTCTTTGATACGGCCCATTAATGTGGTCTTTGACACGGCCAAAATGCCAGGAGTACGTGCCATTTGTGGTCCAATATTCACCGATCCACTCGCGCCATTCTCATCCACAAATCATACCTGAAATAACTGTTTATTACCCTCAAAATGTTACAAAAAGGCATTGGTGGCCTGTAATACAATGCAAGTCAAGCGAACTCCTACCGAACCATAATCCATAGCGATATGCATACACGTATATAAGCGCAGACACACACACACATCCACGTGTGCACTCCCATGGCAACTGTTGCTGCAGGTGGAGTTGGACTAGGTGGAGCGAAACTCCACTGCATCACCTCAAAGCCACCATCCCCATTCCTAGGGAATAGGCTCAAGCTCAAATTTGAATCGCACCCGCATGGAAAATCAACCATCTCAAGGCCAAAAACCCACGTGGTTTATGCAACTGGATTGGAGTACATGGATGTTGTGCGTGATCTTTTTGTGGGTGTTGGGGTTGGGCTGCCCTGCACAGTGATGGAGTGTGGTGATGTTATTTACAGAAGCACACTGCCCAGATCAAATGACCTGACTGTTACGGTTCCTGGTGCTATTTTGGCACTGGGTACTTTGTCTTACCTCTGGGCTACACCTGGTGTGGCGCCTGGGTTTTGGGACATGTTTGTTTTGGCTTTTGTTGAAAGATTATTTAGACCCACTTATAGAAAGGTATGCGCTTGTGTTATTTCATGTGTTCTTGCTTTAATTTAGCATGATATATGTCGTTAGGCGTGTTCTACAGTAGCTTGATAGAGCAGATGGTAACCTGGCATAGTATAATTTGGTGTGTTGAGGGCTTGCGCATGAATTAAGCTTTTAGAGCTGAGGATAACTTAAGATTGCGTGCGATAACAGGACGATTTCGTGTTGGGAAAGAAGTTAGGTGAGGGAGCTTTTGGTGTGGTCTATAGAGTTTCCTTGGCTAAGAAGCCCTCTTCAAAGGTATGTCAAGTGTTTGATAGAATTCCTCCATTAAATTTGTTTACTAAGTAGTCTTTGGTTCTCAAAATCATCCAGAGAGGTTTGATTCTCAATTGGCTAAAAAGTTTAGTAATATACCTTTCTTTTTCATGCTTGCTAAAAGGAAGGCGATTTAGTCTTGAAAAAGGCTACTGAATATGGTGCGGTGGAGATATGGATGAATGAACGCGTGCGGAGGGCATGTGCTAATAGCTGCGCAGACTTTGTGTACGGCTTTCTTGAGGTGGTGTTCTATCTAGTCTAGAACTTCTACCATTAACTAAGGATATGATTAGCACGGTATCAGACACTCAGCTTGCCACCTGATTTAATTTGTGCTCAAAATGCATACCAGAGTTCTTCAAAGAAAGGAGGTGAATATTGGCTCATATGGCGCTATGAAGGTGAAGCTACGCTCGCAGATTTGATGCAGAGTAAAGAGTTTCCCTACAATGTTGGTACTTTCTATCATTTAGCATTTTCCCGCAATTTACGGTGAAATTATGGTGTATCTTGCTTTGAAATTTAATCTAATTTTCTCTGTTTACTTTGTTATAGTTGTACATTCATCTTTACATATCCGATCAACCATTTGATTTCCCAATACTTAGATGCTTTGGATACTTTGTTTTTGCAACTACTTGCTTTCATGATGGCTTTGAACCTTATTGAAGTAGCTCCCAACTTCAAGAGTATCTCTAGGTTACTGTAAATTAGCAAAGGGATCAAATGAGAATTGACAAGCGCATAGATTAGTTTGCCGGAAGAAGGTTGTTCCGATAGATTAGCAGTTCCCCTTACATGAT
Organism: Escallonia herrerae; assembly: GCA_033070095.1. Taxonomy (NCBI): domain Eukaryota; kingdom Viridiplantae; phylum Streptophyta; class Magnoliopsida; order Escalloniales; family Escalloniaceae; genus Escallonia; species Escallonia herrerae. The sequence goes on from JAVXUP010000037.1 coordinate 396,608, forward strand.
CATTTGTCACTTGTCACGTGTTAAGTAACTTAGATGATACACCAAAAATATAACATGCATACAGAAATATATAGACACACACACACGTACCGAGCTTTCATATTCCTTTTACAATTCTATTTCCTTCCCCTTAGGGAAGGAAACTAAGCTTTAGCTGTAGTTGGCAGTTGGAATTGTGGAGGGATGAGACCTGAAGCTAAAACGTAAGACTAAAGTGTGCTCTTAACGTCCCAATCCCCAATTACATCAGGCCCTACAAAAAGACTTAAGAAAATGAAAGCTGCTTGGTCTGGCTGAAGTTCCATTGTTTGATCCAATGCGCTTAGAGTATAAAATTCCCAATGGGAGAGCATGCGCCCAGAGAAGAGAAGCGCGAATTCTGTCCCCAATCTCTATGAAGGAATTATTCCATTATTGCTCACTAGTAATATGGAAGTGTACATGCGTCTACCTCCGGGATTTGTGGTTGATGGAAATCGCAACATGGTGTGTCGTCAATTTCATTACCTTTATGGTTTGAAACAAGCTCCCCCTGCATGGTTTGATCGCTTTCTTGAGTTATGGCAAATTGTTAGAAGATGCCCCTGAACCCCAGCCTGTGGAAGCTGATTCCGGGCAGGCGTGGTTCATCCTCCAAGAGAGAGTAGATGCGAAGGTTGGGATCGATCCCAACCTTCGCATCATAGACTACTGATACTATAAATACACCTCTTTTTCCCATGACTCCAATTTGGTAAGCATTTTTTCCTTTTTAACTTCGTCAGTTTGATCCAAGATAAACCATATAAGGGTTAGTTAGAATAGCTGTGTAATCAATGACAGGTGCGCATGCAGCACATGTTTGTGAGTTTATTCATTTGCATGTCATCCCTATTAATGAGAACCATGTCTTTAGTGAAGCAATTATTTTTTCTGTCATTGCTTTGTTTGTTCTTGCATTTATCAGTGGTTACAGTTATCCCGCTCACCCCCTTATTTTTCCGTATTTTGTGTCAATATTCTGTAAGGAGAAAGAATTGATGAAGACTATACTCATAGAACAAGATCAGGTTAGATGATTTACAAAGTCCTTCAGGAATTTGGAATGCTGTCGACCTTAATATTCCTATCAAGTTGAAGCGGAACTTTTATAAGATGCTGTGAGGCCAGCTATGCTATATGGTTCAATATGATGGGCGACCATGACAAAACTGACAATATAGACGAGTGTAACTGAAATGAAAATATGCTTAGGTGGATGTAGTCAACAAGGAGATATAAGAAAGAATGATATAGGCAGGAAGGTGTGGGTGTTGCTGAGGAGAAGATGAGACAGAATTGCCTAAAATGTTGTGGTAAATGTTCAACGTAGGCCGTTAATTGCGACAGAGAGGAAAAGTGACTTATGCCTAGTTCATTGGTGGAAAAGAAGAGGTAGGGTAAACAGCCATATCGTGGATAGACGTGGTAAAAGAGGACTTCATATCAGGTAACATAAATCGGAAAAATTGGAAAAACAAGGTTCTATGTAGTCAACCTAGTGACCCCACATAGTTCGGACAAATGGCTAGTTGAGTTAAATTTAGACTATCAGGACTGCCTCTTGCTAACCTGGCTTAGGACAATCAGCATGATTCCATGTTCTCAGATGTCTGTCTCTTAAAATCAAGTTAAAGGTTCACCAAGTTGAATTGCTTACCTTGTTATCTCTGAATCAAAAAACATGAATTGTGCCCATTTCTGGTGTAGTATTACGTTGTGTGTTTGTAATTCTTTTTCCATTAAAATCTAAGATACTTGTAGGGATTAGTTAAACCCCAGATACTTTTTGGTAATTTGACAAACTCTAGATTCCACTCGGCTAAGATAAATTTTGACTTCACCTTCAATGGGTGAGGACTTCATTCATGACCCCAAGTAGGGTAGCACAACCTCAAACTACAATGTACATGTCTATGTGTGCGTCTCCTTTTCGGTGGATGGGCCTGTTTGGGATCCTTTCTTTGTAGGCATACACGGGATTAGGTAGTGAAGCTGATACAATTACATTTACAATGTATATAAAAGCACAGATGGGGCTAAATGGCTATACTTCCACCCCCCCCCCCCCCCGGCTCAAAGTACCCTTTTAATTTAAAAAGTTCACAACCTTTTGGGCTAAATTCTCACATTTTGCCGATAAAAGAGTTTAAAAGTTCACGAATGCATCATTTAGTTCAAAAGAGTATGGATTTAATCAAAAAGGGTGTGAGTTTAGGCCCACCAAATAGATATGGTACTAAGTCTCAGCTCACGTCTTAAAAACTCTATCAAAACCTTAACCTTAAGACATAAGTACATCAAAATCAATAATAGAATACCTTAATATTGGCTACTCCTTAGAGACCCATTCTTAAGTCCAGTTATTATCATATTCTTCTTCTTTATGTTCTTTTCCTAAGCTGTACAGGCTATTGCAGGCACTAACTTATGCATTTGGTTGCAAATTGTCTACAAGCTCGACCAGACTTTCTTTTTTGAAATTTCATGATGAATTAATTTGTTGTTCTGTATTTGGTTAAATAGTGGGTTGTTTCCATTGTTGAAATTACCTTGACTCTCTAAACCATGCCTTCGTATTTTTTTTTTGTTTTATTTGGATGGTACGCGTCTTATTACCCCATAAATGATATTAATTAGAAATATTCTTGATGGACTTTTGTGGTGTTATATATATATAATTAGAAATTGTAATGGGTATGTACATAGGTGAAAAAGTCAGGGTTAATGAACTTTTGTGGTGTTTTATTTATATTAGTAATCTAGTGGGTATATATAGGGTGAAAAAGTTAGGCGTTTTATCATTATTGAAATTGCTTCCATTATGTCCTTATCTTACATCTACTTGACACCATTCCTTATGTCATACATAAAGACACACAAATACACATTGGCTTTTTAGATGAGTATGTGTGCATTATCTGATTAATGTTCTGTCCTAAAAATAAAAGCCTTATTAAAAATATTCTGGATTACATGCACAACAGGAGTAGTAGCCTAATATATACTACTAATGCTAACAAGGCATGCTGGATAAGAACAGTGAGCTTTAGAGTAAACCATAGACTGCAAGGAAAAAGAGGAAAACAAAATAACTGTAAGATTAAATGTAGCTTTAGGCAAATCGTACTCCAAATTTGGAAGTTAAATGAAAAAGGACTTGCTCTGTAGAACAAGTTTCAAATGTGTTACCATAAGTTCTTATTATAAATAAGGTCATAAGCAATTATCAAAAGTAGAACTAAATTGGAGGGGTTAATTTGATAGCCAGAGCTGAACAAGTTTCTGGTTGAATGAATTTTCCCCTTGTCAGTTAGACATCCCAAAAGATATTTCATAAACATATTTTTATCCTCTCCCTTAATGATCATTTCTAGAAGAAATGGTCATCATTCCACCGAAAGCAACAAGATGGATAATGGATGATTCCGAAAGTCTCGAATGATGAACTGTTTATCTTCAGAGGAGATGCTTGCGGAAGAAAGGCTAAAACTTTGAAGGTGAACGATAGAAAATTTACAAAGATCTTTAAAGAGTACGACTACTAGCTTGTTGACTAAGCAGTGGAGTTTTTATGTGTGCCTTGCTAGGTCTCTTGAATTCATTTGATTCGTGGTTTCAAATATACAACTTTCTAAGCTCCTTTGTTCTTTCCTCTTAGACACTTTACTTGTATTATTTGGGCAACAAGTTTCGCCTTAGGATCTTAGGATACAGCTGTACTTACCACGGTTCCTTCCGATATACGGGTTGTGGTTTAAAATGTTATTCAGTTATAAGTTATAATGCAACTTCTCCTCATATCCTAACTTTTATCTCACAGTCCTGAGACTTACTACGTGTCATAGAACTACATTACAAGAAGTTATACAACTTTAACACACTTCATATTACATTTTATGTGCATCACATTTATCTCTAGAACACTTTCTTCACGTCTATTATTATATCTTTTGGGAATTGGTTTTCAAAAATTTTGCCTAGACAAGATAAGCCCTTGTAGTGTTTGGTGAGAAACAAGTATGGCAGCTATTGTTGGTAATTGAAATTGACAATCCGCATTTGAAAGTAAGACCTTGTTTTGTGTGCAATGAACTTTCAATGCTTCAAGTCTTTTACTTGCAGTTCACAACTCATCTACTTCTTTATGGTTTCATTATTATAGTCATACTAATTAAGTTTGTCTCCATTTGTTGCTAAGCTTTATAACATCTCCGTCTCGATTTAGTATTTGACGTGCAAAGCACGTAATCATTTGTAGTTATGGTCTGATAGACCGGATCAGAGAGGTGTTGAGTTTGTTGGAGTGGTCCAAGTCTTATATCAGTAGCACAGTCTGTATTCTGCAGTTATGCATGTGATGCTCGGATGCTGGGATCACCATTAAGTGCTGTTACAATGACGGCAAATTTCTGTTATTTCAAAGTTTAGCGAGTTTCTTTAGCGAATCCTAACTTTTAGAGACGAGAGAACGCAATTAACACAAAATGAACCTTATCACAAACCTATTCACTGATGCCTTCGTTCATTGTAGGTCTTTTCCACAAAAACAAAAATGAAGACTCATGTAACGTTAAGAACAAATGATGAACTTGCTGAAGCTCTTAAACAATCCAAATTAGCATGGCCATTCCATATTAATTTTATTGGTCTATACAAACAAATCTTCACAAATATGATTTACAATTTGAGCACTTTTTACTAATTAGCTCTATTCATCTCTTGCGCCAGTCTTTGTACATATAGGTTGTTTTGGAAGGAATAATCAAAATAAGTGGTTCAAATTAGCTTCAGCAACAACAGAAAATGAAAATGAAAGGAGATATTTCGTCCCTTCTTGTTTGCAATTCGCTTGTATATTCTGCCTTTCTTGTTTGCTACAATATATAGCTTGAGTGTGGGAGGTGACAGGGAGGAGATTCTTTAAGGGATCAGTTGATTGGTCGCTTCTCTGAGAAAACTTCCTATTTCACATCTTTAGAAGGAGGCTACTATTTTTTCCTCTAAAAGGCCTATATGGAACACCTTAGCCTGGAGAAATTGAAGTAAGTTGCTATTCAGCTTGAGATTAAAATAATTAGGGGCTCTACTGAGCATCATGCACACTTTCCTGCTAAGTAAAAAAGGCGTCTTAATTGTTTTAGCGGCCTGAATCTTCACATGCTGTAGTATTTGTCAGGGCTATTTAGTCAAACAGTAGATAAGACATCAAGAATCCCTTGGATCGTTGCTCTACAGTTTCAACCAAAAGTATGCTAATTGTACACCTCTTTTTTTTTTTTGGCTCTCTTTCATATATTGACTTGTATTAATAATGGCACGAGTTTATCTTAAGAATGTTTATTTCTTGATGGTATATTGTCAGGTGGAAGCAATGATTCTAGGAGAGGCTCAAGACTTACCAAAGGGTTTGGAAAGGGAGAACAAAATCATCCAGACAATCATCAGGCAACTCTTATTTGCATTGGATGGTCTTCACTCAACAGGGATTGTTCATAGAGATATTAAGCCACAGAACGTTATCTTTTCCGAAGGTAATTGCAGCATATTTTGTTTAACTTCATCCCAAGTCATTTAATTTTCTTACTTACAAAATAATTATCAAGATGTTGCTTATTCCAAATTGAATCAGGTTCTAAGACATTCAAGATCATTGATCTTGGAGCTGCAGCAGATTTACGGGTAGGCATCAATTATATTCCCAAGGAGTTTCTTTTAGATCCAAGGTATCTTCTTTCGCATGAAAGTGTGGGCTTCACTTATATTCAGAAAGCTGGCAGATGAGCCATAAATCTTTTACTGATAACATGGTTTAAATCAGTATCCCTGAACTGCACACCTCAAGGTCTTCAGTTCCTAACTCCGGAAACAAGTTTCTATGTTACGTCGAATCTATACTTGATGTGTTCACATGTTCTGAATGTGGCTTCTCTGTAGAGGTAGATTCACTTGAAATCTCAAGCTGTAAAATTTGAAAGGTTTCAATTGCAAATAGGCCTATAATGAACGTCTCACTATCTGGTCTTGTGGCCACCAGTACTCGTATATTCATCTGCCAGCGGTTTTATAGACACAAACTGGCAGTATAGCTAATGACCGAAACCCTAGACGTGCAAGCTTAGACATTTGTTACATGTGAAGCCCCTTTATCATCAGGGGTTGAAAAAATTCAAACACACTGGATTGCCTTTTTATATGCTACCAACACTTGTCCCCACAAGGAAAAATGAAAGAAAAGAAAAGGAGGAGAAATAGAATTAACTAAGGCCGTAGAAACCAGAAACTGCACCGAATTAGTGCAGAAGTGCTTATGATTCTATATTTCTTTTACCTGCCAATTATAGTTAAACCTGATTGTTTGGCACAACATGGAAAGCTACACCAGATTGCATTAGCTCCTTTGACATCATATTTTGACCTCCTTGAAGTAGAAGCCATGCTGTCAATGTTCTAAAAATCCCGATCTTCAAGGCCCAATGCTTCACTAAACGACCCTCGCGACTACTGTAACATTTAATTCTTACCTGAATCCGGTTTTGCTACTTTCTTTAGGTAATTGCAATACTGCTTTTAGTTCCTACAGTGTGTTCCTGTTAATTATATCTTATTCAGATATGCCGCACCTGAGCAATACATTATGAGCACTCAAACTCCCTCTGCACCATCAGCTCCCGTGGCAGCAGCACTCTCCCCGGTTCTATGGCAGGTACCAGGTCCTTCTATGTGGATTCTTCAGATGTTTTGCCCATTTGTTTTGGTGTTAGATGACTAACCTCTCATACCCTGATTGTGGTGATCCTGAACAGATGAATGTCCCAGATAGATTTGACATCTACAGCGCAGGTCTCATATTCCTACAAATGGTACGAAAAAGAATGGTTAACTATGTACATACATGAATGACGTAATTAGAAGATTACATGAGTAAAACTAAAAGATAATTTAAAGTTAACCCAGTTGGTCATGCCTACATCAAAGTCTCGGACCCTTATATGCGTGTAGCCCCGAGATGGCTGATAGGTAGTGCAAGTACAATGCTAAGACCTGCACAAGGTGCACAGAGGAAGGAGACAAGGCAACTGCACCCGGACGCATGAAGGGAGCGATTGTGCTCGTGGAGCAGAGGACTTTGAAAAATGTATGTCCAGGTTTCAGGGTGTTTAACCTTCTTATTGGGTATAAAGGCTGGGATAGTGGGATGACAGGTGAGAGATTCCCAATTTTCATTAAGTCTAGACCAGCCATGCCTGTCAGGTGGCTGATGTCCTTACAGAACCTGCTTTCTGACACTCAAAGATGTTGTGAGGTGCCTTTTCAGTTGAAATACAAAAATTCTGCAGTGTTATGTCTACTCTGTCAGCAATTTCTGACCTCTCCATGTCAGCACCCCTTCGTCATCCTCCTGAAGGCTAGACCCAGGTAACACATGTCCAACGGTAGTAGGCCTCTCTCAGCACTAATCCGATGCCTTAAAGATGTCCTAGTTAGGACACACAGGTTGATGGCCCAGGCACAATTACGACTTAAGTTTTTGCTCCCGGACCCAAGGTGACTCAGGGAAGAGGCGTGAACAAATGCAAGGGACAAAAGCGTTTGCAGGGCAGATTGGGCACCCATTATGTCAAGATCATTGTGAGCATACGTAAGGAGTCACAGATACCTCTGCTCACTGATAATGTGGCCGTTCATCTGATATCATTTACTTTATCAAGGTATTATGTCCCGCCGTACAAAGGTCATTGGAGCATTCACAAGGGTCACACATGCCTCAAGGGGTATCACGGCCCTTTGGATAGAGCGTAATGCTCCTGTTGCCAAGTGGCTTGGACTGCTGAGGCATCAGACATGCCTCAATGGGTGCCATGCCCCATAGAGCATAGTGCTCCTGTTGCCAATTGGCTTGGACTGCTGAGGCAGTATGCCTCGAGGCCCCTTTTATTTGCTGTCCTCTGGGAAATCTGTTAAGTTGTGGCCACATATAGTAAAACAAAACTGCAGGTACAAAAGACATATTTCTAGGCCGCTGCTGCATTAACATCTGTCTAGACTGCAATGTTTTAGCTGGTAAGTGCCTATTTCGCTTTGGGGACAAAGATTCTGGAGTACATCTATTTAAACTCTGTTGATAAAAAGTAGGTGTGCCTTAAGTCAACCTCTCACTGAAGAATGTGGGATTTGGTACCCTTGTGGCCAAGTATCTTTTTTGTGCTTGGAAGGGTATGGGAGTGCAATAATAAATGGATTGCTCCTGCCGAGTGGAATAGAATGTAGACAGTGAATAAAAACTGAAGAGTGATGTACATGTCAGATAAAGTACCAAATTTTGGACTTCACTTAGGTATGGTTTATGAATCCCTATTAGTTAATTATTATCACTCACGGTTAATTATGTCAGTGTGAGAGTTTTTGGGTTCTACAAATGGTCACTTGTGCATTGTCAGCCCTTTTGATGTTACTGTGTTACCTCCATACTTGCTAACCCAAATCCATAAGACCCTTAAACGTTCACTTCAACCATTTACATTAGTCACTGCCAGGAGCTTTAAGAAAGTTTTAAACCGTAATAATTTCAAGGTCAAAATTGTGTCTAGTTTTCCTTTATGGCATCAAGCCATCAACTTACCTGCAAAGGAAATATTTAAGTCCTGGTATACCTTTTACGTAATATATGAACTCTAGTATCTATTTGTCTACTGAAAATGTAAGGAAACCAGTCTGGGAGAGTTCATTGGAACTTGAAAGCCTGGTCAGTTTGAAATAGGTCAGAATCTGAAATGTAGAAATTCACCCCTGCAGTAGTAGCAAAAGATTATATTATCCAAACGTAACAACTAATAATACATGTTAGTCTTACATGTTTATCTGTTCTGTTTTACCCATAATCCATGATTCTCACACTTAGCTTTAGTAACCATTAAGACATTTTCGCTTGACTGAGAAAACACTGACAATTGGGATTTCAGGCATTCCCAGCATTACGTAGTGATAGTAGTCTTATACAATTCAACCGGCAGCTAAAGAGAAGTGAATATGATTTGGTTGCATGGAGGAAGACTGTAGAGCCTCGTGCCAGCACCGATCTCCGTAGGGGATTTGAATTGTTAGATTTAGATGGCGGAATAGGATGGGAGCTTCTAACATCAATGGTTCGATACAAAGCAGGACAAAGAACCAGTGCAAAAGCTGCTTTAGCTTACCCCTATTTTGACAGAGAAGGCCTTTTAGTTTTGTCCTTCATGCAAAAACTTAGGCTACAATATTTTCGAGCTACGCAGAAGGATTATGGGGAAGCAGCCACATGGATTATTCAGCTTATGGCGAAATCAGGAACAAAGAAGGAAGGTGGCTTCACTGAAGCACAGCTTCAGAACCTCGGGGTCTGTTTCTAACTCAATATGAAGTCTAATCCCATATAAGTTGTTAGTAATATCATAAGGGATCCCGATCCTACAGAGTTTTTGAAGGAATTCCACTTAGTGGAGTTTGTCTATAATGCACTTTTTGCAACAGGAAGCGCGATTATTGAACGCTGAAAATGGCACTTTAAGTGACAAACTCCAAATGGAATTTGTTCTGGAACTCTAGCGGGTCTGCATCCATATGGAGAGACTTTATATCAATCATCTTGCCCCCATGCAGGAAATAGAGCCTAAGAAGAAGGCAAATCCGCAAAGGAATGCTCTTGCTTCAGTTCTTCGACTTCAGAGAAAGATTATAAAAACAGTGAATCAGAGTATGGATGAGCTTAACCAACGCAGGAAGAGCTACTGGTGGAGCAGGTGGATTCCTCGAGAGGAATGAAGATCGTAAATATGATGTTTAATTTTGTGTACATTATGAGTAGAAAATAATGTTCTGTAGAGATCATTTTCCATATACATGATCAAGGTCCAGTTATGTAAGGACACTTTTTACAGGAGTCATGGAGAGTATTAATGTGAATAGCTAGCCATCCACTTGATTGATGTTTTCACCTCAATGTTTGGCCAGAATTTTCCCGACATTCCTCCTCTTTACAGAGAAATATCACAATCTCCCTTTATTTAGAAGTAAGGAGTACTTCAAAACTATTTTCCTTAAAACGCCACAACTTCAACAATGCCGGATCAAGATAATTTTATCAGAGAATGCTGTGTCACATGCATTAACAGTTGTAATCAAAATGACACTTAGCATCTTTAAAATGCATTTCAAAGTCCACTTCTATGCAAGAAATGTGCTCTAACATGACCTATTATATCATGCCCCTTCTCTTTCTCCTCCTTCTGGGTTCCCTCTTGTACTTGTATTGCACCTGCACTGAATTTTCACTGTACTTTCTGCTAGCTAGCCTAGCTTTTGGTCTTTCAAGGATTGACCACATTATCTTGGATCCCGAGAATATTAAAGAGCCTTAAGTTTACCTTAAGTCATGCTTAAGCTATTGATCTAGTTGTCAGTTTGCCATGAGCATGGTGTGCTGTAAAGAATAACATCAGAACTCCCAAGATCGTCATCCCAACATTACTGGGAAATTGCCTGGCTTGAACCACCTGGGATATGAGTCATCTGACTTAATCAGATCATAACCAGCAATAACCTTGCTGTCCATTTAGCAGCTTAACGTGCTTTAATGCATGTTCGTGCAGTAAACTTGCTGTAATGAACTCATCATAATCTACTGGGTATCGTTCTTGCAGGCTTCCTGCCAATCTAAGTCAACCAAGATTGATCTGTTATGCCTAGCAATAAGGGCAATGGCATTTTCTTCCAATCAATTTCACAATGGAAATGGATAACGTGCGTTAGGAGTCCCTTATTTTGTTCTAACTTTCATGTCTAACAATATTACAAATCGTGGGTGTAAACACAACTCTTTTAGTTGTAATGATGTCTTTCGTAGTATCGAGAATATTTTGGACATTTGTGCTCTCGTGTTGAAAATTACTCTTTACACACTGTTGACTGCAATCTTGCTGAGCTGCTTGTGAATTGTCAAGATTGTTCGACGTACTCTTCTTATAAGTAACAAGATGAATGCCACAAATGATTTTTTTTTGTGCCATCAAGGGTCACCGTGTACTGAGTGTTGAGATAGCAACGAGGTCATCAAAAGAGGGTCACAAGCGAGCTTCTTAAACAAAAAATGTTGGCGTCACTTCTTTCACGACAGTCATTGCTACAAGCTGTTTAGCGACAAACTACAGATGTAATCCTCTAGCGACAAAATAGGAGCTCCAAAAAAGATCCGGATCAGTCATTCCTTGACCTTTCTCTCTTCGAAAGAAGAGAGATCAGGTCGTCTTCAACTTTTCCGTTTGGATTCTCTCTCACACACACTCTTATCTCCCCATGGATAACCGCTCCATACACACATGGTGAAAAAAGCTAAAAGAAAACGAAGCATGTAGTGATGGTGGGTGAAGACTGATTAAACTGAAGAGAGAGACCTCGGAGATGGGCAAATATATATATGAAGCTGTCGAGGATAACAGAGGCACAGCCATGCCAATCACAAGACCTTCACGTGCAATCCTGAACCTGTCATTCAGTACAGCCAGACCAGTTTTCATAATATAAAGCCGTACAACAAACCCAGCATGGGACACTTCAAACTGGTGCTGGAATACTTGGGTGGCCGTGCGTTCTTCAGAGCTTCATCAAGTTAACCAGTCATCATTTGTCTCCCTTTAATTCAGCTGAGTTCCCGAAGCTTTGGGTGTCTCGTACTCTTACAGTAAGTAGAGTCTTCTGCGTGCGTGCGCAGTGCAGGCCAGTGCAGCATAGCATGATTTTGTCCCTGCCACTGCCAGTCAAATAGTACATCAACAGAAACTCAACTTGTCAGTTTTGTTTGTTTAAATAATACTCTCAACATTATATATAATTTGATTAATTTTTTTTTTAACTTAAATTAAAATTTTAAATAATATTTTTTTTTTCATTCTACCCTTTAAAGAGAGGAGAAAAAAAAATGACTAGGAGAGAGAAAATAAGATAGTGGATTGCTAAATGTAGAAAGAGAAATGAATAAAAAAATAGGTCACGAAAGAGAAAATGAGTTGATGGATATTTAAATGTAGAGAGAAAAATCAAATAAAAAATGTAAAAAAGGTAAATATGTGAAAATACTTACAGAATCTTTCTTAATTTGAAAATGAACAATTTTTGTGGAACGGTTCAAAAATAAAAGTCGATCAAATTATATGGAGGGAGTAGATTAGAACATGATATTTTGGAATTTTTAGGAGTTCTTAGATGACAAAAATGGACATGTAGATGCTAAACTTACTCAGCTCCCAATAAGTTTCACGAGTTTTGACCCAAAGGTCTAATAACTTATTTTCCAATCTGAAGTATTTTGAAACTTGTTTAACGATGTGTAAGGATTTTGAAAAAACATGTTTCAAATTACGATTTTAGATTATGAAAGTGTTGGTTTCAAAATACGTCTTTTGAAAAACTGAAAGTTTTAAATCACGATTTCTTCATTTATGAAATTTCTTAATGATTTTACTTGAAAGCGCGATTTGAAACCACACTTTCATAGTCTGAAGTCGTGATTTCAAATCACGTTTTTAAAAACTACCATACATTGACAGATTAGTTTCAAGGAACAACAAATAAATAAGTTGTTACTCCCCCCGTTCCACATAAATTGATCATCTTTCCGTTTTTTGTTGTCCCACAAAAAATTCTCATTTTCTAAATTAAGAAAGATTCTATAAGTGTTTTTTCATATTTACCTTTCTGATATTTTTTTATTCTATTTCTCTATTCATATATTACTCTTTACCAACTCATTTTCTCTTTTGTGCCTCACTTTTTAATATTTTTCTCTCCATATTTAATATTTCACTAACCAATTTACTCTCTCCTGACCCACTTTCTTTCCCTCCTCTTTTTAAAAGGTAGAATAAAAAATACATTATATAATTTGAAACCTTAATCTGCGTGCAATTCCAAGTTGACCGAATTATGTAGGACGGATGAAGTAAATTACAATACTTAGGTCAAAAACCCCAAGTTCCGGTCACAAAACAACACTTCTTTAGTTTCAAATGGAATATGAGCTTGATTCAACGCGTCATGAATTAAAATTTCATCGTAAAAATTTGCCAAAAAGTAAAAAGGATATAGGATTATGAAAATTTAGAAAATACTCCTTCTGTTCAATGTAAATCGATCAATTTGACTTGGCACACTTATTAAGGATCTAAGTTATATATTGTGTATTTTTCATTTTATCCTTTAGAGAGAGAGGGGGAGAGTGGGTCAAGAGAGAAAAAAATTGGTTGGTGAAATGTTAAATATGGAGAGAGAATTAGAACAAGAAAGTATAAGAAAGTGAGCCCGGAGAGAAAAAATGAGTTAGTGGAGAGTTAAATGTGGAGAGAGAAATTGAATAAAAAATATAAAAAGGCTAGATATGAAGGGGAAAAAATACTTAAAGAATCTTTCTTAATTGAAAAATGAATAATTTTTCTGGGACGACCCAAAAAGAATATATGATCAATTTATGAGAGACAGAGGAAATACTTGACGATCCAACACCAACGGCATGGGAGAAGTGCCAAAGGCCTTGAAGGATAACTCTAAAATCACTTATTCTAATCGGCATCCCAACCGGACATAAATTACAGTTCTATTCATAAGAAAAGGACAAGCCAAACCTCATCAAAATTAATTAATATTGCGTTAAGTAACACTACACTGGCTTGACAAGAAAAGTCAAACCGTGTCAATAATTTGCCCAAGAACACAGTTAGGTTATTCTAAGAAACAATTTTTTTCCAATGACTATTTTTGCATCAACACGAAGACCTTCCATTATCATATGTTTGCAATGGCTTATCACTGAAGGTATCACATCAATACTATATTGCTAAACAAGTTGTCACAATATATAAAGCAATGTCTGCGGCGCTTAAACGTAAGATGCATGGTAGTCTAGACATGTTTATAAGCATTCTTGTTTGAACAACCTACGCAGCAAATGCCATGGGCTGCATGCGTAATTGCGCTCCATAACTTAGGGTTCACGCGTCATGATATTTTACTCTCTCGAAAGCAATAGCCGATAGTAGGAAAGAAATTGTAGCATTTAAAACAATAGTTCGACTTCTATCGTTATGTTCGGTATGCATAACTTTGTTGTACAGATTAAGGTGATGTGCGGGTTATAGAAAATCAATGTAGGAGCACTACACCCAGAATGAACGGTTTTGGAGGGCCAAAATCATTCCAGAAGGCCCTCAGAATCGTGATTAAAGTCCGGGTCAACTCTTTCACCTTTGACCAAGTTGCTTGACCACTTTCGGGCTATTTTCAGACATCGACCCAAGAGAAACTTTTGATGCTTATCCAACAAGGAATTCATTCGCCTAAAGACTTGCCCGAGTAACACAATTTATGTGTAAAATTACCTCCATATCTTTAAGTTAGATTAGAGTTTTCTTAGTCTATGAATACCCTTAGGCGGCTATATGTAAAGGGACACGTCTTGAAAGCAATAAAACTCAACTGAGAAGAAGTTCTTCCACTCAGAGCGAAATATTGTGTGTTTATTCTTGTTTATCGTACTTAATAAACTATTATTTGCATAATCAATTACAGCGTATTAGAGAGAGTGATCTTTCTTCTTCGATTTACAAATTAAAATATATCCAGATTTATGCAAACATGCTTTGCATGGATCTTCTTTTATCGCTGAAATTGTAATTTGGTTTACCCTTCCAACAACAAATGACGTACAGATTCAATTTCTAGCAAAGATGGGTGCGTATTTTTCTAATGGGTTATCCTTCCCTCCAGTACTTGACTAAGAAAAGAGACGGAAGAAGCAACAAAGAACCGTGAGGTCATTCATCCAAGTTGACAGCTTCAAATAAGTTGAAAAGAGCTGGGAGATGTTGCTAATTGTTTATTAGAGATGGGTTTAGTGACCCTTGATCGTCCCAAGTGACATGGGAGGAACACGAGACAAAGCAAGTGGCGAATCCTATTTATTAAGCTAATCAGTCATTTAGTTGGATAATGAGCTTTGCTGCTGATTTAACCTTTAGTCAAATGTCTTGAAAGTCTGTCTCCTTGGGGCTCTTTGATTTATGGGAATTAGGCACGGTAATTGGAGTCTCACGTGAGGCTTTTGACTGTTATTTTGATCCATTACTCGTACACAGGGTTCCAAGTTTTAATAGTACCTGGTTTTGGCTCAAAAGCTTGTGTTAGGACAGCTCGACTTCTATAAAAAATGTTACAGGCCAATATTTGAGAGTGGTTTCTACAGTGGAGTAATTTCTGGAAACTGCATATCGGTAAGTTGTGAAGTTTCTAGGGTTCTTTCAAGAATGAAAACTCTACTCACTTCAAAATGTGTTATTTATAGGATGAAATTGCAAACGAACTTCCGTTTTAAGATACTAAGAGGATTGCCACCATTTGGACGCTGACTATTAGCCTTCTTCAACCGGCAACCTCTGAATATTTCACGAGAACCCTACTCCCCTCACGATGCGCCTTTTGCAGGGCCAACAAGCCAAGCGTGGACTAAAACTAGCGTCCTCAATAGTTCCTACCTTCTTCCGTGGCTCTTGCCATTTTGACAAATGATTTTCAAAAAAGCCATATAAAGAGATGATTTTATAAGTTTCTCTATCGAAAATCTGTTGTGATTGTTCATGTTCATTAGGGTTCTTTGAGGAGAACTAAAATTTCAGTACTTGAATCTTGATAGCAAAACTTGATGGTCCAGCCAAAGTAGTTGTTGCGGTTTCCTAATCGTTGTCACTAAAAAGTGAAAAGTGACCATATATATTATCACGCGATTACACGTACCCAAAACAAACTTATCCTATGAATTATTTGCCCATGTCACTGCATGAAAGCATAACAACTAGTCAAGTGACAAGATCAGATGAGCTCATTAGTCATTAGACTTGTACAAAGGTTGTTAAGATGTGTCATTGTTAAGTAGGATTCAACTGAGCCCTCCTACTGCCCGTTTAGGTGGATCCAACAAAAGACTATAAAGATATGGTCGAATTCCAGATATTTTTATATGTGAGAAGAGGTTTGATGACCAAATTTATCAGCTCATCATCTACAAATTGAATGGCAACTCATAAAATATGAAAATATGTTACCTTATTGAAGTAATGGCCGACCCATTATGTTGGTGGGTGATGCCTACACTAACTTATATAGTGAAGGTGATATAGCAATGATTTGATGTATATATAATGTACATATATGTACATTATTATATGCAAGAAAATGCTATTATTACTTCGAAATTATGTTTAAGTAACTAAAAAATACATATTAACAGGTTCATATCAGTACGTTAACGTACGATTTCACTGTATGTCATTCTACTCATTGCTTTGTTGGAATGCGATATTACAGTCATATTGCATGACGCTTTCGTTATCGTAGGTCTAGAGATAACTAATCTTACACAACCTTACTTTTACTGCAATATTACGCCCTTTTATTTTTAATGCTACAAAATTTCATCTGTATAATATTGGAGAGGGCAGAGAGATGGGTTATTTTATGGCTTCCTTGTGGGTGGGGGGTATGGAATCCCAAAGGGGGGACCCACAAGGTAATGTCTGGTGACCTGGGGGGGGCACTGCACGCCCTTTGATGTCCCATAGTTGGCTCTTTACTAGACCAATGCAAGTCAGGACCACTCCCCACGACCCTCTATAAGAACTCCCCTTGCACTTGGCAAGCCCTTCCATTCAAACCTTGCAACTCACAAGCCCATCATACAGAGAAAGCAAAGCCACTCTCGATCTCTTCCCAAAATCCTTTCATTTCATTTCAAACTTCAAAAGGGTGTTCAGATTCACAGAGAATAGACTTGAAGATGGGCAGTGCAACCATGGGCAGCTCCAAGAGAAGGATTTCGAGCAGAGGACTCGGAGGAGTCCTTAGGGAACAAAGGGCTAGGCTTTACATCATAAAGAGATGTGTAGTCATGCTCCTTTGTTGGCATGAGTGAGTTCTTACATGCCACCGACCTGCGGCAACGGCGACGGCCAAAGCGATGTCTTTTTTCCTCTTTTTCTCCTCTTAAGAGTGTAAATAGCAACGGCGGATATCATCTAAGATCACAGTTTTGTACCAAACTGGCCTCTCTGGGCTTGATGTATATCAGATAGAGTTAATAGCAAGTCTTATTTAGATTGACAAACTTCATATGTTCTTGTCTCTCTCTCTCTCTCTCTCCCCCCCCCCCCCCCAACCCCCCCACACATGATGGCAAATATGAAGCCTCTAGCATGAGGTCAAACCCAACTTGTTTCCCTTTTTTCTTTTAAAGTTTAGACTGAAAGATCCTTCTAGGTGTTGATTCCGAAGTGAATTTAGAGGGAGAGAGAATTGTGAAAGTTACAGTTTGTTAGAGGTGAAGATTCAAGAGATAAACTTTTGGTCCACCGGGGTACATAATTGCACCGCAAACATCTATAGACAATGCATATCGTGTCAACAATGTTTTTATCAGGCAAATCAATTTTCAGATTCAACTCCCAAATTAGATTGACATGATGTATGGAGATAATGATCTAATGTTGGACCATAAAGCTCTTTTGTGCTTTTCTATTTTAATCAATTATTGCCTTACTCCTTTATTAAGGTTTGACTAATAAGTACAACACTAATAATTAGTCGCCGCTCAAAAGCTATGGATTGGCCGTTCGCTGAATTCAATGAACCACGGGTTTAAACGACGACGATCTTACTCACTACGTTCTTAAAAGCTAGTAGTAATGTAGCCCTATCTTATACTTTTTCTCTTAAAGCCAATAGGTCTTATATATAAGCCATGATTAGTATGATGATAAGCAACTTTAAAGGAGAAGATTTAAGACCGAAACAGTTCGGGTCATGCGTATTTGTCGTTTTAAATCATCATGTAAAGGGCTTACCCTTTAATCATTCAAAGTAAACTTGCTAAGTACGATGTGCAATTTAGACCGAGCGATCCTTCACTATCTTCTAACCTTTAGGTACTGTTTTACCAGCACGTACAAAAAGCGTCCTCAGCGAGAAAACTAGTCATGATCTATGCGTGGCACTGCCAAGAATGCTTTATTTTCCAAATTATTCCACCTAAGAATTTCAAGATAGCCCTTGACTTTTATATTTTGGTGCTGTGGAGGTTAGGAGACATGCAACCGCTCAACCTTAGAAGAATGAGATTTGTGATATCCAAGATAAGCTTGTCTTGATTTCCCTGTCCAGCAACCAAACGGCATGAACAAAATTTTAAATCATTTGAAATGCATAGGCAATGCAGTGAGCTATTTTATTGAGCTCCCAACCAAACAGACCTTAGGAGGAGGGTTTTACCAGAGTTGACGTTTTGTGGTCAAAACTGTACATAGTGTGGGGTAGTCTGCATCATGGCTTCCAACCCATATTCACGTGCGCCACGTGTACGGCCTGGAAAGGACCTGGCAATCAACAGTAGACATTTTTGTTTGTTTAACCTCATAGCTTCTGTAGGGGGAAGAGAAGGAATTTGTTCTCTGTGCTAAGGGAAGTAGAGGACACTGTCGCAACAGGAAATGCTGGACATAAATGAAGTGAATGTGCCTTATTTGATCAGGGGAAAATGATGACCACCCAAATCAGGAAAGAAAGAAGAGAGAGAGAGAGAGAGAGAGAGGAAATGTTCCCCGAGTGAATTTCTAAATTCTATTTGTTGGTAAGATATTGTGGCAATTTGTCATTCAAAAAGAGAAAAAAGTTAAGATACGAAGCGATTGTTGGTGTGCAAGATACCCTCTTGCTTATATGTGTGCGTTCTAAGTATTCACTCAGGCATCGAGATCCCAAAAATCCAATATTACATATTAGCTTCAACCACTATCAAAAGCCAAAATCCCGTAACAACGCAAGGTATACTCATCTATAGATAGATGTCTCTTACTTACTTTCAAGCTCACTATAGGCTTTCACCGTCTGCAAAATATTTTACAACGTGTAACCGCGAAAGGTGGATATGCAAAGACAAGACTTTAAATATAATTAGCTCACAAAGATTTTGGTTGATAATATATGGAATTGGTATAAAAGTTTGATGAACAAACGACAAGATGATTAATTATTAGTAGTTGATTGTTTGAAAATAGTGTGGTTCTCAAAGGATATTTTTACCAAATATTTCTACAAATGATTCGTAACCGATCGCTCAAAATTGCAAGTCCAAGAAGTGCTCAAAGATCGTGTGGAATGAGGCCTGCATCCAAATCTTGAACCACCACTATAATCTTGTCGAACAACACTTGGATCTAATTCCAAAAGTCCATCGTATGAGTACGCAATCGAAGATAAAATAAAAGTACAAGCTGCCGAGGTCAACCTTGATGAGGAGAAAAATGATAAACCCAAGGCCACTACAACAAACATCATATGTTCTACCATTGGACCTAGACTAGCTTATACCCAACCATCTCAAGCCCCAGCATCAAATGCCAAGCCAAAGGGAAGATACTTCGTCTGTGAAAAATCAAGGTGGTATACGCTTACGAGATTTTTTTTATGTATTCTATATTCTATTTTTGGTTTCCAGAATTTAGTATTCAGTTCTAAAATTGTATTGTGTACTTTTACTTTTTTTCGTATCTACTTTTTCAATTTTTTCTGTACGTTTATCATTTTCATTTTCGTTTTCACCAACTTTTTTCTGAACCAATTCATTAATGGACCACACTATTTCCATTTCTAGGAAAATCCAGTGAAATGGGTGGTCTAGTTTGGTGAGTGTTTGTTGAAATATGGTGGTAGATATGATGGAGAAGAGAGGTAGTATTCTGACTAGGAGAATACAGTTCAAGGAAAAAAGTTTGGTGTTTTCAGCTTTTTTGATACTATTTAAAATTTTTATCCAAAACGGAACCGAAAAAACGTAAACATACATGAAATAAAGCATCTTTTTCATCATCATTACAAAAATGAAAACTGAAAAACGTAATCGTACAGCCCCCAAGTCATCGTGCTACTCAATGCAAGTAGAAAAAGGAGGTGACAAGTATGCCCCTCCAAGGGCTAACCTAGCCGAGGCAAGAGATGTAATTATTGTGATCGTCTCAGAAGTGAACATTGTTACTGAGGAGAAATTTTAGGTGATTGACTACGGTTCCACAAGACACACCTGTGGCAATCGAAATGCTTTTACCTTATACACTTCGATAAGTGAAGGGGAAGAATAAGGGTTCGTGGGAGAATCTAGGGCTAGTCCAGTAATACTTAAAGGGAAAGTGGACTGGGAGCTCACATCGGCGAAGACTCTTTCCTTGACTAAAATACTGCACAGTTCTGACATTCGTTGGAATCTCGTTCTTGTGTCTATCCTAAGGAAAAATTAGGGTGAAACTCGTGCTTCATTCTGATAAGGTGGTCTTTACCAAAGGCGGGGTGTTTGTGGGCAAAGAGCATTTTCATAAAGATTTATCTCGTCTGAATGTACTTAAACTTATGAATAAGAATGCCAGTACCTTTTCTGCTTACTTGTATGATTGTCTTGATACTTGGCATGCTAGGCTAGGACATGTAAACTTTTCATATATTAAGAAAATGAAGAAGTTAGGAATCTTAGAAGATATAAGAGTCACCAAAATCAAGAAATGCCAAGTATCTGTAGAAGCCAAACTGACCAAGAAAGCTTGTAAGCAAGTAAGTGACCGATAGAGAAACCGAACTTCTTACCCTAGTTCATAAGGACTTCGGAGATACGTCAAGGTATATACTGATAGGTGGTAAGATATATTATGTGACCTTTGTAGATGACCACTCTGGTTACGTCATGATATACCTCCTTAGACTGAGGCAAAACATAATTTCTTGATTTATAAGGCTGAAGTTGATAACAAGTGCCATAAGAAACAAAGAGGGTTAGATTCGATAGAGGGGGCAAGTATGACTCTGGTTCTCTTAAAACTTCTTGTGAAAAGAATGGAATAGTTCATGAAGCGACACCGCCCTATTCACCTGAGTCAAATCGCGTTATTGAGAGTGTTGAAACGATTACAACATTTATTGTGCTACCACGTAACACGTAATGGGTTCGAAAACATACCGTACGAAGTCTCCGAAAATTCCGACGTAGGATCCTTGTTGTTACGAGCCTCCAACACGCTTGATCTTTTTCGCAGGTACGAAAACGGCTACTAGAGTCGAGTTCTTCGTCCACGAACCAAATCCTAGAGCTTGGTGATTGCTCTAGAGAGAGTGCTATAGAGAGAGGGTTATTACTATTGACTTATGATTTATTGGGATATCTCTAGCCTTTATATAGAGATACAATTAGAGACTGGCTTTACCTCCAACTCTTAGGAGATAAAGATTGTATTTATCTCAAACACTTAAGAGATAAATATTCTCTAAATAACTGTAATTATCCAAACTAACAAATACACATTATCTGTTAGTGGGCGGATAATGGGTCCATGACCCAATTTATTAACAGCTCCCACTCGCCCACACACAGGGCAAATAAATCGTATAGTCCCTCTTTATCTCTCGTCCACTCATCTCCTCATACAGGAAATGGAACGTGCGACCTACGAGAAAGGATGTCCAGTTGAGGAGTATTGTATTAAGTTATCACCAAACTAACACAATACATCACTCCAAAAAATCTCGTATGTACCCCAGATAGTTCAACTACACCAGATTAAACACTCTCAAATCCCTCATAATGAGCAGTGTTAAACCTCTCATATGTTATGTATTCATGACTCATATCGAAACGAAAATCGACAAAGTCGCCCGGGCTATGAATCACACAACATGATGTAATATTGAACTTTCTTCCCAAAGCCCTCATGTCATTCCAATTAGACCCAACCGCTTTCCTAGACATGCCCCGCGAGACCGCATCATCCATGATCCAAGGGTACATGCTAAAGTAGCGACATTGAGTATCCTCTTCATGACATAGTCTAAGGTGAAAAGGGTACCATATAGGATCAAAAATTTCGATCCAAGTGGCTCACACAGTGACGAAGCAGGGATTCATTCGTCACTCCCACTGTCGGTCTGCATTTAGCACATGCAGTATGATTTGCATGCTATGGCGTAACCCGCAAGGGCGTGTCACATAAATGTATAATAAAATACGCCATACGAATCTAAGTCTAGTCGCTGTACAAGCGCCTAACCTGAGTTTTTCAGCCCAGTCACTCTCATAGTGCCTGCCTGAAATCTCACATTCGGCTGTAAACAGGCTACATAGAGTTGTGGAGATACTCTATGATCGACCTACATTTATTAGGTCTCATCTTAGCTCCAACTAAGGCGACATGTTTGCTTTATAAGCTGTATCATCTTATTCGCCCACTTGGCGCTTAAGACAATTATGTCTCATCTTGCTCGCTATCTTAGCGCCAAGGTGAATTACCCGTGTGAGTGGGTCAATTCGAGCCTGGTGACACTCTCAATAAGGATGTATATGTAATCACAAAGATTATCCATTCATTCCAAAATAAACTCAAATCAAGGAATGAAAATTTAATGTAATAAATAATGTCAAGTACATAAGATGCCATAAACATATCAAAACCTACGTAGTCCCATACTCCTAATGTGAGAAAGGAAAACATCTCTAGCAATAGGCTTGGTCAAAGGATCAGCCACCATTCTGCCAGTAGGTATATGCTTCATGGTCACCTCTCCTTGCGCAACTAAAGTTCTAATGAAGTGATAACGAAGGCCTATGTGTTTGATATTTGGGGTCCTTTACAAAATCTAGGGCAGCTGTATTGACACAGTGAACAGTGACAGACTCATCTGCATGAGCTGTAACCCCTAGAGCCTGTAAGAATGACCTCAACCAAACAGTTTCCTGGACTGCTGCTGAACAAGCAACATACTCCGACTCTATCGTGGATAGGGCGATGCAAGACTTTTTCTTGCTGTACCAAGAGATAGCTCCACCTGAAGTGGATATGCGCTCATCTCTATCAGCGCCCCAATCAGCATCGCTGTATCTCTCAATCTCAAGTCTCCACCATGATAACACAGGACGAGATCAGCGGTTCCACGTAAGTATCGAAGAATCCTCTTCACCGCATTCCAATGAGCGGGTCCAGGATTACTCTGATAACGACTCACCATTCCAACGGCATAGCAGATGTCTGGACGCGTACACAACATAGCGTACATCAGACTCCCAACTGCAGCCGCGTAAGGCACTTTGGACATCCGATTCTTTTCCTCATCATTCTTTGGGCATTGGTCTGTTGTTAAAGTACACGCCTTGTCCATTGGAGTGTCTATGGGTTTTGAGTTATGCATACGGAATCGTTCAATGACCTTCTTGATATATGTCTCTTGAGACAAACCGAGAAGTCTCTTTGGACGATCACGTATGATTTTAACTCCGAGCACATAATTAGCTTCTCCCATGTCCTTCATCTCAAAAGTTGAGGACAGCCACTGCTTAGTGGCGACAATGGAACTCATGTCATTCCCAGCTAAAAGAATGTCATCCACATACAAAGAAAGGATTAGAATATTTTTCTTGGATCGTTTTACGTAAACGCAATGGTCTTGTTCAATCATTTCAAAACCTATAGAGGTAATGGCATGATGAAACCTAAAGTACCACTGCCTAGACGATTGTTTGAGACCATATATAGAACGTTTGAGACGGCAAACTTTGCGCTCATGTCCTTTGACTTCAAAACCCTCGGGTTGAGCCATATAAATCTCTTCGTCTAGTTCTCCATTGAGAAACGCAGTCTTAACATCCATATGAAAAAGTTCTAAATCCTGCTGGGCGACAATAGCTAGGATCAGGCGAATTGAAGCAAATCTCACCACTGGGGAGAAAGTATCTTCATAGTCCACACCCCGCAGTTGGGTATAGCCTTTCGCCACAAGACGTGCCTTATACTTGTCGATTAACCCATCTACCTTGCGCTTGACTTTAAAAACCCACTTGTTTCCAATAGTCTTGCGCCCTGGCGGAAGGTCAATCAACTCCCAGACCCGATTCTTTTCCATTGAGCTTAACTCATCCTTCATTGCAGCCATCCACTCATTTCTAGCAGATGAAGATAAGGCTTCTTCCACAGAAGTAGGCTCGTCTTCATCATTTGGAGTGCACATAAGAATTTCTCCGTCAATCTCAAAACGACGACGTGGAACTCTTCCTCGTGCACCTCTACGCAGTTGAGAATCTTGTTGACCTAATGGTCCTTGTGGTGTGCTCCCACTGTCTGGGATACTCCCACTAGGTTGAAGGTCACTTACACTATCTTCAGCGACAACCGGATGAGGAACTAATTCCCCACCTTCGCTTGAAGATGGTAAAGTGGCTTCAACTTCCTCTAACTCATAGAGGTCAAGATTCTTACTTGCGTCTCCAATGCTAGGAAAATCATTCTCTATGAAATCGACATCACGAGACTCTATTTCAGTCTTTCCACCATTTGGATGTTCACCATACATTACATAGCCTTTAGAGTTTTCAGAATACCTCAAGAAGATACT
This sequence comes from Escallonia herrerae, assembly GCA_033070095.1. NCBI lineage: Eukaryota > Viridiplantae > Streptophyta > Magnoliopsida > Escalloniales > Escalloniaceae > Escallonia > Escallonia herrerae. The sequence continues at coordinate 421,118 of JAVXUP010000037.1, forward strand.
CTTTTTAGCTCTAGGCCCTAGTTTCCCATACTTATGAGAAGTACTGTGAACATAACCTGCTGAGCCCCATGGGCGCAAGTTATCCAAATTTGGCTTTTGGTCATTCCAAAGCTCATATGGGGTGGATTTGACTGATTGTGAAGGCACACGATTAAGTATATAGGCTGCAGTCAAAAGGGCATCCCCCCAAAAAGATATTGGAAGGTTTGCTTGCGCCATCATAGACCTAACCATGTCTAACAATGTTCTATTCCTTCTTTCCGCAACACCATTTTGTTGTGGAGTATTAGGAATAGTAAGTTGCCTGCGTATCCCCTTTTCCTCACAAAACTTCTTGAAGTGATCTGACAAATATTCGCGTCCCCGGTCAGTGCGAAGAGTTTTTAAATTCTTCTCTTTCTGATTCTCAACCTCAGCTACAAAGCGTTTGAAACAGTCCAAAGCTTCGTAGCGGTGAGATATCAGATACACATAACCATATCGCGTATAATCGTCTATCAGTGTAAGGAAATAAGAGGCGCCATGGCGTGCCTTTACACTCATAGGTCCGCATATATCAGAGTGAACTAGCTCAAGTGGTTGAGTTGCTCTCACAGCCTTTCCAAAAGGCTTCCTGCATGCTTTACCGGCCAAACAAGCCTCACAAGTTTGTAGATTGACTTTTGCGAGTGGGCCTAAAAGGCCTTCTCTAGCCAAACGAGTCATTCTATCTTGGCCTATGTGGCCCAGTCTTGCATGCCAGGTGGTAGAATCATTCACAATATTATCATTCACCACATAAGAATAAGAAGACTGAGAATCAATTAAATCCAATTGAAAAAGACTATCCATGCGAAAACCATGTCCGAACAAAACATCATCCAAAAAAATGTCCAACTTATTACCCCTAAAAATAAAGGAAAAACCACTGTCTAATAAAGCAGTAACTGAAAGTAGATTAAGCCGAACTGTGGGTGCATATCGCACATCCTCTAGAATCAATGTGCGCCCAGTGCGCAACTTGAGCTGGTAAGAACCAACCCCTAGCACCTCTTCGGAGCTATTGTTTCCCATGAAGATATGTTTGCTACCCGCTGGAATCCGGTGATAATCTACGAACCCCTCTCGATCACGTGCTACATGTTTTGTTGCACCTGTATCCACAAACCACACAGGTTGGGAATGAGCAACCATCACATGTGAGGAAACATATAACTGAGAGAGAGATTCTGAAAGTACCTTCTTCGGCTCAGTGCAATCACGAGCGAAGTGTCCTTTCTGTTGACAGTTGAAGCATTTAACTTTAGACAGATCCTTTTTCCCACCACGTTTTCCTCTCTTGCGTTTCTTCATTTTTCCTTCCTTTGGCGCAGAAGTGCTAGCCTCGCCTTTCTTACCTTTCTTACTTTGTCTTTCGCGCTTGCCATTTGCATTGCGCGATCCCCCTTGGGCGACATAAGCAAGGGTCTTGTCAGTATCTCGAGTCTCGTCCTCAAGGATGACATGCTGTGAAACATCAGAAAAGTTCTTGATGTTTTCACTGTGGGTCAATATCTGTTTCATATTGGCCCACGAGGCAGGAAGGGACCTTATGACAGCTCTGACTTGCTGCTCATCTGTGAGCGCATGGCCAGCATCCCTCAGCTTACCAATCATATTGGACATCATCCTTAGATGTTCACTCATGGTATGTTTAGGGTCTTTTGTGTACTCCTCAAACTTAATCACAAGGCTACGAAGCCGCGTAGTTGAGGTTCCACCAAAAGAGAACTTGAGCTGCTCCCATAAAGCTTTGCAAGTTGGAAGTTCATCATACTGCCCGATTAGATCATTTTGCAAGCTGCTCAACAAGGTGTAGCGCGCACTACGATCTTTCTGATTCCATTTCTGGTAGGCAGTGTGGTCTCTTAGGGGTTGCGCCTCAGTTGGCGCGACCATCTCCTTGGTCAAGTGCTCCTCGAGCTCTTGTTCGTTCAGCATGAATTTCATCTTTTTGTGCCAAACGTCATAATTATCTCCGTTAAGTTTCTCACCCTTAACGAGATCAGCTATGACATTCTTGGTGGCCATTATATTCACTACATTAGATTGCGCAAGGAAAAGACATTAATTATACATCCTTCTATTTATTTCAAAAAATTCAAATGAAAAACATAATCCTTCCTCACATCATGAAATCGAAAATCTGCTAAGCTCGTAATCATCTCCCATGTATGTGAGTTGGGAAAAATATTTTTCAAGTAATTTTTCGCAATAAATTTCATCATCATATAAGCCACAATATAATAAATCATCCACATGATAATTTAGAACAATATAAAATTGCACCATGCAATAAAGTGTGCAAGGACTCCATTGAGCCTATTGGCATTCTAATAACTTATGCTAAGAAAATTCTGTCTTGAATAATGTGCGTGCGAAATTACATCCCCGTACAAGGCTTTCTGGAAATATACAGGGAAATAGTAGAATACAACATCTTTGAGAATCCTACTACAAACTACTCCAATAAAACAAATGGAGATGCCGCACAGCACATTATTCTCAAAAGAATTTTCTTAAAACAAGAGTAAACACATTAAACATAAGTTTCTTTAGAATGCCAATCTAATATCCATCCATTTAACCTAAAACTAGCATGCTCAAATAAGAAGTTAAAGGGTAATAAAATGGATGAATAGGCCACATTCTCCTCCCAAGGAAAACGGGCGACAAGGGCCTTGAAAATATAAATGGTTTAAAAGTGTGGATTTACCAAAAACCCAACAAATATACCTCAAAAGTATATTTAAACCATAACACAAATCAAGGCAAGCATGTAACAAATTAGACATAATTTATCTATGTCATATAACTCTCCAAAAATATTTATTGCTACTCACGAAGTGCAAAAAATAATATTTACGCATTATTCGTATTTTTGGGAACCACAAAAGTACCACAAAAATACTCACAAATGACCAAAAATGAGAGATAAATTCTTAAAAGATGACAAACAGTAAATTTAACCCTAATATACCCTCTGAAATTAAATAAAAATTCTGTGTGTATAAAACAAAATTTTAAAGTTAATTTTTCATAGAAAAAGTCGTTTAAAAATTAAACAGAACACACACAGAGGGTATAAAGGTAATTCAACACCATTGAAAATTTTCAGAAGGCACGACAAGGCTCCACTCGCCGGCGGTGACGAACACCGGCCAAAAACCAGTCTGCACGCGCCTTCACGCGCCGCCGTGCGCGTGGGACAGCGCAGAAGGTTCTTGGAGCAGGCGCGTGGTAGGCACGCGCGCGTGGAGCGCGTGGGCTCGTGGACGCTGCCTTGCTGGCGCGTGAGCGCGAGTGGGCGCGTTGCGCAGCTCCTCACGGCGCGGCTTGCGAGCGTGCGGCGCGTGGTCGGCTGACTCGGCGCGTGAATCGCGCGTGCGGCGCTTCTTGGCGCGTGGGGCGCTTCTTGGCGCGTGGAGCGCGTCTGCGGCTCGGCTTGGGCGCGTGGTACGCGTGTAACACTGTTCATCTTCTTCATAGAAAAACCCTAATTTTCCCAGCGCCGCCATGTCGCGATGCCAACTTTCAAAGGCCATATCTCTCTCGTTTTTAAGCCAAATAATGCGTACGATATATCGTTGGAAAGCTTATGCGACATAGATTAATTATGTACCAACCGATCATGATAAAAACTGAATATCATGCTCCGAATTTGAGTCCCAAAACTCGAAAAAACTACAGTTTTCTTGAAAAATAAAATCGTGATTTCTCACAAATCATGCATCCAAAAATCACGAAATTTTATGGAGTTCATCCTCAACCATAGGAGAACAAAACTATATAATTATTTTTCAGAAAACATGCTCAATAAATTTCGAATTTTTGTAATGGGTCTCGTTCATGTATCCGGAAAAAATCGCAACATGCACATAATTTAATCTAGCATGTTAAAGGCGAATCAACAAGTAATCATGCTCTGATACCAATGTTGAAACGATTACAACATTTATTGTGCTACCACGTAACACGTAATGGGTTCGAAAACATACCGTACGAAGTCTCCGAAAATTCCGACGTAGGATCCTTGTTGTTACGAGCCTCCAACACGCTTGATCTTTTTCGCAGGTACGAAAACGGCTACTAGAGTCGAGTTCTTCGTCCACGAACCAAATCCTAGAGCTTGGTGATTGCTCTAGAGAGAGTGCTATAGAGAGAGGGTTATTGCTATTGACTTATGATTTATTGGGATATCTCTAGCCTTTATATAGAGATACAATTAGAGACTGACTTTACCTCCAACTCTTAGGAGATAAAGATTGTATTTATCTCAAACACTTAAGAGATAAATATTCTCTAAATAACTGTATTTATCCAAACTAACAAATACACATTATCTGTTAGTGGGCGGATAATGGGTCCACTAACCCAATTTATCAACAGAGAGAAAAAAATAAAACCTTTGAGGAGATGCTTAACGCAATGCTAATTAGTGCAGGTGCACACTTCAACTTGTTCGGGAAAGCCATTCATTCTGCATGTCATCTTCAGAACAGGTACATGTTCAAGAAAAATGACGAGAAACCCAAGGAGCTATTAAAAAATCGCATGCCTGACCTTAAATACCTTAAAGTGTGGGGTGCCTTGCAAAATTTTTTCTTCCTGAACCTAAGATAAGGAAGATACGCTCTAAGACCTCTAGTTTCTTATTTATACCTTATACAGCATAGCAGCCTATCAAAAATCTACTAGTAGACATCCCTTTGTAGGTGAAACCAGTTTCATCTGTGTCACTGTATTGTGATAGTCAAGCTGCATTGGCCAAGGCAAAGAATAAGTCCTAAATTGGAAAAAAAAAAAAATTGCAGGCATAAATGCATAAGACATCTTCCTCTTCATATATATATATATATATATATATATATATATATATATATATATATATATATATATATATCATATATATAAATCCGTGATCCATTGCTAGCGCTAGCACTGTTGCTATTATGTTTGGCCGTCCGCTACATAATGTAGCGGACGAAAATTGACCGTCCGCTATATTATATAGCGGACGGTGCTAGCGCTGCAAGCGCTATATAATGGATATACGGTATATATATATATATATATATGAAAATCGAAACTGAGAGAATGTGTCTACGTCACCGCTTACGTGGGCACTTTATTTTTTTTGCCATGTGGACTAAAAAAATTACTCTAATATATTTACTTCTAAATTTATATCCCTAAAATTTAGTCATTTCAAATGAGTGATTGAAGACATCCATTTACACTCATTAGCCTTAACTGATTTTTCTTTTAAATTTAAAAATCTTACCATCGTCATCTTTTCCATTAATCTTCCCGACTCTCTCAAAATTAACTAATTGTAATATTATAAATATATGTTATAATTGTCTCATCAATTCTATCATTTCTTTTATTTAACATTATGAACCCACTCTCCGCCTCAAGCATTTTTGGTCCGGAAATTGAAAGTTTTACGAGTTAGACGCCAACATCGATTCAAGAAAAGAAAAGTTTCAGTGTATTTCTTAGTTGTTATAGAATTCAACAATCTTATATGTTATCCACAATATCTTTACATAGAAAGAATGAGCCAAGATAGACCTAAATTTGTATTTTTTATTTTTATGTTACTTCTTTAAGCTTCTTATTTGTTAGCAAATTTGTTTATTTTATTTTTCCGTGTGTTCAAGTGTCATATGTTTTCTTTATACCATGTGCAATATTTCACGACTTTCTTTCTAAAAAAAGGGTACTAAATTTCACTTTTTCATTATTATTATATCACAACATATGTACACTTCAAAAGTATTGCTTATTATCATCTAACGTCTTATTGTACGAAAAAAACTTTTTAGCTCTCGATTATAATTTTGTCATTCAAAAAAATTTACGTTCCTTTTTTGTATATTTTTGGTATATGATTATTCATAACACAGTTGTATTACAAAATCCATTCAAGTAGTTAAATAATTTTTTTTTAATTTTTACACAGTATTCCGTGGGCAACGCACGGATCAAAGTTAGTAATATTATGAGACAGCTGTTGAATGATGGGGTATCATCCGTTGATTATGTGACGTCAAAATTGAATTTTGCGGATCCAGTGACTCTAAATCACTTTGAGGAGGCAAATATGTAATACATAGAGGGAGATGACACTTATGCCTATTACAAAGACCAACAATGATGGGAACCCAACCTACGTGAATGGTACTCCCAGGAAATAGGTTCATATGGATAATAATAATAAGTCATTAGGTGGTTTGTTAAGGCACTATCCTTTTGTATTCAATTCGTCCCCACGGTGTATGATAGTGCATTTCTGCAACGAGTGAGGTTGAGCTTTAAGTTCTAAATAACTTTCCGTAGTCCTTATGTGGGTGGTGAGTATAGTTGCAGTACATACTTGATAGAGTCACCTGTGTGGATGTGGAGATAGTGCCTTATTTTATGAGAACTTAGGCATGTTTCCTAGAGTACCAATGCAATCCAAGTAAGGTGCATGGTCAAAAGCGTGCCAAAACCACGATGAACAGCTTTGCTTAGAGAACTTAGTGCGAGTGATATATATTTCGGTTCACAACAGGGAATGAGGTTCACAAAAAAAATTAAATTTTACCAACTTTCTGTGTATGAAAACTTATTTACCCTGTGCATTTGGTTGATAGTCCAAAAGACACCAACGTTACTCACTACTTTCTCATGTTCATCTTCATTGTATATTCTTTAATCTTGGCATCCAAATGCGGGAGATTGTTGTACCTAGAGCGTAGATTCATAGTATTTCAAAACCAAAGTTGCGGCCCAAAATTTTTTAATTTATTTGTCGATTCCAGAATTTTTTGAGTCTTTAGTTGTCAGTTAAATAATTTTTAACGCATGTTCTACTCGAGCTAAGTAAAATCCAAATATTGAGTCTTTGTTTGCACTATTAAATACTCCTTCCGTCCCACATAATTTGCTCAACTTTTCTTTTTGGACCGTCCCACAAAAAATGCTCATTTCCAAATTAAGAAAGATTGTATAAATATTTTTACATAATTACACATTTTTATTCTATTTTTTTCACATTTAAATCTCCATTAACTTATTTTCTCTTTCATGGCCCACTTTATTCATTTCCCTCTCCATATTTAACACTACACTAATCTATTTTATCTCATAACCCACTTTCTTCCCCTCCTCTCTCTAAAAAGTAAAATGGAGAACACACAATATATCACTTAAAAATTTTTATCTGCGTGCAAAAAAAAAATTTGATCAAATTATGTTAGACGGATGGAGTAGCCATTATAAAAGTAATTTACCCCATGTGTTTTATATTTTTTTTCTTCCTTACCTCTACTATATATAGAAGGCCATCACTTCTAGTCATTCCATACACTCAAATCTGAAAGCTCTGTCTCTCGATATTTCATGTTATTCATTTCTGATGTGTTCCAGTTACAACTCCAAATAAGTCAAGGTTGTTTCAGTATCTCTATGCTATTCGAGTGCTCGTTGAGTTATTGAATCCTGGAGGGTGTTCCGTCTCACCACCAAGACATCGTCATGGAAGGGTAGAAGTAACTCTTAAGGACAGTGCTACGCACGCCTCAACTTATATGTTTCAATCCGATATGTTCTTTCTTATTCACTTTGGTTGCATAGTAGTCTGCAGTACCTTGTTTCCAACAAGGATGTCCTAACATCTCTCGAGATAGGCATGTAATAGGCTAGTCGTCCGTGACAGAAAATGGCATAATGTTTTATCCTAAACTTCTGATTTTTAACAATGATAGTGATGGTGGGGATCATCCTAACACTTCCTTAATTTTAACCTTCAAACCTCATATCTCTCGTGGAAGACTGAACAACGAGATAAGGGGTTCTTCGTGCCGAGTTAAGTTACGAGATTTTTTTTTTTTTGCTTCCTCGAAGGTTAGTCCTTCGGTGGGAATTTTTTTTTTTTTTCCCTTTGAGCTCTCTGAGCGAACCCTTTTTAGTGGCCCCGAAATTGACCTCTTTGATCTTATGGGTCATTGATCTCCGATTTGTAATATCATAAACTTCCTGTTGATTCTTTGACCAAGATCATTACTTTGTCGGACAATATTATTTTTCATTATTAAACACGCTAAAAAAGTAGTAAAAAGAATATAAAGTCTTCTTATCTAATTCAATTGTTTTGAAAGTTTTCTTGAGTGCAAAACAAAATTGCTTTAACAAGTATGTGTTGGATTTGATCGGTCAAATTCAATTAGGTCGCCTAACAGGTCATTCTAATGTTAACCATTTATTTGACTTGGAAATTAAAAATTATAATGGGTTAAATAATATGATGGGCGTATTTAATTTTATCATCCAAGACGCTAATGATTTACTGTGTATAAGACGCCTTTAGACCCTAATCTCTTAACTTTGATGGACGGTTGAGATTTAACAATCTTAGAGTTGATCGCACTACTCTCTATACAAATATCTCTTCTTTCTTGGAGGTTAGGGTATCATAATGTTTAGCTACTATTCTTTTGCCTTCAAGACTAATGAAAAATACACAACTATATTCTATCATTAAGAATAGAAAAGAGCAGTGAAGATCAATTTCAAAGGGGATACGTTCGCTTCTGCGTCTTAGCGTTCTTTCATCATCGGAATAAAGCTCTTGGTAATCTATGACTTCCTTCGATTCCAATGAGTTTGAAACTTTATTATTCTTATGTTTATGCTATTGTAAGATTCTAATGGTCTTGATTATAGGGTCAACATGAATGAAATAATCCTAACAGTACGTAACACATAAAAAGTAAACTTCTAAATGCATTACATGTTGTGCATCATACATTTGTTTCAATTCTATGTATTTATTGTGACTTTTTCACTAAACAGAAAAATCATGTATGGTACATCACTATTTTGTTCTACCTTCCTTCAGCTAATGAATTTTCATGCGCAATTTCCTTATTATACGAAGGAATTAACAAAACAAATAAACATGAAAAGATAATAAGAAACAAAGAGTCAAACGCTTGTCGAACATGTGTCACCTAATCACCACATTATTATGTAATACGGATTCGTTCACAAAATCACGTGTAGGCCTTATTTCTACGTAACAAAAAAAAAGCGCTAAAGAGAATAAGAAACAAAGAACAAATGGTTGTCAAACATGCGACACATAATCACATCAGTATCCAACGAGGGATCCCGTAGGTGAAGGCCTTAGTTCTACCATTCTAGTAGCACTCTCGTTATTGCTCTCGCAACCTCTGTATCCTTTGTCCAGCCATTTTCTTTGCAATTTTTCATGTTCTTTGGTTGTTCTCCTGGACCCTTATGGCCAAAAAGGCTCCCAAAAAGAATAAAGAAAAGGTGAAGAGAGTGGGTCAATCCTCATACGAGTGTCCAGCTAAATAGGCAGATGAATTATTCTGCTGTCGGCCACACAAGGAGAAGGCATCGTCAAGAAGCCCAGACACCATTTATCCCTACCTGGACACAACGTGATCGGTCAACAAAATGGCAGCCTTATCCTTCCCCACGTGCTCTTCCTCTTCCTCATCTTCAACCCTACCCACCCCACCCCACCACCCCTGTCTTTTTCTTTTCTAATCACCCACCATTGCACCACACACACCATCTCTATTTAATTTCTTGCATGCATTTGTGTTGCACACTTACATTCATTGCCAGTTAAAACAAACATTTTGACCAGTAGTTTCAACCAACATTCTTGTGACTAACTAGGTATAATCATGGATGTATGTGTCACAATGTTTTAAAGTGACTAAGAATAGGATGCAAGGTCGGAGCGATCCATGTCTAGTAGCGGAAACTAGAAAATTTCAGCATTTGCAGTAAACTGTGTTCATCGATACCGTAACTTAAATGAATGGCTTGATCGCATGTTACGAAATCTTTTTAACGAGTCCCCGAACGTCTTTTGTCAAGAGACTTGCTCCTAAATGTCGAGGATGAAAGAAATAGACTGAACGTGCAACCAATTGTGGCTAAAAGTGCAAAACTTCGGCCTGGATTACCCCGTAATATGGTTGTATGTGGATACGTCGTTCCTCCTACAGACTAGGACCACAGCAACTTGGAGTGAATATATTGAAACTAAAAGCAAAATGTACTTGGAAGGCTAAGTGGTTCAGGCCCTTCTCACTGCATCTGCAAATGTACAAAGCTGATTCTGCCTACCACCTTTGATTGAATGTGCGTGGAGGGTAGTGCTCCATTGCTTCCTAATATCTTTTCACGTGTAGCTATCTAATGATCATTACTTCATGGATGCATATGCAAAAGCTCGGAGCCATAACCTAGAGTTTAGGGATGGCAATTAGATCCGCAACCGGCGGATATCCGCCCCGCCCCGCCCCGCTAGGAGCGGTTATTTTGACTTTGACCGGGTTACGTGGCGAGTATGGTAATTTTTTCTTAAATCCGCAGCGGGTAAGGTTCGGGTATGATATTCTGTCCAATCCGCCCGGGTATTCGACCCGCACCCGCCCTGGTATACTAATCCTATGCATCAATAAATCTCAACCGTCCATCCTAGCATATATATACTTATTTATCCAAAACCCTAAAATGCTCTATCTGCCTCTCCCTCTCGACGGCTGCCTCCCTTCTTCTATTCTTCTCTCCCTCTCGACGGCTGCCTCCCTTCCTCTAATCTTCTCTCCCTTCTCCCTCTCCACCGTCAGCTCCCCACGGCCAAAAACCTCACGACCTCCTAAACGGTGGCCACAACCACATTCCTCTAATCTTCTCTCCATTCTCCCTTCTCGCGGGATGGTCGCAGATGCAAATCCCAAAAGATAAGGTATACAGCATAACATTCAATGGATAGGAAAGGAGCTGAGACTGACCAGATCTGTCATTGATGCCATGGGAGATCCTAAAAGAGGAACTTATATGCATAGATCTGCCGCCGCTTCTCCTTCGGCAAGATTAGACGCGCCAACCCAAACTTCAACTGTCACGTGCTCATCGGTGGCAGTGACGGGTCTGTTCATGGCCTTAATACTTCCTTGACAATGGCAGCACAGCCACCTAGTTTGCTCCGAGATCGAGCTTCTCTCTTGCCTCCAGCACCGTAACATCGTCTCCTTCATCGGCTATTGCATGGAAGGGCGGGGCGGATCGGGGCGGGGATGGGTTTTCTAAATAAACTTAGGATCGGTTATGGTATTGCTCAAACATGACCCGGTGGCGGGGCGAGGTAGGGTTATAGGACCACCGGGGCGGGTATGGATTTCATAAGATCTGCATCCGACCCACCCCATTGCCATCCCTACTAGAGTTCAGGGGGACCATATAGAAGGTTGAGTGAAGACCTTATCTCATGATATAGACCTCAATCTTCATAAGATAATCAGCTCAGAGAATTAGCAGCAGGTACTAGAGCAGAAATGGGTCACTAGACCAGCAAATGTTAACAGTAGAGATACTTTAAAGGTGCAACTACAAGCGAGAGAGGGAAGGAATTAGTCAACTGGGGCATTTGCTTCCTTGAAACTATGACCGGCCACGAGACTGCGTAGCGATCTTGCATATTTTTCTAATCACATAAGCCATAAGGTCCATACGAGACACAGTAAGGAAATAACTGATCGAAGAGCATTACGAAAAATTCCGCCCCCAACACTATCAGAATTCCGAGAGCAACCATCACAATCTAGTTCCAAAGAGGATGTGACCATTTCACCCAAACAATTCGCCGAATTTCAGTCAGTCTAGCTAGATCTTCAATCAAAGAAGATCATGAAAACCGCAAGCTTGTTTTGGACTATACTTGACTAAGAGATCATGGGTCGACTAGAGTTCTTTAAATGATTATTGAGATACACTATGGAAGTTTGAAAAATAGTCACATTCCGCATTAACCACATTCCTACACAAACAACAGGAAGGGATGATTTCGGAGAAAATCCAATTTAAGATTTAAGCTTTATCTTGGACCAAGGTGTGCAAACTGAAAAATGGCTGAAGGGAAACCATGTCACAGAGAAGGATTTGGGATTCCATTTAACACAAAGCTAGTTGATCGGGATTAGACACCAACTTGGTGGCTTTAACCAACATTTAATACTAGGGTTAATGTAGGATATCAAGCCGATTGCAAATTTAGCTATCACTTCCTATCCCCAATCTAGAGTCCAGGTTTAAAGGTAAAATAGTGATCCTAGTCTTGGTATGCAGAGAGTACTTTGCAAAGGTCCTTGGATCATTATGGCCAAAGAAAGTTTAGCATTGGTAGTTCTAGTTTCCTCGTCCCTCTCTTGTCTGTGGACTCGATCAAGACCCGAAAAAAGAACAACTTAATCACTTACTAGAAGCGCACTGGCAAAAGTCGTACTAAAGATCTAGGATTCTAGGATTAGATCCTGCCTTTATCCCGATTGGAATGCTATGAATTACCCAGAGGGCTATCCATATTGCTTTACGCACCCTTCAGACGAGGGGGGCGCAGCTCCAAGGTCGAGGACTGCGCCTTCTGAATTCTAAAAACCAGTACGGCCTTAAAATTTTATTGCTTTCTGTGTAACATGATTCTTTTCTTGTATCTAAACATTCAGGGTAAGGGTAACTACGATAAGCCCCAACATTTAAAAAAATGTCTCATATTTAGAGACATACCAAGACGAAAATGTTAGTAATCAATGGATCTCCATGGGATGAAAACCATCCAGAGTGGCAAGGCCCTATATGTCTGTGCTTTTAGAGTGCACCAGACGTACTAGGAGAGAGTAGCTTGCTAGCTATGAGCTCGAATCAGAACCCCTTTAGAACAAACCATGGCCCATGTTCTTATCTAAATGGCACTTTCCTTAAACTTGTAGCCGAAGCTGGTAGCCAAGATAGTGCCGCCAACTTGGACGGGGCATTGACCTATATCTGTAAGCTCCCCCACAACAAATCATTGATGCTAACAATGCACAAGCACCCAGGACTCTTTCAAACCAAGGCAAGATAGGGATGGTCCATTGCAAGCCAGCCCCGATGACCTGTAAGGCTGTTCAAGTTCATGAATGTTTAGTTCAGCTTAGCCATATGTATGCTGCCTCAATTTTGGCTCCTCTTGAGCATAATGACCCCAACCAGCTTAGAATTTTCGTTCATATAGACGAAACCATGTCCCACCTAGTAATGCATCATCAGAGTGTACAACTCCTGAGAGTACAACGTTCTTATAGCAAAATATCTTGTCGGAGTATCCAAAAGCCAGAAAATTCTTGCCTGTCACTTTTTCTCTTTCATTTTTGGTACATTCTAGATCTCCTGCTGTTGTGAGAAAAATAATAGTGTTGTTTACCCCTAAGAGAAAGACAGTAGCTGCAAATTTTGAGCTCCTGTCACTTAAAGTCTACTAGTGACACTCTTAAAACGGCACCCCTACTATAACAGCACGGTCTCTGGACTTCTCATTCATATAGACGAGCTCACGGTGCAGCCACAATCGAGTTACTAAAGTGCACAGGTGCTGGAGGCCATCATTCTTGGTGGCTCATCTGCCATTAAATCCCTTTTTATTCTGTCGCTCATCCGAAAATATATGAAGTGCCAGATTACTCAAAAACCATCACATTCTGGCATCATATACTGGTTTGCAAATTGGTCTTTCATTTCTTGTTTAAGCCATAAGCACCCTGATGCATCACGGCTTTGGGCTTAAATATTGACTCTGGCCATGCATACCTACCGACCTAAAATGTTCAGATAAAAACAGAGTTAAGTGCAGTGTGGAAATAAAAATGATACGGTCTATGCCTGTAAAGTTGACTGTTCATCGAGAATCCACAATCTGACATTGAATTGTTAATGACTGCTCTTTTAAGTTAGCATCCAATGGCTATATAGATTTTATAGGACTGATTTATGCAAAAACATCTTCAACAATAAATGATTTTTGACTACTGACATCAGGTTCAGATGGACTTTGAAGCTGCTCGTAGTCTAGCTGCCTAGAAGCTTCATACAAAGCAATTCCAACACTCACAGATAAGTTCAGACATCTTACATAAGTTTCAACCATTGGAATTCGAACTGTACCACCAACAAATGGTTCGCTCTTACAATCAAGCAGGGCTTCAGGTGGCACTCCACTGGTTTCTGAGCCGAATACAAGCCAGTCACCTCTTCTGTAGGAATAGTCCTGCACAAGTACAATTCAATTTTATGTTCCTGATTCCATTTCATTAACACAGGTAAAGTGGAAAACCTAGTCTAGAAACTTGAATACAAACACTGCTCTCGAAACTAAAAACGAATTGCTTTTTCCTTGTTTCCGTTATCTCCCCAACCCTCAGCTATGAACGCATAGAGAAGAGAGTTGCTCCCCTAATGTGGTAGCACTGAAATGGGGAATTCGCATAATCAAATGATCTCAAAATATGACACAAGGAAGATAGGAGCAGCAACTAACAAACTCTTGCAGATCACACTTCCGCTACTACCAAAACTAAGAGACTGCCCACAGCGGCGATTCACTAGAGCAAACAAGAAACTTAAACAAATTAGAACTATATTATTGCTCGGATTTAAATGCCAAATCTACCCCAAGGTGTGCCTGCACATTTCACTTAAACCCTGATCCAAATTTTTGGCCAAGGGAGCCGCAATGTGTGAATTTTTTTTTCAATTGAACCCTGCTACCCACTGGCGAGACAAATTTAAACAGAATTGCGCATATTTTTAATTCTCAAAACTTCTGTAGTCTGAAAAAGATTGTTGCAGTCCAAAAATCAAAAACCAAAAAGGTTCATCAGGTCAACTCAGCAAAAGGGTTCCACTGAGTCAACTCATACATAAATGAGCCTCTTCCACTGAGTCAACTAGTGCCCAAAGTGCAATCCCAACCATCACCACCACCCCGAAGGCGTGGAATTGTAGCGTAGCAGAACCTAGATCCACACCCAAATTATTGAAAACCCGATTTCTCTGTTTTCTAGAATGTCAGGTTTCAGTCATGAATTCTGATAGGGTTGCAGAAAAGCCGCTATACTTGACCTAGACGCACTGCAGGTGGGTTGAGAAGCGGACAGATGGTGGTCGGGACACTGGCTTCAGCACTAACAAATCTGGAGAATGGGATCGATACGTTTGCTTTTTAAACATGGTGGTGTTGCAGTGGTAAAGTGTTGAAATTGAAGTCAACTCCTACCATTACCTTTTGTTATATTTTTCAACCTAAATCTGCAGAGATTCACAGGTCAGGTCCAGCTACAATGGCTACCCACAAATGTCCGCAACCCTTATTCACGGCATGGCGTTTGTTTCAGAAAATGACAAGGTGAAAGAAAACCTCTTATGACGAAGAGTTCGAGGTCAAATATCTGTAGATGGATGCTGCTGGCACTAGCGGCAAGAGTGATGGTTGGAGTAGCTCTCGTGTTGGACAGTGGAGAGAGATGTACAACGCTGCAAATCTAAATTTAAACAAGTTACTTAGGCGCCGCCAGAGCACTTCGTGCAAGGAATAATGAGGGCGGTAGAGGTAGTGGGCGGTGGTTTGTGCGGCGGTGGACGTCTGTGTTGGTGGCGGAGGTGGTGCATTCATGTGTTGGCGGTGGGAACCTTGGGTTATGGCAGATGTTTGGGATGTAAACTAGATGTTTCTGCGTCTAGGGTTATTTTGAAAATATTTTATAGTCCTCAGGTTAGGTGACTTAAAATGAGGTACATTCCATCATTGTAAAGCTAGTGCGTGGTTAGGTCCTATTGCAAAAATTAGTAGGTCGGAGTTCAGTTGGCTAGAAAGTTAAAAGCAGGGTTTAAATGAAATGTGCAGGCAAACCCTGGGGTAGATTCAGTATGTATTACTTATTTCTCTTTGACCTAAAAACTCAGACATACAAACTGCACCAAATTGTGAAGGAAGCTATGGGGAACGGTTTGAACACAAAACTGCTATGACATGAAACACCCACCTGAAAATGATTAGTGAACTTCTTAAGAATCATAGATAATAAACTTTTATTTTCCTCTTCGGAATATTACTCCGAGTCTCCATAAGGACTAGACATAGCACTGTTTCCTCAGCTAACCAAAGAGAGACTTTATTAGATATGGGTCACAAATACCAACTAAACTCACCCGTGGCACACTCCGCTCAAATTCTGCTTATTTGAGTTTGTTAAGAGGAACTGGATAACCTGTGAACATACTATCAGGAGTCTCGCAGTCTCTCTCACATCAAAGCAACCCGCCTTTCTCCTATAAACTCCTTTAATTATCAAGCGATAAGGAAGAAAGCAATAATACTTAACAGAATCTCGAGGATCCAATTTGATCCAGAGAATAATTTAACAGTGCTAGTACTCGTGTATGTCAATCAGTTCCAAAAAGTATGAACTTTGTAAGAGTACGTCACTTGCAAGTAATGCCTAGCCGGCAGTGTCATTCATAGTTAGTCCTTTGATCTGATTAAATTCATTATTTAAAAGCAAGCAAGAAATACGAACGTGCTTGTGGATGTAAACTTATACATATACACACACATATAGCATGCCAATGAGGGAATTAAACGCATATAAGCCCAACACATTTTTCGGGAGTTCACGAAAGCAACTACAATCTGCGTGTTTCGTATGCTAAAAGGCAATAATGATAGACATGTTCTCAATGTATCCCTTCTCGCGATTTGAAAGTAGGATGAAAACCTGAACCAAATGAGAGAAAGATAATAATAGGCAGCTTACTGAGTGAATTTGTGTTCCTCTCTTAAAAAATAGAAAACGCAACGCATGCAGCTTATCCATGTCAGGCTCAAAAGAATTATTATAATATAAAAGGGAGTAGTGACTGATAAATTATGATAGAAGTTAGTATCAGTATTATAAACAGAATGCAGATAATATGCTTTGACTCGAAGGAACTCTGAAGGATACGGCCAATAGTCCAGTCCAGCACGCTTTAGTTTTGTATCATCAACCTGAAACTCTAGTGGCTGAAGAAAGAATAGATGTTGAAATAGCCAAGATTAGAACAGTATCTAGGCTGATGAATTGAAAAAAATTAATCTCTTTCCTCATTGATAATTTCACATAGGGCTACAAATGAGCCGAGAACTCATCTCAGTTAGTGCTCGTGTTCAGGATAGCTCGGTTAGGTTTCATGTTAGGGCTCAGCTCGTGTTATGTGACGAGCTCAAAATTGATGTTCAAGCTCGTGTTGGTGTCAAGCTTAATGAGAATTAGTAAATGGCTTGTTTCACCTCATTTAGTTAAATGGGCCGACCTCAAGAACTTGAACTCGTGTTCAAGCTCGGCTGCAGGCTTGTTATCATGACTAAGCTTGGCTCACTTATCTTAATTAACCATGTCTTTTTCAAATTTCACCTAAGTTCAAGTCTTATTTTGTACAAACTTCAGCAAATCGAGATACTGATATTAAAAATACTTGTGCAGAATGTGACGTACCATTAGAGAAATACATAGTAAAAAAAAGTAAACGGTCCTGTTCCTAAACAGCCAGCTCATTTTCAAGCTTGGCTCATTTATTAAACGAGCTCTAATTTCAAGATCAAGCTCGGTGCGTTTAATAATGAACGAACATGAATGCCCCCTAAATGAGCCCCCTAAATTAGCCGATCCAAAGAATGTCCATGGAAGGATAGGTTCATTTACAGCCCTTCTTTTCGCAAGGTAACACCAAGTTGAACACAACTAGGACTGAGAGTACCCACCTCAACCAAGTGTAGGCCGACAGCTGATGCTGCACAACTTCTGGTGATGCATCCTCTGTTTCCAGGAATCTGCAAAGGAAAAAAAGTTTACCTCAGGGGAGCCTCGATACTGAGTTTTCTGCAATCCAAAAAGAAAAAGGAGCTCCCATAGCAGGCCGTACACGCTACATTATATTATCCTGTAGCTGCTTAGATAGGGGAGAGTGGAAGGAAAAAAAAAAAAACAGCTGACACAACAAGTTTGGACCAAAGGCTTTGACTGAGTAGAGGTACATGTACTTTAAAGACGGTACAGCCTCTCCAAAGAGTGAGGGACAGGTTGCCTACTCCAAACCTGCACAGACCATGCAATTTTGCAGGGAAACTGTGCACTGTACCACCGTTCTACATTGAAATGTAATAGTGGCATGCTAGCAAGAATGAGAGCACGTCTAAGCATCTATCATAGTTGTACCAGATACTGGATCGGGTTTATTTTAACAATTTAAGGTGATTTCCCGTTTAGGGGGAAATCAGGATAGCCATTGGTAAGCACTTCAATCTATATGCATATTGTTGAATGCCACAGCTATACATAGGTTAAGGGGAGCCTAAGAACCTTAGGCAACTACCAGCCCATTTTTAAGGTTGCACCTTGTGCATCACCTGCTCGCAATTTATTAAGGATATAAATTGTCATCTTGCAATGTCAGCATGTTTTCCACATTCTCAGACAAAAGGCTTGAATGCGTGGAGTTATTGTACAGAGTAACTACTGAGGTCACACACCCCATGGTTTAACGTATGTGATAGAAATTCAGAATATTTGAAACACATATACGACATTACCATGTAGGCAAACTCACCAATGTCTAAGTAGATAACCTACACATCATACACAAACTTCACCCGGAACCAGGTAGAGCTAGCGTAATTACCAGTAATGGAGGCAAAGTTGCAAACAGACTAAAAATTTCAAGAAGTAGGCATCTTATCTATTTTGACTTCAGTACCTATCACGAAAGATTTACGCTTTAATGATATAGTTAGAGCATTCAGTACTTCTTAGAGTCCAATTGTCCTCTTACACCATAGGGTGCTCAGCCCGAGTCTCATAAACAATTTTGCAATGAAGAGCTTGAACAAGAATAGTACATTGTTAGAATGACTCCAAGAAATTGAGGTGAAAAATCAACAATGTGCCTGTTAGCCTGTTAAATCTTAATGTTTGTGGGTACCCACTAAATCATTAGTCTAGTGTAAGTAATATGAATGTAAGAAAAGAATACCCCAGTTACCCCCCTGAATCCTCATATATGAGGGTCTAGAAGGTACATGGGGTATTTTTTTGTGAAAGCCAAAAGCAGAAATTTTACAAAATTTACTGAAAAAAGTTCAAAAAACTATAGCTAATTACTGAACATAATGGAAAGAACTGGTGATCAAAAAGCTAGAAATAGTGTTTCGATCTATAATTTCCAAATCAACAGTTTAAATACTGAAAAAAGTTACTGCCCCATAGGCTTTTTTGTCCCAGTAAACAGGTACTAAGCCTAACTGCCGTATAGGCTTTTTTGTCCCTGTAACAGCTACTAAGCCCAATAAACTATCCAAGATAAAACCCAAAGGCACGCTGTTTTTCTCCTCCATGAGCGGGTCCACAGGGAGAAGGGAGTGAACAAGTCCATAATGTTGCCAAACTTAGATGTAAGTATACAGAACATCACAGTAGAAAAAGAAAAGATGTAAGGAATGTGTTTGATAAGAAGAAAACTCGTCTCGTAATCAATGCAATCATTATCACATTTACCAACTTAGGGACACATTCTCGACCTTTTCTCCCTCACCATCCTCATTTCTATATCCTGATATACAGATCTTCACAATAGACTCCCAAACATGTCAAATAGTACGCATAGATTTCTAACTTATCACTGTTTACTACATTATCATTTTGGTCAACAAGTTTGGCCTTTTATTTTTCCATTGTTGGGGTAAACTTGGTGATGCCAAGATCTGTCATTGATTTTCTTCATTGCTGGCCTCAAGGATGTCAAAAGAATTCATGGTGTGCCTGTTGGAACACTGCCCCCTTATGCCACTGATGGCATCTTTGTTGGAAAGGAATAAGCACCATTTTGAAAGCATATCTGTATCTGTTTTAGATGTAAAATGAGTCCTTCTGAGATCCTTTTGTTCTTGGATGTCTATATCCGGGAATGGTCCACTTACTTCTTTTTTAAACTTTTTAGATGATTTTGTATAGCTTTTAGAGATTAGGTTCCTGCTTGTACACTTCCTGTGTACTCATGGTCGCCCCCATCAGCAATAAAATATCACCAGAGGTATTTAATGATGTTTATGTATAAAAGAAAACGGTAACTGAGAAGCTAATGTAAACAAAAGGCTAATAAGTCTTACTTTGCATTGAAATTTATAAAAGACCGCATTGAATCGTTGATCATGAGATAGGACACTTTTACATCACACACCTCCTTACATCCTTCGATTTTCATCGCTTTTCTATATGCTGTTGATTTTGACACGAACAGACTGGTCTATCCCCCGACAAATCTGAGTGCCTGTGAGTTTTTATCTTGGAAGGTTAACGATTCATAAATACCCGTGCATAAAACGATAAAGGCTTTAGTACAATATGTCACAAGTCGCAACTCTCACTGACATGCCAGCTTTTTCAAAATGCTTCACTCTTCTTCTACATAAATTCCATCACATTATTCACAATTTCAGATCGCTTGCTAAAATGTCAAAGGTTTAACCAATTATATTGCTGATCTCAATGTACTGCAAATGACACGTATAAAAGCACTATTTTCTACGACGGACTAGTTTAATGGATAAAAACTTAAATTGTTTCCCCTTTCACATTTTGCAAGTTCCTGGAATAGAATCTGAAAATCTCTTTGCTCGACAATTTCTGTGCAGCTACCTTTTCACAAATTCCCTAGAATGGAATTTGAAACATATAAACAGTAACGGTACTCGTTTTGCAGCACAAGCGTACTTGATCTGTAATTAAAATTTGAGTTGAATTCAATATTTTGACGTTGCAAATTATCTACTAAATGGCGAAAAGTCAAAGGGGACAAAAATTTCCAAACCGATCAAATAAGAGTAATGTACTACCTGAGGAGAAACTAACACCACTTGAAGAATTTTGTTCTGCGATGTTTCTCCAATTGCCTCACCGGCCCCAGTAGGCAAAAGATTCCCTCAACCATTTCCAGCTGCACAGTGAAAAACGTCATATAGTCCAACAACTGAAAAGAGAAAAACGCACAAATTGGAGGCTCGTGGAAACTAATACTCGTTCCATTTCATAACTTATGGTCTCTTATTTTCTGCAAATTTCTAGAATAAATTTATGTCTCTAATATGAATCCAACTCAAATAGTACTTACAAATCAGTACTTGAGCAAAAACAATGGGCAAAGCGAACATTTACATGTTACACTCCTCCTTGACTTTTTTGCAAAATCATAGGGTAGATTTTGGTAATTGAACTCAAATAGCAATCATAAGTTAAACATACTTTAGCGAGTCAAGCTAGGGTATAAACGGGGAGTAAGGTTACTAAACTCAATGGAGCAGACCTAGTACGATTACTTTCTTCAAGTTTGAAATAAGTAGAAGGAGACAAAAATTATGAAACAAGAGAGTGAGAGTAGATATAGTCGGCGGAGAGATAAGGGAATCATACACAGGGAGCAGAGTACTGAGAAGCGTGGAGAGGAGAAAGAGAAGCGGAGCTTGCTCTTGACTTGAGCTATGAAAAACGGGCGGAGGAGAGGGGCACTGGAGCGGAAGTTGAGGGGTGCTTTTGCGAAATCTAGGGCTTTCAGACCACCAGCAGCTGCCTACATTCGGAATTTCAACTTCCAAATGTGGGAATAATTTGGATAGCTTTGCCTTTCTTCAAAAGCCTTGTTTGACACTTTTTTTTTTTTTTTTCAGTTTTGTAAACTGAAAAAAATGAACACATTTGATAATTAGTTTTTAAATCAAAACTATTCTTGAAAATTCCAAAATGAGTTTCGATTTTCAGTTTTGATTTTTTTTTTAGACCGCCACCCCCTCCCCCACCGCCGGAAGCCACCGCCCACCTCCACTGTCCACTGCCGGCCACAGTCATGTCCCACCACAGCCATCGCAAATCACCACAAAAAAAATTTAAAATAAAAACTAGGTAATTAAACACCAAAAATAAAATTAGATTATCAAACACCTACTTATTTTTATAAAAAAAAAAAAATTTAAACTGATTTTGAAATTTTTTTTTTTAAACTGAAAGTGTTATAAAACAGAGTTTGATCTCTTTTAATTTCTAATTTCTATGATGTCCTTGATAACTAAATTTTTTTCTCGTTTAAATTATGTTCTTACTTAAGAGAATATTTTAAAATCTTTATTTGAATTAGTGCGTTGTTATATAAGGATAATGTTAAATTTTTCTTTCTTTAACCTTGAGTTTGACCATGTAATTGTATTAGAATAATGCACACCCATGTAAATCTATAGCCAAACAGCCCCTCCCCTCCTTTTTACTTTCTATAAATCATCTCTGGCCCCAATTCGACGCCATTCCATCCCCAAAGCACCACCACCAACAGCCCTATTTCCCCACAATCGCCATCACAACGGCCACCATCTCTCCGCCGTGCCCTGAAGCCAAGCACGCAGATCCAACTGTATCGCCACCGCGTCACCCAATCTGGCCTCGTTCCACTTTGAGCGATACGGCGCCGTCGCTGGCAAACTGCAGTTTCAAATTGCCACGGTGAGGTCTGCTCCACATTTGATACAAATACAAACTACTGTAAACATTTTTCCTTTGGCTCCGGTTTTGCTGGTCAGCCGTGTATTCGATGCTTATACTGTCGTTAATTTTCACAATTTAATACCTTAACATTGATGTCGCCCACACGTAGGACATGAACTCCGTTCCATTCGATTTCCTCGACTTTTTGTGTATCCTTGAAGATAGGGTTTGTACCATGTAAACATCGAATGTAACTCAGATAGCGCTTACAGAAAATCAATTATGGTTGCGAAAAGAAGGAGTTGAGCCATTATTTACATGTACTAAATCTATCATAGGAATTTGCAAAAAGTCAGAGTTGGGAAATTAATGGAACGGGAGGTGTTTTTGAATGCATAAATGCCGACCTTACCAGTCGTCTTTTGTGTAGTCGTAATGACTTTTGAGAACCTCTACTCTTCCCAAATTTTATGTCAAAAAGCTGGAGCCAAGCATTTGAACATATTGGGGATGTGACGACATGATATGTGAGTCGGCTTTTTGGGGTAGCTTTTGGGAAGCGTTGCGCTTCAAGAAGCATATTTAAGTTATGGAAGGGATTCTTAGCTGTGGAATTTAGATTTTTAATAATGTAAGACATGTTTAGTCTGACCTTTGCATCATACTCATCCATAATTTCCCTCAGTTTTTTAGGTCCAAGTTCCTCTCTCTTTTTTCTCTTGCCCTTGCATAATCACCCAATGATTCCCTCCTCTACAGCTTCTTACAAAAAAAAAATCCCCTACTTGTACAACTTAAGCCAACCCCCCCTCCCCCCAACAAACAAAAAAAGAAAAAGAAAATAAAAAGGATTCTCTACTTGTATCACGTGGCAAAGAATGTTAATCACAGGCCTCCTTCGGGATTATAGCGTCTCTATCATCACAATTGAAATATCAAGTTTAGCAGCTAGAAAAGCAAGGTCAAAGTTTTTAGTTCCATCCTTGGGTCGCAGTGGTGTTTAAGAACAGAACCATGTTTAATTGTATTTGCAGTGGAAGAACACATTTTTTAGGCGTCTATTAGGTAGGAAACTAGATGTTCATATGATGAGCTAAAAAGTGCTGTTTTTGTTCCATCTGGGTATCGTAAAGAAATCAATGGTTTTCGACCTAGAATGTTGTTTGAACAAGTAAACCTTGTTTTGAGGTCAAAGCCTGGATGGCATTTGTGTTTTGCATGTCGATTGAGTTTTTGAAATTAAAATTGCACATCTCTAGTTACTCTTGGTTGTGAATTTCTGTCACAATCATCAAGCATGTTTTCTTTCTATCTCTGAATTGCATGTAAGCTTACCTGTCAAGCAGTGAATTCTTATAAACAGCTAAAAGAACCTTGGCTTTCCGCCAATGGAGAAAGGAACAAACTCTGGCCTGTTTGTGAATGATGGTTCATTCATGGAGAGGTTCAAACAGCTACAAGAGAAGGAGAAGAACACTGCACCAAAGGAATCTAAATTGGGCGCAACTGTATCAGGGACTGCTGCTCCTAAGCCTGTCATTAGTAAATTTTCCTTGGAATCAAAAGCTAGTGATTCTGGGAGAAAGACCATGGCTGCTTCATCCGGCAAACTTGCCTTTAGCCTCAAGCAGAAGTCAAAGCTTGTGGCACCCCCTGTTAAGTTAGGTGAAGACGAGGATGAGGATGAGGGTGAAAAGCATGCTGGGAATGTTTCTGATAATGCACCAAAAAGGCAGAAGTTGGCCGAGCCCGATGCCTCCAAACAATCACATAAGCAAGTTGTTGGTAATTACTTCTTATATATGCATCTCTCATATAGTACATTGGGAGTTTACTTTTGGTGGCCTCTGGTACCTTGCGCACTAGCAAGTAGTTGCATGCATAAGCATTAAGCATTAAGTAGTAGCTTCAAGTACAAGAGATTCTGAAGTCTAAACATGATATCCCATCTTGTAATTTTATAGGCATTTTTGGTCACTAGATGTTAGCATAAGTTAGTTTTTCATCATATGTGTATTTTATTTCTCTGCCTCCCTCCCTCTCTCTCTCTCTCTCTCTCTCTCTCTCTCTATATATATATATATATATATATAAAGAAAAGGTATAATCTATTGATTTGTAAATGGCCCGTTGGCTACGTTCTGATGACGACGCTTTGGAGATGTCATTGATAATCCACCTGCTTTGTGATTACTTTGATGTTTGAGGCAAGTGCTTGTCATTGAAACTGTTTTTGCTATGCGATATTACGGAAGAAGTATTACATTATCCATAGCTTGTCCGCTTCATCGTGCACTTTGAGAAAATTGTGGACTTCTCTACTCCTGAACTGGTGGATGAAGTGGACAATACATTCTTGAATTGTTCTTGTCTGATGAATGCAGCTTATGCCTTAAGTCTATATCGACATTGGTGGAAAGAGATGTTCAATGACAGATTTGGAATCTGTGGAAAGCCTGCTACAAGAGTAATTTGCTTTCCGTTGTTCATGCTCTTGGTATTAATCGGTTATTTAAGTGACATGCAGCACCACCTCCATCTCCAAGTGATCCTACAGTGAAGAAGGTTGCTGACAAATTAGCAAGCTTTGTGGCAAAAAATGGAAGGCAGTTTGAGGACGTCACAAGGCAAAAAAATCCTGGAGACACCCCTTTTAAGTATGTAGTTATTTTTCCTTGAATTCCTCTTGATCCCTTTATTGAGTATACTTTCCCGTTCCCTTTTAAGTGAGTTTATGGTTGCCTTTATTGAGTATACCTTCCTGTTATACCATAACTTAAACTCCGCTGATTGTCTGAAAGTAATGAATTCCAAGCTTCTTGTACCTACTTGAGATCTTAATTTCTTTACCTTGGAGTAAATATGATTCTGTGTTTTTCCTCTAAAAAAGTCAGTAACTATGAAATTTAAGAATGTATTAATATTCAAAGTTATATGGATAAGGGCAGTTTTGACAATAAGACCCAAGATAAAGCATTATTATAGGTTTCTCAAAACTTATTCATGTTAATCTAATATAGCGAAAATTTGTTTTCCTTTTTGTTTCCTCTCTTTCACTTTGCGTTCGTAGTTTGTACTATTTGTCCTTTCCTTTTCTTTCTTCTTTGTATTAAAACAGAGCCTAAAATCCAATTCCAAAACTGGTATCTTTGTATTAAAACAGAACCTAATATGCAATTCCAAAGCTGGTTGTTGGTTTTGTTTTTAGGGGGTTGGGTGGGGTTGTCTTGACTGATATTGCACTAAAGGAATGGTCACTTTTGAGAACTTGTATTTTGTTTGAAGGATTATATAAGAAGTTTATTAATAAAATACTTGTGTCTGATGTTTTAGTGAACAGTTTTTTGTCTTCCTTTTTCTTTTTGTCTGTCTGCTAGAACCCAAATTCGACATTGATTTGGTCGTAAAAAGGCATAATGGTGCTTACGATAATGGAGATGTGAGAAAAGAAAATTTAAAATCTAATTTCTAATTCTACTCTATTCAGCACCTCTGTTCTTAATAGTATCACAATGAACGTTTTTTTCCGTTTCAAATTATATGGACGAAGGAGCTTCATACCTCTGTAGGGAACTATGATTCTTTTCTGGCTGCGCGTATCGACTAGAGTCGGTGTCAAAATCTGCTATCAGACTTGTCGTGCAAAAAATTGTGGTTTCTGTATGTGTGTTTTTAACAATTCAAGAAGCTCAATCTCAATTATCTTGCAGGCGTTCTATTTCAAAAAAATAAAAATATCTTGCAGGCCACTCACACAAGCACATTTTGTCTTAACCTTTTGCGGTAAATTCGGATATCAGAAGTTGAATTTAATAGTTAATTTACGTTTTCTAAAGGCATAGCTCTTCTCTTTCAAGGGTTTGTACCAAGAAGATTTTACCTGTTTTCTTTTTCTATTGAGTTGGTCCTTCGTATTCCTTTTCATTCGACATTTTGGAGTTCTTTCTCCATTGCTAGTTTTGTAATAGACCTTTTAATTGCAGGTTCTTGTTTAATGAAAGTTGTACTGATTATAAGTACTATGAATATCGGCTCTCTGAAGAAGAGAAGGCTCTCTCGCAATCCTTGGATACCCCGACGTCACAAAATGGTTGGTATATAAATGCTTAACTATTTATGTGCATCATATACACAATGTAAATTCACCAAAATTTTAAGATATTTGTTTGCACGGTGAGGTTAGTGGTGCTATACTATCCTTGGTATATTGAATAAAATTGAAGTGGTGCAGTTGTTAATTTTTTATGTGGTGTTGAAAGCTGGATCGAGAACTCATGTTATAAGAAATGCACCCAGCAAATACATGGGATAGATGCTAAATCTCATGATCTCTTGTATCTTTTACGATATATGTGAATGTTGAGGATGCAACCTTTATTGAAGTTCTTATTCACAAGTTCGAAAGCTGTTTTTTGCATTGATGTTTTTATGTTATGCGCACTGTGTGAAAAAGTTTCCGTTGTAGTCCGTACTCATTATGGGGTTCCCTGAAAATTGTCTCCTTGTGTCCTCTTGGGGGTGTTTAATTATTCTTTTCAGTCCTGAGCTCTTGTTTGTAATCTAATCTCGGAAGCTTTGTATTTTTAGTTGGTGCAAGCACTACAGCTTCTAATTTAACGAGTGGTTCAAAGAGGCCTCGTCAGCAGCCTTCAGATTATCAAATTCCTGCCTCGGCTTTATATGAAGCTACGGAGAACTCAAGTTCATCTGCGGCTTCAGTTCAGACTGCATCAACTGGAAGATCTGGATATGGTACTCTTTTTTTCCTAGTTGAAAATTTTAAAGTGGGTAGTTTCAAAAATTAATTCCCAACTGTCTCAACATGGCAACAAGATGAAACTGTCAATACTATGGCCCTGTTTGACACACATTATTTTTCCAGTTTTTTTTTCAGTCTTGGAAACTGGAAAAAAAAAAGTTGCGTTTGGTAACCATTTTCCTTTTTTTTTTCTTTCAGTTTAAAAACCCAGTTTTTAAATCAAGGCTGTTTTTAAAAAGTCCAAAAACTGGTTTTTTTTTTCAGTGTTGGTTTTTTTTTTTTGAGACCACCACCCTCCCACCGCCGGCCTCTGGCGACTGCCACCACAAACCACCACAAAAAAAAAAAAAAAAGCTCAAAAAAAAAAACTAGGGGTTGGTTTGACAAAACTTTTTTTTTGGTTTTCAGTTTTTAAAGAGCAGCTTAACTTTTTTTTTTTACAAAAACAAGTGGGTGTTTGATAACCTTTTTTTTTTTTGGAGTTTTTTTTTTTTTGTGGGTGTTTGATAACCTTTTTTTTTTTGGTGTTTTTTTTTTTTTTGAGTGGTTTGCGGTGGCGGTGGTGGGGCGTAGCGGTGGTCGACGGTGGCGGTGGCTGGTGGCTGCCGACGGTGGTCGCCGGCGGCCGGAGGTGGTCGCCGGCGGTGGTTCCTACGGCCAGAGGTGGCTGCTGCGGCAGTCGCCGGCTGCCGGCAGTCGCCGGCAGGGAGGTGGCTGCCGGCGGTGGGCCGGCGGTGGGAGGGTGGTGGTGGTGGTCTCAAAAAAAAAAAAACCAGTTTTTGGAGTTTTTTTTTTTACTCTTCAGTTTAAAAACTGGTTTTTTAAATTGGAGAAGGAAAAAAAAATGGTTACCAAACGCACTTTTTTTTTCCAATTTTCAAAACTGAAAAAAAAAAGAGTGTCAAACACACTCTAGGTTATCAAACACCCAAAGAAAAACTAAAAAAAAAACTGGATTATCAAACACCCACTTGTTTTTGAAAAAAAAAAAAATTTAACTGCTCTTTAATTTTATTTTTTTTGGAAACTGAAAACAAAAAAAAAAAATTTGTCAAACGGAGCCCCTATGTATTCCTCATCCTACATCTCTTATCCTCCTTTTCTTCTCTGTTTCCCCTTTGTCTTCCCAATGTTACGTTTGATTTGGGAAACATCGTTGAAGGATTATGTTGACTGTAGTTTCTTCTTTGCAGGGAATTAGTAAATGCTTGTACTTGGGACCCTGACCCTTGTGTGTTATTTTGTAGGTGAACTTAGTGTTCCAACAGATCCTGTAGCAATGATGGAGTTTTATGCAAAGAAGGCCGCCCAAGAGGAGAGGAAGAGACAACCTAAACAGTCAAAGGATGAGATGCCCCCACCTGCTTCTCTTCAAGGTCTATCTATATATGTTATCCCAGTAGAGAACCTTTTACCTAATATATGGACTACTTGTCTTTCAAAATGTTTTTAATCTATCTTCTGTGACAATGGTTGCTTACCACTCTCTCCTTTTCTGGCATCATAGGAGGTCCTGGAAAGAGGGGTCATCACATGGGTGATTATATTCCTCAGGAAGAGCTTGAGAAGTTCATGGCCACCTGTAATGATGTTGCCGCGCAGAAAGCAGCTAAAGAGGCTGCAGAGAGGGCAAAGATACAGGCTGACAATGTTGGCCACAGACTTTTGTCCAAAATGGGTTGGAAAGAAGGTGCTCTCTCGCGCACACGCACATGCACACGCCCGCACGCAGACGAAAACATGCACACACAAACACGCACCACATGGCAGATAATCCTGGGAAAGTCATGTCCTGAGTACTGTTTATCTTCTGAAGCATTATGTCGTGTTTTATGTATGTACTTGATTGCGCTGAATTGTTTTCCTCATACATCTGTATCCCCTAAATGCACACGCAAGCAGGATATTGGTGTGTAATATTTCCTAGAATTCGGTATTCATTCTAGTTTAACCAAGTGCTGGCTATATGCCCACCGACGACCTGGTAGTTTATAGTACATAGGTGCATGATTAGTGGGTAATTAATTTTGCATGATTTCGGAAAGCACTTAGTTTTTCTATATGTTTATTTTCAAATGATGGCTAACTTTTGAACCTGTTACTGAGGAACTACTTTGATGAATTTGTTATTTCCCCTTCTCCACGCTGCAGGCGAAGGTCTAGGGAGTTCGAGAAGCGGTATCGCAGATCCAATTATGGCTGGTAATGTCAAAAAGGACAACTTGGGGGTTGGAGCTGCCCAACCCGGGGAGGTGACTCCTGAGGATGATATATACGAGCAGTATAAGAAGAGGATGATGCTAGGTTATCGTTACAGGCCAAATCCTTTGGTACGGCCTCCATCCAATAAATTCTTTTAGATCGTTAATGTGTATATATTTCTGAGTGAAAAAAGACCCATCTTATATAAGATCCTGATGTTGCTGTCTGTTTTCTTTTTGCAGAACAACCCGCGAAAAGCATACTACTGAGTAAATGTTCTTGTAAAGAGACATCTATTTGTTTCGTTTGTGTGACGAATTAATCAAAATTAGAACTTTGTATTACATTGAACCAACTGCAGTTGGTTTGGGAGTTCTCGTTCTGGGGGTCTGTCTGCCATGTCATACACATTCTTTTTTCGTATAGTTTGAGCATAGTGCCACTTTGCTTGTTAGTTCAAACTATTAACAGAAGCTACTGTTTGTTCGGTAATTCATTAAGATAATTTTTTTCAAAAAAATCGGGGCAGTCAATGTGATGCAGGTACTCGACCCTGCACAGATGTTTATTTCATTTGGTATTTGTAAATATCTGGACTTTACGTCACGTATTCGTTGAGCATGAATATTAATGTGATACGTTATTTAAGAGATTTCACGAAAATAGTTTGCAGGCTGCTTGGAAACCTGTTTGCATAATCAGCAGTTTGTGGATACCAACTTTTCAATATGGAACTTGAAATATGCGACTAAACTGGAGCTGAAAAACTGAAGCATTTTGTTTGAGTTGCACGTTCCAAACGCTCGGTGACTGCATCAAGCAGATTACAGCTTTACTGTACTTCTATGAAGGCCCTTGCATGCCTGTTGTGCCAACCCTGATGACCTGCAAGATTCAAAGGTCTCAATATCTGCAGCTCCGCGAGATGGCACCAATCCTTTTTACCTTCCATGGATGCTTGTTTGGCTAGCTGGCCTTTGGACGAGTTTTCTTGTTTCTGCTTGAACCACTGGAACCCTCCTAGCCGGGGTTCTTTCACTCCCTTCTGCGGAGTCCTGACCAGCAAAAGCCTTGGTTGCGTATGTTTCTTGCACTTCGGGCAAGAGAAGTTGGAGAGAAAGTTGCTAAGTCTTTCGTCTGTGAGGTATGCTTTACCTTGGTTTCCATGGGGTACATTCCCTGTTAAGCAAAAGCTACTTAGCCTGGTTTATGGGACTTCCGCAGAAGTTCTCTGATGAATGCACTCGCAACAGCCTACAGTTTCTGAAGCCCATCCGTTTAATTTACACTAAACGTGACTCAGTGAAACACCGTACAATAATTGAATTTTGACCAACTTGTTTGAAGTGTGCGCATTTTCTTCACCTCCGAAAGGGTCTGAGGGGTTCGCACAAACTGATAACTGAAGATTAACTGAACAGCAGCAGCACACTCCCGACGTGCCTTAAAATGATAAACGTTGGTGTAAAGTATTAACATTGATCAAATTCGCTTTGGCAATTTTACAGAGCTTGTATGAAGGCTGATCCAGTCATGAGCGGCTTACAATCAGCCAAGCTCAAGCTGGAAAATGTGCTTAAACTTGCTCGTTTATTTCAGGAGTCGAACAATTGCATGTCTGAAATCATCCGGGGCTAGTTAAGAATTCCCAGTGTCATATTGCTGAACCTTTGTTCAATGCGCCTTCTTACAAGGTGCAAATGGAACTTCCATTTAATTTTCCTCAAAAAGGACGAGTACAGATACAACAAATGTTTTGCAAATAGTCATTCCAACATCAGAAAGTACTTCCAAACGTACCCCAAAATAAGATGGACTGCTTTGAAAAAAGGATGATAGCAAAAGTTGGAGCTGGATTAAACTGGAGATCCTGAAACCACATTCAGTCGGCCACCTTGCTCCCACCCCATGCAAGAAAGCTTTCCTGTGATCCAAACTCCTACAGGAGTATTATAACAAGTGTCAAAACAAAAATAATTGCAGGGCAGTTGCCCAATATGTTTAAAAATAAATATTCACAGAAAGGACAAGAGAACTTACAAGCTGACTCAGCCTGAAATCGGGTGGTGTATCAATTTCTATATTCGCAGGATCAAGGACCAGGTGTTGACACTCTTCTAAATCCTTCTTCAAAGATTCTGGTCCTAAATGAGCATAATCCGAAAGACGGGGTTTGCCCTTTAGATCTCGGTTCTCACATTCATCTCTATTTGGAGACTGGCTCTGAAGAAGATCATCACACAAAGACAGCCCTTCCACGAGTTGTTGCGAATCTAAGAGATTCTGCGACTCGCTGTCCCACCATTTTGGGTCTTCACCAGCCTGATTGTTGTGATCACCTTCTATTTGATCAGCATTATCTTCTGCCTTGAGGTGATCTTGAAGATCGGGGATTTCATATGCATCTTCCACCTCATCTTGCATGTGATCGGTATTCTTTTCTGCCTGATCTTGAAGATCAGGGATTTCATATGCATCTTCAACCTCATCTTCCATATATTCCATCTCACAAACCTAAGGTAAAGAGTGGTGTAAATCACACGGATAATACATGTCAGTCTCTTATTTTTGAGAAAAGGAGTGCTATTGTGGAAATTCCTGAAACTAAAGAACTGGCAAATCATCAACACTCTTTCTTTCCTTTTTCCCTTTTCCTTTTGATTTGGCTACCGTACAGTTTACCCACACCCCATAAGAAGTGAAACCCAGGTCTAGGCTATAAGCATGCTAGGAAACTTTTAGAGCCGATTGGCATCTTTGAGCCACAAAACTACTCACTTTAGTAAACACCACAAACAACAGAAGAATCCAAGTAAAACTAAATAGCATCCTACTAGGGCACTGATGCAGTCATTTAATATTATTCTAATTCTCAAAGACAATGTGTGGTCACAAAAGAAGTTTATTTTACCAGAAGGGATGGATCAACGGAAGTCTTAGTGGACTCTTGGACAGGATCAAAATCGGAATGTCGTCTTTCAGCACGAGGGGGTTCGGGGGTGACAGACTTGGGAGTGACTGGGTCTACTTTTGCAGTTGTAGCCTCAATGCCTTCAGCTAAATGGTCTTCACTAATCTCACTCTGCTTGACTTGTTGCTGCTGAAAAAAAACTTTGGAAATTACAAACTCCCCTTCTTTTTCATCTTCCCCTGTTCCTAGATGATACTGGTGCATCACCCAGTTGGTTTTCTCTGGCTTCCCACCTCTAACAAGGCTCACATAAAGGACCATAATCTTCTTACACCCTTTTTGAATCCCATCCAAGATAACAGGTTTGGTTCTGCCAGTCTTATGCCAACGCACATCACCATGGTCATCTCCATGTATCTTTCGACGCTTCCGTGTTCCGGTGTTATAGGCTTTGATTGCTCTGTGAAAGAAGTGAGATACACTTCCATCTTGCTTAACACCTACAAACAAACATGTTAAAACTAGAATTTATTGAAGATGATTAAGGATCAAAAAAGCAGATAAAATGCTATATTCTTTAACCTGGTAAATTTTGAGGGTGGGTATAACATATTCCATCATCTTTGTCCACAGTTGGAATAAACTCCTCAATGAACGGATCTGGTTTCAAGTTCCCCACACCAGCTTTCCCAAGCAAATGCCATATGATCTCCTGATCAGATGGATCAAATTTCACCCCTCTAGGTAATCCCGGCCACTCTTGAGTGACCTGAAAGCAGAAAGGTTTCAGATGGCCCAACTGTTAGAACTTCCATAGAGCGTCTTCATAATGAAGCAAGAGATGCAACACACAGTTTCGACAATGCTAACTAGAACAGGAAAAAAACAATAAGCAAAGCTTTCTGCTTCATTTATGATCAGACAAAAAATTATGATCCAACCCATGTCGCACGACTCTCAACCGAGCAGTGAAAAATGCAAATCTAGCTTCCCGATTAGATTATTTTCTGCTAGTTAATGCAAAGAGCAAACAGGCGCATGCGCACTTACTCAGTGCGAAGGACACACAGATGTAACTAAAGATCTAAAAAGTGAGAGCACTACAGAGTTCAACATTGCCACTTCATAGAAAAACTTAAAATTCTACTACAATATTTTTTACAAATACAACCACTCTAAAATTTCACTTAGAAATAATAAAGAAGAGAAAAACAAACTTCCACTAACTCTGGTTCTGATAAATTAAGTTCTGAAAACTTAACTCAGCCCAACTACTTGGAATCAGCCAGATAAATCATGTTTCACCAAAAGCTCTGTCAGGTTCATATCCTCGGTTAAAGCAGCACACAACAATATGCTCGTTTAATGTCTCTAGCCCTTTCATATCCCTATAGCCTTACCGTCATTGGAGATGACGTCGCTCTTCCTCACTAGTATATTTCCTCTTAGTTTATCTTAATGTTTGTCGTAGTACCTCTGGTCCATCACATTTTCCTCTGAAATCCTTAAGAGTTTAGTACATGATACACAACAGGCATATCTGATCACCTCTTTTACATTTATGCTTCATGTCTTACCAGACAATTCATTGCAGAATATTATTTCTAGTCACCTAACAGAAGAAGCATTCCTGGTATTATAGCTGTTCATAAAACTTTCACTTTCATGTTTACCCCAACTACACAATGGGGCAAAAGTTCACCGCTTATGCAAACCTATCTTGATATCATGAGCAACATCAAGTCCATGTATCACCTTACTTTATCAACTCATATTAGGTCACATCATCTCCAAGTACAAGATCGAACCAGATTATTATCTCTCTGTCTCTTCACAAATTACATTCTCTTAAAAAATCCTTGTGCAATTTACATGGATCTTAAACTTACTTCCTTCCGATAGGTCCTTAAACAAAATAAGTGAAAATCAACTTAGAAAGTGCCAGGAAACAATAACTACCACGTACTTTTGTTTGAACCAAAAAAAAATCATAGAAAAAACCAGCACACCACAAGGGACGGTTAAAGAGGATTGGTCAGATTTTTGCGCAGAAGTTAGAACAGAAAGTACATTATCTAACTAATATCGACTCAACACTTTCCTAGTTCACACCTATTAATGACATTCAGAATGAGGAAAAAGTCTTTAAAGAAACAAATTCGAATAGCCTATCCACTAAAAAGGTCCCATTTCAGCTTGCCATTTAAGAAAATATCAACCGACAATTTATACCAAACATTTAAGGGTAGTTTCTGTTGGCCCTATCAAACCCGCCTCACCCTCACCCTCCCCCCTGATACTTTTGCAATTAGTAAGCTAATCCAAACTACTGAATCAAGACAATGTTGACCAGCTCTTCCTCGCTAAACCCATGGCAGCCCAAAGCTGGGATCTATGGCATAATTATACGCAGCCAGCATTGTTCCCACCCATCTGCATCCCTATCCCTTATCTTTGATGCGCTCTTTACCTTATTTTCTCGATTACATTGGCTCAAATACGAACCGTTATCCTGAGTGAGAGAGGAGCATAGGAGGTGACGGGACTTGATGGATATTTGCAGCTGAGATGGATGAGAAATGGTTGGGCTGTTTGTTAATTAACTAGAGGTATAGGTTTATTATTAGTAGAATTTTGGGTTTTTGGTTTAAAGGAGGGGATTTTATCTTGCTCACTTAAATCATCATGTGAATTCAACTGATGATTTTCAATTATCATTATAACGGTGAAGAAAAGTTGTCCTTGTTTGGCAAGTATCAATACTCAAGGGGCCAATCCGTCAGAGAACATAATCGAGGGGGACAATCCAGAAACTGAAATAGTAGAGGGCAGACATGCTTCAAGTAATACAAAGTAACTATAATCAGATTATATGAGAATGCCTGAGTAAGGAATTATACGTCGCTATTGTCCACAATATGCTGGCAATTTGGACAAGCTTTAGTAGGGTTACTTTTCCAATTGACTCGTCCAGGATCACATGCACCAGAAGCACTTTTGATTTTTGTTGCAATTCTTTTACTGTCAACCAACCATGATGGTCTGCATAGATTACAAGAAATTTGTTACTGCAAGAAAAAAATCATTAACACCTCCCAATCATAAGAGTATTTGTTAAAGGTGAATTAAACCAAGAACAGATCCAAAAACGACCCTAATGAATAATTACTTCTAGCACATGCAACATCGGAACTAGAAATGAAGACGCTAGAAAGGATGCAGATGTAAGAAACAGTACAATTGCGCGAGAATTAGCAAACAGGATTTGACGATTTGTGAATATTGCTAAGAACCATAGCATGTAGACCAGTTGAAAGACAAACAAAGACACCTCACACTCAAGACTCCAAATCACAGTATAAGTTTTCAACTTCAAAGAAAGCTAAGCGCTGAGACAAGAAACAAGCACGACATGAGAACAAATGATGGAAACAGATGCAATGTAGACCACACAACATACAAAACTTGCTTGATATTCAATACTGAAAATAATAACGGATGGGGCTTGTGCCATCTATTTCCGCTTTTTCTCGAAGACAGAGATTTCACACCTTCTGTAATTAATATCTTTGTATGTCAGAAATGTGGCTAATTTGTTGATTCTCTACAAACCAGCATTCGGCATAATGTTGCCTATGGATCAGGAATCATTTATCACATGCAGCCGCCCCCCTTATGAAACAGCTCCCCCCGAAATTCTACAACCAAAACATAGATGATCTCTAGTCCCTTAACCAGAAGAAGCACAACACACTTTGAAAGTAGCTGGATATCTGTTGTACTAGTATGAAACAAATGCTATAAGAACATATAAAAGGTTTCAGAAATGTTTTTAAGAAATGTAGCCAAAATATGGTACTTTGGAGCAAGTGTCCATGACTCCACATGGAGCTTCGGTGTGAGTGTTCATGATTCGATGCTACTTAGTCAACCAATTACTTTGTCAAACATGTCCATCATTCTTCAGAACCAAGAGAAGGACCAATCTCAATTGCTCCAAGAGTTTTCTTTGTCAACTCAGGCATGCTTAACATATTAAAGTCTAGATAGAGCTTGGAGAATTTCATTCTTCTTCTGTGCATGCAGGGCATAATTTGATAGAAATTAGAATATGAAATGTATGCAGTACACAGCAACAAAGCTGCTTTTCATCCATTGGACCCTATCCTTTTCGCCTCTGCGGAGCAGATGGGCCACGGCCCATGGTGATTATGGGTCATATTTAGGTCATAATACAGATAGCGTGGTATAAGGTTCAAGTTATCCACTCTTCTGCTTTATCACCATTTTTGGCTAGTTTAGGAAAGGTGGCTCATTTGAGTAACACGAACTTCGTAACCTTAGATACTGAAAAGCATATAGACAAGTAGATGTACCCAATGGCATGCTAACAAGCTGACAACATAGCTAATGTCCTTTTCGACTTTCTCAAGTGGAACTACCTCTTAGTAAAGACAGCCGCCGCAGTACTATCAACATAAACAGATAGAGAAACAACTAAACTACGTTAGAAAATGTCTACAAGTCTACAACGTAATCAAGGCAGTCGAAGCCACAATATACAGAATGACCAACATGTCAAGAATGAACACCTTAAACAATCATCACTTGTCAGCTTGAAAGCTTGACAATTGACTCCAACCTAGTGAATATAGAAGACACTGTCACAACTTAAAGTAACATCTATGGACCACCCCACCCTCCTTCCCGCCCCAAGAGCAAAGAAAAAAACAAGTAAACAGTACAAATGCTCTTAAGACAAAGTTTAACACAATTTTTCTTCAATCTCCTAATGCTCAAAACGGTACCTGACATTGCATGAAGTTCAAACAGCCATCCAATTAGCTCTATCTATTAAATTTAAGCAAGATTTGATTCAACGAACATCCATCCATACTAAACAGAAAATGGGTCAATTTTGTAAACATAAATACAGGCGTATCTGCAAATCAAAGTTACCTAACCATTAGAACCTAAATAAGCAAACATCAAATAACAAAACCCATGGGACGATCACTT
Organism: Escallonia herrerae; assembly: GCA_033070095.1. Classification (NCBI taxonomy): domain Eukaryota; kingdom Viridiplantae; phylum Streptophyta; class Magnoliopsida; order Escalloniales; family Escalloniaceae; genus Escallonia; species Escallonia herrerae. The sequence goes on from JAVXUP010000037.1 coordinate 458,433, forward strand.
AGAATTTCAAAGGACACTAAAAAGATCATTACAACGACAAGTCAAATTATAGATTTCAAGAAATAGTTCTTCCATTGTGTCATTTGCCACATTACATTGTAGACGTAGAAAACACACACAAACACGGACATAAAGCGTGAAAGAGACTGCTGCTTACCCAGCCATGGCATCAAAGATTTTGCTCTTGCCCTCTTTTGGGTATCTTCTAATAGTGCCAAAGGGGTGTTCTATACTGGATTTTCTTTTGAGTGTCTTGATTTTGATATCTCCTTTTTGCGATTCGTTTTTTGAAAAATCTGGAAGCGTGTTAGTGTTTTGTACGAAGTGACGGGGTGATGGAAACGTGACAGTTTTGGTCTATGGATGGTGGTGTGAGAGGCCAGAGGGTTTCGATGTGTGACCCTGTCTCGGTCGTGCACCGAAGACTGTACGCCATGAGTGGACCGACTTCTTTATTGTCGTGCCTACGTTCCTCACTTGAGAGTATTTGATGGACTTTTGTGAGAACAAACTATACTTTGAATTTATTATTTATTTATTCACTAATTACTGAAACAGAAGCTCTAAATTGGCTCTGCCATTGCTTTAAATGATCATACCGACAGCTTCGTGATGATTACATTAAGTCGGCGAAAGTGATTGTTCTTCTGGCAATAGGTGTTGCCTTAACTTTTACGCTTTTCATTTTCTTAAACTTGTCCTTTCTATTGTACCGTCACGAGAGCTGTGACTCTTATTATAGCAAAGTTTAAACCGAAAAAATACTGTATTATTTTTATAAAGATTAAACATACTTTATGATGTCAATGACGTGGGTTCGCAGTCAACGGAGGGGTAGCACAAGGAATGTAGTCCGAGTCAGATATTAAGCATGTTGACGTGGGATACATCAAGAATGGAACAACGACTGAAACGAAGGGCTTCCCAGACAGAACATGAGAATGGCAGTGCTGTGAGGGTAATGACAGAGGTGAATACACGACGGCAATCACAGTCCGATACTTGGATCTAGTGTCAAGATCCTGTATATTTCTCTATCTAAAAAATCTAGAGTGAGAAAGTGAATGTGAGAATGAGTTCTCCAAATGTGTAGTTCTAAATGAATTATCAAGGCCCCTATTTATGGAGGTTGAGATGATGATGTCATCAATCAACACGTGGTGCTCTCCGGGAGTGACACGTCATCAAGGGGTCCACAGGTGTCGGTGCTACACGGACTGTCGGATTATATATTTACCCGGCCTGTTCCTTACAGGGTCGTGTTATCCTATTTGGAAAGACTGCCTCACAAAGCGTCAGTGTGGATAGAGAATTCCCTAGCCATAATTCCAAAGCACTTGCAGAGTCCCACGGGACCTGGCAGCGGTAGGGAAGACCCGACACCCCACTGTCAGGCAGACTAGGCGTTATGCCCTCTAAACACCTGATCCCGTCTCGAAGTGACCCAAGGTACATAGCCTCTAGGGGTGCCAATGAAAGCCCCTAACGCGCGGAGCATGTAGGGTAGTCACGCAGACACCTTAGTAGAGATAGTGTCCTGGAATAGTCGTCTATGCTGCTGGTGAGTCCTCGCGCCGGAGCACGCACAACGTCAAGGGTAGTGTCCTGGAAGAGTCGCTTACCCGACTAGCCGAGGTAGCATCCCGAAGGAGCCGTATATATGGCAGAAGGGGCAGTCTTCGTGCCGGAGCACTTGGAGCTCCCTAACGGAGATAATGCCTTAGAGAGCGAGCCTACCCCCGCATGTGAGTCCTTATGCCGGAGCACTCGAATTGTGCCAAGGTAGTGTCGCAGAGAAGTCTCCTCCCCTACGGAATGAGGTAGCATCACGAATGAGCCATCTACATGGCGAAAAGGGAGTCTTCATGTCGGATCAGTTAAAGCTCCTTGGTAGAGATAGTGTCTCAGATGAGTCGTCTATCCCCGCAGGATGCTGGACACTCCAGGAAGTAGGTCGAACATGTTCCATGACCAAGGTAAGGTGTGGTGAAAGGATAGGTCAACGTGGGGGCGTGGTAGTGTGACAGAGAGCTGAGGGGCGCGACTGTATAAGCAGCACGGTAGAATATGTGCAGTGTGGGGGGCATGTGACAAGGAAACGGTGCATGGGCTAGGCGATGGGAGTCGAAGAGTTGGCGTCGTGCCAGGGTGACACACGGTGGCCCTTGATGGCACAAAGGAAATCGTGTGTGGCACTCGACTTACCGCTTGCAAGAAGAGTCCGTCAACAAATCCCAACAATCTACAGCAAGCAGTGCATCAACATTACATAAAAATAGTGCACAAAGAAGTAGATTTCAACACGAGGGCAAAACGGTCTCAAACATTCTCATTACTTCAACAACATCATTACAACTTACAGAAGGCTTTGTTTGCATCCACAGTGTGCAATCTAGCTAAGACAGGCAAGCTAAAACAAAGCAAGGGACTCTCGGGTATGGGTGTGCATGACTCCCATATAGTACCATTAGGAGGAAAAACCAAAGTGACAGTAGTAGACGTAACTATGTGCGAGGAGTTATAGTGCCCCTTTTTAGATAAATACAACTCGAAATGACTTGAAATTTTACAGGAAAACTTAAATATATACAAGGGTGGTCTCCACCAAAATTGAGCAAAAACGCACGCCTGGATCTTCAGATCTTCACTGTTGGCTTTTGGCGTGCGCGGACACTGCAATTGGGTGCGCGGGGCGCTGTGCTTGACGGGCGCATGGGTGCGAGACTTGAAGAACTTATGATTGCGCATGGGTGTATGTTGGAAAGGGGCGGGGGTGCTGAGCTGGATGGGCGCGGGGGCGCTGTGCTAGGCGGGTGCAAGGGGCAGCCAGTGACATTCTCCCCCACTAGAGCTGTTGACGCCCTCGTCAACTTCTGCATGTGGTAGGCTTCAATCTTGTCGGCGTAGGCTAATAAGTCTGCTTCTCGTTCCCAAGTGTTTTCTTCATCCATATGTCCCTGCCACTTGACTAGGTACTCCTGATGGCGCTTGCAGGAAGCTGTAATGACTCTATCATTCAAAATAGCTTCGGCAACTCGCTTTCCTGTGCTTTGGGTTTGAGTCCTTGTCTCTTGATTTGGCCCCTAGAGGGGTCGACTGTGTCTTCATAGAATGGCTTCAACATGCTAACGTGAAAGACAGGATGGAGCTGGCGGCTCCACCAATGAGGCGGATCAACTTTGTAAGCCATCTTGCCTATCTTCTTCACTATAGTCAGGGGTCCCTCATATTTCTGCAAAAGACGAGAGTCTCTTCCCCTTAGAAATTTGCGATCTTGTGGTAATAGCTTAACCATAACTTTGTCGCCCACGTTAAACTCTTGAGATCTCCTGTTCTTGTCAGCGTGTTTCTTCATTCTTCTGGCTGCTTTCTCAAGGTAGGAGTGAGCTAGATCTATATTCTGCCTCCATTCTTCGCTGAAGCTTATGGCCCTTGGGGATTTTTCAGCATTGGGGGCGTTTACCGTGTGGGGTAGTAACGGTTGTTGTCCATTTACAATCTCAAAAGCACTCATCCCTGTCGAAGAGCTTTTGCGTGAGTTGAAACACAGCTGGGCAACATCCAGTAGCTTGACCCAATTTTTCTGTGTTGCACTGACAAAATGGTGGAGGTACTCTTCTAACATGGAATTGAACCGCTCCGTCTGACCGTCTGATTCTGGATGATAACTTGAACTCATCGAAAGTTGGGATCTGAATAACTTAAAGAGTTTAGTCCAAAAGTTTCCAGTGAAGCGGGAGTCCCGATCACTGACAATGTCTTGAGGCATGCCCCAATACTTCACCACATACTTAAAGAAAAGTTGCGCTGTGTCTTCGGCTGAGCAATACTTGGGTGTTGCGATAAAGCTCGCATACTTGCTAAACCGATCAACGACAACAAGAATTGTGCCTAAGTCTTCAACCTTCGGCAGACCAGTGATGAAATCCAATGACACACTCTCCCACGGTCTCTTGGGGACCGGCAGCGGTTGTAGTAACCTGCTTTCTTCTTACGCTACACCTTGTCCTGCTGACAAGTAAGGCATGTCTTCACATACTCTTGCACTTCATCCCCCATTTGGGGCCAGTAGTAACCTTGTTGAAGGAGAGCTAATGTTCTTTCTCCTCCGGCATGGCCTGCCCAAAGGGTGTCATGACATTCTCGAATCAATGTTCGTCTCAGATCACCGACTCGGGGAACGTATACCCGTCTTCCTTTGGTCATCAGCAAACCATCTTCTTGCCAAAACTGTCGAGTTTTACCGCTCTCGATCAGTTTCAACAGTTGTTGGGCAACCGGATCCCTGGTAAGGGCCTTCTTGATCTTCTTTCCGATGTTAATGGCAACTCGGCTGTCTGCTCTAACAATAGCATTCATGGCCATCAATGCTACCTGATCTAGTTTGGCTCTCCTACTGAGGGCGTCTGCTACGCTGTTGGTTGAGCCTGCCCTGTACTCGAGCATGAAGTTGAATTCTGCCAAAAGTTCCTGCCACCTGGCCTGTTTCGAGGTGAGCTTAGATTGACTCAAGAAGTGGCTCACTGCAGTGTTGTCTGTCCGCACTATGAAGCTAGAACCAAGTGGGTAGTGCCTCCAAATTCTGAGACAATGTACTACCGCGAGCAACTCTTTCTCATGAGTGGTGTAGCGACGTTCTGCTTCGTTGAGCTTCATACTCTTATATGCCACCGGGTGGCATTCTTGCATTAGAACCCCTCTTAGTGCAAAGTCAAAAGCATCTGTATGAACTTCAAAGGACTTTGACACATCAGGGAGAGCAAGTACCGGATCTTCACACATAGCCTGCTTCATAGCCGAGAAGGCCGATTGACACTCCTTGGACCATTCTCAAACATTGCTCTTCTTCAAAAGTTCGGTTAGGGGATGGGCCATTCTCGAATAATCTTGGACAAACTTCCTATAATAGTTGGTCAATCCAAGGAAAGATCTCAGTTCTGAAACATTAGTTGGCGGCTGCCACTCCTGTATCACTTGAACTTTAGCTGAGTCCATCCTTATCTGACCCTGTTCTATCACATGGCCCAAGAATTTAATCTTGGTCTGGGCAAAAGTGCATTTCGACAGCTTCACGTATAGCTCGTGCTCCCTCAGTCCGGCAAGCACCTTCCTCAAGTGCTTCAGATGCTCGTCCAAGCTGGAACTGTAGATCACAATATCATCGAGATACACCACTACAAAATCGTCAATGTAGTCCCGCAAAACCTGATTCATCAAGGTACAAAATGTGACCGGGGCGTTGGTCAAGCCGAACGGCATGACCAGGAACTCATACGCACCGTATCTGGTGACACAAGTTGTCTTCGCCTCGTCACCTTCAGCAATTCGGACCTGCCAATACCCAGACTTCAAGTCCAACTTGGTAAACACTCTCGCCCTACTAAGCTGATCAAAACAGTCAGCGACTAAAGGAATAGGATACTTGTTCCGAATAGTCACCTTGTTTAGCGCCCTGTAGTCCACACACATCCGCAAGGAACCATCTTGTTTCTTCTGGAAGAGGACTGGTGCACCGTAAGGCAACTTCGCTGGAGTGATCAAACCCACATCTAGCAATTCCGTCAATTGTTTTCTGAGTTCAGCAAGTTCTGGTTGTGACATCCGATACGGAGCTCGGGCGGGTGGCTTTGTGCCTGGCACAAGCTCTATCTCATGGTCAATTGCCCTTCTAGGTGGCAATTTCTTCGGCAATTCATCAGGCATCACATCTTCAAAGTCGTTTAATATCACTTTAACTTCTTTAGGTAATGGTCCCGATACTTCTTCAATTTCGTCCCACCGTAGCATGGCAAGGTAGGTTGTTTCGTCCCGTTTCAATCCCTTTTTCAACTGGAGGGCTGAGATAGAACGCTCTCCCGCCCTAGGAGATATAGTCAGGATGACACACGGTTTATTCCCAAGCATGGCTAGCGAGTTGGTGCATGGCATAACTGTGGTCTTCGTGTCACGCAGAAACTCCAACCCAAGGATCAGTTTAAAGTCGTCCATGATGACTACTGAAAAGTTGGTCCTTCCTTCGTATGGGCCAATCTTGATCAAAACAGATCTCGCTATCCCCGCTACTGGTTGTGCTGCAGAGTTGATAGCCTTCACCCGCCCGCACCCTTTTTCTAGAGTTAGACCCAATCTTTCCACTTCGGTGCTAGAAATATAATTATGGGTAGCTCCTGTGTCCACCATGGCCCTGATGGCCTTCCCGTTAACTTTGATGTCCACATACATCAAGCCTTTCCCTGGTACATTGCTCTTTTTCTTTGGCGGCATGTCTTTAGGCTTTTCCTCAGTCAAGCTCTCTTCAGGGTTCCCAACCTGCGTTGTCACAGCATTACACCACTGAGGAAAGGCCCCGACGGCATCTTCCTCTTCATAATCTTGTACGTCTGTTTGCTCCTCTGTTGGTGGATGCCTTGATTGAGAGCCAGATTGTGCCCCACGTTGCACCTGCCCAATGTTGTCAAAGAAGGCATTCATCATCTGTCGCTGCGGACAATTAGCGATCACGTGCGGTCCTTGGCACAAGAAGCAACCCTTGAAAGGAGGTTTCTTCACTTCTCCGCTGGTGCTAGTGTCGGTCTTGGCTTTGAACCCAACTCCACTCTTCTGTTGGGTAGAAGAGTTTGACGCCCAACTGCTTTTACTGCCCCAACTTTGGTTTGGTGCTTGACCCCCTGGCTTCTTGCCACCAATACTTCTGCTTGGATTTCCTCTCTGAGGGGGTCTCGGTGGCTCGAAGTTGTAATCTGAAAGGCTCTCAGCAGCGATGATGGCTTCGTTAAGGTTGTTCACCCGACGTCTATTAAGCTCGGTGTGAGCCTATGGTTTTAACCCTTCCATGAAGAAGAAGAGTCTGTCGACTGCGGACATGTCGCTGATGTCCAACATCAAGGCAGAAAATGCCTGGCAATACTCCCGGACCGAACCGGTGTGCTTGCATTCCAACAACGCTTTCCTCGCGTTGAATGCGGTGTTCTCTGGGAAAAACTGGCTCTTCAGCTCTCGTTTGAGTATATCCCATGTGTTTATGACGCAAGACCCATCTTCGATCTCTGCGTACTTCTTCCGCCACCATAACTTGGCATCTCCAACCAAGTACATGGTAGCCATCGACACCTTCGTTGCTTCCGAGTCTACTCTGATGGCTCGAAAGTATTGTTCTATATCGAAAAGGAAGTTTTCTACTTCCTTGGCGTCACGGGCTCCCCCGTAACTCTTGGGCTCAGGCACTCGGGGCCTCGATGCGTGCTCCGCACCCCCTGCGGGTGTGTTAACCACTGCGCGACTAAGAAGCTCCACTCGATCCTGGAGCTCTTGAAATTTAGACTCCCAGTCTATACCTTCAACATGTCGGGCATGGTGTTCCACTCGATCCTGAAGCTCCTGAAACCTGCCCTCCCACTCCATGTTCTCAGCATATCGGGCATTATCAGTGGCTTCAAGATTCACTTCCAACGCGTCAAGGCGAAGGGAGAATTGTTTCAGGATGCCTGGAGCATCCGGGTCGCTCTTGATCATGTCCCGTATCTGTGCTTCCAAAGCATCGATTCTCTCTTTCGTGTTGGCTATAGTTTTTCTCAACAAACTATCCCACAATATTTTCTTAGATGAAGCCACGGTCCCTTGGGCAACCGCAGCTCTAATACCACCTGACACACGGTGGCCCTTGATGGCACAAAGGAAACCGTGTGTGGCACTCGACTTGCCGCTTGCAAGAAGAGTCCGCCAACAAATCCCAACAATCTACAGCAAGCAGTGCATCAACATTGCATAAAACAGTGCACAAAGAAGTAGATTTCAACGCGAGGGCAAAACGGTCTCAAACATTCTCATTACTTCAACAACATCATTACAACTTACAGAAGGCTTTGTTTGCATCCACAGTGTGCAATCTAGCTAAGACAGGCAAGCTAAAACAAAGCAAGGGACTCTCGGGTATGGGTGTGCATGACTCCCATATAGTACCATTAGGAGGAAAAACCAAAGTGAAAGTAGTAGACGTAACTATGTGCGAGGAGTCATAGTGCCCCTTTTTAGAGAAATACAACTCGAAATGACTTGAAATTTTACAGGGAAACTTAAATATATACAAGGGTGGTCTCCACCAAAATTGAGCAAAAACGCACGCCTGGATCTTCAGATCTTCACGGTTGGCTTTTGGCGTGCGCGGATACTGCAATTGGGCGCGCGGGCGCTGTGCTTGACGGGCGTATGGGCGCGAGACTTGAAGAACTTGTGACTGCGCATGGGCGCATGTTGGAAGGGCACGGGGGCGCTGAGCTGGATGGGCGCGGGGGCGCTGTGCTAGGCGGGTGCAAGGGGCAGCCCGCGACACAAGGGCATGTGATGAAGGGACGACACATGGGCGTGGCAACTAATGTTGCGGAGTTTGGCATCATGCTGGGAGCACATGATGCAACAACGCCGCATGGGCACGGCGATGGCGGTAGCAGAGTCGACGCGGGCGCGGGTGATGTAATTTGCAGAGACGGCACGTGGGGCGCGGGCGACAATCGTTGCCTGAAGAGTGATATGGGTACAAATAAGAAGGCCAAGGCCAACCCTTGAGGGAAGGCCGAGGCCGACCACCCTTTGCGAATGCCAAGGCACACCGACGTCAATTGCTTAGCCACAAAAAAAAAGGAAAAAAAAAGAATGTACGTGGTTTAAGCGTGCGTGTTGCTTTAACCGGCTTGAAAACGTTAAACATTGACCATTGAAAAGTTGACGTGTCGTGGGAGAGGGACCCAATAGCAGTCCAAAAGTACGTAAACAAGATGGAATAGCAACACTTTAAATTAAGGGCTAGCCTATTCTTATTGGAAAGCCTTGATGCAGAAGTATATATAGTCTTTGCAAAACAATGTGTCGTTCGACAAGCATATGGTACAACCATTCTAAAATTGCGCTTTGACGAAAGTTGTGTCTATTTTGTCGGTAGAACTAGCGTTTTTATTTCTTAGCAAAATCCTCTATGGAAAAGATTGTTGGATGTTTTTCTAAGGGTATCTTTTTTACTATTAAAAAACTGAAGTTAATATAATAATTTCACATTTTTTTGCTTGTACAAATATTTTTCGAACGGTACCAATAAGTATTTCCAACCTATTCTGGTCGTACCCAAAAGGCTCACTGGGGTCCCATTTTGCACGACACGTCTGCACAAGCAACATGCAATATTCAACGCTTCTAACCGGTCAAAATGTGCACGCTCAAGTCACGTGCACTTCTCACTCTTTCTACGTGATTTCGTCACCAAGAAACTCATCCTTGCGCGACTGCTCATCACGCTCCGACCATCGCATGCCACCCATCGCCCGTCGGCGCACCTTGGCATTTCCAAAAGGAAGTCAGCCTCGGCCTTGGCCTTCCCCTTGGGGTCGGCCTCAGCTTTCCTATGGGGTTGGCCTTGGCCTCCCCCAATGGTTGGCATTGGCCCTCTCCCAAAGGGTTGGCCTTTGACTTCCATGCTTAGCATCTTTACTACTCTTCAAGGGGTCGGACGACACTCCGCGACCCCTGTCGCGGACCCCCGTCTCCCAGACGTCACTCCGCGAACCCCGTCGCCCGGACGTCGTCATTCTGCGACCCCCGTCTCCCAGACGCGACCCCCGTCACCCGGATGTCACTCATCGACCCCCGTCACCCGGATGTCACTCATCGACCCCCGTCGCCCGGACGTCACTCCGCGACCCCCGTCACCCGGAAGTCACACCGCGACCCATGTTGCCCAGACGTCACACCTCAACCCCAGGCGCCCTGACATCCCTCCACGACCCCCGTCGCCCGAACGTCACTTCGCCCCTCCCGTGCGCTGAGCCACTGATACAGTCACGCCCCTGGCTCCCTGTCACTCTACAGTGTCCTCGGCACCATACCCACTCCGCCACGCCCATGCACCGCACCACTAATACAGCTGTGCCCCGAGGCTCTCTGTCACAATGTCGTGCCCCAGGGCACTGTAAACATTATGTCGCGCCCATGAGCCATGCTGCTGATACAGCCGTGCCCCCAGGCTCTCTTTCATAATGTCGTGCCCCCGAGCACCATACACAGTTCACTGCGCCCCATGCGCCATCTCCATGACATGTGCCCCGGCACCAGCTATTGTCCAGTTACGGTCGTCGCCGCGCCCATGCGCCATAATCACCGCACTCATTCACCACACCTTGCACCCCCACCATGGACGTGGAACATGCTTCAACCCACTCTCCGGAGTGTGTAGCTTCCCGCAGGGATAGGCGATTCCTCCGGGACACTATCTCTGCCAGGGAGCTCTTCAACTCCCTTTTTGCCAGGTAAACGGCTCTTCCGGAATGTTACCTCGGCCAGTCGGGTAGACAGCTCCTCCGGGATACTACCTTGATGCCCTCCGAGTGCTCCAACACAAAGACTCACCCGCGAGGATATGCTACTCTTTCGAGACATTATCTTCGCCAGGGATCTTTTCAAGTCCCCTTCCACCAGGTAGATGGCTCTCCTGGGATGCTACCTCGGCCCGTCAGATAGACAGTTCCTCCGAGATGCTACCTTGACGCACTCTTAGTGCTCCGGCATAAGGACTCACCCGCGAGGATAGGCGACTCCTCCGGGACACTATCTCCGTCAGGGAGCTTTTCAACTCCCCTTTTGACAGGTAGAAGGCTCCTCCGGGATGCTACCTCGGCCCGTCAGGTAAACGGCTCCTCTGAGATGTTACCTCGACACGCTCCGAGTTCTACGACACAAGGACTCACCTGCGGGGATAGGCGACTCCTCTAGGACACTATCTCCGCCAGAGAGCTCTTCAACACCCCTTTCGCTAGGTAGACGGCTCCTCTGGGATGTTACCTCAGCCAGTCGGGTAGACGGCTCCTCCGGGATGCTACCTTTGACGCGCTTTGAGTGCTCCGACACAAGGACTCACCCGCGGGGATAGGTTACTCCTTCGGCACACTATCTTTGCCAAGGAGCTTTTCAACTCCAATTCCGCCAGGTAGACGGCTCCTCCGGGATGCTACCTCGACGCGCTTCGAGTGCTCCGGCACAAGGACTCACCCGCGGGGATAGGCGACTTCTCCAGGACGCTATCTCTGCCAGGGAGTTGTTCAACTCCCCTTCCGCCAGGTAGACGACTCCTCCGGGATGCTACCTCAGCCCATCAGGTAGACGGCTCCTCCAGGATGCTACCTCGACTTGCTCTGAGTGCTCCGGCACAAGGACTCACCCGCGCGAATAGGCGACTCCTCCGGGACACTATCTCTGTCAGGGAGCTCTTCAACTCCCCTTCTGCCAGGTAAACAGCTTCTCCGGGATGCTATCTCGACCAGTCGGGTAGCTCCTCCAGGGTGCTACCTTAACGCGCTCCGAGTGTTCCGGCACAAGGACTCACCCGCGGGGATAGGCTACTCCTCCGGGACACTATCTTCGCTAGGGAGCTTTTCAACTCCCCTTCCGCCAGGTAGACGGATCCTCCGGGATGCTACCTCGACGCGCTCCGAGTGCTCTGGCACAAGGACTCACCCGTGGGATAGGCGACTCCTCCGAGACACTATCTTCGCCAGGGTGCCTGCGTGACTGGCCTATGTGCTCCGGCACTGGGGGCTCGCATCGGCATCCCTAGGGACTATGACCCCTGGGTCACTCCGAGACGAGAGCAGGTCTTCGGAGGGCATCGCGCCTAGTCCACCTAACAGCTGGGCGTCGGGTCTTCCCCACCCCTGCCAGGCTTGTGGGATTCTGCAAAGGCTTGGATTGGTGGCTAGATCAAGGGGTTCTTTAGCCACACTGATGTTGTGGGAGCCAGTCTTTCCAGACAGACAGAGCGACGATGTGCGGGGCAGGGCGGGTGAATATGCGATCCGACAGTCCGTGGAGCACCGGCACCTGTGGACCCCCAGTGATGTGTCATTCTCGAGGAGTGCCACGTGTGGGTTAATGACATCATCATCTCAATTTCTATAAATAGAGGTCTTGAGAATTCATTCGGGACGAGTTGGACATTCTCATAACATTTTTACTTTCTCACTCTAGAATTCTAGAGAGAGAAATATACAGGACCTTGACTCTGGACCTAAGCATCAGACTATGACTGTCGTCGTGTATTCTTCCCACGCCATCGCCATCGCCCTCGCAGCACTGCCACCCTCAAGCTCTGTCTGAAAAGCCCTTGGTCTCTGCCCTTGCTCTACCCTTTGTTGTGTCCCACATCAGCGCACTTGGCATCTGACTCAGACTGCATTCCTTGTGGCACCTCCACGTCGACTGCGAACCCACTTTCCTTGGCATCAATAAGTATACGAATATTCACTATCTCTATAGTTAGTGTCTCTATCTTCACTCGGATAAGAATGAGAATGAACTTGAGGCAACGACATTTGATCATTTTCTTTTGTATCAGTAGCAGTGTCACTGTCCTTGGTTATTAGGGTTCGTCCTCTCTCTCTGAAGGGCTTTGTAGGTTTTTTTTTTCTTCAGGATTTTCCTTCAGAAATCCAGTGATTCGGTGCACCTGGCTGTGGTGTTCTTTTGGAGTGAGAGAATGGATCAAATTTCAGCATTTTTTTATGCATTCCTATCATATTTACCTCATATAATCATTGAATTGTGGTGGTCAAAAGCCCAACTTAGTGGCGATTATAATTTTTTTTGGTTAAATAGTATAAATACTGTATTATTAATCCGTGAAAATCTGTTACAAGAGCAGAAACATTATTTGAGCGGAACATATCTTGCACCAAAGAACTTAGACTATTTTCCAGAACTCTCACGAAAACCGGCTCAAAGATTTGAAGTTGTTCCGGCTATTTAATTTAATCTACACAATAAGAAAGTAACATCTGGTTATAACTCATCCTAACAGATGGAAAGCATTGAATTTGAGAGTAACACCATGGTAATACTTGGTGGATCTTGAAAGGTCGTTCTAATACATATAATACTTCCTTTTTTTTTTATGCTTTTCTCCAATTTCTTGTGACAAAAATGCACTCACTTACAAGATGCAAAGATGGTACCCACTCAAGTTCTTTTTTATTCCTTCCTTTTCTTTTCCTTCTTTCATCCAACTAAAACAGCTAACCTCCAGCTGCTGATCACAATCCTCTGCACTTGCTAACCAATCCAATATCCATGCTATTAGCCCCATGTTAATGTGACTGCCAGGAGGAAGGAAACTCATAAGCCACATAATTTACCCAGGCTAAGGATCTTCTACTCTCTGTCCCTTAAATTTGACCGCGAGAGACAACAAGCAACAATACTACATGGAAGCTAAGCATTTAGCACCATCACGCCCCATCGAACTTGTCCGGAAAGCAAATTTAGACCACGAGATAAGCTACATTGCGTAAATCACGGGACTTGCAAGTGTCAATTGTAGATAAAACACAATGCTCACTAAAGAATTATTAGCACGAAGAAACTAAAACACTTAGGCTCTGTTTGACAAAACTTTTTTTTTCAATTTTCAAAAAAATAAAAAATAAAGAGCAGTTAAATTTTTTTTTTTAACAAAAACGAGTGGGTGTTTGATAACCCAGTATTTTTTTGAGTATTTTTTTCGGTGTTTGATAACCCAAAATTTTTTTTTTGTGGAAGTTTGCGGTGGCGGTGGTGGGGGTGGCGATGGCCGCCGGTGGTAGTGGTCTAAAAAAAAAACAGTTTTTGGAGTTTTTAAAAACAATATTGATTTAAAAACTGAAATTTTAAACTAAAGGGGATATAAAAAAGTTACCAAATGCGTTTATTTTTTCCAGTTTTCAATACTGAAAAAAAAACTAGAAAAAAATGAGTGTCAAATGGGCCTTAGTAATCAACAAATGTAAAACCCTTCACAGCACCGAGGAAAGAAAGAATACCCCAATACCCACCTATTTGAATCATTACACAGCTGCATCCAAGCTTTAACCAACCCATATATTCCCCCCAACCCACCCCACACCCCCAAAAAGCACGAGACTATGGCAAACTAGAATGGCAGAAAATAACTCCAATGTCAAAGCTAGAAACAAGGCTTCCGCAATGAAGAGGCAACACTAGGCACCCCCAACCAAGGCTCAGGCCAAAACTTAAGGCCATAACCATACAACCCTAACCAAGTCATAAAATTAGAAGTTAGAGATAGGAAAAAGGCACTTAAAACGCCACGGGACTACCCTCACCCAACCCAAACTAGGAAAAAAGAACATAAGCAGGTGAAGCCACGACCTTCAATAAATCCAGAGCACGTCTGTCACTAACAAAGGGACGTGAAAGGGATTTTATTTTAACATTTAAACAGCCTCCTCGTAAAGAATTAGAAACTAGACCCAACCCAGTAAAGATGAACCCACCAACAGTATACCCACACTAAAAAACAAAACACATCACAAATGGTTGAAATTTATAAGGTAGATATTGATAGCGCAGAAGTCAAGTTAGATGTAGTATACAAATTAGGTAGCCGGCGTTGAATGATTTATCAGTTATGCCATGTCAACTAACGGAAAAATGATATGGCATGTATGGTAACCAAATGAAGGTCGAACATAGATACATTGAGACATATCATACCACCTTCACCTTGCTATCATCATCAGACTAGTGCACCGTCGCCAAGTTCGCCTTCACGCCGCCACCTATACCATTCGCCCTACTATCGCTGGACACACACTGCTAGATCATAGTTATCAATACTGTACCCGTATCGGCTGGTACGTACAATTTTTGCCTTTTACTGGTACAATATTCCTTAAATTTTGTACCGGTCAAAATACCGCTCGGTACCTGTTGTACCGGCCGGTACAGGTGATACTGGCCGAAAACTGCGTACCGGCCGAGATATTGTGTTTTGTACCGATTCCTTTAAAAAATGTAAAAGTAACAAATTTTATTAGAAATTTTATAAATTGACTATATAAAGACTAAATATAAAGACACCCTAAGTTCTATTATACTAATCAAAACATCTGTAACCTCCTGTTCATAAAATTCATTATAATTTGCAAAATCATTCCTAAGTTTTCAATATTCACGTATCTTTGATCACTTCATACCTGTAAATTTTGATCATATTCTTTCATCTATATGATTTATTACTTTATACACACCCGCTCGCGCACACACATGCACACACACACAAAAATAACTCATTCTTGAACCCAATGACATTATTATTTAACAAACTAGTTTATTTAAAAATTATGATAAATCAAGCTCTATAAGATAAACAGTTTATTTTAGAGGAGTTGTAAGTAAATATATATATATATATATATATATATATGTATATATTGTTAGTTCGCCAGTGAATAAATAATACAAATAGATATTGTTAATGAAAATCTTGATACGGTATCGGTACCGGTACGTACCGTTTCATGGAGAAAATGGTACGCACTCCGGTACCGTATTCATGATTATGTGCTAGATATCACCATGATCGGGGGGACATTCCAAATATTCCAGTTTGACACCAACGAACAATTACACGTAATTAGATCTGGCATTAACCCTTTTACTTCATCTCGAAAAATTAAAATAAGACATTCAATTTTTTATGTATGCCACGTCACTGCCAGCAAGTCAGTGAAATGAGTCGATGGTCAACAAAATAACCGCTGGAAATTTGAAGCAAATGAAGATTGGTGGTCGGATGTGGTCGAAATAGTTTACAGTGGGGCCAGCTGCATGCCTGAACTGTGTCAAAGTAGACGGCCACGAGCTAGTCGAGGAGAGGCTGTCAATGACGATGTTTGATCCGGCGACCGTTTATCCAGTGATGTCAGGGCGCTCTATTTAGGGCTGGTGGAGTTGGACCTGTGATTTAGGACCAAAGGCACTAATTTTTGTTGCCAGCAAGAAACTAGGTAAGCTTTGAATAAGCCACTGTTGCCGGCAATGGGGTTTTTGGACTGCAGCGATCTTGACAAACTAACAACCGCTAGGTTTCGCCTCCAATTTTAGGATTTTACTAGTTTTGAGGGCTGAACCCCGTTGTGGTGCAGATTTACAGTCACCATCTAGGCCTAAGATCACCGATCGTTACGCGCTTAGGGACACGGCGGAAGGTGTGGCAAAGAAGAGAGCCTCTCCTCTCCAGCGAGGGGAGCCCCCCCTGACGGTGGTATTGGTGCTAGTTTAGAGAAAAAGAGTTATAAATAATGAGGAGAAAAATATGGCCTATGCATTATGGCTAGATCGAGGAGTTCTCTGGCCACACTACTGCTATGTGAGTCGGTCTTTTCAAACAGTCAGAGCCACGCTATGTGAAGCAGGTTGGATGAATATGCGCTCTAACACCCTATTGAGCACCTGCATATGAGGTGTCACTCGTAAGGAGTGCGCTATGTTACTTGATGGCATCACCATCTCGACCCCTATAAATAGGGGACTTGAAAGTTCATTTTTAGGGCTATGGACTTTAGAACTCATTTCACTTTCTCATTTTAGATTCTATAACAAGAGAAATCTAGAGGTAGATACATATAGGCCCGGACGTACGACCCTGAGGCTGGACCTTGATTTTGTACCTAAGCATTGAACTATAACTGTTGTCGTGTATTCACCCCACGCCCTTTGCCCTTGTAGCACTGCCACTCTTTAAGCTTTCTCTGAGAAGCCTTGGTCTTTACCATTGTTATGTTCTTACTTTATCCCACATCAGCATACTAGACATCTAACATGTATCGTGATATGAAAAATTAAACAGAGACGATAAGTGGTGTGAAAAATTAAACAAAGAAGATAAGCGAGGCAGAAAGAGGAATAGGGTATTGATGGTATCCTTGTGTAAGAGTTGAGGATTTATAACCATTCTTGCATATTTTGAGTCATGTGTGTGAATAGTAAAAATTCGTGCATAAATAGCCCCACAATTTCATTATTTTTGTTTACTGTTCTCATGGCATTAACACAAATGTAGATGCTAAAGATTTAAACGAAAGTTTTTGCCTTGCCGTTCAACAAAATTAGTGATATTATTTTAGTATTTTGTAGAAATTTACATTATCCATTAGATTTCTTTCCTATATATGTTGGTTCACGCGCAATTGCCACAAGTCAAGTGTAATCCGAGCCAGATACTAAGTATGATGCCAAAAGAGCAAGGTGGGCAGAGCAAGAGCAACCTTGGTGAAGCCTAAGCGCCGCAATTTGATGAGTGTTACAAGGCTTTGGAATATTTTCTCTCTCTAGAACTCTGTCCAAGCTTTGAGTTTTGAGAAATAAGCTAACTCTTAATTGAATTCTAAGATCACCAAAAAGAGGTATAAGACCCTCTATTGGTAGACATCTAAAAAACTTGCATCTTGTGACAAGTGGCGACGCTTGAAAGTGACACTTCATTGAGGGCCCACTAACCGCCACTGCAGTACTTTAGACACTTGCCTTATTGTGTAGTGTAAATTCATTCACTTCCTAGAGCGTAAACACACTTTAAAATGCGATAATCCATGTGAATGAGTAACCCGTGACTCAACTCCTAGTGAAATTTTCAGGAGTACCCAAATAGAGTACATGACTTCCAAGTGAACCTGGAGCGAAGAGTCTAACCTCCACCGAGGAGTCAGACAGATTAGGCATGATACCATCTAGGGACCTACCATCGTTGCGGAGTGATCGAAGAGTCATCACTCTTTAAATAAGCATTGAAAATGTTGACTGGAATGATTTACGACCATGCAGCCTTGGCCTCAATTAAGGGTTAGCACAATTCAGTTCCGAATCGTTATCCTTCGGTTTACCGAATCAAACACAATCAGTTTTGATGGTTCGGTTCCAATGATACGGTTTAGTCGGTTTGGATCAGTTTCGCCCATTTAAAAGTTCTCCCTTTGTACACCTACTATTAGATCTAAATATTATTCAAAGTTGAAGTTATATTTGTTCTAAATTGCACATAATCTTCTTACATCCAACACCTAAGTAGTTGTGTTAACATTAGATATAAGTAGTATTCAAGATATACATGAAAATAAAAACTCAATTATGTCTTTATCATTGATGTACAAAAAAAATGAGTAAATATACAAGAGATATTGATCACTAGACATATGTGTTATAAATGCTACCACTATTTTCTTCTCTTTTAAATGTAAAGCCTTTGTTTAATCGGATTTTCTTAGTACTGTGTATGTGAAAATTATCACTGAATATCACTAAAGATTAGTCAACATAACATAGTTCGGTTCTGTTTGTGATCGATTTCAAAAAAGTAAAATGTGACCGAACTGAGCTGAGCTAAGGTCGGTTTGATATGTGTAAAACCAAATCGTTAAGATTTTTTGATGGTTCGATTTGATCGGTTCAGTCTGAACGATTTGATACTCACTCCTACCATCAACCCATGCACTTTGTAAAGGTATACTAGCATCCTGATGAGGATAAAAATGTATTACGAATTAGCATATTCCAAATATCCTCCATGCTAGTCAAATACGACCACGGAATTATGGTCCTTTCGCTATGTCCTAGAGATCATAAAGGTCCCGGGCTTTAACTTTTGTAGATATAGACTGTCTATACAATCCTTTGTGTCAATTATTATCAAGTTACGTAGTCTAATCCTGTGATAGGAAGATAACCTCTTTATTTATCCTATATAAAGATCTATAAGAGGTCAAGGTATTCCCATACTGTAAACACTTTTTTACTCTGCTCTGTTTCTCCCTCATATGAAAACTGACTTAGAAATCAGAGACTCGTCGCAGGACACCCCTTCGCTGTAGTAACACGTTGTTTTTATCTCATGTGGTGCAAACCTGTCTGAGCGTAAAAAGGTCTTTCAGATTTCTTTGGCAACACGTCCCAAGGGATCTTGAGTAAGGCTGGGTGCAACATCAAGTAGGCAGAGCTCCCTGTTGAGTTAGAGGTAATGATCCATAGATTGTCATCTTTAGAGATGAAGTGAGCATCAGTCACATCAGTGTAACTGTCTTAGCCATCCAGCGTTCTGAGAGTCACGTCATACACCCTGAGCGGAGGTAGCTTCCTAGGGAAGTTTGCAAGACTACATCGTGGTGAAAAGCTTGGAGAGGTGGAGCTTCTCATCGAGTTCGGTGCCCAGGGCACATTAGACGCATCAGGCGATTGGCATAGAGTAAGAAACATAAGGTGCTGAAGGAATCTTCCTCTAACCCCATTTATAGTGACAATTAATAGTCACTAAATGTCGCTAGTAGTTTTTCTGTTAACACTTTCAGTGACAACTCTTAAAAGCACTTTTTTAGCGTCACTAAATAAAAGTCACTAGAAAGATTTAGCAACTATTAATTGTCACTACATGGGGGTATGAGGAAAATTCCTTCAACCCGGGTAATAGCCAATTTTTTTTCCTTTGACAAATAACTAGTTCAAACTAGTGATTTGAACGTGAATTTGGTGACCCCCCAAATCTTTAGCTCAAATCACTCTAAAATTTTAAAAATTCCCTTTTGAACTATCCAAATAAGTTACAAATACCCTACCAAAGTCAAATTCCCAATTCAAATCCTATATCTAAACACACCCCTAACAATGTAAAGAATTGACAAGGTTTAGAACTTTGACAGAATTGAGAAGCTACACAGTGAGGAGTCCAAGTACCGAAGCACTTAAGTATAGGTCCTTGTGATGTTGAACATCGGGGTGCAAGATGAATAATGCAATGTGCGCATACCGAGAGTACCAACACGCATGCCAATTAACAGGGTGTTCATACCCTATCCTGGCCAAGCCCCTGGGGCCCACCAAGGGACCTGCGTCGCGTGACACATCATCCATTCAATGGTCAATAATTCAACGCCATAACCATGTCAAAGTGCATCTCCTTTCGAGCATCCACAGGCATCACCAGTGCAGCGACATCAACATGGTCAAACTGTTGGAAAAAGGGCGGGGTCGGCCACCCCTTTTCTAAGGGGGTCGGCCACTCCTTTCCTAAAGAGGTCGGCCACTCCTTTCCTAAGGGGCTCGGCCACCCTTTCCTCAAGGGGTCGGCCACCCCTTTCCTAAGGGGGTCGGCCACTCCCTTCCTCAAGGGGGTCGGCCACCCCTTCCTTCAGGGGGTCGGCCACCCCTTTGCCTTGTAAGAGTCATTCCTAAACCCTCGACATCACTCATCGCTCTCTACCATGTGCGCTCAACACCAATGGTCACTTGACGCTGGTCGTCGACCGTGCGCAATCGTCACAACGGTAGCACACTATCCTAAGTATTGCTCCGCGACAGTCGTCGCCACGCCCTTGCTCAACGCCGATGATACGTGCCCCCGACACTAAGTATTGCTCCGCGACAGTCGTCGCCGCGCCCTTGCGCCACGCTGATGATACGCCCCCGGCACTAAGTATACCTCCGCGACAGTCGTCACCGTGCCCACGCACCACAACCATGTTACAAGCCTCCGGGCATCACACCTATTCACCAGTCCATGCGCCCCCGCCATGGACGTGGAACATGCTTCGACCCACTCTCCGAAGTGTGCGGCATTCTGGGGGCTCCGCTCGTAGTGCTCCGGCACGAGGACCCCTCCCTACGGCATGGGCTGAGCGCTATCATGGGCTTAGTGCCATCGCCGGCTCAATCAACTACGGGACGGGCTGTATGCCGTCGCCGACTCAATCAAACTGCGGCATGGGCTGAGCGCCATCACGGGCTTAGTGCCATCGCCGGCTCAAAACTGCGGGACGGGCTGTATGCCGTCGCCGGCTCAATCAAACTGCGGCATGGGCTGAGCGCCATCACGGGCTTAGTGCCATCGCCGGCTCAAAACTGCGGGACGGGCTGTATGCCATCGCCGGCTCAATCAAACTGCGGCATGGGCTGAGC
This sequence comes from Escallonia herrerae, assembly GCA_033070095.1. NCBI lineage: Eukaryota > Viridiplantae > Streptophyta > Magnoliopsida > Escalloniales > Escalloniaceae > Escallonia > Escallonia herrerae. Next base: position 479,190 of record JAVXUP010000037.1, read on the forward strand.
GCCATCACGGGCTTAGTGCCATCGCCGGCTCAAAACTGCGGGACGGGCTGTATGCCGTCGCCGGCTGATGGGCTGAGCCATCACGGGCTTAGTGCCATCGCCGGCTCAAAACTGCGGGACGGGCTGTATGCAATCAAACTGCGGCATGGGCTGAGCGCCATCGGGTGCCATCGTCGGCTCAATCAACTGCCGGGCTGTATGCCGTCGCCAGCTCAATCAAACTGCGGCATGGGCTAAGCGCCATCACGGGCTTAGTGCCATCACCGACTCAATCAAACTGTGGTAAGGGCTGAATGCCATTACGGGCTTAGTGCCATTACCGGCTCAATCAACTACTGGACGGGCTGTATGCCATCGCTGGCTTAATCAAACTGTGGCATGGGCTGAGCGCCATCACGGGCTTAGTGCCATTGCTGGCTCAATCAAACTGCGGCATGGGCTGAGCCCCATCACGGGCTTAGTACCATCGCCAGCTCAATCAACTGCGGGACGGGCTGTATGCCGTCGCTGGCTCAATCAAACTGCGGCATGGGCTGAGCGCCATCACGGGCTTAGTGCCATCGCCGGCTCAACCAAACTGTGGGACGGGCTGTATGCCATGCTGGCTCAATCAAACTGCGGCATGGGCTGGGCACCATCACGGGCTTAGCGCCATCGCCGGCTCAATCACCAGGGCTATGGTCCTCGCAGTAGGATGGGCTCGCAACCCTGGAACCATCGTCGGCACAACCTTGAAGCCACTAACATCACACTTGCAGGGAGCTCCTACATGAAGACTTCACCGCAACGGACCCTAAGCACCAAGCGGTGACCACGATCACTCATGTTACTCATGTTGCTTTGGATCGTCGACACCACCAGGGCAATGATCCATGGGTCACTCCGAGACGGGAGTAGGTCCTTGGAGGGCATCGCGCCTAGTCCGCTTAGCAGTTGGCTACAGGGACAACCTTCATCGCTGTCAGGTCCTCTGCGCGTCTCTTGACGCACCTCATGGGATTCAGTAAGGGCTTGGACTGGTGGCTGGGGCAACGGGCTACTCTGATCATGCTACCGCGACATGATCAGTCTCCTCAGACAGGCAGAGAGATGTCGCAAGGGCAGGGCAGCACGAACTTAGGGACCGACAGTCCCAACGTAGAATCAGTGCTTTGGCCCTCCCTGGCGACGTGTTGTTCCCAGGGGGTGACACACGTCAACTTATGACACATGCACATTTTTGCCTATAAATAGTGAACTTTGGAGCTTTTTTAAGGATCTTTCTCTCATTTGGACTTTTCACTTTCTCTCTCTAAAAAGACATTCTCTCTGAAATTCTAGTGAGAGAAACACACTTGGACTCCCGTCTCCGGACTCTCGACGCTGCATCCTTGACACGGACTGTAGACTGTCGGCCCTGTTCGTCGTCGCTCTGCCTGCGCGGCGCTGCCAGCCCTCGCGACCCGTCTGGGGAGCTTTGCTCTCAGCCCTTACCCCGTCCTTGCTGTCTCTCGCTTTGTCTACCTGGAAGCTGACTCAGACTGCATCATTTGTGGCACCTCCACATAGCATCGAACCCTTTTTCGCATCAACACAGGGTATCATTAATGCTGGGACGTATCTCGACACGATGTGAAACACACTTAATGACAAATTCGCAAATGTTCCACGACACGACGAGGTGGCCTTCACGTGCGTCGCACCTAGGTGAAGTGGCTTGGGCCCGATGCCTTCGGTGCTTTTCTTCTTTGTCCAATTCGAGTTCGAGAACATTGGATCCCATATATTTGATGGGGCAACTTGCTTTGACCAATTTGACTGTTGAATATAGCGACCCGTCATTATAAGTGGCTTAAGTGCATAGCCACGGCTTTCAAAGGTGGATGCTACGAATATCACCCAACTTTGTGGTTGTCTGTAATAGTCCCCAAACATTAGGGCGGTTAGCCTAAATTTTGCTCGTCTCGGGTGCTTATTATACCCGTATCGTCGAAAACCCTCACTTACAACACCACCACCACCATGAGCTCCAGAGGCCGCAACTTCCGTCGCCGCGCCGACGACGACGAAGAAGAAGAAAACAAGGACAGCACCACCACCGCCGCTAAAAACACCCCCACCACCACCAAAAAACCCCACCCAAAACCCGCCACCATCACCACCGCCACCAGAAAACCCACCACCCAACCCCCCAAAAAACTCCTCTCCTTCGCCGACGACGAAGATTCCGAGAGCCCCATCTCCCGCCCCACCCCCAAACAATCCCAATTTCCCACTCACCGCCCCTCCAAGACCCCAATGTCATCCTCCTCCCACAAGCTCACGTCAGCACGAGACCGCGCCAATTCATCCTCGTCCCCGTCAATCCCCTCAAACGTCCAGCCCCAGGCCGGCACTTACACCAAGGAAGCCCTCCTCGAGCTCCAGAAGAATACCAGAACTCTAGCCACCTCCTCAGCCCGCCCGGTTCGCCCCTCCGAACCGGTCGTAATCTTGAAGGGTCTCTTGAAACCCGAATCCAAGCCTGACCCAGATCGCAAAACGGCCAGAGAAGCCCATGAATCCAAAAAAGAAATCGACCCGGATAGTGCTTCGGCCCAATTGGGCTCGCTAGGGCTAGGGTTAGGGGAATCAATTCCGGACCAGGCAACAATAAATGCGATACGGGCAAAGAGGGAGCGGCTAAGGCAGTCGAGGGCGGCAGCACCGGACTTTATAGCGATAGATGGAGGGAGTAATCACGGGGCGGCAGAGGGGCTGAGTGACGAGGAGCCCGAGTTTCGTGGGAGGATCGCGCTGGTTGGGGAGAATGCCGATGGCGGGAGGAGGAAACAGGGTGTGTTTGAAGATGTTGATCAGAGGGTAGTAGATAAGAGGGAGGGTCAGGATGGCAGTGACGGTGATATCGATGACGATGATGAGGATAAGATATGGGAGGAAGAGCAGGTTAGGAAGGGGCTGGGAAAGAGGATGGATGAGGGGGGTAATAAGGTGGTGACTGCTAGTGTTCCCGTAGTTCAGGGTATTCAGCAACAACAGTATATGTATCCAAGTGCTACGGCTGCGTATCCTTCGATGCAGAGTAGTGGTAGTGGTTTCAGTATTGGGGGAGCGGCCGGGTCGTGGCCAGGGTTGGACGCGATGTCGATATCGCAACAGGCTGAGGTTGCTAAGAAAGCTATACATGAAAGTGTTAGGAGGCTTAAGGTATGTTCTTATGACTGCAGTATGGTTGACAAACTTCGAAGTTGTGTTCCACTGATGCTTAGCAAACATTGTTAGCTTTATACTTCAGGATAATGCTGAAGATCTGTTGTTAATTATAGAAGGGAGTTAAATTGCATTACAATTTCAAAGCTTAAGAGTTAAGCTCAATACCCTCATTCTCTTAAGTAGAAGTACTAGAAAAGAGAGAAGGGGCTGGGAGAGAGGAGGATACTGTTATAAGTCTCTTAACTAAGGTGCTTATCCATGCATGTAACTTATTTTCTATTGTAATTCAAAATTTAGTTGGTGACGGTATAAGTTCAAATCAAAAGGTACGAGTGATTGGATTAAAGTTTAACGGTCGATAAATAACTTTTTGAGGTTATGGGAAGTATGTTGTGTATGGAAGCCATAAGAAACATATGAAAATTAGGGATTTCAGCACGATGCATCAGAAGACCGTGATGTCATTTAAAAAAAAGCAGCCCTTTTTTAATAGGTAGACCGTAGAAGTAACAGTGATTATTCGGGTTAAACCGACCTGAGTAAGCACTCTGCAAACCAAACTGAATAAGTTAGTAAAAATCGAGGCAAAATATTACGATTGCAATTTTTTATAAACCAAGTTATATGGTTATTTTTGGATTTTACAGTTTGAACATAAGTTTTGAAGAATTTAAGTTTGATTGATTTTGAAAAATTAACTGTTAACAGAGGTGTTGAAGAGAGTGGAGAAGAATCAGACTTATGGATTGCAGCAATGGGATCTAGAAAAGTACCTTTTGGGTATATGGATTGCAGTGATGGGATGACAGCGATGGTTAAAGGAAGATGGAAGTTGAGAGTTAGAAAAGAGTGGAGACTTGAAACTGTAGTTGTGGCACTGCTGCCGGGGTCTTAATTTGAGTTTAAGGTATCAGAGATGAAAATATGAGAGCGAGCCGGAGAGGATAGGGGAATGCGGGGTGATCTAAAGGGAGTTAAAGTTAGGGTTAGACAGCTATAGTTGACTCCCTTATGATTAACAATTAGGAGATTGAAAGATTATTAGTTATTGGAAGTATTAATGCATTGAGTTAACTCATAAACTTTTATTGAAAAAAGAGACTCAACTGTGTCCTTCGAAGTCTTTATGCACTATCCTCTGTCAAGGGCGGGAAAAGACCTTGGGAACGTGTATATTATAATGTAAGTACAAAGAATAGCTAAATGATAGAGCCTTGTTTTACATGTTCTGTCTTTGTGGGTTGCTAAACAACAGTTAAGTCCTATAGGTTAATGAATTAGTGATTATATGAATTATTGCCAGATGATCCTGATATAGAAGGTAAGCTATCTGTTGAGCTTAAGTTTATCTGTGGGCTTGCCCAGGGCATGAGCCCTGCTACTGGAGAGAGCTGTCTCTTCACTTCGTAGTGGTAAACCTTCCCACTAGCTCTCAATTTTTTCAGTGGTGGATGCAATATATTGCTCCCTCAATTAGCTTAGGTAGGTCTTAGTGGCTTGTCTGGCCCCCTTAGCCATGTGATTCTTCCTAGCTGGTGATATTCTGTTTTAGATTCACGCGTTGCTTGGTTTGCGAGGGGCCGGGGAGGGGGGGGGGTGATGATGATGGCTGCCTGTTCGGAACTCTAGGTTCATGTCGCCCATTCCCTTCCTTTTTTCTTTCTTGAATTGAAAGGAAAAGCAAATGGTCCCACGCTTTCATCTATGATTCTGGTCAAGCTTTTTCCAGGAAAATAGAGAAAACATATTTGGTCATTTTAGAAAAAAAAAACTAAAATTTTTTGGACTGATAATTTAAGAAAAAGAATAAAAATGTGATGACTTGTTGCGATTGGATAAATAGGTGATGGATTAGTTTTGGTGCATCGTTTGCAACCCCGTTCTGGGTTTTCCCAAAAGAACTACCTATTTTAGCTAAAAAGGGAAAAAAGGAGGTGAAGGAAACAATAAAAGCTGGGTGGCTCAATTCTGGACCAACGGTGTTCTACTTCTTGCATACCCATTGTTAGAGCTACTTGTTGTATCATCCATCATACAAGCCCAATGCTTGAGGCGCATATTATCTGAAAAGGAGCATCTTTCAATTAGGTGAACATGGACGGTTTTGGCAAGGCTCACCACCAAATTTCTGGGAATAAACAAACATCTGTTAGATCTTTTCCTTGCTTATATTAGCATTTTTCCTTGCTTTCTTTATTTCAATTAACTTAGGTTCTAGAAGATTTAAGTTTTGAGATGGTTTTCTTAAAATAGATAGAGAAAATTACTTGCAAAATGAAATCTATAGAAACAAGACATTAGTCGACCATCTATACCTTGATTAAATAATTTTTACAACAAAGAAGCATTTACTATGCTTGCTAATTATTGTCGGCCACCTGAAAAGAAGCAAAGTTCTGAGACTTTACCTATAGATGTCTGCTTTGCTCTAATTTCAGTTATTTGCATCATAGTTACAAAGGTGGTGATCTGTGTAAATACACATGTAGCTTCTTTCTATGGGCTTCTAACTAAGAAGCACGGGTTCGGGTGCGGGTGCGGGTGCGGATACGCGGATACGGCATTTTTGAAAATTTTAGGATACGGGTGCGGCAAGGATACGGCAAATATTATATATATTTTTTATATATATAATATATGATATAAATATATTTTTACTATGTACAACTAGCATTTAATTTCTAAATCAAATACAATACCATTCAACAGTAGTTCAATACCATCAAAATCAAATACACAAGGGTTCAAACTATCAAACTATCAAACAAACAAAGTACTCCATCAAAATCAAATACATAGCATCAAAGTAGTTCAATACCATCAAAATCAAATACATAAGGCTTTAATTTAAGCCTTCAAACCTTAAACACAAAAAAAAAACAGTCACAGTGGTCCAAGTAAAAAAATACACTGTCACAGCAAAATAAAATTTTTTTGATTTGAGAAGTTAATTACACAAACATTCCACATTATTCAAAGTCTCAGCAACATACCTTCGAAGCAAAGCTGCCGGAGGTGAGTAGGGTGGTCGCGAGTGGTCGCCGGAGGTCCCCGATGGTCGCCGGAGGTCGAGGGAGGTTTTCGGTGGTCGTGGCTGTTCGGCGGTGTCGTGGGTGGTTGCGGCTGTTCGGCAGTGTCGTGGGTGTCGCGGCTGTTCGGCGGTGTCGTCGGTGATCGCGATTGTTCGGTGGGTGTCGAGGGAGGTCGCCGGTGTGTCTAGGGATGTTGCGGCGCTGCGATCTCTCTTTCTCTATCAGACGAGACCGTGCCCTAATTTGGTAAGTATCGGTTATTTTATGTTTTCACCCCCAAAAAAATTAAGTTTTGTGTATCAACCCCCGAAATTATCTTCTGGATATTATGTTTTCAACCCCCGAAGTGTCGGATCCGCACCCGAACCGTATCCGAGCCGCACCCGAATTTCTGTAAATGAAAAAATAATTGGAAATTAACGGGTGCGCACCCGACACGCACCCGAGGCGCACCCGAGGCGCACCCGAGGCGCACCCGTGTCTGATTACCCCTTCCCTTTTGAAGCACCCGTGCTTCATAGGCTTCTAACTTTGTTACTATATTAGTCGCCACCTAAAACAATCGAAGTCCTGAAATTTCGACATTAACTGTTTTAGATGTCCAGTTTAGCCTAATCTCAGTTGTTTGCATCTTAGATACAAAGGTCGTGATCTCTGTATAGAAACATGTCATTCTCTTTAAAAAGGCTTCTAACTTTGTGCACTATCTTGCCTTTTTAGGAAACTCATGGCCGAACCACGGCATCGTTGACTAGGACAGAGGAAAATTTGTCTGCCTCACTGTTGAATGCCGGTGCTCTTGAAAGTTCTCTAGCTGTTGCTGGTGAGAAGTTCATCTTTATGCAAAAGCTTCGTGACTTTGTTTCTGTTATGTGTGACTTTTTGCAGGTATGGGTTTGTCTGATTTATAAATTGAATTTGATATACTGCCTTTGCCTTATCCTGTTTTGCCTCTTTCAGTTCCCTACTTTATGCAGGATTGCCAGTTGTTTCTTTCAGTTTGTCTTCTTTTGGAAGTAAAAGAATAATCTAAACATGGTCCAGTCCATGGGCACAAAAATAACCAAATTTAGAGCCAGAGAAGATATTATAGTAAATGCAACAGGAGGCATCCCCCACCCCCACCCTCACACCCCCACCCTCACACCCCCGAAATAAAGAAGAATACTTCTTTTTTTCTTAATAGAGGAGAACTACATGCACCAATACTACGTATTAGCCGAAAAAACAAATAGAAAAAGCCACGAGGACGATGTGTTAACTTAGAATCCAGAAGGGCCTAAGAATGCTCTGCTTGTGATTTCTAGGAGAGTTTTTTGATGTGGATAGGTAAGTAACTCTGCGCACTTTTGGTCGGTTCTTGTTATGGATTTTTTTTTTTTTTGGGTGGGGGAAAGGTACAAGGGAGTGAGACTCTTACCCGAGACTAAGCACAGTAAGGGAGAAGCACAACCGTTTGGGCTAGCAAGGAAAAGATAATACTCTCTTTCTATAAAGATTCCATCCCGCTTCACTAAACAGAGGGACTTATTCCTGAATATCCACCCACACTTTTTCAATAACAGCAGCAAAAAACCTTTTGAGTAAAGAAACCATGCACAGGCAACGAAGAATATATTACTAGTTCCATGCAACAGCACTTGGTGTGAATAGGTTTGTGTCGTTTTACTACAAAAGTCCGTAGCATCATTAACATTCATGCATTCATCATAAATCAATTAGTTGGCTAATTGATTTAGTTTCTAATTGCTGATGTAGGACGTACCTTAATAAGGGGTATTTAAGGCTGTCATGTGATAAAGGATGGTGCTTCGTTTATATGTTTTGTAATTAAGAGGCCAAGGTTAAGGTTTTTTGGTTAATTTGGGTCTCTTTTAGGTTGCTGTGAACAGTACCCAAGAACAGTGTTTGGTGTTCTATAACCTCAACAAAATGAGAAAAGAGAAGTGGAAAGATAACAAACCTGAGTCTTGACAAGGCCTTCTAGGAGTCTCGCGTGGAAGAATTATCAATTGAGTTTCACCTTTGACAAGAAAAAAGCAAGTCTGCTTTACAAAATTATCTTCCTTGACTCTCCACTAATTCTGCTAACAGTGCTTGCTTATACAGACGAAAAGTAAAGACCTCTCCTAGTAGGAAGAATTTAGAAGATTACCGGAAAGAAGACTAGTCATAATAATAAACGGACTTAGAAAATTTAGTAACTACTAGACCTAATACCAAATGGACTCAGATAACATGGTGACTGCTAAAAGCGTCTGCCTTTTCTATGGAAATCTATGTTTTCACTTTTTTTCTTGTTTCCAAGAATTTGTACCCCCTAGGGTCTGATCCCCATCACTGGCTTTGGGATAAATTCTCTTTTATGTACTCTAATCTCTTCCCTGAACATCCCTCTTTTTGGATGAGAAAGGTCCAGAAATGTGTTGATACCGTTTTTATCGATCTCTTGTTCTAACCCCTTTTTGGTGCTTTCTAATATTAATTTCCTAAATTCCTTACTAGACTTATACTTCCTTCCTTGGAGATGTACATCCTCCCCACTTAATCAGCTTTTTGACATGGACTTGACTGCTTACAGAGTTTATAGGAAGTTTCAGATAGTTCATAGGAAGTCAGGAGACTATACACCCCAAAAGAGGAAACACATGGCACTAACCGCCTTAGTGGAATGACCTCACTTCTTCACCAAATTAGCTTTTCAGACCATAAAAGGCTGTAAATTAAAAGGTGCAAACACCTAAAGTTTTGAAGTTCTCTGTCGTTTATACTGAATTGTGTTGTCAACAAGCAACAAATGCAACACTAATTTTCTCCAGCTAAATGCAAAATTAGAAATAGTAAATAAACGAGGTTTTCCATGCTTATTCTGTTTTTTTGGTTTGTCTCCAGGTCGTAACTTAGATTTTTGGATTCAAGAGTAATTTTCTCAGAAACAATTAGGCTTTGTAATAATTAACCTTCGAAATCTCTATCTTCCAAGAGCTGAAGATGTTGTTCAAAGTTTATGCTAGAGGATTCGAACTTAGATCGGTTGGTCACAGTCTGATGAAACTTTAATTTAGAAACCTTAGAACTGATAGAAGTGAATACTGGATTAAGTCTACACATGAAGGATAAGGTATTAGCTAGACAGCACATAAAAAGAGAAACAAGTAAAAACAAACAGAGAAAATGACAATGCAAAAGTTTTATCTAGAATGTCAGGGTAGATTCAAGTCTTACGTGGTTATAATGGTTAATGTGGCATGGGTTATGAGGTACTCTTTCATCTTAAGGCTTCTTCTATTAAACCGAGTTTGAGTCTCCAGATATTGTCCTATATTCTTTCTTCTTAATTATTTTTTTTTCAATTCTTTTGGTTATTTTGCATATCTCTATAGATTGGGCTTTCTTCTTAACAGTTGCTAAGAAGTTGTAGCTTTCTTCTTTCAGGATAAAGCTTTTTTGATTGAGGAACTTGAGTCCCAAATGCAGAAGCTTAATAAAGAACGTGCAGTAGCCATCGTAGACAGAAGAGCTGCTGATAATGATGATGAAATGATGGAAATAGAAGCCGCTGTGAGTGCAGCAATGCTAGTTTATATTAAAAGCGGCAGCAACACTTCGGTTGAAGCAGCTAAAAGTGCAGCTCATGCTGCATTTGCAGCCACGAGAAAATCAAGAAATCTGCCGGTGGAACTTGATGAATTTGGTAGAGATGTGAACCGGCAGCAACGGATGGACATGACACGAAGGGCGGAGGCACGGCAGCGGAGGAAAGCTCGGTCAGATTCTCGGAGAATGTCATCCATGCAAACTGATGGCACCCAACAGAGAATAGAAGGAGAATCAAGCACTGATGAGAGCGATAGTGAGAGTACAGCTTACAAGTCCAACCGCGATCGGTTGCTTCAGTTTGCTGAAAAAAGTTTCAGTGATGCAGCTGATGAATATTCTCAACTGTCAATGGTTAAAGAAAAGCTTGAAAGATGGAAGAAAGATTATTTTTCAAGCTACAATGATGCATATATGCCACTAAGTGTACCTGAGATTTTCTCTCCGTATGTAAGGTTGGAGCTTCTAAAGTGGGACCCACTTCATGAGGATTCAGATTTTATTAATATGAAGTGGTACGTAAGTTTTGCCCAAATTTCTTGAACCTCGAGGAAGGCTTTCGTGCCTGTGCCCTTTGACTTTGCTGGTGAGACTGTTGAGTGGGTGAGTAATTGCTGTCAAGGCCAAGGTTTCAAGATGGGATGGACCTGTTATGAAACAAGTAAATATGATGAAGATAAAAACTCTGCATGTGTTGTAGCCCCTTCCACCCCCCTACCCATCTCTTTTGGTCTGCTTGATGAAAGGTTTTTTTTGTTAAGAGAAATTGGCGACTTGTTTCCTTGTTTTCCTACCTGATTACTTGGTTTTTGTACCTTCATAATTTCAGGCATTCATTGCTTTTCACATATGGTCTTCCGGAAGATGAGAGTACCATCAGCCAGGACGATGCAGATGCTAACCTTGTTCCAGCTCTGGTGGAAAAGGTTGCCGTTCCAATTTTGCATCATGAGATAGCTCACTGCTGGGATACGCTTAGCACTCGCCAAACAAAATTTGCCGTTTCAGCCACGCATTTGGTGTTCAGTTATGTTCCACTTTCGAGCAAGGCTCTCGGCGAATTAGTAGCTGTGCTGCGTGATCGTCTAGCTGATGCCGTGGCTAATTTGATGGTATAACTGCCAAACCTATTGTATTGAACCTTACCGTTTTTGTCATCATATTTTGCTGTGGCCGACTTTATCATCCCTAGATTCTCATATTGTTTATGAAATCCTCTATGATATTGTTTTTCTTTCGTTTTTTCAACTCATAGGTCCCTACATGGAACACACTTGTAATGAATGCCGTGCCAGATGCAGCACGAGTAGCAGCATGTAGGTTTGGCATGTCTGTTCGACTAATGAAGAACATTTGCTTGTGGAATAAGATTCTTTCGATGCCTGTTCTGGAGAAGCTTGCTCTTGATGAGCTCCTAAGTGGAAAGATCATCCCTCATCTTAGAAGTATTCGAGCAAACATTCATGATGCAGTCACAAGAGCTGAAAGGATCATTGCTTCAGTATCTGGGGTGTGGTCAGGTCCAGGTGTAACCAGGGAACGCAGGTACACTTGCTGTAATTCATTCCATGGTGTATGCTAATTAATGGTCATTACCTTTCAGAATGGTTTTTGCTGCTCTGTTCAGCCCATGGGTTGCTTGTTATAAGAGGAAACATTCTTTCTATATATGAGCTGGGTGAAATTTGATTGCTGCCCTGAGTTAGTTTGAAGGTCAAAGTATGCCTTCTGTAAACCACATTTAGAAATTGAAGTAGCATCCTTCCGCACATCCTTATCTTTATCACGGGAGGGAAGAGATGAAACATTTATGATTTTGAAGACCTTTCCATTGAAAGGTAATGAAATTGGGGTTCTTTCTTTAGGTTTCTCGTTTTCATGTATAGACGGATCCTTCATTGCAAACGCAACAAAGGTGTAATGTCTACAACAAGCCAGCCAGATTAACCCTAGCTCTTATGCCGATTCTATTTCCTCCACTACTGCTTGCTGGCATGTCTGGCAAGTGAACAAGTGCAGGCAATTTTCATCTCAGTCCTGTTGTTGGAGTTTAGATATTGGGTCAGTGATTGTCGAGGTAGCGAGATTACGAGGTATTGTGTATCGTGAGGGTCAGGAATTCACAAGGAGTGCAACGGTAAATTGTGGTGATGTGTCATATGGGACCACGAAGCTCGCTATCTTCTAGGTCCTGGCCAGGTCAATACATGTGTCCTTAAAAAGCCTCATCTATGGCCATTGAACCAATACAATCAAGGATCCAGTGCATAAAAAGTTGTGATCTGGGGGGCACGACAATGCCCATGTTACCAAAAGCTCGTGGAATCCCTCAAGTCCTGCCTCAACTTGGCCTTTCAAGTAGGTGGAATGGTGCAGATACCTGCATGTATATATGGTAGCGTGGCTGCTCCTTTTATATATTAACTAGTCACCGGGACACATCGTGTGCAAAACTAAAGGTTTTGTTATGCGTCACTTTTCAAAAAGTTCCTTTAATGCCAAGTGTCATCATTCTAAATAGGAGTTAGGTAATGCCAAAAGTGGTGTTCTTTTTATCGGTAGTACTAGTTACCATCACGTGTGCAAAAATGAACTTAGCAACATGATATTGTTATAATATCAAGCTTGGCCTTTAGAGTTGATTTTAACTACAATATATAATGAATTTGAAATTGTGAAAACCAAACATGTCCTTGTATTTAGTTATTTACTATATAATTTTTTTTTTCTTGTGTCACTTTTTAAAAATTTTCTTAGAATGTCAAGTGTAAACATTTTATGTAGGTAGTTATGTAACGCCAAAAGTGGTGTAACGCCAGTAGGGGTGTTCCTTTTATAAGTAGTATAGATAGATGCTCGAGGTCAGGAGTGTTTAGTAGTTGATTGTATATCCAATAGCTGATGATGGGGAATTGTTCAGTACAGTGGACTGATTTTCCCCGACCATGGATATGTCAACTGAATTGCACCGGTTGGGTGGGCTGTCGTGGTGTTTGTGTTGATATACCATTCATGCTTTTTAGTAGTTTATCTATACTAGCGTGACGTTCAACTCGTCAACTCGCGTCTCCTGGTAGTTACTCAAGTACGTTCATATTGCTGGAAAAGCCGAGGAGTGATTGGGTCAGCTTTTACTGGAGATGTGCTCGGATGACTTTATTTTTGACAGGGGAAGGCTTCTGCAAATTTGGAGCCTCCACACTGAAAGTGGAATTGCACATTGGCACCAAGTAGTGATGTTAATCGGAGATTTCTTGGAAGTTTATTGATCCAAGAATGTGTGGAGTTCCGTTAGGAATGCAATGGGTGAATACTGTTGGGTAGTCCCATGTTGGAATCATGGAGTTAGATTGTGAATTTTTGCTATTGGTTACCTTTTACCTTTGTGGCAATGATTCTATTATGCCAAGTGATAAACAAAGATCTATGGTCTGATTCAAATGTCCGGAGTCACCCTCATGCTGAAGTTGCTCTTATTGGCTCTTCACCTATCCTGAAGTTATATGCGAACACTATTTAGATCTATGTCAGACTTTCTTTTGGGATATGAGACCTATTTAGAGAGTTTTTCTCTGTGAAAAACAGTATTTTGTGTTTGATTACTCTTCGCTCTGATATGTCACATACCGGCAACTCATTATGATAATACATTCTATATCCCCTTCCAGTTGCATATATGTAGTACATACGTATATCTATTCAGCATTCCTGCATAAAACTACACTTGCTAAAAAGGGATCTGCACTACATTTGATATGCAGCCCGAAGATGCAGCCTCTGGTGGATTATCTGCTTATACTTGGAAAGATACTGGAGAAGAAGCATGTTTCAGGTGCGACAGGAACTGGGGATTGCGGACTTGCTCGTCGATTGAAGAAAATGCTGGTTGAGCTCAACGAATATGACCATGCTAGGGCAATATCTAGGACCTTCAATCTCAAGGAAGCTCTATGATCTCTCTGCTGGGTTTTAAGATTGTTCGAGGAACACGGAAAATTGAGACAACTCTAGGCCAAGTGCCAAGCTGTACAATTTTGCTGTAAAACGAAGTACCGTCAATTCTTTTTCATTTATGTTGTGCTGGTATATGAGTTATTGTGATGCTCCAGTTTGCAAATATGTTCAGATAATTCTTATGACGCTTCTTGGACTAGAGGTACCATCCCATTTTGGTTTTCCCAACCAACATACTTGGCAGGTAGAGGCTACAAAATTAGGTTCTGCAGAAAGATGCAACTGCTCTATCTGGCCACAGCAATACAAAGCAATACAGTCAACCTGCAAACTGCCTACGCGTAACCCTGCAAAACTGATAGTTGTTTTCCGATTTTTCTAACTACACTTCAAGGCATTATCGTTCCTACCCTTCCAATGGCCCCCTTGGTCCTTCGCCATTCACCTCTCATCGTTTTTGGGCCATCTTTCTCCTTAGCCTTCACTTCTCATGGTCGCTGCCATCGTCATCACAGCCATCATGGACGCCTTCAATCGAACACAATGCTTGTTGCCCCTTTTATTGTCCTTGAATCCCTTTGGTCCATTATTGTTTTCATTATGGCGGACGGCTTGGTTATCTTGTAGAGTTTATAATTGTCATCTCTCTCATCGATGTGTGATAATTTCTTAGCCTTATAAAATCTTGCTAATAAATTCATAAGTAATTAATTAGCTAGTCCTTTTAAGAAGACATTATCCTGTGTTAGGATTGTTCCACGGCAGTGACGATGTGTCGTCGTGCTCGGGGGCGGGGTAGGAGGCAGTGCTTGGTGACGACGTAAGCAACGTAAGAAAACGACAAAGATATTAGGTTCTGTTAGAAACCAAATAACAAGATAACTCCCGAATTCACAACGTAGCATCACAGGTCATGACGGCATACTTGTGAACTCCGATTCCCCCAATTGTTCATATACTCCCTTTGTCCCTAAAAAAACTGATCATATTTCCTTTTTGGCCCGTCCACAAAAATTGATCACTTCCAAATTAAGAAAGATTCTATATGTATTTTTACATATTTATGCTTTTTATACTTTTTTTAATTCTATTTCTCTCACAACATTTAATTCTCTACTAACTCATTTTCTCTCTCCTGGTCCACCACTGTACACTTTTTTTTATTTTATTTCTCTCTCCGTATTTAATACTCTACTAACCAATTTTCTCTCTTATAACCCACTCTCTTCCCTCCTCTCTCTACAAGGTAAAATAAAAAAGACACATAATATATAATCTAAATCCTTAATATCAGTACAAATTCAAATGGATTAATCTTTTAAGGACGGATGAGGGAGTATTATGTAGTATAAAAAATTACAATGCAACCAATTAAAATGTGTTAAAGTTTGGAGTGGTGTTCGT
The DNA here is from genome assembly GCA_033070095.1 of Escallonia herrerae. Classification (NCBI taxonomy): domain Eukaryota; kingdom Viridiplantae; phylum Streptophyta; class Magnoliopsida; order Escalloniales; family Escalloniaceae; genus Escallonia; species Escallonia herrerae. The sequence continues at coordinate 494,369 of JAVXUP010000037.1, forward strand.
AATTGGTAATTAGATCGATCCATCCATCAATCATGAGTGACACTTATATGTATCCAAATTCCAAAGGTCAACCGAAAAGGACATTCTAACCAAAGCACGCTTCCGTAAACGTAGAGGAGGACACTTTTTATCCAAGAAGCAAAGGGCTCCCTGCAACAACTTTGGAAGAATATATCTCTCTACTTTTTGTGCTTGATAGCTATAGAGCTTATATGTTGCTTGTACTTTATCATTATTATTATCACCATGGACCGTCGGTACTATTAATTTACTCTAAGCTCTTTATGTGGACTTTTATTATTGTCACCGTCAACCGACAGTACTTTTAGATTACTTTAAGCTCATTCATACTGTGGAGCCCTTTACCAGCTTTGTTGATGACAAGTTTAAACCGGGAAAGGAAAGAGGCCATGGTGGATCTCTTTCTCATCCTTCCTACTTTTCCACTCCGGAAATAAACAAGAGACGACGCCAATATAAACTCATGATCCCTCTTTCATAAGTAAGCTGCATCTTTATAGTGATTAAAAAAAAAAAAGTATCGGTAAAAGATCTATTTATGACTTTGCGTTAAGAACTTATTTTTTTTTAAACGCCTGAGGCAAAATATGTTATTCTTACGGGAGCATGTATGTAGAATTAAGGAGGGATATATTACCTTCTGCATATGATATTTTTTGGGCACTTCACATGAAATGAAACCTTCATATCAGTTTAAAAGAACATGCCATACATTGCTAATCGACTAAAATGGAGATATAAGATCCTAACTCTTTAGTTAAATGCAAATAGATATCATTTCTCTCTTGCTAAGACCACGATGGACAGATTTGCAATAAAAAATACAGAACAAGGGAAGGCTTGAACAGGAGGAAAGCTGGTCGGTCGATTCATATAAGGATTTAGGTGAAGATGAAAGATATTATGAACTAATCTGTTATAGTGATAGTTTTCTTCTAGGTTCCATATACATGGGAACTCTAGTACAATAATATGCATTTGTAACTTGTGTAGGATGGTGATTTATGGTGAAGTTGTGGAACTTAAAAAATTCAAGAAAGAAAAAAGAATTAGAATAAGGTTATTGTTAGGCAAGATGCTCCTAAAAAAAAATTATCTTAAAGATAGTATTTTATATAATATTTTTTCAACGGTCTAAATGGACCCAAGGAAAATATATTCCATGTTACATTAATGGCCAAACACTGACAATTGCACTTATATATTTCTCACACCAAAGGACATGATTTGACGAAGACATCGACATGTCATCTAGAAAATGATATCGTAATATTCAAAGCCTCATTTGTCTCATAAAATATGTACTTGTTACTAAAGTAGGCACCCCATCGTTTTAGCGACAAAAGAAAATGATGAAGTACAAAAACTTCACTACTGTGCATTGGATCTGGATCGAGCTTCATATTAATTATACAAGACATCGCTGGAAATAATTGATGAAATAATTGTGCACATTAATAATTGCACAGCTGTAACGGTAGACCCATTATCTAGAAAAGCACGATACATGACACAGAATTTTTTGTTGTTTTATTCTTGAAGTTGAAAGCTTAACAAACCCTCGCCTGTATATGAACCCTACTCCATTCAAAAGAACAATCTAATGTTGACAATTCCACGTAATAAAGGTAGCAAAAATAACAATATCTTTTCTTTAATGGATCACCGCCGGGGACATATTGACCAAATATACAAAAAGCAAGATATTAAATTTGACTTTTGTAAGAAATTAATACAGATCTGATATCTTTTCCATGAAAAGATAGTCAAAAATATCATGTGGAAACGGTTGAACAAGTCTTCCACTGTGCTGTACTCTTCTAGGACGAAGAACGCTTGACACCAAGCAAAGATAGCAGATTTCAATTCTTGGAAGTTTCGAATAGTATACTCAGCCATGTTCATGCTTGAATTTTGTCTTTTTAAAAAGGAAAAGATCAAAAGAAAAAAAGAAGCTCGCAATGGCAACAAACGATTCTAACTCAAGTTAAATATGCTTTGGTCAATCTTTTCGAGCTTAGTCCAGCGATTAAAGAGGCTTGCCAAGACGGTTTCTCGTATTTCGATGTGGTTGTAACGCTTTAATGTTAGTCTTGCAACTAAGATATCAAACTCTTTATTATCTCTGGAATCGTGTAGATTAATGTAGAATCTCTAGGATAGTGAAAAATAATGGAATTTTATTGTTAGCCCTAGTTTTCTTTTCTAGTAAAGTCAATTTTGTAAGCTCCTTCCAAGTAGGAACTTATAGAAACTTGCACCCCATACACAAGTAACAGATTAAGATCCTCTGCTAGATTGCACAAGTTCTGTTACAACAAAAATATTTATAAATATATTTTAAGGACAATGAATTACCGCTACAAGTTTTAATAAAAATGATAAAATAGTTTTAGCAACAATTTTCTTTTGCTATAACTGTGTATAACACTTCTGCCATTATTAAGAGTACCATAATGACAATAACAGTAATATAATCTTAGCAATAAAAGTTCAGTTTTAAGACTAACTTCTCCTGAAGCAGCATAGCGTTCAATGAGGTGACATAGGCCGGCGGCTGAGCAGCTTTCCCAATGACATTCTCTTCAACGAGGCGGCCACAAAGGTTAGCACTTTTAGGCTCTTAGTAAGAGGCTGCTGTTATGGTTTCGGAGATTCAGTGGCATGCAGTCACAACACGACAGCATGAATTAAGAATTTGAGGCACCATGGCAAAGCCAAATGAGTTTAGGTACTTCTTTTGCAAACGAATTACGCTATTTGAGTTCGGCTTATAAACATTCTAATGAAGGTTTATGTGAGAATACGAGATCGATGCACCATGCTAAAAGATCGTCTTAAATGTATTTTCATTTGGTTTAAGTATTTTGAAATCCCCGACGAGTAAAAATTCATGTACTCGAAGTTGAGTTTGTTTTAGATCGTCTTGAGCAATTACACGTTGATCGCTTTTTAAAGTCAGTAACATTTCTATAAACAAAGTTTGTCCAATTTTGCATTTCGAACTACGAAATATCATACACCCGTTTAACTATTTAAATCTAACAACTTAAACTTTTGAAGCAATTGGTAGCTAGACATGGTAAGAAAGCCTTGGTTGGACAAAGCATCGAATGTTTACTTTTTTTCTAAAAAATAAAAACTTTATAGGCTCGGCTTTGCTCAGCTCAGTTCGTATACACCGAATCCATGCAACTGTTGATACAAATATCAACCCGAATGTAATGCAATAGACCTTTGATTACAGATTACAAATACTTCATTTTTGATGGTTAGTAGGTCTATTATATTCAATGTACATATAATTTTTGTCAAAGTAATTTATAACGGACTAATTATAAAGTAACTTATATAACTATTGAAATATGCCATTACTTTTACAAAAACTATTATAACTTTGACATAAAGGCTAGTCTTTCGATTTTCCTTATTACAATAATTTACTAGTAATCTTTAGTTTCTTTGAGAATTATATAAGTACATATTTGCAGAGCAGTTGTTCCATGTATGATAAGTTAGGTGAGTGCATGCTCCTTGTCTGGTGTGTGTTGTCACTTGCCACCCATATTTTTGAGAAGTTGATTGAGACAAGGGAAAAGTAGGGAATGACCCCCTCTACTTTACACGTTGTGCGATTTGCCCCCCTCAAAATTAACCACTAAACCCCCCACTTACAGAAATTGGACACCTTAGACGGAAACCGTTAAATTTAACAGCGCGTGGTCAACACGCGCGTTGACTAACGATTTTTTTTTGTAAATGACGTTTTTGCCCATTCTGTTAGGGGTAATTAACTAATGACCCCCTGTACTATAAACGGTGTGCGATTTCCCCCCCTCTACTTCAAACATAACCACTAAACCCCCCCCCCCACACTTACGAAAATTGGGCACTTTAGACGGGTTCGTTATGAATATTCGTGAAATGACCAAAATACGCTTATTTTCTTACCCTATTTAAGTTTAATACCATTCTTTCAACTTCTTTTTCTCTCCTCTCAGACTTTTTACTCAATCCCACATACACACACTCCACGCACACCCAGCACGCACGCACGCACGCACGTGCACACACACACACACACACACACACACACACACACACACATACCCTAAACCCAGACACAGACGCGCACCCATTGCAAACATACACACACGCTACTCGCATGCGACTGTGGCAGCAACGTCATCGCGAATCTGGTGCAGCCCCAGAGGCGTGTAGCCAGTCACGGTGGTCATGTGACGCTGCTTGGTGCGATGTTGTGGATTGGGGTGGAATGACGACGGAGGTTAGACCTGCGATTTAGGGACGTGGTCGTTGATCGTGGTGGCAGGGATCTGGATGGATGTGCGGCAATCAGACGCCGATAGCCTGTGTCTGTGGGGATTGATGTTACCGGTGTTGATTGCGTCAGTCGGTTGGTGGCCGATGAAGAAGCTCCACTGGCTTGCAGACGCAAGGTGGTGGGAAATGGCAGCGATGAGGCAACTCACGACGATGTGTAGCCAGACAGTATAAAGTTGGGGGAGTTGGCCAGAATGGTGGTTACTGTGACGCTGATCATGGTAGTTGTTGCGCCGGTGATATACCAACGGCAATCGTGGTTCCTTTTTTTTTTGTAACTCCCTGGTGGTCGGAGAAAAAGACCAGTGGTTGTGCTCAGTGAATCACCAATTGTAGCGGGGGTGCAGATTGCAGCAATCCCTTGTTTGCAATGAATCTGGTAGCGCAGAATGGGGTGGGGGACTGGTCTAACGGGTGGGGGGTGGGGAATGAAGGGGGGGCGGGGGGGAGGGTCATGGGCAAAATTGTCATTTAAATTTAACGGTTTCCATTTAATGTGCCCAATTTCTGTAAGTGTAAGGGGGTTTAGTGGTTAATTTTGAAGTTGAGGAGGGGAAATTGCACACCGTGTATAGTACAGGGGGTCATTAACTAATAAAGAAATAAGGGTATTTTGGTCATTTCACACTATTCATAACGGACCCGTCTAAGGTGCCCAATTTCTGTAAGTGTGGGGGGGTTTAGTGGTTAATTTTGAAGTGGAGGGGGCAAATCGCACAACGTGTAAAGTAGATGGGTCATTCCCTACTTTCCCCTTGAGACAATTCACCTTCAGCTTATAAAATTATTGTACCCATTCTGTAGAAACTTCTTGTTATTGGATCATTCTCAAGAGAAGAAACCTACCCAGGATCTTGGAGGTATTGCTGACTGCTTCCTTACCTAACTTTGACGACTGATCAACGTCATCGAAACTAGAGCCTGGGTAACAATGATTTGCAGACTTAAGAAGGTTTTTGAAGCAAACCCAAGTAAGATAGTACTGAATGTATTGTCCAACCAATATTTGGTCATAAAGTTAGACGTAGTACTTACCAGCTCATCTTGCCCTTCCTTTTCAACCATTTAATTAGATGCATTTCGTAAGAGGAAAAAGGTTAAGATGTAGAAGAAGTTAGTTGGCTGTATACGCATATGGTTAGGTTTAGGAATCAGTGATTGGATTTGCACGATAGAGAAATTCAAAGTCTTTGTCGTATTTATCTCTTCTCTTCGCGTCGATATCAACGCATACACACGAATAGAGAGCGAGCTTGCAGTAATTATTATGACTTTTTAACATCTAGAAACTTTTGCTATATCTTTCTTTAAAAATAAATTCCTAGGACCCTTGCATTTTTTTCAAGTCCTTTGGTTGTAACTTTGACTTGGATATGCGAAAATAATCGGAGAGCCCGTTTAGAATTAATTCTCAAAATCTATTTTTTGATCGAAATATAAATAGTTTCTAAAATACAGGTGTAGTAGGTTATTAGCAGAATTAATTTTCGTTTGCCAAAGTTGCAAAAACTCTTGCTAACCACTTAATGTGTGAATGTGTTGAATAAATGTGTTGAAAATCGTTTTTAATGTGAAAAAAATGATGAAGTAGGACATCAAAGAAAATGCAAGATTATCGATAGCTTTTGTGAGCAAATTTCCAAACTATACATTATAACTATTTCTTCACCATTTTGGATTAGTATTGTGTTCCCTATACTACTTTTTAATGAAATATTTCTAATCTCAAACTTTAACCAAGTAACAATTAACTTTGAAACGAAAGAGCAAAAACAGAAAAAGGTGACATAAATAGCTCTCAGTACAGAAATTTTAGTAGTTGTAGAGTCCTTATATCATCGTAATATTACTAAAACCTTTCGACGAGAACCCAAAAGTCCACTTTTACTGGCAAATAATCACAAAGAGGATTCAATGTCATTTTATAAAAGTAGAAAGGTACTTTAGTAATTTTGTTGGTCAAATGTGCTTGTGGTTTCGTTTTTTGAGAGTGTTCTAAACACTCTGAATTTGGAACCAATCACAAAACAAACCTGTGTTAAACTATTTAAAACAAATTTAACCATTCTAAAAGCAATTCCAAACATAGTTGCTTAAATGTACCATTTAGCATTGAGAGTGTTTACAGGTGAAACGAACTCTTCCCCAGTGAAATTTTTTCCTTTTAGTTACCAAAAGATTAGAAGGAATATCAAGGGTGGACTTGTTTAGTGGAGTATATGCTACCAAATATTGCTTGCTTTATTAACATTGTAATCAACTCGTGTTTGCTTTACGGCTTTTCAGGCTAAAACGAGTTTTGTTTCCTACCCTTAAACTTGGCACTGCCAAGAAGTGAAGTTTTCAAGTTGTATGACATAAGATTACCACATGAATATTCGACCAAAGTTCATCAAGTAAATTGTTATTGAGAAAGATACTTTTATTATCAGCTTTTCGTAAGGATACTTTTGGATGTCACGTCAAAGATGTCAAAAACTCCTTGTAAAATTTTTAGAAACTTTTCTAATAGTGAAATTGATCTAGCACGACCAAAATTTGTACAATGAGCATCTTATAAGAAACTCGAATCATTTCCTCTCCTATTTTATATGATGCACAATTTTTTTTTATATCTACGTCCGTTAGTATGTATCACATGTATAGGCTTTTAATGTCACTTGTTAATAACATAAGTAGAAATTTTAGTGACAAAAACGGAGTGAGATAGTTCAAATTGGAAATGAGTTTCCCCCACCTTTTTTCTTGAAAGGTGTATAAGAACAAAGCTTTTTATTCTGGAGGAGTTACAAGAAAAAAATAAACATCAACATCGTCAGTTCGCAAATGAATGAGTATTATATAATAATATAAATGATTAAAAAATTCGAGATGGTACCAAACGAATACGTACTATTTTACAGAAAAAATCGATACATACTTCGGTAACGTTCAACATCAAATAATACTATTTCGTATCCACTTAAGGCACATGTTAGTATGTGATCCTTAAAAGCACAGCGTGATCCCCATTAACGAGGGCAAGGAATGAAATTTACGTTAACTAACAGCACATTAGACTATGCTTGGATCTTAGAATCTAGAAGGAAAGAAGGGAAAAAGTATGAGGCAAGCTTCTGTACTTTTCATCTATTTGTAGGGATATAAAAAGAATATTTGCAAACAAAACAGATGATTCCGACATTTGATTTCCTAACATCATTAAAAACCAGACAAGAACAAAACTTTGTTTCCTTATACTTCCCTTTTCAATCTCCCTTTAGCTACAAGACGCAATCACAGCATAAAGAGGGAAAGGGAAAAAGGGGGCTTGATAACAAGTGAAGTCTGGCTTTTTCAAACAAAACCGATTAGAAAAGAGAACTGGATTAAACCAATTAACAACGAGATCCACAAAGCTTTTTGTGTTGAAATATGGAGTATTAATTATTATTGCTCCGTTAATGATTATTTACATCTCAGCAATAAACAGTCGCACTCCAACGAGGACGGGTACAAAGTTCAAGCAAACTGTGGCACGTGATATAGAACTTTGGAACTGTGGGATAATGCTATCAACTTTGAGAAAAATTACGTACACGTAAGGGCAGAAAGAGAAAGAAATAGGAAAAAAAAGGAACCAATTCAGAAAAAAGACAATTGATCATCGCTTGATGATCTGAGAAATTCTCCGTGTCTTACAATTTAAGCCTTAATGCTCTGAGAAACTTTCGGAAGAAGTCACTCTAACGGCTGTTTATGTTCAAATCAATGTGTTCCATCTCCTCTCGTTGATAATCGAAGTCCTTATATGAACATCTATATAGCTCTTCTCTTCCTTATGGCCTTTTTAAGATTTCTGGGTGAGCACGTTTATGAGTTAAACACAGGCTTATATATATATATATATATAGGGAGCCGATCCACACCTAACGGTGGAGAAATAACAATTTCTCCACCATAAATCTAGCGGTTGCAACCGCTACTCTTTTAAGCGGTTGCAAAATTGACAAAAATGTCCCGTAAAGCTGAAAAACTCCCGACCGCAAGAAAGACTAGCGGTTGGGGGCCCACGAATTCGACACCCAACCGCTACGGTTGCACTGCACTTTTTTAAAGATTTTTTTAATGAAAAAGTGGGGGCCACTTAGGATTTTTTTTAATGAAAATTATTTTTTAATGAAAAAATGGGGTCACTTAGGGTTTTTAAATGATAAATTGTTTGATGGATTTCGACCGCTACTAAATGTAGCGTTGGATGGTGCAAAAGAAAAAAAAAGTGTAACGATTCCAACCTCCACAAAGAGTGGATGTTGGAATCATGACCTGTAGAAATTGGTCATGATTCCAACCTCCACTCTCTGTGGAGGTTGGAATCATTACACTTTTTTGTCAACCGCATAAAAGTATAGCGGTTGGGGTGTCTCTTTATCTCACACACGAAGCATGAAAAAAAAAACACACACACATATGAAGCAAAGTAGGGAAAAAAAAAAACACGAAGCGAAGCAGGAAAAAAAATACACACACATGAAGTAAAGCAGGAAAAAAAAGTAATGATCCCAACCGCATAAAAGTGTAGCGGTTGAGGTGCTTCCCTGGGCTCGCCTTTTCTCTCTTTTTGTGTCTTTGTGCAAAGCAGAAGGAAAAAAAATTTGGGATCAACTTGGACTGCAACAAAGTGTTGCGGTTGGAGGCATTGACCAATCCCTACACTTTGTTGCGGTTGCGTGTGCCCGTGGCCCCCAACCGCTAATCTTTCTTGAGTTTGGATTTTTTTGCGCATTTTTGTCAAATTTTGCAACTGCTGCTCTTTTCAGCGGTTGCAACTTTTTCAAGAAAAAAAAAACACATCTGAGTCGTCCACGAGTACACGTGGACGACAAGATTTATGGCGGTAGACAGGGATCGGCTCCCATATATATATATATATATATATATATATATATATATATATCACAAGTTTTTCATTTTCTCGTGATATTTTCGTGAATTTCTCATAGTATTTTCGTCCTTTTTCGTCCTTTTGCGCCACGTGGCCCAACCGCTGCTCTTACCTGCGGTTCGGTGGAGAAATATATATATATCCTGGTGTCGACCGAATTGAGGTTCTCTATTCTCACTGCATTCCATAGTTTGATATTTCCATAAATCTGATCGTCGTTTTCTATTCTCACCTTATGTCATGATATGCATCCCATCTTTCAGTCATTCGAATTAAGTCTCCAATGCTATTGGCCTTTACCTGATTTTTCCATATTCCATGTGGGAAAGAATGTTAAGTTACACCCAACGTGGGGTAGGAATTAAGGATAGTTCCTTTTGTATCTATTTCATGAGGGTGCTTTTGAGTTGAATAAGCTTATTACGTGTTATTCCAAACTAATGTGAGATCTATCCTAACAAAACTTTACATGCCCTAGCAAGGACCGAAATTGCGTGTGTGGTTAGTATATCGAGGAGAAAATGCATGTAATAATTGTGAGAACTTAGCTGATTGTCAAATATATGACAAATCACACATGTTGTGGAGCCTCACTAAATTATTTGGTGAAAGGTACGGTGTAGTTTATATATGGAGTAGCGGGGATGAGATAAAGGAAGAATGCAACAAAAAATTCACGTTGATTATACTTTTTGATTATAACTTCTTTTCTTTTCTCTTGAAGGGTAGCTAGAAATTTAATACATTTGAATTCATACGTCTTAGCATTTAAGGGAAGAAATAAGGGTGTACTTGATAACGCAATTAAGCACTTAAAACTTAAAGTTTTTAATAATTTTCAATTACATACGTTTGATAATGTTAAACTTTGTATCACTTAAAAAATTAATTCTTACCAAAAATAGAATAAAATTTTAAGTCAAGGTGGACTTACTTAATGCTGATCACTTAATTCTAAGTGAGATGGTTTAAAGTTATTTAACATATATTTACATAAAAAAATAATTACCACCACAATGCCACCTCAATTAGTGTGCTGAAAATACCGCCTTCACCACAATACAACACCACAACCACAACCGTTATTTTATTTTTCTACTACCACCACAATTACCAGGACCCAGCCACTATCACCATCGTAATCGACACCACCACAAAGACACCGCCACCTCCACCATACCGTCGCTGTTGTCATCACATTGATTTTCTCGAAAATCACTTAAAGATTCACCACACTATAACCACTGCCATGATCGCTGTGTCGCTGTCTATCGCTATCATCACAATTACCAACATCACATCTTCATGCAATATTATCGCCACCATTGACATCTTTTTGCCGCTGCTGCCACCACCACCAACACGATTTTAGCCTCCAAAAAATAAAATCATAAAATGCATAAACAAATGCATAATTTTGATAAAATGGATAAATTTGTAAATAAACAATTTTCAGACATCTGCTTTTGGTTTACCAAACATGTTAACTTATTTTTCAGTAAAAATTCAGTCGCTTAAAGTTTTCAGTTTTACAAATTCAGTACTTAATTTTTTCTGTACTTAAATTTCAGTTTTATCAAACAGCCCCTAAAATAAAATCTTTACAGTAACATTGATAGACAGAACGTGGTAAACTAAATGGGTAGAATCTGATGAGATGGAAGAAATTCCTAGCAATAAGGAACGAAAGCGTTATAATCGTTTTAGCACATCCGTTGATTACATTACGCCATTTCTATTGATGTTGCATTGGAACTTACTTTTCAAGAAAGGGACTATGAAGAAGTTTAGGATATACTCCGTATCTGATAACAAAGAGGGCTTACAATCATACAAAGGCATTCTTTGGGGTGTGGTTAAATGCGTACTTTTCAATTTTGAATCAATACAATTTTAACTCAATATATATGCTATTGTCAGTAAAGGGTTAAAAGTGTAACTGTTTCTGTTATATTGATCCTTAAGGAACCAAAGTATATCAATTTAGTGAAAAAAGATGTGAATATATTAGCTCCTAGCCTTCCCTTCTAAAGAAAGTCATTGCTTTACGTTCTTATCTTCGCCAGTGTAGAACTTGACATAAAAACTAGTTACACGGCAATTCAGAAATAACTTTATTGGCAGTTGGCACCCTCATAGTATTTGCTACTAACATTCGTGTATGAATTACATTTGAGGTTTTACATTGTGCATATATCAACTAATGAATCTCATAAATTTGGTCAAGACTTTCAGTTTCAGGTCTAGCTACCCTTTGCATACCGTCATGTACTAGCTAGTGTTGAGGCACAGCCACACAATAATATACACTGGTTATGCTACAAAGTCATAACGTATGTCTAAGTGAACTTGAACAACCTGGCAGAGGCGTTGGCCCCTCCAACCCCGGATCCTAGAAAATATTGGGTTAGAAAGGGATCAATTGTCCGATTATTTATCGTTGAATATATAATGAAAAAATCTCTTATTTTCTTTTGCCACTCTTCCTATCACATTGATTCTCACAATTCATTGTTCCTAAATGGTTAAGACTAATAGGTCATGACTATACGATACTTGTTATACAATATTTGCTTGACGGCCTCCTCCCTTGCCTGACTGATGATGATTTCTATTGGCAAGTGTTATGAGCTTGACCGGCTCCGGCAAGGGTTGGGCGTGCACACACACACAGACACACAGATACATGTATCAAATTACTTCAATGATGCCCCCATTAAGATTCAGATCGGAGTGCATTTTTTCCTTCTTCTTGTTAAAGGCAAAACTTCACCATGTTGGTTTCTTAGTTCCGTTTCGTATGAATTTTGACCACACTTTAAACTTTGAGCAAGGGGACCATATACTCCTACCTGTAGGGTGGGTATTCGTCTGAGAGGGTTGTAGAGTGGGGTATTCGGGGGGGGGGGGGGGGGGGGAGGGGGGTTGGGGAAGGTTAGTTACACTATCTTCCAAAAATATTAGCACATATTATTGTTTTTTCAAATAGAAAGAGCATATCTCCACAAGCTAACACTCATTTCTCGCTCTCTTGTTGTCTCTATCAATTTAACGATCATGATAAATATTATATTTCTAGCGATTGAAAGGAAGTAAAGAGCAGACGGGAAGATGTAAATTTCATTCGGATATTTATCACCAATAACTTTTCACAACTATCAAACTCCGTCCAAGGTGTACGGCAGAAATCTAAGATACTATGGTGTGTGTATATGAGTCCCAACAAATGGTATCCTAGGATTGGATCATAATTGCTTCCTCTAAACAATTGTTTTGTAAGTGTGACTCCAGTCGTGCAATATATATATACACGAAACGTGCCTTACGTAAGTCCCGGGTTAGTGATTAAAACCCCCACAACTTTATAGCATAATGTTAATGAATCTAAACAATTTGGTAAACCAACTCCGGCCTGCTTCAATGCTATAGAAAAGAATTGGACTTCAAGGGCCACAAGAAGATCAAAGACGTCGTTCCAAATCATAGTTACTAATATCTCATCGGAATACGTATCGATATTTTTCCGTGAAACGATACATAATCACTACTATTACCGTCTCAAATTTTTTTACCAATTATATAAATAAATTATCATCACCTAAGAAACATATATAACAATCAAATTGCTTGACATCTATAATCCAATAAAGTTCACATCCTTCAAAACATAGGTGTCGACATGTACTTGTAATAACGATGTGGTATGATTCTCATGAATGATAAGTCATGTAAGTGCGCGTTGTTCTAGGAGCACTGTCGTTGGCGAGTGCAGAGTGAATATACGACGACAGTCACAGTCCGATACTTAGGTCCAGAGTCAGGGTCCTGTATGTTTCTCTTTAGGATTCTAGAGTGAGAAAGTAAAAAATGTTCTGAGAATGTCTAACTTCAGAAAATGTCTAAGAGTCCTAAATGAATTCTCAAGACCTCTATTTATAGAGGTTGAGATGATGATGTCATTAACCGACACGTGGCTCTCCCCAGGAGTGACACGTCACAGGAGGGCACGGGTACCGGTGCTCCATGGACTGTGGAATTGCATATTTACTCGGCCTGCCCCGCACAGCGTCGCTCTGTCTGTCTGGAAAGACTGGCTTCCACTACGTCGGTGTGGCCAGAGAACCCCCTTGATCTAGCCACCAATCCAAGCCCTTGTTAAGTCCCACAGGCTGGGCAGTGGTGGAGAAGACCCAACCCCCAACTGCCAGGCGGACTAGGTGCGATGCCCTCCGAAGACCTGCTCCCGTCTCGAAGTGACTCGGGGGTCATAGTCTATAGGGGTGCTAACGCAAGCCCCCAATGCCAGAGCACGTAGGCCATTCACGAAGACACCCTGACGGAGATAGTGTTCCGAAGGAGTCGCCTATCCCGCTGCGAAGGGTCCCCGTGCCGGAGCACTATGAACAGAGCCCTCCAGAATGAAGACGGCGATAGCTTTAAGGTAACGAGCCTATCCCGTTGCGAGGGGTCCTCGTGCCGGAGCACTACGAGCGGAGCCCCCCGGAATGAAGATAGCGATGGCTTTGTGGTAAGAGCCCATCCCGCTGCGAGGGGTCCTCGTGCTAGAGCACTGCTAGAGGAGCCCCTCGGAATGCTACACACTCCGGAGAGTGGGTCGAAGCATGTTCCACGTCCATGGCGGGGGCGCATAGTATGGTGAATAAATGTGATGCCCGGAGGCCTGTAACATGATTGTGGCGCATGGGCGCGGTGTCTACAACACGAAACACTGATTATGGCTCATGGGCGCGGCGATGACTGTCGCGAGACCATACCTGGTGTCGGGAGCACATGTCATGGAAGTGGCACACGGGCGCGGCGACTACTGTCGCAAGGCCATACCTGGTGCCTGGGGCACATGTCATGGAAGTGGCGCAGGGGCGCGCCGATGATCGTAGCGAGACCATACCTGGTGCCGGGAGCACATGTCATGGAAGTGGGGCACGGGCGCGGTGAAGTGTGTATGGTGCCCGGGGCACGACATTGTGAAAGATAGCCTAGGGCCACGACTGTATCAGCGGCGCGCCGCATAGGGTGCGGCGGAGTGAGTATGGTGCCGAGGGCACTATAGAGTGACAGAAAGCTCGGGGGCACGGCTGTATCAGTGGCTCGGCGCACGGGCGCGATGGAGTGACGTCCGAGCGACGAGGGTCGCGGAGTGACGTCCAGGTGATGGGGGTCGCAGAGTGACTTCTGGGCAACGGGGGTTGTGGAGTGATGTCCAGGCGATGGGGGTCGCGGAGTGACTTCTGGGCGACGGGGGTTGTGGAGTGACGTCCGGGCGATGGGGGTTGCGGAGTGATGTCCGGGCGACGAGGGTCGCGAGAGCGGTGCACGATCGTGGGTGACGGACGACGGACGTAGCAAGATTGATGTGAGAACGTCCGTAAACATCGCGGAGGTGCATAGACTCGAGAAAACAAGTGCTCGCGCGGGGGGGGGGGGAGGCCATAGGCCAAAAAAGGGGGAAGACCAAGGCCACCACCCATGAGAAGGCCGAGGCCGACTTCCTGGTGAGGCTGAGGCCGACCCTAGGGGTGGCCAAGGACAATGGCAACTCCCATGAAGGGAGGCCAAGGCCAATGGCAACTCCCATGAAGGGAGGCCAAGGCCACTCCCCCTTTCTGTGAACTTTGGGCGCGCCGACGATAGGTGTTTTGATGGGCAATGACTAATCCAGAAGTTGCATAACGTCGAACGTGTTGCCATGAGTCGTACCCACGTGACGAACAGGGTGCCAAAGTCACATACAAAGCGAACAAAGTACGAAAAGAACTTTGCGCGAAAAGTGAACAACCGAGGGGGGGAGGCCAAGGCCGACTCCATGGGGTTGGCCAAAACCTTTGTCCTTGACCCCGTCGCTCCGGTTGCGCCATCGGTCGATATTTTTGGTGAAAATGTGCTGGGGTGGCGGCGGCGCGACGAACGTGGTACCGTGAGTCACGCTAATGTGAAATAATTGGTGACTAAGGCGTGCGAAGCAAGAAACGCACGTGACATAAGCGTGCGCACTTTGACCGGTTCGATACATTGAAAAATTGACCGTCGACCGTGTCGATGTGTTCGTGCAAAGCGGGACCCCTAGTGAGCCCTTGGGTACGACCAGAATTGGTTAGGAACAATTTGATGACAAATATTGTATAGAAGCTGATACTAGTTTATTAAAGCATCGTCAGAAATACGGAGTACAACTCTGTCCCTACATAACAAATTCATTATTTTCCCAACGACATAACGAACAGTTTGGTAAAAATTTTGGACTTTAGGCAACGGATCGCTCTGATACAGTCCTGCACAGAACCCTCATTCATCTAGTTGTTAAGACTGTTATAGGTTTTGCGTTTGAAAAGAGGAGAAAAGTTGTCGTCCCAAGAAGCATGAAAATTTAAGCAGACAAGATAGTGAAATTTAAATAAATCCAACTTTTGTTGTACTCGTACAAGCCTTTCAATGAGTGAAAACCTCTCAACGGCAAGGCAAAGATCCAATAGCACCTTTCTAGAACATACTGGGTTCCATCTTGTCTAAGGGTTTAAAGAGACAGAAGACAAACCAATTCCCGTTGGCTTGGTAATTGAATGCTTTAAAAAGTCTTGTTGGACTACTAGCACAATTCTAATCCTAGCTAACTTCTTTTAGTGACAGATTTTAGAAACTGTTTTTGAATTTATTAAAGATCAAAATTTGGTCGTGAGGAAGAGATTTAATCTGACTCTTCTAAACTAATCTATCAAAAAGAAATGAGGGTGAAAATTTATATCTCTTGATTTGGACTGCTTTGATTTCCAAAATTCATGGTCGGGATTCTTTATATGATACGATGAAGTGACTACACTTATGAGCTCTGATCAACGAAGAAAGTCTAAACTCCTAATTTATTTGTCTCTATTTTTTTCTCTTGCTAATTTAAGCTCTCATAGGAGTCGTTGCCTTTTGGTGTAACATGTATAGTGGGACAATATTTTTGGTCCTATCGGAGTGGAAATCCTACCCTACTTCTTCTACTAACGCCAGCTATATTAGCCGCCCCATATGAAGTTTCCTTCTCAATTGTCTTTAACTATTTGAAGTAGGATTGTAGGACAAACTTTTATATTTGGGACAAAAGGATCTTTTATCTACTTCATCAGGCACAAGTGTGTCTTACAGTCACGAATTTGAACATTTGATGAGGACGCCACAGATACGGAGTACGACTTTGTCCCTACCTAACAAATTCATCATTTTTCTCAATGACATAATGGACATTTTAGCAAAAATTCTGGACTTTAGGCAACGAATTTGCTTTGACACAGTCATGCACAGAGCCCTCATTCATCTAGTTGTTAAGACTATAATATCATAGGTTTTGCATTTGAAAAGAGCAGAAAAATTGTCTTTCCAAGAAGCATGAAAATTTAAGCAGACAAGATACTGAAATTTAAGTAAATACAACCTTTGTTGCACTTGTACAAGCCTTTCAATAAGATGATATTTAAAACGAGCTAATAATTTATTGGAATGAGAGACTGGACGTTGTGACAATTCGCCTCTGAAAAAGATCAAAGGTCTTTTTTTGTCATCATTTATTCTTCAGGTGAATTTAATGATTAACTAGGAAAAACAAGAAAATTTTGAATTCGACTCTAAATGTCCAATAAAGCTCATAATATATGAAACTGAAGATTCAAATTCGGAGATTGATTTATATGTGTTAGGCTAGACGGTCTCCAACTTGTTTTAACTTTCATGATATTATCCATAAACACGAATAAAGCCAAACTAAACTTAAACGAAACTTAAGTTTGGTTTGAATTCGATAGTTAGTGTCGAATGGCCCATGTATCCAACCAGACAAATCGAGATGAAAACCTCGCAGTTTAATTGAGACTAAGGGAGGCGACATTCTGTTTGTGGTTTCTTAATTAGAGAACTAATTCAATTTTACTTATTCTAATTGAATGCTTTTAAAAGTCTTAATGGACTACTAGCACAATTCTAATCCTAACTAACTTCTTTTAGTGACATATTGAGAAACTGTTTTTGGATTTATCAAAGACCAAAATTTGGTCGTAAGGAAGAGATTTAATCTATGACTCTTCTAAACTACTCTATAACACAGAAAAAACAGGGCTGAAAATTTATATCTATTGATCTTGACTGCTTGGATTTCCTAATTCATGGTCGGGATTCTTTACATGATGCGATAAACTTACTACACTTGAACTCCAATCAATGAAGAAAGTCTGAACTCCTAATTTATTTCTCTCTCTCTCTCTTGCTAGTCTAAGCTCTCACAGGAGTCGCAGCCTTTTGGGCTGATTATTCTCTCCCATTTAATGTCCCTTTTGGAGCAGCCACAAACCTTTTTTTAGATGTCAAGAAGAAGAAATACAAAAGGAGGCCACTTAGGCTTTATTTGACAAATTTTTTTTTTTGGTTTTCAGTTTTTAAAGAGCAGTTTTTTAAAGAGCAGCTTAATTTTTTTTTTTATAAAAACAAGTGAGTGTTTGATAACCCCTTTTTTTTGAGGTTTTTTTTTTTGGTGTTTGGTAACCCTTTTTATTTTGACTTTTTTTTTTTGGTGGTTTGCGGTGGCGGTGGTGGGGCGTAGCGGTGGTCGACGGTGGTGGTGGTGGTGGCCGACGGCCGGAGGTGGCTGCTGGCAGTCACCGGCGGTGGTGGCCGGCGGCCGAAGGTAGCTGCCGGCAGTCTCCGGCGGTGGTCGCCGGCGGCCGGAGGTGGCTGCCGGCAGTCACCGGCGGTGGTGGCCGGCGGCCGGAGGTAGCTGCCGGCCGTCTCCGACGGTGGTCGCCGGCGGCCGGAGGTGGCTGCGGGCCGCGGGCAGTCTCCGGCGGTGGTCGCCTGAGGTGGCTGCCGGCGGTGGAGGGTGGTGGTGGTGGTCGAAAAAAAAAAACCAAAAGTGAAAAAAAAAACCAGTTTTTGGAGTTTTTTTTTTTACTCTGCAGTTTAAAAACTGATTTTTTAAATTGAAAAAAAAATAGTTACCAAACGCTCCTTTTTTTTTTCAGTTTTTAAAACTGAAAAAAAAAGAGGGAAAAAAAGTAGTGTCAAACGGGGCCTTAGTCTTGTCCTTATTGCTTCTAAGAGACAAGGCTGAACAAGACCAAAAAGAACTTCACGACCTTACCGGTGGTCCACATGGGGACCAGGGCTGTTCAACGGGAAAAGGCCAGAACTCATAAGAGAACTGGCCGGTTTTGTCACAGACCTGTTGATTCTCTTTAAGGTGATAATTTTGTTTTTAGAAACAAAAATATTGGACGGATTTAGGGTTTACAGTAAGTGATCTTTTGACCACACATTTGGGGTTCGATAGTATGCTAATGTTCAAGGTTTGCACCATGAAAGTATGTTTATAATTGAGGTCAGCCGGATTTTGTGTTATGGTTTATCAGCGAATTAGCTGGATTCAAGGAGAGGGAAAGCAAAATCAAGGGAAAGAGAGGGCTAGACGAGTCATCGACATGAGTCCTTCACTTCTTCAAGTTCTGTAGAGTCAAAGGATGTATTCGATGTTTCAATTAGATACCGGATATGCTTGATATTAGCTCCTAACTTGATTGAAAGTAAATCTATTCGATAACCGAAAAAATGTACTCCTAAGGTTTCAAGGCTCTCGTGGGTTGATAAAAGTGAAGTCGAAGCTAGCTTTATAAAGCTAAAAGAGACTAATATATGAGAGAAAAATGTGGCATGAAATTAGTTTTGTATCAATGGCAATGAACACCACTGACAGTGTACCTTATGCAACTAAGAGTGTTACTAAAAACACAAAGCGCTGCCTAAAGAGAAAAAAAAAATGCAAGGCAATTGCAATAAATGTCACTAAATAGTAAGATTACTGTTATTGAAGTGTTTTTAGTGACATTTTGTATATTATTACAGAAATTATTTAAAAGAATGATTGTCACTAAAGGATAAAATTATCGTCTTCCAAAACGTCTTCAACTATATTTAATGGAATTTGCATCAAACAAGTCAGTCATGCTCCATGTATCATAATGTTGAAGGCAATTTTGGACTTATGTAGTTTTTGGAGCCAAAGAAAAAGTAAAAGAAAAATAGTATGGAGTTCTTCATTTGAAGGGTATATTCAAAGTCAAAGGACCCTAAACATAAAAGTTGCTGTGTACGTACTTTTTCTTTGTGGATATGAGCGATTTGATTGATTGAATTAGACACATCCTTTTGGGTAACCGGCACTAAAAAATCAGGCACTTCGTTAAGCCAAATTCTAGCATTCAGATGTACATTTGGATATTTCACTAACTTGTGAGCCCCATACTTCCATTTTCTTTTAGTTCAATGAACCTCATTTCTCTAAAAACTTGAAAGCATCTTCTTCGTATCATCCTTAAGAACACGGGTCATAGATAAATCCTCCTCCAAGTTTTTAAGCGTCGATATCATAGTCTTTGTATAACTATTTCCGTAAACGCGTGTCCATTCGAAAGTCCGTGAATAATACTACAGCTTTTGCTTTTGCTTTTGCTGTCTCTGAGTCGTCGGAATCACAGATATACTCGGACAGCCTAGAGTAAAAGATTCTCTTTGAATGTCGTATCAACGCCCCAGCCCCCATCGCCCTGTTATCCCGAAATAAGGCTGCTTCAAAATTAATCTTGCGCGTTCCATTAATTGGTGGGCACCAGTTCTACCTAAGTTCAAGATTCGCAAACGAGGTTTGTCCTTTGCGAAAGGAACTTTTGGAAACAGCTTCAAGGCATCCACTTGAGCACCCCTCTATATTGTTTCATTTCGATTTTTCCATCGCCACCAGTAGATTATGAGAAGGTGGTCAAATTCATCTGCGTTTGATCTGCAATGGACATCCATCCACCACAAACTAACTGAGCGTGTGCCTTCAACTTTTCTGTATAGGTTGTGTGGACATTAGGCCCCATCCCTATAACATGTCTGGCAAACATCCTCACATTGAACACCTCTTATCCTCAAATTGGCCGCTGTGGCTACAATGTTGTTGCATGCCCTCCAAAAAAAAAAAAAAACCTCCACCTTGTTTCGTACCTTAGAATTCCATATAAAATTCAATTTAATTCCATGACTTGAGCTGGATTCTGGTTTAAACTCTAATTAACATGTTAAACAATTTTGAGTAGCACTGCCAGAAGTGAAGTTTTCAAGTTGTATGACATAATATTACCACATGAATATTATCAGCTTTTCGTAAGGATACTTTTGAATGTCACGTCAAAGATGTCAAAAACTGCATGTACAAAAATTTTAGTAAAACTTTTCTTAACCTCCAATTTTACGGTATAGTGAAATTTTTTTATATCTAACAAAGTTTTATTCTTGTTTGGTTGTTAATAGAGTTAGGAAATCAAATGTCGGAATACTTAGTTCAATTGGGTTGTAATATTATGTACGTCTATCTCTACTTTTGTAAACTCTATAACTCTATTTTTCATAGATAGTAGTTAGGCTACTCATATAACCATGAAAATACTATCCTATTTTCGTATATGAAAAATTCTCCTGTTTAAAACCAAAAAAAGGAAAAACTTTGGCTCTGTTTGACAACACTTTTTTTTTATTTTTTATTTTCAGTTTCAAAAAAAAAAGAGTTGCTTAATTTTTTTTTTTCAAAAATAAGTGGATGTTTGATAACCCAGTTTTTGTTTTGAGTTTTTTTTTTGTGGTGGTTTGCGGTGGCGGGGCGTGGCGGTGGCCGACGGTGGCTGGTGGTCTCCGGAGGTGGCCGACAGTGGTTGGTGGTCGCCGGAGGTGGCCGCCGGCCGTCAACAGTGGCTAGAGGTTGCCGCCGGCCGCCGGAGGTGGCTATAGGCGGGTGGTGGTGGTCTAAAAAAAAAATCAAAACTGAAAAAAAAAACTCATTTTTGGAGTTTAGAGTTTTTAAAAACAACTTTGATTTGGAAACTGATTTTTTAAACTGAAGGAGAAAAAAATGATTATCAAACGCGCTTATTTTTTTAATTTTTAAAATTAAAAAAAAAGTCCTGTCAAACTGAACATTTGTTTCCTTTTACTTCCTTTTTTTCTATCTCCCTTTAACTACAAGACCCAATCACTGCATAAAGAGGGGAAGGGAAAAAAGGGGCTTGATAACAAGTGAAGTCTGGTTTTTTCAATCACAACTGATCATTAGCAAAGAGAACTGGGTAAAATCAATTGACATTGAGAGCAGCGATCCACAAGGCTTTTGTGTTGACGTACATAGTATTTATTATTATTGCTCTGTTATGATATTTATATCTCAGTAATAAACAGTCACAAGCCCAACGAGGACGGTACAAACTTGGAGCAAACCGTGTCAAAATGATATAGAACTTTTGGAGTTGTGGGATAATGCTATCAACTTAGAGAAAAATAAAATACATGTAGAGGCAGAAAGAAAGAAAAAAAAAAGTAGGAAAAAAAAGGTTAGTGAGTGACACCAATTCAAGAAAAGACAATTGATCATCCATGATGCTCTGAGAAATTCTATGTGTCTTACGATTTAAGCCTTAATGCTCTGAGAAATTTTCGGAAGAAGCCACTCTAATGGCCGTTTATGTTCAAATCAATGTGTTCCATCTCCTTTTGTTGATAATCGAAGTCCTTATATGAAAATCTGTATACCTCTCCTTTTCCTTACGACCTTTTTAAGGTTTCTGAGTGAGCGCGTTTTTGAGTTAAACACGAGTTTTAACAAAGCATTAGAGCCAAATTATATATATTCTACTTTCATCTCGTGGCGTAGTCCGGATTGGGGTTCTCTATTCTCACCGCATTCTATAGTTTGATATTTCCATAAATCTGATCGTGGTGGTCTATTCTCACCTCATATCATGATATGCATCCGATCTTTCCATCATTCGAGTTAAGGTCTCCAATGTTATTGGCCTTTACCTATTTTGTCCGTATTCAAGAAGAATATTAAGTACGCCCCATGTTGGGTAGGAATCAAGGATGATGGGCAAGATATAACTTCTTTTCCTTTCTCTTAAAGAGTAGCTAGGAATTTAATACCTTCGAATTCGTAGTTTTAGCATTTAAGGAAAGAAATAGCATAAAATCTTTACCGTAACATTGATAGAATCTGATGAGAGGGAGAATTTCTTAACAATAATGAGCGAAAGTATTATAATCGTTTTAGTACATTCGTTGATTATATTACGTCATCTCTATCGCTGTTACATTGGAACTTACTTTTCAAATTTTAAAAAAGGGATTTTGAAGAAGCTTAGGATATATCAGATAACAAAGAGGACTTACAATCATACAAAGGCAATCTTTTGGGTGTGACTAAATGCGCATTTTTCAATACTGAATCAACACAATTTTAATTCAATATATATGCTATTGTCAGTAAAGCGTTAAAAGTGTCACTGTTTCTATTATATTGATCTTTAGGAACCAAAGTAGAGCAATTTAGTGAAAAAAAGATGTGAATATATTAGCTCCTAGCCCTCCCTTCTAAAAAAGGTCATTGCTTTACGTTCTTATCTCCGCCAGTGTAGAGCTTGACATGGAAACTAATTTCATGGCAATTCAGAAATAGCTCTATTGGCAGTTGGAACCCTCGTAGTAATTGCTACTAACATTTCGTGTATGAATTACATTGAGGTTTTACATTGTGCATAGATCAACTAATGAATCTCGTAAATTTGTTCAAGACTTTCAGTTTCAGGTCTAGCTACCCCTTGCATAACATCATGTACTATGCTAGTGTTGAGGCATCAAAAACCTAGCAGAGGCCTTGGCCCCTCCAACCACGGATACTAGAAAATATTGGGTTAGAAAGGGATCAATTGTCCCGCCATTTACCCTCGAATATACAATAGAAAAAAATCTCTTACTTCCTTTAGCCACTCTTCCTATCACATCGATTCTCACAATTCAATGTTTTGAAATCGTTAAGACCAATAGGTCATGACTATACAATATTTGCTTGACAGCCTCCCTTGCCTAACTGAGGACGATTTCTATTAGAGTGATATGAGCTTGATCGGCTCTGGCAGGGGTTGAGCAGGCGCACATACATAATTACATGTATCAGATCACTTCAATGATGGCCCCATTCTTAAGATTCAGATCGGCAGTGCTGTAATCCTTCTTCTTGTTAGAGGAAAAAACTTCAGCATGTTGGAAGTTTTCCACACTTTTACTTTCATTTCTCGCTCTCTTGTTGTGTCTAGCAGTTTAACGATGGTCATGAAAATTATATTTCTAGCGAGTGAAAGGAAGTGAAAAAGCAGACCGGAGGATGTAAATTTCATTCGGATATTTATCGCCAATAAATGTTTTACAACTATCAGACTCCGTCCAACTGCATGGGAGAAATCTAAAAGGATGATATGATGTGGCAGTATGTATACGAGCACTCGCAGGATTGATCCCAACAAAAGGTATCCTAGGATTGAATCATATTTGCTTCCTCTAAACAATTGTATTGTGTTTCATTTGACGTTGAGATTTCGCGGTTCCACCCCAGCTTCATTGTTTGTTGCATTGAAAAAAGAACAAGCTATCGTCTTTGATTTTTGAGGCATCGTTTTTTTTTATTTTTTTTACCATTTTTGTGTTTGAAACATCTTCCCGGGTCTTTTTTGTATTTGGATATATCACCCGATTTAAAGGTTTTCTTTGATGTAGTGTTATTGTTCCAAAAAAATGTAATTTTGTCCAATTACGGGATAAGCGTTAGCTGCTTTGGATAATATTAAGCTAGCTCAACAGTTGGAATGTCTAAGACTGCGCATAAAAGGTGATGCTGTTGGCATTAATTCTGCACTTCACTAAAGAAACTCCCTGGCTATGAAAAGGAGCAGCGACAGAACGTACATCAATACAATCATTATGGTGATATGTTACTGAAATTATTATGGTGATTTGATCTGCATAACACATTCGCAGGCAACCAAAAGGAAATAAAATGTAATTATTCTGGTAATATGTGATCTTGAGTACTTAAATAATGTTGGCGAGAAATTAAAATAAAATTTGTGCACTTGGACTTGCGATCACCGCTACATATATAATGAAGGGTGCAACCCCTCTTGATTTAAGGGATAAAACATTCAGTATCCTCGTATTTACGCAATTATATCACACCCCTTCACATTTGACCTTGGCCCTTTCCCCTCTTTCCCCCCTTTGTTAATTTTTATTTCAAATACTACGGAGACGAATATGAAAAGCTAGAATGGCATTGATGTTTTACCAAGAACCTTTTTTTTTTTTTTTACAGTTTTTAACAATCAAAAAATTACTGGAGAAACCCCAAGGGGTGGTGGCGATGGCAAAGGGTCTCGAGTTTGAATCCATATACTGACGGGTCATATATAAATCTATATAAATTGCAATTCTAACAATGTCAAAAAAAAAAAAAGATTCTCAATCGTCATGGATAACAAGTGTGTTCATAAAGTAAGGTACAAATGTAAATTACATTATGTCGTACACTTGACATGGTACTAAACATAAATTGTGCAATCTTACAAGAGAAAATTAATGGTATACAAGACGATAACGATAGTGTATACATATTAGCAATATATCGAATGCTTAGCTCCTGTAACTAGATCTGAAAGTATGGAATTTTAATAGATGTCAGATGAGCGTTTCCATGCCCTTGAACCGGGCACTCGGCTGCTAAAATGAGTCAGGAAAAAAGTAAAACCAACGGAGGGACTTCCTTTTCAATGACGAGAAAGATTTCTCTTGTGTAATATCGGAGATAAAATCTGTTTAGTTCCCTATGGAATTCGAGTATGAAGATATTCACTGATATACACTTTCATTTCTATGAGAATATGAGGCTAAGAGTTGAAATCATTTTGGTTCCAAAGTAAAATTAGAGCTAAGTGGACGAGGATTAGCGCATAAAATGGTCGATGTTAATACTAAATGTGAAGTTTTAGGAAACCAAGGTGGTTAATGTACTTCAACACACTTCAAAGAAATGATATTCATACTTCACTTTCTAATCAGGATATCACTTGCTTTAGGGAAATTTAAAACTGTCTCACCCCTCACAAATACAAGAGCTTTGTGGTTGACAAAATTATCCTTTAGATATGAACGAGTGAAAAAAACCTCGAATAACCATGAGGAATTCTGATGTCCTGTGTCTTTGTACAAAGACAATGGTACCTTTGAAACCCCTCCCTAAATTCCTCAAGTTCTCGTGGGTTATACCTTTTTCTCCCTTTCAAGAATCTTTCTCGTCGATGGCCACCATCGCCATTTTCTTCACCACTACCCAAATCAAATTACTGTAACCCTATTTGCACCGAATCAAGCCCGAACTTGATTCCAAGTCGCCATCTACATCTAGTTGGCTGTGAATTATACCCTGTCAGAATTACATTTCGTAGAAGATGAGAGGCATCTTGTCCTCGAGTTGTAGTCACTTTGTGATTCCTCTAGTGCTAGAAAGGGTGGAGTATTGGTTGTTAGCATTGAGGAGAGACATACGAGAGATGGTTAAATGGAAAACATAATATGGTGCGAGGGTGAAAAATATCTTTTCAAGGGTCCAGTTGCCCATTCGCCTGTGCAATCACGTTTACACTATTATTACTCAAACCAAAATATTAATACTAAATTGCAATCGAGGGTAGTCGATTAATTGATCATAGCGTGCCGTTGAGAAGTCCTTAAATAAAAAATCATATTAGATCCTATATACCAAACAAATACTAATTAAGTATCAAATTAATGGCCATTATTTGTAGGTTTAAAGCATGCTATCATTTTCATGCATCTACAACAATAATAACATGTGGAGATGACTGGTGCAACCCTCTAAATGTGCGTTCTGTGCTGCCAAACACAGGTTTATCCTAAAGTATGACTTGAAAATACAATCCAATCTCATAGGAGAGATTGAAATCTGCGATTCCCTTAATCATCACACGAATTGTATGAAATTTTGGATTCAAGAACAAGATTTTGTCATCTCATTTACGAGTCAAAATTAGTAGAAAAAGGCAATTAGGAATCAAAGTTAGTAGGAAGAGCTAGGCAATGAGTATATCTAGGATCCCTTGCACTAGCCCGAGATTCAATCTTGTCTATGTTGCTCAAATATTCCCCAAAATAAATCACAAGTAGTGTGCCAGATGACCAAGAAGGTTACTCAATTTCTTGACTTTCTGAGTTCAAATCTTACAACCAGAAAAAATTTACCCATGGATCAGGCTGTTGTGACGGGTAACTCCTTGATACCTTTTACGTTCAAACAAAAAAGAGTTTCCCAAAATGAATAACATTATCATATATCCGTGAGGATTGGTAAAATATCAAGTTAGGTATCCATTAAAAAATCATACCAAAAAGTTGGTGAAGAAAACACTATTTGGCAGCGAGAAAGTTAGAACAAATAATGGAATTTTGGTGTTCATCGATTTTGACAGAACTCACCAACATCTTTTGGTATCCTTTCCTTCTTTCTTTGAATACATTGCAGTTATGGTACACCCTTTCCTTGTAATTTCTTAAAGTTCACTGCTCCTGTACCCGCAAAGAGGCGTGCCGTTATACTCTTTCCAAAATGCTAGATTAGATATCCAAATACAATCCAAGCCTCGTCATCTTACTTCCTTTTCTCATGGGCCTCACGAACTGATCTTTTAGTAACTATTAACTCTTCCCGACATTTAACCCATGCCAACCAACCTTATCATGTTATCCAGTATCTATGTCAACAGCAATTATGAATTGTCCTCTTGCATTAAGTACACGCATTCCAGTTTTATCCATTGAGATCGTTATTGATAACCAACACTTAATGCTTTTTAACGATATTCTTTTCATATATCTTTCACGATCAAATTAAAGTGGAGGGAAAGCGATGAAAAGTCGAATGCGCTTCATCAATACCCTCACCTAAACGACCTGCCATGTTCACTGGCCACGCATAAGTGACATGCTGGGTGCTCCCCTCTTATGGCACCCTAGACTTGAATAGCCTTCACACGGTAAAAAATATAATGCGCTTCAATTCTCTCACCTAAACGACTTGCCATGTCCACTGGCCACGCATAATAACCTGCTAGGTGTTTCCCTCTTCGGTTAAAAATCGCCGACCTAGACTTCAATTGTCTTTACATACAAGGCTCACCGATTTTTGGAAAAGGAAATTTCTTTAATTTGGACACGAGCTTCTCAACAATCAGTCAAGGCAAAGCTGGTGAGACCAAGCTATACGTCAATCTTTAAAGTTGAGCAGAAAGAGGAACACTACTAAATACATATGGTATGTACCACCACTCGCTTTACAGTTTAAATTGTTGTTGAATGTTAGATAGAAATTATAATTCAGATTGTCAGTTACTGTCACCTTTGAATCACTATATATATTCCTACAAATTGGGCTGTCTTTGTTGTCAACCCCGTCAATTCTCTCCTCCTAGCTCTTTCCCTCCCTTTTAGTGAGTCGAGAATTTGCAAAGATGACAGTGTCACCTTCCGTTCCTGCCGGAAAAGGTCGAGTTCTAATTGTCGGAGCAACCGGCTTTATCGGTCAGTTCATCACGCAAGCTTGTATCGACACTGGTCGCCCTACCTACGTTCTCGTCCGATCAACTCCGCGGAGCCCTTCCAAGGCCAAAGCCATCAAGGCTCTAGAAGACAAAGGCGTCACCATCCTACACGTACGATAATTCTCTCCTTTACGTACATAAACATGCGTGAAGCAACGGTTCAAGAGCAAATTATTTCCGTTGAGAGTCAAGCTTAGGCTTTCAAAGACACTGTTCCATGGGTGTTTTTAGGCCAAAAGATGTTATGGGGAAAACATTTGTTACTGCTTCATGCAGTAATGTACTTTTTTCAACAACATCAGGCCTTGTTTACTATTTTTGCTTTTGTTTCCACGTCCATCTTCTGTCCAGCAATAAGTGCTTGTTTTTCCATACCAAACTTTCAAAGCCTGGGGAGGATTTTTATATGTCAATGTCTTTTAAAACACTGAAACCTCTCTCCCTCGGTCAAAACATTAGAACTGGAAACGAAACATCAACCCAACAACAATAGTCTTCGTTTTTTGCACCCAAGAAACTCAACACACGCACACACAAGCCAAATGGACCTTCAGTTTCTTCTGAATTTGAACTGCAATGACATCTCTGAATATGAGTTCTCATGTGAGGGCAGGGGGTTATCAGTGACCAAGAGTTGATGGAAAAGATTCTGAAGGAGCACGAGATAGACATAGTGATATCAGCTGTTGGGGGTGCAACAATACTGGACCAACAAACTCTTGTCCATGCCATGAAAGCTGTTGGAACTATCAAGGTACTTAATAGCGAAACTTTTGGCCAAACACTACTACTTTTTTCATTGACTTTCATAAGATAAGATTCCTTGTTTCTTGTTTTCCATTTAA
This sequence comes from Escallonia herrerae, assembly GCA_033070095.1. Classification (NCBI taxonomy): domain Eukaryota; kingdom Viridiplantae; phylum Streptophyta; class Magnoliopsida; order Escalloniales; family Escalloniaceae; genus Escallonia; species Escallonia herrerae. The sequence goes on from JAVXUP010000037.1 coordinate 523,018, forward strand.
GAAACCTCGTAAACAAAAGCGAGAAAGAAAAAGTAAAGGGACTGCTCCCAACTCTTATCAAACGCAACATAATAATGTACCGATTGTTGATCAAAATATATATTGTTGGTGCACGCACCCCTTCACCTACACCATTTAATTTTAAACCATTGATTAGGTTATCTGTCCATTCATGATTGGCATTCTTAAACTGCTAATAGCACTCTAAGTACGTCTTACCTGTGCATATAAGGTTTATGAAAGTTAGAACCATGCCACACAACACATGGAGTGCTATTAGCACTCATTGGCAGTAAATATATAGCCTTAAAAGGCAAATAACATGAGGACCATAAGGTTCGTATAACAAATTTGGATGCTTTGACTGAGCTCCAAAATGACATTTAATTTTGAATGTCGCAGAGGTTCTTGCCATCCGAGTTTGGACACGACGTGGACAGGGCAGACCCGGTGGAGCCAGGGCTCACCATGTACCAGGAGAAGCGTCAAGTTCGGAGGCTGATAGAAGAGTCAGGGGTGCCCTACACGTACATATGCTGCAACTCCATTGCTTCCTGGCCTTACTACAACAACACCCACCCTTCTGAAGTTCTCCCTCCCCTGGACCAATTCCAAATTTATGGTGATGGCAGCGTCAAAGGTGAGTTTAAATATATAGAGAGATAATTAAAGAACAAACGGGTCGTAGGACCTTCAACTCTATGCATAGTGACAATTAATAGTCGCTAAATGTTTCAAGCGACCTTTTTTTTCTAACATTTCAGCAACAATTATTATCAGCACTTTTTTAGCGTCACTAAATAAAAGCCACTAAAAAATTTAGAGACATTTTATTGTCGCTATATAAGGAGTAAGAAAATTCCTCCGACCGGGTATCAGCCAAATTTTTTCCATAATTTAATGAGACATTCATTAATAATGTTAAGGGGAAAAAGAAAAGTTTGTAGACAACCGGAGTCATGGGTCCTTAACTAGAATATTTCTGATGGTGTGGGGTCTATATATATATATATATATATATATATATATATATATATAATGGTCACTAGTGCCACAAGATATTTATAACCTGCATACAACTATAATTAATGGTCACTAAATATAATTAGTGATATTCTAACTAATAATAATTCTTAACAATACTTTTTTAAGGTCATTAAATAAAAGTCTCTAAAACTATTTAACGACCTTAATTGCTGTTATAGGGGAGAAATTTTAGTTTTCTTTCTACAACTTTGATAAAAGCTAAAAAATTTTCTTTTAATATTGTTTCTGAAGATTTTATTTCACTAAACTTTTTATGGAAAACTTGTTTACCTAAAGGTTTTTTGTCAGTTGACAATTTTGCCACCAATATATATATAGACACACACATACATACAAATATATATATATATATATATATATATATATATAAATGAACATGTATAAATGAAGGAGACTAGAGAATATTTAGTACAATGCTAAAAACATACGGGCTCACAAGTCACATCTATCATTGTCATGAAAGGCAAATGCTATTTCCCTTTTCTTATATGCATTCTCCTTCTGTTTGTCTCTAAAAAAGTTAAGAGGACAAAAATAATTTCTTCCTCAAATAGATAGTGTGTATATATATATATATATATATATATATATATATATATATATATATATATATATGAGTTGATCCGTTGATAGCGTTAGCAAAATACTAGCGCGATCTGGCCGTCCACGCTAGATTAGTGAACGGTTCAGATCCGATTTTTTTAAGTACGTCCGCTACATAATGTAGCGGACGAGTAGGCAGACACTTTTCTCTTTTTCTCTCATTTCCCCATTATGACATATTTCTCTCTCTTGTGTAATTTCTTACTTTTTCTGAATCTTTCTCTGTCCTTTCTCTCTCTTTTCTCTCTCATCCTTCTTTCTTCCATGAATTTGTCTCTTAAAACAAAAAGAAATATGTACAATACGATTAATTCCTGAAAAAATAAACTTATATTATTTGAGTTAGAAACACTCCTCAAACTCGCAGATAACCAGCAACCTCATCTCTACGCCTTGAAGACTTGATTGCACTAGCTAGAGAGAGAGAGAGAGGAGGATGAGAGAGAAAGAGAGAGAAAGGACCGAGGAAGATTCAGAAAAAGTAATAAATTTACGACAAAAGAGAGAGAGAACATGTCACAATGAGGGAAAGAGAGAGAAAGAGAAAAGTGTTTGCCTACTCATCCGCTACATTATGTAGCGGACATACTTAAAAGGGTATTTTTGTCAAAAAATCGTCCGCTACATTATGTAGCGGACAGATCTGAAAAGACTCAATAGAAGCTTATTCCAAATCTGACCCTTGAAATTATTTTTAGATAAATCAAGAAACTCTAACCTACTAAGCCTTCAAATCAATTTTAGATAAATCAACTCTGCCACTTTACTCTACACACCTATCTGATGAATACACATCCAGTATTATAAGTTGTTCATTGTCTCACTGTTGGCTAACGACTCATGCACATAATAAGAAAAGTGGGAGAGGAGGATGAGAGAGAAAAGAAAGAGAAAGATAAATAAGTTAAAAAAGTGATGTGAGAGAGAGAGAGTCAGAAGAAGGAGATAAAATAGAGAGAAAAGAGAAAGAAGTCAGAACATTAATGACAGAAAGAGAAGAAATGTCTGAAAACTAGTCCGCTATATAATGTAGCGGACGGAGGTAAATGAGAGAGAGAAGGAGAAAGAAGTCAGAACATTAATGACAGAAAGAGAAAAAAGATTTGAAAACTAGTCCGCTACATAATGTAGCGGACATACTCTTTTTAAGTTGGAGGGTATTTTTGTCAAAAAAATTATCCGCTACATAATGTAGCGGACATACTTAAAAAAATAAAAAAAAATTTGAACCGTACAGAGCATGCGTGGAATCGCGCTATTTTGCTAGCGCTATCAATATCAGCTATATATATATATATATATATATATATATATATATATATATATATATATATATATATATATATATATATATATATATGAGTTCACCTATAAATTATTAGGAGAGACTATTTTCCTGAACGTCACTAAAAGAATAACACTTGTCCTTAAAGTTTATTTTTAACGACAAGAAAGAAAAATGAAAAATCATATAAATTGATGAAAATAGCGTTACGACTTCCTTAAATATCTACCGTGATTGTGGATTACATATGTTGCATTTGCATGAAACAAAGTTTTAACTCCTTTTTTAGGTTAAATGTTACTGTATTATAATCGGTTCAGTTATAAGTCAAATAATATCAGCGCACAATTATAGTGCGTGCATTTATACTTGCACCTCGGAGTGAGCAGAGTATCTTTTTTATGGTTCAACGGTAGGATTCTGTATGAAATCAAAGTAAAGAGCTCCGTGTGAGGATGCTCTCTCGGTAAATAGCAACTCCGACCATTTCCATCGGATTTTGGAGTCAAATTTATGTTCATTCCGAGGAAACTATTAAATGGTAACCGGTCCAGTAACCCTTTCCAAATTACGAGGTAGACATATGGACCAGAACCATATAGGCCCATTAAAATCGGAGCATAATCTACCGAAACTATTTCCGTGGTCCCACTTTGGACTTTTATTGAAGTGGACTTCAGACTTAAATTGAAGTACACCTTTGTAAATATTGAGATCCTGGAACACCGCTCCCAATCATTAAGTGCCGTTGGATGAGACAAGGTACGGACAGCTATAGATTATTTTTTACTATGTTCAAATGATTTAGATAATTATAAACATTTGTCTAGACGGTCTAATATTTTTAAGGAAGAATCGAAGGCCTAATTCTAGAAAGAAAATGTGATATATCGGCCAAATTAAAACAACCTTTAGAGCCTAGAAGTTATATGCCAGCACCGAACCATCTAAAACTTCATTTGCTTTCAAATCATGCATCATTTTTCTTTCTTTTTTGGTTTGCTGTTTCTTTCGAAGAATTGCAATAATTGTTTGGCGTTGATTTGGCCCTTCCTACCGTTCATATTCGCACTAAAGATGACCATTTTTTTTTGTTTGACATTTGCTCAAATGTTAGTCCTGACTTTCACTTATGGTGGTGGCTCGCAGCTTACTTTGTCGCGGGCACTGACATTGGAAAATTGACAATGAAAACAGTTGACGACATTCGTGCAGTGAACAAAAATGTTCATTTCCGACCATCTTGCAATTATCTCAACATTAATGAGCTTGCTTCTCTGTGGGAGAAAAAAATCGGACGGACCCTCCCTAAAGTTACAGTCTCTGAAGACGACCTACTAGCAGCAGCAGCAGGTTTACATCTATAAATTTAATCTTACAAACTTTTTGCAAGAAATTTGTTAGTTCGTACTTTCTTTACCTACTCCTTCTAACAAACTCGAATGGTGGCAAAGGTTTCAGTATACCTTGCCACCTCCCTACGTCTTATAAATGCATGTTTTGGCTAACCCGAGTGTTAATTATGCAGAGAACATCATTCCACAAAGTATCGTTGCAGCGTTCACGCACGACATATTCATTAAGGGTTGCCAGATAAATTTCTCTATCGATGGCCCTTACAACGTCGATGTTGGGACTCTCTATCCCGACGAAACGTTCCGGACCATGGACGAGTGTTTCGATGAATTTTTCATGAAGATAGAAAATAAGCACGTTGCTGCCGAAGAGGAGATTACCCCAAATCATGTGGTCGAAGCGCTGCCCATTCCAATGTGCGCTTGATGAATCTACCTACTTGTGTTCTTATTTTAATTTGTGCATGTTGGGAAAGAAATAAACCAACTATTTTTTATTGGAACTGGAAGCACCTATCTCTACCATTTGATCTCCATGTCGTATCTCTACATAATTGTTAAATATACTGTTTCAGTGGAAAAATCCGCCTATTTATGTCATAATCAAAAGCCAATGATTTAACTGCATAAGGTTGTTGAAAAAACAAAAGAATTCTTGTGCCTGGAGCCTCAATCAACACCGCCCCCCCCCCCCCCCACGCGCACGCACGCACGCACAAACCCCAAGTTAACTAAAGGAGAAAACTTCAAACTCTTGAATGAGAGCTCATCACCTTGTAATATGTGATGTTCGAAAGCTCTGATGTCTGATTCATCACAGTTTTTCTAGTTGAACTTGGAACTTATGTGTTACACTTTCCCTTTATATTTGATGACGATTCGTGATGATGACCCTAGGACACACGGAAGAAAGAGGATTTGTAACTTACCATTCCGTGAAATTAACAAGCCGTCCATGGGGCCCCCGGATTTTTTCGGTCCACCTCAGTTAGACCCATTTTGGGACAAAGATATATGAAAAGAGTAGCTCATAGTTTGGCCCGGTGGGAGAGCACCCAAATAGAAGAATTGAGTGAACCCTAGTTTAGTCCCGTACATAAGTCCAAAAAAACATAAGGGACCGAGCATAGTTGGGAGTGAGCAAACGACTCAATGTCCCGGGTTTTAAGGCCTTCATTACGTTATCGGAAGAGAAAAAGGCCCCCCTCGCGTTCCAATGTATGTAGACATGAGCACGTCAATTTGGTAAGGGGAAGACAACGCGAGAGGGGCACACTCCAAAGGAAGACAAAAATTAGACGAAAGGGGGGTAGTTGAAGGGTATTTAGAGGAAGTGGGTAGATGCCCACATGGTAGAACTATATGTTGTTGGCAGCCTCTTGGAGGGATTCCCTTCTCAGACCGGTCAACTGATCTAGATGGAACAGCTCCCTTTTCTTCTCCATGTATCAGTACCTGCCATGTGGTGTAGGTAATTGACGCAACAGCTCCCTCTTAAACCAACTAGAAGTTTAGAAAAAAACTTCTTAGAGGACAAACCTACTTGCAGGGGTTTATCTCAACATGGTAGGGTTAATAGGTCGATGGCTTTTGGTGATCTTCATAATCACAGTTTCATGAGTCGTGTCAATGAATTTTTCATGTAAACGGGAACCATCTACCAACGGAAATGGAAGATTATGACAGCTTTTCTTCACTTTGAAATACAATTAGTTCATGGACCGTACAAGTGCCCGAGGGGGTCTGAAAATTCACTTTCAACTAACTTGGCAAATGCAGACTAGCTCATTTGTTTGGGAATTTGAATAAACATGTCTTTACGATACCCACAGACACAATGACCACTGCATAGGGCTGCAACTTGGTCCGGTTTACAATGGGCTTTAACCAACCCAACCCAACCCATGTACGAACAAGGTTTAACCAACCCAACCCAACTAACTGAAAACTGGGTTGGTTTGAGTTGGGTAAGAATTTAAATGACATTAAATTGGGTCAAGCCCATAAAACCCAAACTAACCCATCGTAACCCAAATAAAAAAAATCATATCAACGATTTCCTGTTCAATGTCTCCTTCCCCAACTGTCGGCAGAGGAAGTCGGGAAATTCACGTTGATTGTTGCCGCCTGCGACCGCTCCCTCCTTCATTACACATCGATTGTTGTCACCTGCGACCGCTCCGTCCTTCATCTGAGTAGGGAAATTCACGGCGCAGTAGGCAACCAGGGGTTCCACATCAGGGGCAACGACATGTGGCTGGGTTCGCATTCACCGTGCCCATCGTCTGCTGGTGATGAGGTTCTTGAAGGGCCCCGATGGCAGAGGCAGAATTGACGGAGAGGCAAGACGGATCTGGGGCAGTGACGGCGTGGCATGTACCTGGACAGAACGACAACAATGGTTTTGGCTGCTTCGGCTGCCGGTGATCTACTGGTTCTGCTGCCGGAGATCTACACGGTTCTGCTGCCGGTGATCTACATGGTTTTTATGTGTTTGTCTGTAGGTTATACTGTTATAGGATTGAATTTGGAATTTTGTAAATTTGAAGATTGAGGGATTTAATTTGTATTTTGTTAATTATACTGTTGATTTTTTTTTTTGTTTTTGGTGACTCTTCTCTAGTTGTAGTTGTTTTTCAATTAATATATATGATTGAATTTAGACTTTTTGTGTATTTTAAGTTTGAATTTCTTTAATGTTATTCAATTAGTTGTTATTGTTGATTTGATTTTTTAATTTTTTGTGGACATTTTTTTAATACGTATTTTATCTTTTGACTAGATAAATGAAAATTTATATTTTTTAATAAGTCAAATGGGAGCCGTGATAGTATATAAATGATGAGACACGTTGGAGAAAATTACTTATTCAGAAATGAAAGACAAAAGGCTAAATAAATGTTAGTCACGTTGGGCTAGGTTGGGTTTTAACCCAATCCGTAGCATTTTTACTTGGGTTGGGTTGGGTTGGGTTTTTTTTACAAAAAAGCCCATGTTGAGTCGGGTTAAAATGGGCTTTTAAAAAGTATGGTTTTCTTGGGTTGGTTTGGAACTCAACCCAACCCGTCTAAGTTGCACCCCTACCACTGCAGGTGTTGCAGGACACGTTCTGGGATTTGAATGTCAATTGATGAGTGGAGGAGACGTTTCTCTTCTGTTGGACATCTTTGACTTTTGGGTGAAAACAATATTTTGCAATAAATGCAAGTTTTTTTCTTCTTTTTTATTTTGCTTTGTAGATGCTCGTAGCACATATTGGACAGCGGTTCATAGCAAGATACTATTAGGTTAGGGCTAATTATACCTATGTCTCTCAGGATTGGGGATAATTATATGTAAGAACAATAATTTTGACAAATTACACTTATATCCGTTAATCAAACGGAACCCAAAAAATCTTAACGGTTTTGATAAAAAAACTGTATTAAAAAAAAATCTCCACCCCCTGACCCAAAATCTTAACGGTTTTTTTCCTAATGCCATTACTTCATTAAAAAAAAAGAAAAGAAAGACTTTTCTTTACTCTCCACCCCCTGACCCATCTGCATCCCCCTTTGCCGTCATCCACCCCGGCGCCACACCCCTTCCCCTTCACCAACCGCACCCCAAGTCAACATCTCCGGCCAGATTCCGGCCGTCGTCGCCGACCTGCCTTATCTAGAGACCCTTGTGTTCCTCCACATCACCAACCTCACCGAAACAACCAACTAACAATCAAAGAATCAAGCACCGCCGACGAGGGAGCCTGCCAAAGACATCTCGGCGTTCATCGAACACCATGGCTGTTTCATCGAACACATCCACACCATCTGAGCAAAGGTTGGTGGTCCTTGTCACAGGCAACCGGCAAGACATCCCGGCGTTCTCTCTCCTTCCCGATCTGAAACAGCCACTACCGTCACTTCCCCAACGCCGCAGGGACTCCCCTCACCCAGTCATGGCCTTCTCTCACCCCACGCCCCCTGAAATCCTACTCAGTCGGTGGGATTAATCCGCCACTGCCTACGGCGCACCGCAAAACCCCAATCTCCAAAGCCAAAATCCTACGTCGAGGGCTGCCCTACACTGCGACATGCTAAGGACCACGACACCCCTTTCATCGCGAGTCGGCACCATTGGTTGCCTTTTTGTGATGTGGCCACCACTTCGCTAATTTCAGATTGGAGAAGAAGTTTGGAGAGAGAAACCTTAATTTGAAAATTAGGGTTTTGAAACCCTAATTTTAAGGTTTCAAAATCCTAATTTTCAAATTAGGGTTTGAAATCTTCCTAATTTTAGGGTTTGAAAAGCCTAAATTTCAAATTAGGGTTTCAAAACCCTAATTTTCAAATTAGGGTTTGAAAAGCATAAATTTCAAATTAGGGTTTCAAAACCCTAATTTTAAAAATTAGGGTTTGATATCCTAATTTGAAAATTAATAAAATTATTCATGATATACTGTATTAGGGCAGTATTGTCATTTTTAAAATATGTAATGATGAAAATTATACTTTTTGGACGGAACCCTAATGAATGGATACAAGTATTACTTTATTTAACGTGTTTGGTCACGTATGTTACATTTGTAAACTTAGTGTCCTTGACTGTAATTACCCCTAACCTCAGGGACATAGGTGTAATTAGCCCATTAGGTTAACATTAAGATTTTGTACCAATAAAGTTTATGTATGGTTTGATTTAGTCAGTTAATTAGATCGATTTACTTCTAATTAAAGACGTTATTTATTTGCACACTGCTATTGGATCTAAATATAAATAAAAGCGAAGTTATATTTTTTTCTAAAATTGTACATAATCTTGTTATATTTTTTCTTAATATAATTAAAATTTGTACATAATCTAAATCTAATTAAAAATAAAGTTATATATATATATATATATATATATATATATATATATATATATATATATATATATATATATAAAAATTGTACAAAATCTTGTTACATTCGATATATAAGTGTTTGTGTTAACTTAAGATATAAGTGTTATTCCCCAGATATATATTACAAGAAAGAAAAATTTTGACTGTTATCCGGGTTGGAAGAATCTTTCTCCTATATAGTGGCAATCAATTGTTTCTAAATGTTTTTAGTGACTTTATTTAGTGACGCTAAAAAGGTGATGCTAATAATTGTTACTGAAAGTGTCAGAAGAAAATAGAGGTGTCAAATGGGTCGGGCTTGGGCTGGCTTAGCCCAAGCCCAACGGGCCTCCAACAAAACGGGCCGGGGCCGGGCCAGTGGGGCTGCCAAACTGGTCGGGCCAGATTGGGGAGAAATCTGGGCCCAGTCCAAGCCCTGGCCCTAGGCCCAATATCTAGGGCGGGGCTTGGGCCGAGCCTGGGCCTTTTTTTTTGGCATTTTTTTGTTATTCAAAGTAAAGGCTTTAATTACAGTAATTTTTGTTATTATTTAAACAAATTGTAATGTAGTACTATGACTAAGATTCTTGTTATTATGTAAACAAATTGCTCTCTCTCTCTCTCATTTACTTCTCTCAATTTTAAATTTCTTCTTTCATATATTCTAGGCATGTCCAATATTCACAATTTAACAAACCTAATCTTTATCCTTTTATTTCATTATAAGTCACACACACACACACACACACACATATATATATATATATATATATATATATATATATGTATATACATATTTATTTGTCTCTAATTTTATTTTTTAGTATATGTTAAACATTTTTATAATCTTTGTAATCTAATTCTTATTTTATGTCAAACATATCTTTGATTATTGCACCAAGGAAGAACAATCATCATAATTAATGTTCAGATTCATTACTCATTCGATCATCGTTGGACATGCACACTTATATATAATAATATGTGTATAAAATAATACTGGGCCAAAAGAGGGCCTGTGTGTAGGGCCAAAAAAGGGCCAACCTTAGGGCCAAAAATGGGCCAGTTTTAGGGCCAAAGAGGGACGGGCCGAGCCGGGCCAAACCCGGGCCAGTTTAGGGTCGGGCCCAGGCCTGTCTTTCACATAATTCGGCCTGGCCCTGGCCCAAGCCCTAACGGTTAGGGCCAGTCCTAGCCCAAAAATGGGTCGGCCAGCTTGCGGGCCGCCCAGCCTTTTTGACATCTCTAGAAGAAAATCTATTAAAAATATTTAGCGACTATCAATTGTCACTATACACGGAATTTGAAAAAAATTCCTACAACTCGGGTAGGAACCAAAGTTTGTTCTTACAAGAAAAACTGAAATATGCCTTTGACATTAATTTATGAGAAATAATGAGTAAATATAAAAGAGATATTCGTCACCAAATTTTGTATTATAACTGCTCTCACCAAATCAAACCGAACCAAATAGATTTTGATCCAAACTGATGGTATTTGGTTCACAACTTTCCAAACTGAGGGGTAATGATTCTGTTTGCGCTTTGACCTCTAAACTGAACCAAATCAAGCCGTGCTCACCCCTACCACACCATCAACCACCACTACCCTCAATCGTCAATTTAATCCTGACAAGATAATATTTACCATCACCACACCACTTCAGCCACCTCAACCTTCAACCATCCATTTCTTATCTCTAGGACAACACATTTGCCATCACCATGAAACTTCAACCACCGTGCCCTCTCCTGAAATCCCGACCTTCCACAACCTTTGAGGCTGCTGTTACTTCCTTGACCCTGACTATCTGTAATACTCTCTATATAGTGATAACCCCTCGAAACCTATCTATGTACTAACTCAACTTCTAGAAACCCATACCATGAAAACATTATCACCATGATTCTTAACTTTCTAGAAACCAATCTTCAATCACCACCACAAACGGTCAAAACACACCCATTATCACCCTTAATGTCTCTCTCCTTCCATCTTCACAATTGGCTCTCTATCTGTTGGCATAACCTAGCTAGATCTCTTAGTAAATCCAATTACATTCGCTAAATTTAGCGACCGAATTTTAAATGCGGTCGCTAAAATTTAGCGACCGTTTTAGCGACCGTCCTAATGCAGTCGCTAAAACCATTTAGCGACCGCGTTGCCACCTTTAGCAACCGCTAGTCGCGGTCACTAAAGGCACTGTTTCTTGTAGTGGTAAGATACAAAATCTATGCTTACGCCAGTGACAAAAGAAAGTCTTTGGTGTAGCTATTAGATACAAAAAGATGACGTATGTATCAGTGAGAAATAAAAGACACATATCTTCCTTTACCGGTGAACATTATCCATAACTACCGCCATTGTCACACTTGTACCTTTATCGCCACCATCGTACTATAGACCACCTGCATTTATCTCTTTTCTTCTAAAGTAAAGAGAGTATGATAAAAGATCGCCAATAGGTATCCTATATCTTATTGGTACTCTGAGATTGATGCACGTCTCTCGCTCCATCATGGCTATCTATCACGACGACTAATATAGCTGATGACACATGTTTCGCGCTATTGATTAACGTCAAATCTCGTGCCACTAAATTCTGTTGTATATATGTGACGACGTTTATTATTTTGTAAAGTGAATTTATATTTCTAATTGACTAAAAAGTCAATTGTTAATTACCTTCATGACAACCTCCGATTAAAAAAACACGCAAATAAGATAAATAACAAAATGTGCATAAATATTTTATATCATTGTATGGTGCGATTTATATAATGGGATTTAATACACCACATTTTTACAATGAATAATCAAAAGGAAGTGAAAGGAAAAATACATATAAAGAGTAGAGGAAGAACTACCACTTAGCAGCCTCCATATCCGAGCGTTGAACGAAATTCATAATCATGAATATTGTACTGGAGTGTGTACCGTTTTTTTCGCGAAATGGTACGTACATGTACCAGTGTCGTCTCATAATTTTTATCAATACTATACATATGTAATATTCATTGATTGGTGAACTGACAATATATTACATATATTTTCTTACTCATCGCTCTTCTAGATTAAAATGTTTGTCCTCTAGAACTTGAAGTAGCTTAGTTTTCAAATAAACTATTGGTTCTTAAATAAGTTGTTTATCTCACCTTTTTTTTTTTACGATCTCATTCGCAAATTTTTGTGTAAGAATAAATTGTTTGTTCAATAATAACATCTTTGGGTTCAAGAATAAGCTATTTTTCTGGGTGTGCGTGCCATATGTGTAAAGCAGTAGATTATGTAGATGAAAGAATATGATCAAAACTTTCCGGTATGAAGTACATCAAAGCTATGTGAAAATTAAAAACTTACCAAGAGAGAATTTGCAAATTGTAACGAATATTATGAGTAAGAGATTACAGAGACGTTGATTGGTATAACAGAACTTAGAGTTTTTTCTATTTAGCCTTTATATAGTCAATTTACAAAATTTATAACTTTTACATGTTTTAAGGGACCGGTCCAAAATATACTATCTCGGCCAGTACGTAGTTCGCGGCTGGTTTCGCTTGTACCGGCCGATACAACTAGTACAGAGTAATATTTTGACTGGTACAAAATGTAAGGGATATCATACAAGTAAAAGGCAAAAGCAGTATGAACCGGCCGGTACGGTATTGTTAACTATGACTAAATTACAACTTTCTCTTCTTTTCCCTCTGATTCCTTCGGGATGTGAGGCTTGTTTTTCTTGACCCCGTCTCTCTCTCTCTCCTCTTCTCTTGCCCAAGCATCCTCTTCTTCTTCTCTTTTTATGGCTGCCGAGGGCTCTCCTTTCTTGCCTTTTTTTTTTCTCTCTCCTTTTTTGGCTCTTCCCCCGCTTCTTATATACAACTTCCCCCCTTTTGGCTTGGACGGCACCTCTACACGTGATAAACCTTCAAGACTTGAGCCTTATCAAGGAATATTTATCCATTAATTTAACTTTTTTTTTTTATCTTTTTTATGAGATAAATCAAAAGTCTTTCATTTCACTCCAAATGTCCTAACCCAATTGCAATATTAGTGAACTTTCCAACGCATGGACCTACTTTAAAAACCTGAATATTTGGGTTTCCTTTTGATAAAGCTCCTAATAAAAATATTGGTCCAGCCCAATATTTTTTAATATTGGATACTATGTTTTTTGGTAATAATTTTGCTGCCAACAATAACCATCTACCTCCCATCACTATTCCTCGACCTTTATTCACCCGGTTCGCCAAGCATTACGACACCATCAACCATCACCACCATGAACCATCAATTCATCCTTTCTAAGACAACAACTATCATCACCTTAAAGCTTCAGCCACACGCCATCTCACTACAGTCTTCTGGGCCATTGCTGCTTCACTTCATTAATCTCTCAATCCCCAATCGTTAACCACAACCACAGCAGTCCCTTTAGAACCCACAATTCATGTCTCTCTAGCTCATTCTCCCTTTTGATCTTCTCACTCCAACCGTGGCATGGCCCAAGTAACTTACGCAGTAAGATTTCTTATTAACTCAAAGGTTACATCACCATAATTGAGAGCTAAGAGCCTAATTAAGACCCTCCTTAAACTAACCAGAAGTTTGGATAAAAACTCATGACATAACAAACCTTCTTGTATGGGTTTATCTCAGCGTTATAGGGTTCAATAGGATTGCTTATTGATCTTCATGATCACACTCTCATGAGTCATGTCAATAAATTTCATGTAAAGACGAACCATCTACCACTGTACTGGAAGATTATATATGACAGCCTTTCTTCACTTTATAATACAGTAATTCAGAGCTAAGAGCCTAAGACCCTTCTTGGACAAAAAACTAGTGCTCGTGGAGTGTCCATATGCCCTTACTAGTAGAAAACAAGTTTCAAAATACAACTGTAAAGACATGTTATCGCAAAGTCATATGGAAATATGATATTTGAATTTCACTTTTAAGATTCGAGCTTAGTATTTCTAAATAAATTTTATAGAGAGACCTTAGCAACGAGGACAAAACTTAAATGATTAAAAGTGAAGTTTAAATTATTGATTATTGCATAAGCAATAACTAAAATTTTATCTGGCTCACAATAATGTTTCTTCAATTTGATGCGCACCTAATAACATGCCGTTGCTGTTACTCCACTTGCATTCTATTTTAGCATGCTTCTCATTGGTGCAACGAATCAAAACTAATTCTCTCTTCTACTGTAGATCTTCAAGCAAGAGTTGAACATTGACATCATCCACGCAAAATTGTTTCTCCGACTTGATAGTACGTGATGACAACATGTCATTGTTATTTTTTCATTTCTCAAAATATAAATATAACATGCTTCTCTTTAGTGGTGCAGAGAAAGAAGGAAAAAAGAAAGAAAGCGAGCCAAAACTAGTTCTCTCTCGTATTGTTGAGGTGAATTCCGCCCGCAATAGAATGGCTCAAATGTCAATTATTATGCTTTCCCATCAAAAATGAGAAAGATGGGCTGTCCATTCCTCAAACAGAATCTGGCTGCCGTGAAATCAGATGGTCACTCCAGATCAAGGGTGGACATAGGGTGAGCGGAGAGTAAGTAACGAATAAAGGTACGCATTAGCCTCAAGTTGTAGACTTTAGGGGGCATAACTATTAAATTAGAATAGGTGGGAGCGCAATAGCTTTCAAATTGTACATGAGAAAATCTAATTCCAACGAGGTGGAAGTGGACATGTGCCCACCTAGGCTACTCCCTTGGCCACCTATAATAACGAAAAGGATGGCGAGAAGGCAGAAAAAGTTACACATTTCAGTGTTTCGCTCCATTCAATCTCATCGGCTCCTTACGTGAACTGTATTCTCTTGCTTTACTTGATCGGCCCTTTTCCTTCGTGACGATCTTCTGCATCGGGCATTTTGGCGTAAGAGCTCAAGCCGAACCTGGTTCATTCGAATTGATGTCTAATTTCTGTTTTATATAAGAGTGAACGTTACAGTCTCGTATCAATTATACACAAATTTTGAATTCACTTCTTTCGCTTAGCAGGCCCTTCCTCGCTTTCAAATTGAATCTTATGGCCTTAGGTGCACCCACCCTTTGCCAAAGACCTTTTTGATCCACGAGGATCCTTGCACGAAACCTACTATCGTTATAGCAGCTATTCGTTAGGCACAAGTTCGGCACCAATATAAATAGCACGCACGGTGCCAAACCAAGTTTTAGGCGTATTAGGACCTAATTACATTTTCCAAACTACTAATTTTAATTTATTACCATGCTTAATTGGTACTTATTTGGTAAGGACAATGAAAAATGGCTAATGAGAGAATACAGAATACCGTACTGCAATATTAGACATTGAAAACACCCACGTAAAAGGTAGCATTAACTATAAGCTCCTGTGCAGGGAAAGCAGAAACTGAGAAACTCATGTCCTAGTGACAGTGTGGTAGCCGGGATTGATATTCAGATCACCACTCTGTAGCTTGGTTCTCTACTTGGTAACATTCATACGGAGTAGTGATCAAACTACGCCTGATGCTAACGTACAATTGCCACAAGGGGGAAAGCAAAAAGAATCCTGTACCTGTCTTCGACCACACGTTGGGATAAGAAAAACACAACCCGTTACATGTTGGGAAAAGACAAAAAAAACAACCCGTTTCCAGAACTTTCGGGTTGGTACCAGAACTTCAGTTTGGTTTAGTTTTTTTGGCAAAAAGATATCTACAAAGACATGCATCATACTTTCAATTTTGGCCAACACCATCATGTACAACTTGGCCAAAACAGTATACATGCACAATGAATTCACAGAAAGCTGCACCACCTACACGACTACATGGGTGCTTTAGCCAAAGATAATGTAGTAATTTACACATAGCTGTACGCCAGTCCGGTATCCGGCGCCTTGTCTGACGTGGATGGGCTTGCATTACACATTGAACTGTCTTTTGGAAACCGCACTCACCGTCTTCGTCAATGCTTATTTCATTTGCAAGCAACAAGCAATCGGTTCTCCACGAGAATCCTTCTTTTGGGTGTGAATAGAAGTGTGATGGTGCTTTGGGACTATACATCATATACAGGCAAGCGTTCTTCAATATAGACACGGCAGATGGGGCACCTTTTGCATTTCTCACAGCAGGAGCTAGAGGCATGAGAAAGAATGTAAATACGTGAGGCTTCACCCATTTTAACCACATAAAGATAGGAAACAAAGCTGTCCAGGGTAATTTTAGCCCAGAAAAAGGAAAATTGTTGCAAGTCTAGTTCCTTTCCGTTGAAATTATCCCTATCGTACGATACATCTAATAGTCATCAGTACCGTGCTGATACCATATATACTGGCTGTTATATACCACTTTTGCCTTCTACCTATGCCATAACCCTTTACATGTGGTACTAGTCAAAATACCATTGTACCGGCCGGTATATGTGTTACCGGCTGAGACTATGTACAAGCCAAGTTAACGTATTTTTTACCGATTCTTAAATAAAGTCAAAGTTAGAAAGTTTGTTAAAAACCCTACGTTCCATTTTATGGATCAAAGCCATAACATCTTCCAAAGTTACAGTTCGCCTCTCTTAAGTTTTGACTCTCTTCAATCCATCGCAATTTTCAGTTCCCTTTTTTTTTGGTCAAATTCTTTCGTCTATATGATGTAGTGCTTCACACACAAACAAACAACTTATTCTTGGAGAAATAACTTATTCTTCTATGAGAACTCGCTAAAAACACAGTTTAGACGAGGTATGCCACTGCATAAGAACAGTCAGGTTATATGAAATCAAATAATTTAGTTGCAAATAAGGTATGTATAAGAACAAACAGCTTATAAAGGAGCTGAGGGAGGAAATACAATTGAGAGCTCCCTCATATAAAGGAGCTAAGGGAGGAAATAGATAGAGAACAATTTTTTTGTTCGAATTAATACACTGCAACAAGAATTCTGCCTAATGTTTGGAGTCAAGTGTCCAATTCTGCAGTCGAAGTCATTTTAGGTTGCCTCAACTTCCTTGGCCTCTTCATGTGGCATTTCAATTCTTCATGTGGTATTATATATGTGTATAGTTTATCAAAAATCCGAGACGACCGTAGTGATACAGATACGTGTAAATTTATGGTGAACGTACTCCGGTACAGTATTTATAACCATGACTCCTTTCTTTTGTTGGGGTGGGGATGGGAGTGGGGGGATGAGAGGCAGTTTTCAGGGTTGGCCTTGATAGCGGAAGAGGGTGTAGGACTAAAAACATTTAGTACATAGCTCGAGGTATCATGGAGAGAAAAGGAACAGATATTAACAGCAAAGGATCAATGCAAGTACCTGCAGAGGATGTGATGCCTGCAAGGGAGAAGGACTACGTTTATCTGCTCTTCAAAGCAAACTCTACATAGAATCTTTTCCTGACAAAATAAAAGAATCAGTTCATTGTTTCCATACTAGGTTCTAACACTCAAAACTGGAATAGTAGCAGAAGGATTCAAAAATACATGCACAGAGAAGATTGTTATACAGTGTACTTAAATACCAGGCCTTTATAAGTGCATCATAACGATTTAGCAAAACTGATCCAATCAAATACGATTATTCCCGAGTCCTCAAGAAACTAGTAAAATTGGGAAGTACAATAGAAAGACTGCCTAATCAACTCCCTTCAGATTACAAAGAAAAAGCATCTTGCAACCACAACTGATGTAGAGAAAACTGACCCTTGCATATAATTGACAGTATCTTTACTTCCTGGAAGAAATACTTTTAAGGAGCAACAGTAGATATCAAACAAAAAGATAGAAAAATCAGCATTCAGCACTGGTATTGGTGCAAAATAAAGTGCACCAATCTCGGTCTTGATATCTGCATCAATAAAGTGCATTTCATAGTATCTTTCCACTAAAAGTTTCATATCACCTTCTGGACCAGATTGATACAGCCAAATCAACATAATCTAGTTTCAGCAATACATATCTTTATCTCATGTATGAGCCAGTAACAACCCGCAATGACCCAGAATCATACGTTTTGGTAATATAATACTGATATGAAAAAAACAATGACTGAGGGCAACATAGGAAAAACATATGTTTAAACAAACCAACATCAGGGTCAGCAAAAAACAAATGAATTTGTCGAATACTGCAGAACATTTTGAATGTTCTTTGATTTCGATTATACAGCTTACTATATTAAGTCGATCTGTGGAGGATGCTAATACCAACACTTGGCCATCACATGGCCTAATAATGAACTAAGCAACATCATTGAACTGCTAGTAGATTAATTCTCGTGACTAAATGCGAGTAAATATGCATATTTACTCTATCCCCATTCGAGCAGTTGAAGTTGTATATTTACATTTTGAAGTCTCTCATACTCCCCCTGGGTAAATTTTGTGATCTCTGTTTGCTCGCTCAGTGCTGCTTGCAGTCTCCAAATCTGAGGAACCAGTCAGAAAACATTACTAAAACTTCAATTTACGTATTCGTATTCTAATGCTAAACAGGACGGGGAAACTAAAATCAGACAATGCTAACATTCACCTCCTCAGCAAGATCTGCTTTAGGCATTTTCTTTACAATATCAGGTGAGAAGGTGTTGTACCTACATCAAAATGGTGGAACAAAGATCAGCAGAGTATCTCACAAGATCTGTCATATTTTCCAAGACCCCATTGGTAACAGCAGTTACAACACTAGGCATTAAGAGAAAACGCTTCGCATAGATGGCGCCTGCCTAAATTTAGGTGACTTACTGACACATTCTTCATTAACCACCGCAATCTATTCCGCTATGTAAATATTTGTAGCATCGGTTCCATCAACCAACTTAAACTACAAATTTAGCCATTTTATTTTGAATCACTGGATCATAACCTAGTGTTGGTCCTTTCAGCCCAGGATCATTTGGGCAGACTGTGCAGACCAAAGGTTGACACTATATGCACAAAAGGCCACCTGCAGAGCGAGTTTTACCATGATGGCACACAGTGACTCTTTATCGCATCAGTTCCTGATAAAATTTCGAGTTTGAGATGACTTCTTCATGGTAAAACATAAATCAAGAGAAATAATCCACTACAGTAAAGCATTTCACAACCATAATGTGTTGGACTAAGTATTTAAGAAAGTGTAATAAACTTCAAGAATGCCCAAGCATACTCAAGATATGTCTGAAGCTGAACCCTACATGACTGTCCAATTAAAAGCTCTTTATGAACTACAGAAAAACTGACCCAGATGCCTCAGCATAATAGAGTCGAGCTTGTTCCTCCCGACTTACTTCATCAACTGACCACCAACCCAGCAGCCTATTGACAGGAGTGAGCAATACGAAATGAAAATTAGTAAGTAGTGCTTTTCTGTAAGTTAAGAGCTTGTATGCCAATCAGCTTTAGTTCATGTTTCATGGCAATTAGTCCATTACCTTGATCCACGGTGCATGAATCCAAAAAAGTCACCAGCTTTTGAAGATATGCTCAAATATCTTCCCATAGCAGCTCCACTAAGTAATGAGATTATAATATTCTCCACTAATCTATACAGGGCAAAGCAAACCCCAGCTCCTTGCAACAGGAAAAGCGGAGAAAAAACGACGACAGCTGGGATGTGTTTGAAGCTAGACGGCGTACCCTGGAATTTAAAAATATTTCAGGATGAGCTGCCTGCTCAGAATCTTACAGCACCCAGAGATCGGCACTTTTGAAACCTTCATATACCTCTAAACGCATAAACAACAGGATCTGGAAGCCGACAAGTGGAACCTTCATTATATGCCCGCCAATGTCCTCCAAGCTGCATATTTCACTCTCTTGATGATTGTCATCTAACGATACTACTAAGCCACTATCCCAGTCGAGATATCTAACATTTGTTGAAGATGACGTGGTAGCTCTAATGCGACAATCTCTATGAATTGCAGGATTGTACCACTTTGTGCAGTTGAGGAAGGCAAAGCACTCAGCTACACTGCAAAAGAAGGCAGAGAACTCTCTTTTAACAGGCATACACGAAGATATAAAGACTGTATAATGCAGCAAATGTGCAGTAACTTTTACCCATAATTAATAAATAAGTCCCACCAACCAAGAGCAACTACATCACCTGCATAGAGGGAATAAAGAGCAAAGAAAATTATTCACAAGGACGAAAGTCTGAAGTGTGAACAATCAGCGTCACACCACACTATATTTCACAAGGAGAAAAAAAGTACCACATTAATGCAAAGGAAAACACTTATCAGCACAGGACTACGAATTGTCGAATTCTGAAGTTAATGTGCATATGCATTTCTTTTTCCAAGAAAATGTTAGATAAAGATTCACAATTGCAAACGATTACAGGTTTTTTCCTCGTTATAATTGAGAGCAGAACTAAAGCAGAATAGGTTGTCTAGGTAAAAGTAGGATCATGCACCGAGATTGACCATTACAGATATTGGCTGCAATGACAAAGACAGTATATCTTCCCTAGAAAAAAGTAATCATGTCGTGTACTCTCTTACAATACCTTCTGAAGTTCAAGACTTCAGGAATCAGGATTATAGATCCCTGTAAGAGAACAAGCCCTTATTATGTTCAAGGTTATGGCAGGTAAAAATGATACAAGCCAAAGAGAAAGTCCGCCATGATCATGACAATTAAAAGTTTTGAAAATGATTTGTAATTTTTGAGGGTCCAACTTGGCACCCTGGAACTGCAACTATCGCACAAATCCTGTAAATAGCTTTACTGCGTAGAATTGAAATTCAGTCCCCAGGAAACATATAACCTAAATGCTAAAGGAGCACAAAAAAGGCTTGCAATGTTCTTTTTTCAGGAAAAATTCTCAATATCCTTCAAGGTAAATTTGTACCCTAAACTTGCATTCTCGCCAGAAACTGAAAGGCCATTTGTCGGGTCAAATTTCTTGAAACTAAAACCATAGCACCAAACAATGGATGGAAACAACGACATCAAATAGATGAAGGCTTGAGGGAGTACTCCAAATCAAAATTCGACACCCCTCCTGGAGTATGCTAGGATGAATGCTCCACGCAAGAAGATAAACATCTATGACAAGCATAGATTGCAAGTAGGTTCTACTGGCAGTATTTAGGACTTGATTTACAACTAATTTAGGGAATAATTTTTTTTACACAGATCTAAATATTTGATTTAGAAAGCCCAATAAAGAGGGATTGTACTGTTAGCTTCATATGATGTCATTTGTTTTGCACTGCCTGTGTCCCAAAAAATTGATCATATTTCCTTTTTGGGCTGTTCCAAAAAGATTGATCACTTTCCAGATTAAGAAAGGGGACAAAGGAGAAACGATTAGTCTAAAAAAAATCGAATTGGACTAATCTGCAATTTTAGAAAAAGCATATCACTGTGCAAATTAGTTTTGTACAATGATCATTTTGAAGCAGAATCATGAAAAATCTTAGAAAACTACAAAGTTAAAGTAGACTTGCTGAGGTCTTCAAAAATATAAAATTCACTAAAAACCAATAAGTAATGAACATTTTATAGTAAATTGAAGTGGCAGCCAGAAACAGAAAAATTATGGACTTCTACAGGACATTGACTTTAAGGTCATTTTTCGATATGCAAACGTAAGATTCTGAGAAAACTTAGAACTGAAAGAAGACGAGACTAAAAGCATTACAAAATGTGTAACAAAAGCACCAAAGTAACTAGAATGAAGCTTAGAAAATGTATCAAGTCACTCGGATTTCTGAAGCATTGCGGCAGTCCAATGATTTCAAAGGAATGCTTTAAAGTGAAGAGATGTTTACTAACCAAAAACAAGAACACCCCCATTGCAGCACTTGGCCATCTACAGGTTTGTAAATTTTAATGCTATGGGGACTTGAGCAAAAACCTATTTATTATCTGAGAGTATGAATTCACCCGGAGATTCTTTCAATAAAATACATGTAAACATCCATGAAGTACACATTAAGCTCCAAACTTGGGTACAACTGGATTGAATTGTGTAAATTCAAACAAAAGAAGAAAAACCTTGCCACAGCAAGAAGAGATAAATTTCTTACCTTAAAAAAGCAAATCGGCAAATGATAAATCCCCCACCCTACGCCACGCGACTTACACCAAAATTAGGAGATTTATCCCAACAAAAACAAGCCTTGGGGCTGAAATGAAGAAGAAAATAGAAAGGAGCAGCAAGAAGAAAAGAGAGGGGCGACTGGAAGAAGAAGACCCATTTAAATCAAACCCTAAACTGACAATTTACGCAAACATCCCCCAAACTTAAGCCACTTAATCAAAACGCATCAAAACTTTTCTAATATTACAAAAAAGGGCAGAAACTTATTTATTTAGTTATTTATTTTAAAGTGATAAAAAATTATTAAAATAATGGGGTGTTACATTCTCTCCTCCTTAAAAGAATTCCGTCCTTGGAATTAAACATACCTTAAAATAGATGGATAGATAAATAAATACGTTTGCGGCCTTTTCGTAATATTAGAAAAGTTTTGGTGCATTTTGAACAAGTGGCTTAAGTTCGGGGGGTGTCTGCGTAAATGGCCAGTTTAGAGTTCAATTTAAATGTGGTCTTCTTCTTCCAGCCGCCCCTCTCTTTTCTTCTTCCTGCTCCTTTATATTTTTCTCCCTCATTTCAGTCCAAAACTCATTTTAGTTAAATTTAATCTCCTAATTTGGTGCAACTCCCGTGGCATAGTGTGGGGGTAGGAGGGATTTAGCGGTTGCCGATTTGCTTGTATAAGGTAAGAGGTCTCTTTTTGCTGTATGTAGGTATTTTTCCATGTTTACCCTTATTACAATTTTTTTATTCCATTTCTCTCACCACATTTAATCATCCACCAACTCATTTTCTCTATCTTGGCCCACTTCCTCCCCTCTCCCCCCCAACCCCACCGCCTCTCTCGTGGGGTAGAACGGAAAATGACTTATATTCTTAAAAAACGCATGCCAGGTCAAAATGTAGCAATTTTTTTGGGACAGAGGGATTACTATATAAGGACTTCGGATGTGACTGGCATTGGTATTTTGTTTTTCCCTATATCGAGTGTTTATACTTCCCTTTTGTATTTCTCACTCTTACGACATCTTCCTCTCCTAAAATTGCCCCACCGATATTCTTAAAGTATAAGCAAACTAGGAAGATGGAGAATCAGTATATCAATACCCAAGATCAATTATCCTAGCAGTCAAACAGCTGTTATACAAAAATTACAACCAAATTTCCTACTTATCTTATTAAGGTCTCTCAATCATGTATGGACCTAATTAGTCCTAGTCCTCTTCCTCAAATTACTGTAATTCGTCCTACTTGTGTGTATGCTTGTCATACAGGCGTATCTCCTTACTTCATCCTACCTAGATCCACAGATGCTGCCTAGTTAATCTGGCTAGTTTTTTCTAAATCTTCTCAAAAATTGTGTTTGGCTTTTTCTTGGGCCCCAAAAGGTCTCCTGGATAATGACATTGGAGAGAACCCCACCCCACAATTCAGGGAAAAATGACAAATTCTATCCTGAGGCCATCAGGCAGGACTAAGAAGAAGTATAATGAGAACGGCAAGAATACACTTCATTTCGACCAAATGGAGAAGTAAAGAACCCTCCATATTTCCCTCGAGATTAAAGGAAAGCAGCCATTCTCAGCAGACAAAAAAATCCCACATATTTGCACAGATACACATGCATACAAACAAATATGCACAGGGGAAAATGAGTATGAGTCGACACCTTAGACAACTTATCTAAGGTGCACTTGCTAACTTCTAACGGAAGTTTTACATGACCGCTAGATTGCGTTTGCTTCCTCTACTAACTCACACCATATATAACAATTTTCAAGTCAATCAAAGGTCACAGATGCCTAAGGAATAACACATAAATTCAATGCATTCATAGGACAACTACTTAACTTCTATTGACTTGAAACTTAGCATGCATGAATGTTCATAATTTTAGTTCAATATATAGTTAAAGTTCACCTTAGATAGTTACCTTAGGTGTCACCTCATACTCACTATCTCCTATATATATATATATATATATGCATGTGCCTGTGTATGATTATAGATGTGTAAGATACGAGGCATGGATACACGCATGATTATATGTGTAGGCTAGGAAGCATGGATACAACACATGATTATATATGAATAAGCTAGGAAGCATGGATACTCACCAAAAGCATCAATGCACCCTGCATGTTGCACGGACATGCTCACTTAAGATCCTACAAGTCATCGTGTCACACACAATGCGTGTGCAAAAAATGAAGTTTGTAACATGATAATTTCATAATATCAAGCTTGACCTTTGGAATATATTTTGACTACATTTTTTTAAGAATTTTAAATGGCCCCATGTGCAAAAACAAAGTTTTTAAATAGAAATTTGTTACATAATCAAGCACTGTATATAAGTGTTTTAAAATGTGAAAACCAAAAATGTTCTTAAAGTAATTATTTAATATTTTTATTTCGTAAGAATTTTTGTAGGAATGTTCTTAAATTGGTTAGTGGATTATTAAATATGGAGAGAGAAATAGAATAACTAAGTGTTAGGAAGTGGGCCAGGAGAGAGAAAATAAGCTGGTGGAGAGTTAAATGTGGAGAGAGAAATAGAATAAAAAAAGTGTAAGAAGGGTAAATATGAAAATTATATTTAGAATCTTTCTTAATTTGGAAAGTGAGAAATTTTTGTGGGACGGCCAAAAAAGGAAAGATGATCGGTTTATGTGGGACAGAGGGAGTACTGGAGTAGTATAGATAAGATGACTTGTTAGTTGGTACTTTAAAGGATGCCACAAACTTAGCTTAGCGCCCCCATTCTTGTCTGATTCAACCTTTTCACTTCAGTCCAGTAATGCCCACTCTAGTAATGTAATGTGGAATATATCATCCAGCCAGTCTTCATTTCCTCCAACAATTGGCGAATGGCTAGAGGACGCTGCCCGAGCATTTGAAATTTGGCTCTAATGCCACTTGGGACGAGCCAAATCAGCTAAAAAGGCTTCTAAAATCCTAACCAGTAATATCAGCTAAAAATTTTGAACAAGTACTACTTCAGATACAGAGCAGGTCATTTCTTAAAACAAAACATCTGGCTCCTTAGGAGCCAAATGGTTACAGCAGGAAGGGCGCTTAAGCATGTTCAACGGATGGAAAGCTTTAGCAAATAAACGAGGATCTGGAAAACTTCATCAAATAAACGAGGATCTGCACAAACTGACACGATAACAGACAATTTCATCAATCTACCAAATACAGAACGCCTCCAAAAAAGGAGAATATAAACTACAAAAACTGAAAAAAAAGATCTGTTTTCCCAAAATATTAAACTTAGATTATGCATGGTCGGAAGTTGCACTTGTACTAAGCTTACGAAGATAGGGTAACAGAGAAGTTTGTAGCTTAAAGATATTTTTCTATAAGCTACAAAGTATGCATACTACATGTTCGTCCTATAAAGATAAAAGTACCAACAAATGATATCCAAGAACAAACTTTCAAAAACTTGCTCTGGTAGAGTTCTTTTCTCAGACCCAATGGAACAACTAAAAAGTAAGCGTCCTGTCAAATGAGCCCTAAAAGAATACAATTTCGAAAACTTACTCTAATAGAATCTTTGCTAGGACTCAATGGAACAACTATTATAGACAATCATAATCTATGAAGAGTCAAGTGATGATTGCGTAGCGGCATTTCGACATTATATAATACTGTCAGGCTTATCATACGTAACTCCCAAAAACAGAGCCAGATCACCACATGATGTGTACTTTTGCAAAAAGTAACAGGGATTGATCCAATCAAGAAAATATTACCGCATAGCTTCAGAAGAGTAAAAATCGTCGCGGCAATGAGGAAGACCATAGAGATGGCAACCCAAAAGTGCTGAGACAAAGACCATCGAAACATTTATGAATATTGATGGATAAAGTAGAGTAGTGAGCAGCATGTTATAATGTTTGTAGGAAGAAAAGCATGAGGAAGCAAAGATAATCAAAATGCATAATAGGCATGGCATAATATAGCAAAACTTTAGGCAACTGTCTTGCATGGACTCAAGCACGAGACTCAAGTGCAATATGTTTTAGGCAGTTAATTCCCCTGATCTGTAATCTCAGTGGCACCCTATAAAAAATTCATGTCTTATTGTGTGTCTTTCCCATTTTACCCTTTAGAGAGGGGGAAAGAGAGTGGGTCATGAGAGAGAAAATTTGTTGGTAGAGTGTTAAATGTGGATAGAGAAATAGAATAAAAAGGTGTAAAGTGGTGGGCCAGGAGAGAGAAAATGAGTTGGTAGAAAATTAAATGTGGTGAGAGAAATAGAATAAAAAAAGTATAAAAAGGGTAAATATGTAAAAATACCTAAAGAATCTTTCCTAATTTGGAAGTGATAAATTTTTGTGGGACGGCCCAAAAAGGAAATATGATCAATTTTTTAGGGACGGAGGGAGTACTATTTATGCTCAAGTGTAATTACTGATCTATGCAGCATAAAAACCACATAACTGCTACTTCACCTAACATATCAGGAAAGGTTACAAGTTGTCATATACTTGAGCCCAGCGTTACCTGGTTTGCAAGATTCGCTGTGGTAGAATGCACGTAGTGGTACATTGTGCATTGGTTGTGAATATGCGATAATGGTAGGTAGGCTGCATCTGAATGGTATGTGGATCATGGTTTCCTTAAAGATCACTTTGATTTTTCTTTGG
Source organism: Escallonia herrerae (assembly GCA_033070095.1). NCBI lineage: Eukaryota > Viridiplantae > Streptophyta > Magnoliopsida > Escalloniales > Escalloniaceae > Escallonia > Escallonia herrerae. The sequence goes on from JAVXUP010000037.1 coordinate 549,864, forward strand.
TAAAATACATTGACAACATTCATGTATTCATATCAATCAGTGGCTAATGAAAAAGAAAGAAAGAAAAGAGAATTTACGGTTTTAAATAAAGGTTCCCTGGATTGTGCAAAACTACTTTAAATAAAGCACAGGATGATAAAGGTCTGATACATAGGTTGTCTGGCTTCCAGATGTAGTAGAAGTAAGTTCACGACGGAGCCATGTTTGCGCCATGCAATCCGAAACGTGGAAAACTAGGAGGAGGTAGCAAACCAGGTACACTGCTTGCTCTCCTGGATAATCTTGCCAGTGATATATCAGAAAGTTTATTCACAGGGGGTTTAGGTAGTTTTAGATAGCCAAACCAAACGAAATTCCCTCATTTCTACAGATTATCGTCCAAAACAAGCATGGCCTGCATCAGAGCAAGGAGCTGCTAGCCGGCTATAAGTCACCCAAGTCTGGGGAACTGTGGAGAAAGATACATTGTTCTTACTAGATTTTGGACAGTTACTGATTGAACTCCTCCGTTTGATAGGTGTAAGAAGATAGAAGAATGAGAAAAGAGAGCTTCCTGAAGGAAATATATAGGCCATGCCCTTATTCTGGTGTTGAGTGTCTAAGACATGTATGTGATGCATTTTTAGTTTGGGTAACATGGATTTTTTGCATAATCTCAATTTAACATATGAAGTGATCGCAACAGTACTTCATGTATGGATCTAATTACCCAGCTGCAATGTTGGGTCTTAAGAATTTAAGGGTACTTCACAGATACATTTCTTTTGCATTTTAGACTATAACTCTTAATGCCAAAAAGTCAAAGTAAACTAATAAAAGCTTACAAGAATTCCTGTTAGAGCTTTAAAAAGTCCCACATATTGTCGATTACCTTAAAGACATTATTCTTTGAAAAAAAAAAAAGGCTTTACTTTTTGTTCTTTACATTTTCAATTCTTAACTAGCAAGTAAACCATCAACCTAAAAAATAAGAAAAAGAAAAACTAGTTGTGGTCTGACTTGCTTTCTTCATGTGGCGGGAATTACTAGTTACTAGGTGATTGCTTAACACAGTCTATAAGTAGATCTTTCTGCGGGTTTCTCTTGGGTTTCATCTCTTAGTTCTCAAACGATACAAAATACGAAAATAGGAAGTCATTATCCCGATTTCTTTATATGGGAATCTATTTGATCTAAATATTGGAAGATAGGTGACATACAACTGCCATATATGTGCATGTTATATAGAGCATGAAAATTGCGTCAATCAATTACAAAGAAGGTTTTTTTTCTTTTACTTCTTTGAAGCTTTAGGGATCCAAAGAGAACTCTTCCGCAATTAGAAGCATAAAACTAATTAGAGACTCACAGGAAGGGTCTCCCATATAGCTTCATCACTCATGCCTTCTTCATCTTTAGGCATTAGAGTCCTACACATTCTAAACAAGAAAAAAAATATTGTCACTAAGGCAGAAGCATCCGTTACCATATATTGGCAATCTCAGATGAAGTTAAGAAAATAAGTCTGCGCCACCAATGAGAAGAGGAGACATGTATGGTTTACTTTCAAAATGAGTTCCATCATTTCACATATTTTATACTTTAGAGAAGCAATACACGATCAACTTGATGCCATGGATCTCACCTAACATTATCAATTAAAACAGCTATTTCAAATGCTAGCAGGGGCAAAAAGACAATCTTCAAGTTTACAGCTGCAAAGCATCAAATTTCATGAACAAAGTGAGTCGATTAGCTTGGCACTTGAGAAGAAACGAGGTGCAGAGAGAGGAGACTAAGAAAGACAGAGAAAGACACACACACACACAGAGTGAGAGAGAGTGAAGAACACAACACGGTAGAGTACTTCCGAAGAAGATAGTATTAGACAAAGACTCAATAATGTATAGTCATAAACATCCCGTTTTAAGAATCAACGCGACTGAGACCTGAGTAAATTTGAAGACAAACAGTGACATATATAATCATACGGGAAAACGGCATATTGGTAAGGGTATTGCTGGTGTACCATAACTGCTCTCAAGCGATATACATAGGAGTAGTTCAAAAGCGACAAGCAAAGGCATCGCCGCTATGGCATGAGATGGTGCCCACTGCCAATGGAAGAGCGTACACTAATATTAATAACAAATCTTAAGGGAACAAGTCTTTATTCCACAAAGATAGCAAAATTAAGTTTCAAGTGAAAATCTTAATTAAGTTGGAATGCTGGATATGGTGCCATACATGGCGATCGTGTGGCATTGCTGGAGCAGGTAAGGAGAATCTGCCCCGTGCTATAACCACGTGGAATAACCAGAGGGGGACAAAAACAATCCTGCAAATTTGCAAAAGTAATAGCTATTCAAAACTCAATAATGAGAAGATAGTTTCTCCTTTCTTTTTTTTTTGTTTCCTTTCGATCCTAAAAAATGAACCAAACAAGATTGTCCTGTGCTTTTCATGTACATCATAAACACAATACAGTAAAAATGGTAAAAATATGAATTTTGTTTATGCTTAACTCTAACTATGCATCTGTTCAACCCTAGGAATGTAAGACATAATGATAGCTGAATTAGCTCGAAGCTGTTTTACATGTATTCACACAGCATGTGCAGCACATAGCCTGTGTATTTACATTCTAAACAAAACGTTACAAGGGTAACTATTACATTAATATACACATATATGCAATAATTGTTACCAGCTTGAATCCCATCTTTGCAATGGGTGGACAGTTCACAATGTGTCCAGTACCCATGTCAGACACCCGAAACCTGGGTAATAGCTAATACATCAATGCCTAGCACTAGAGTTCTTTGAAATTCGAAAACTTTATTCTGGCAAGCAGAGGGAAAAGAAGTTGCCTGTTGATCTTTGGCATGACTTTGTGTATATGGACAAGGAAATTAGATAAATTGATGCTTAGACACATTGCAATACCCAACACTTACTGAGTTCGTGTATCATAGCTCAACTCTGGAGATAATCAATGAAAAGAAGCAGACAAATCGGACAACAAACTACTTTTTGGAGAGTGCTTTACCGAATAACTTATGTCCATATGGAACTGGAAAGCTCAAGTGAGGTCGAACGAACCATACAGGCATCATACTTAATGGAGTCGCACCATAAAAAATAGAAGTGAACAACACTGCTGGCACTAACAAAATATGGTTCCAAGATCAGGTAAAAGAAGTTTCCTTCGGAAGACGGCCAAGCAGGAATATGCATTTTTATAATGCCAAGGAAAATCCATAATGTACTGCTATCCCCTAGATTTCACTACTATAAGTGGAGTCAGTGGCTGAAAAAACTCCATGGTATCAATGTTAAGAAGTAATAATGAATTGTTTCTCTTTCACACTCTCTCCGTCATTTCTTACCAACCGGAACTCTGCCAGGGACAGTGTTAATTCCAACGATTGTTTTCATGTTCTTTTGTTTTACCAAAAATCAGGTGAACGACCTACAAGACCCTCACTCAGAGGCCTGACATACTAATTGAAAATGGCCCCAAAAATCAGTAAGCATATACATTCCTACAAGTCATAACTACGGCATACATCTGGTTGCCAACTCTTGCTAGCCACACTGCAAACCTCTACATGGCGGCATATAGTCCATTTATTCGAGGGACCAGGTCATAAAATAATCCTTAGCTGCCCAATGAGACCAACTTAAAAGGCCTTTCCCTAGTAGAAGATGTGAACAGGGAATATGTCTAATTGCCACCTCTTACATCACAAACCGCTGTGTGTGACCATATGGCCGCTGTGTGTGACCATATGGTTCATTTTTGCTAAAGACCAGAGCATGAAACAAGCATTAGGACCTTAGCTACTCAATGCATAAAGCATACGTGCTAACTTACAAGTTACAACACTCATGCCAAAAAGGGAGTTTATGATCATGTCAAATCCAAGCAAGAAGCCTCGTAAATGTAAGACGACAATCACTTATCTGGAAAAAATGCACCATCACAATCGCTGTACATGCTTGCTAATGATAATCCATCAAGGTTAGGCATTGAGTTACTACAACTTATTTCAAAAAGTAGAATCTCAAACAGTGCGGCAAGTCATGCAGTGAAACTTTAAAGCAGTGGGTCCCAGTATTCTGCAATGTTTGGCTGAAAGTTTAGGGAATGTCTTGAATTGAAATCAAGCACCTATATTTCAATTGAACCCAACACTTTGTTTAGGGAATGTTTGAACTATTTTTTAACAAACGATTGTACCTTGTAGGTAAATGTGCATGAAATGATGGTAATTGCAAAAAAGATAGGTCAATATTGTACTTAGAAGACATGCTGACATGAAAACAAAAAGGTAGATATCTTCATTTGGACTGATCCCAAGGGTTTTAGTGATAGAAATAAACATCAGAGTTAATGTCTATACCTATAGTTTTTACAAAGCCCAACTCTTGTAATTTGAAAAAGAAAAAAAAATATCCACCACCACTACCAAAAATTACTGCCCAACAGTGCTTAACCTACTATGCCACCAACATGGATTAATTCGTAGAGTGGGTAACTCTCTATAGTTACTTTTTTTAGATATTGGACCTTAGGATACTAATATGGGTGAAATATGTCTTATTTTTATACATTTTTTTAGCATCATTTTCAGAGAGACTTTGGAGTGTATTACGTCCACATTTTAACCTTTAGCGACAAAAACATAAATTCTGCAGTGCAAGCATCGCATGTGAATGGTGCGTGGTATTCAACCCAAACGGTGCAGTGCATGTAATATGGTATAGTACAATAATAGAAGAACAAGAATTTAATGTTAAGTGTTTTTTTATCATAAAAAGATAGAGAAGAGCAACGATAACCTTCCATAACGGTTTCCCATTTGACTTTCTGCAAATTTCTATGATATAATTCGAATATGTGAGCAATGATATTGAGCTCCAACAGAGATTTTGATCAAAAGAGCATTGTTTGACAAGTCAAACTAGGGCAGGAACAGTGAGTAAAGCCTTCGCTTACATGCTAGAAGTTTAAACAATACTCTACGAATTCATAGAGCGTCGAAATCAAATCGAACATACGTTGTCCAAACGGAGGGGGTGGAAAACAAACGAAAATCACACAGAATATACATTTGCTTTCGTTTCGCACCACTAAAGTCAACCATACAAGCCAACAAAGGGGAAATAGGGACATATAATTTCACAATTTCGGATATAACCTGCAAAATTCGAAACAAGAACAAAAAAGCAGAAGAGAGTTTTTCTTACCACCAGGAGTACGAGCCAGGATGATCGAGCTTGAGAACAAGCAGTAGCGTAAACGAGAAGAGCGAGCCGTGAGCCGCCAAGGCCTGCAAAGGCCCGGCCACCTTCCACCAACTCGTCACTCTCCTCTGAACCATCACACTTCCTCTTCAGCGTCGCTATACGTGGAGATCTAAGTCGCCGGTGTGTCGAGCGACAAAGTTGACGAAAGCCGTAAAGGCAAAGCGAGAACAGGAGCGAGAGCGCCCACAGGTTACAAAGGTCGAGGAATTGAAGATTGCTGTTAGACGAAGGTTTCGAGGGGAAGGCATTGATGATGGAGACCTCGAAGTAACGTAAACATGGAGGGCACGGTTGACACGACGTCACTTTCTCGAAAAGAGTCGCTGTTTGTTTTATTCGGGGGGAAATGGTTAGTTACGAAATTGCCTTTGGGTTTTAGGTGGGGTGAGGGTGGAGTGAGTTGTCAGATCGGGCGGCCCGCGACCCAGCCCGACTCGGCTCGAAAAAAGTCCGGGCTGGCCCGGCCCTTGCATGAATAGTACAGACCCGAAATAAGTGGGCTTAGGGCCTGGGCTTGGATCAGGCCAAGCATTTCTGAGAAAAGGCTCAGGCCAGGCCCGGCCCGAAAAGAGGCCAGGGTTTGGCCCGAATTTCCGGCCCGATTCTGACCAGTTTCGGCCCTTTTCAGCAGGCCCTACCTGTTTAAAATTTTAGTGTTTCCCCTTTTCCCTCAACGGATTTATTCTCCATTCATTTTTAAAATTTCACTTTTACCCCCCCAACAGCAATATAACGGCTAGTTTGGGGGGTATTTTAGTCTAACTTAATTGTTCTAACTCATTTAAAGGTTTTTACACTCTTACCCACCCCAACAACTATAAACGGATAGTTTTTAGGAGTATTTTGGTCTTTTGTGAAGTTTAAAAAATCTATAAATTCACACCATTTCTCTCTAATTTTTCACACCAATCTTCTTACTCTCTCTTATATAAACATTCTACATTTCTACAAGTTTTGCTACTCTTACTAATTACTACTCTTATTTACTAATTAGTACTCTTGTTTACTAATTATTACTTTTGCTAAATTTTTATTACTAATCACTCCTCTTATTAATTTGTTACTCTCTAATTCTTTTGTCTAGTAATTAGTAATTAGTGAATTTTTATATTTATCAATTATTATTACTAATTTTTTTTAATTACTAACTCTCTCTAATTTTGAATTACCCTCAGTAATTCATTTGTTACTCTTTAATTCTTTTAATTGTTATTTCTAATTACTAATTACTGCTCTTATACTTGTGTATTTAGTTACTCTTACTAATTTTATTTAGCGTCAAATATGGCTGAATTATTGAAAAAACTGAGGCGTGCATCATCATCACGAAAAATATCATCATCATAAACACCACCACCAGCACGAGCGCCAGCACCACGGCCATCACAAACACCAATCCAAGCACCACCACAACCATTCGTTCCTGGACGAATGAGTACAGGCTGTATGATAGATACCCAAGCCAATTGGGAGTTCAATCAAAACATTCCAGATTTTGAATACACGCCTGATCAAGACCCCCTGCATTATAGTCAAGGACGCAGCTCGGTTGGCGAAGCTACTACTCCGTGGCATAATCTTAACCCTATGCCTGGTCATGATGAAGAAGGGCCGAGCAATGCCTCCGGTAATGAGCCAGAAGTCCAAAAGGGAAAAAAAAGCCGAGTGTTGGAATCATTTTGATGTAGTTACGGTGGACGGCATCCGAAAAGCTCGATGTAAGTACTGTGCTAAATTATTTTCGTCTGGTAGTGGTAATGGACATCTTAACAGGCATTACCCTCAGTGTGCACCTCGACAAGGCCACGTCGAACCTACCCAAACGCAGTTATCTTTTGACGGTAAGTTATTTGTTTATAATCAGCGAGAGCAAAGAGACGGTCTCGCTGAATTTGTTATTCACGATGAACAAGCCTTTTCTTTTGCCGATAATGCTAAGCACTCTAGATATATGAACACATACGTTCAACCTTTGTACAAAAAGGTTCATAGAAACACAACTAGATCCGATGCACTCCGACAGTATAATGCTGCTAAAGCACGCCTGATCGATTATTTCGATAAATTTGACGGTAAAGTTAGTCTTACTTCTGATATTTGGCAATCTCCGTTTACTTTTGTTAGTTATACTTGTGTGACAGCCCATTGGATTGATGCAGATTGGATTATGCACAAGAGAATCATCGCTTTCGAGCTCTTTCCTTTTCCGCATGATGGAATGAACATTGCTACTATTATATTAAAAGCATGTACCACGTTTAAATTAAAGGATAAGATTATGAGTATTAGTTTTGATAATGCTTCTAACAATACAGCTGCTGTTGATGCTTTACAGGAGAGCCTCAAACCTGTACTTTCTGGTAAATTATTTCATGTTCGTTGTGTTTGTCATATAATTAATTTAATTGTTCAAGATGGTTTAGCTGCTGCAGGAGATATTCTTGTCAAAATGAGGGGTATGACGGCGTATGTTAATAGTTCGAGTCCGAGAACACAACAATTTAAAACGTTGTGTGTTGAATATAATATGCCTCGCAGGAGAGCAGTTACAGATGTGGTCCACAGGTGGAACTCTACATACCATATGCTTTTACACATTCTGGCATACAGAGAAGTCTATACGCATTTTCTACTAACCCAGTTCCCAGCCGGCTTGCCAACTCAAGAGGAATGGCAGATGGCCACATACCTAGCTGAATTTTTGGAGGTATTTTACACGTCTACCAATTTATTGTCTGGTACGTACTATCCCACCTCTCCTCTCGCTGTAATAGAAATTCTCAAGATGGCTACAATGTTAACAAAATGGAGATATATAGGACCCTTTGAGGAAATAGTAAAAGTGATGGATAAAAAGTTTAATAAATATTGGAGTGAACTGCCTGTTGTTTTTGCTGTTGCTACTTGTTTAGATCCTAGGTTAAAGTTGCATGGCGTGAACGTCTCGATACAAGAGATATCGATATTAATGTGCTACCCAGTAGAGGATACAACCGCACTCACAGCGAAAGTGAGCAAGACATTTGAGGAACTGTTCAACCTCTATCGTAATTCTGCTGACGTGCGCGGACGAGCTTCATCATCGACTGCTGAGAGGTATTATGCGCCATACCTTAAGGGCTTTGAACATCTAGTAGCAAGACAACTACCAGGTGAAGGTACTTCTAATTCGGCAGGTTCGTCTACTTTTTCCTCTTTTAATGAGATTGGTGTATATTCAAATACTGATCATTATTCTGATTTATCAATGCAAGAACAGGTTAATTTTAATTTGTTAAATTTTTGAAAACAAAATCAAAACATGTATAAAACTTTAGCCCAAATTGCACGGGATGTACTGCCAGTGCAAGCCTCCACGGTTGCTTCAGAGTCGGCATTTTCAGCGAGCGGGAGGGTTTTGGATGACAGGAGGAGTCGTCTTAACCCCGAGTCGCTCGAGCTATGTGTATGTTGGAAGGATTATCTTGATGCGAAATACCGCGAGCAAGATAAACCGATTGATGATAGGAAGAGCAGTGACTCGGATGTTGAAGTACTTCCGGATGATTAGGTAATTTCTTTTTATTTTCCTTCTCTTAAGTTTTAAGAATAAAATTTCTCACAAAATATAATTTTTTTCATATATATATATATATATATATATATATATATATATATATATATATATATATATATATATATATAAAATAAGTTTTTACAAGCAAGATAGATATTTTTCCGTATATATAAAAAAATAGGTAACTTCGCCTATTTGTTTCCAAGCAGCCGGTCCCAAGCCCGGATAAAAGGAGGAGGGCCTATAAACAAATTTATCTTCAATGTTTATGATTTATAATGAAATAAAAGGATAAACATAAGATTCGGACGTGCCTAGAATACAATTTGCTTAAACACTAACAAAAAATTACATAATTAAAACCCTTACCTTGAATAACAAGAAAATGCCAAAAAAAATCAAAAAAAAAAAATTTGGGCCCGGGCCCAGCTCAAGCCCGGCCCTAAATTTTGGGCCTAGGGCCTGGGCTTGGACCAGGCCCAGATATCCCTAGAACCAGGCCCAGCCCGGTTGGCAGACCCCTTGGCCCGGCCCTGGCCCGATTTGCTGGAGGCCCGATGGGCTGGGCCGGCCCAAGCTCGGCCCATTTGACACCTCTAGGGTAGAGTTGTCAAATGAGCCGGGCGGCCCGCGGGCTAGCCCAACTCGGCCCCTTTCTGGCCCGGGCTGGCCCGGCCCCTTTGATGAACAGTGCTGGCCCAGCCTTTTAGGGCTTGGGCCAGGCCTACATTTCCCAAAAAAAAGCCCGAGCCAGGCCCGGCCCAGTTCAGGCCCCCTCTTTACTTTTGAAATTCCACTTTTCCCCCTTTCTCCCCAACGAATTTATTCCCCTTTCCCCCCCTAAACAGTACTGAAGATTTAAGTAATGTGAAGAATAATAACACATCTTAAAGTCTTTGATTTTTTTTCTTTATAAATATGTGGTCATGGGATCGAGTAAATTTCCAACATCTTTATGTATTGAAATTGCTGACCCTAATGCATCGTATACCCCATATTTGCTATATTTTGTCAATTTATGTTACAATTTGAGTGGGCTGGAACTTGGAATCTGCTCTATTTCAGCACATATATTGTTCTGTGCCCAACCATGGGCTTCAGATAATCGAACCTAATTCCAGTTCTAGTGTTTGGATTGCCCAAAATTTGGTTTAAAAGAGAGATTGCATAAAGAAGATTCAAAAGGTATTTCCTTTTAAGTGTAAGTTTTACCAAAAAGAGTAGCTTTGTCCTCGACTTTTAAGCTCCATCAACGGATGTGCATTGCATGGCCTCACACAATGAACCTGAAGCCAGTGGCGAAGGGGAGGGGTAGCACTGTCGTGTGCCCACCCCCATCTTTTGGGATGAAGTTTTTCTTGACAATTTGGCTTTTATCTTTATGATGATGATATTTGTTACTTCATGTCCCTTTGAGAATTTATCATTATTGAGAACCTTTTTGAAGCCAAACTTGTTGATTTAGTATATTGAATTAGTCTTACCATATACCGTAAAACATATTCTTACACATCAATTTTTTTAACTCTTGTCGCTATAGATTTGTAGTAAAGCATTGATTGCTGTTAGGGACGCTTTAATAAAGCGTCCATAACAGCAAATTACCATAATTAAAAAAAACCCTTACCTTGAATAACAAGAAAATACCACAAAAAAAAAATTGGGCCCGGGCCCGGCCCTAAATGTTAGGCCTAAGGCCTGGGCTTGGACCGGGCCCAGATATCCCCAGAACCAGGCCCGGCCCAGCCCGGTTGGCATCCCCCTTGGCCCTGCCCCGGCCCGATGGGCTTGGGCTGGGTCGGCCCAAGCCTGGCCCATTTGACATCTCTAGGTGAGGGATTTGGTGAGGCGAGGGGGAGGGGCGGTTTGGTCGCTTGGAGAAAAGGCTCTATGAATCGTAATCTATTTGACTTTGCACATATATTTATTTAATATTAATTAATTAAGCAAAACATGAGTGTCCAAGATACTCTCTTCGTCCCTAAAAGAGTGATTAATTTGACTTTGCATATATATATATATATATATATATATATATATATATATATATATATATATATATTATAGATTTAGGTTATATATTGTGTGTCCTTTTCATTTTACCCTTTAGAGAGTGGGGGGAAGAAAGTGAGCCATGAGAGAGAAAATTGGTTGGTAGAATGTTAAATATGGAGAGAGAAATAGAATAAAAAGTGTAAAGTGGTGGGCTAGGAGAGAGAAAATGAGTTGGTAGAGAATGAAATGTGATGAGAGAAATGGAATAAAAAAATATAAAAAAGGGTAAATATGTAAAAATACATACAGAATCTTTCCTAATTTGGAAGTGATCAATTTTTATAGGATGACCCAAAAAGAAAATATGATCAGTTTTTTAGGGACGGAGGGATTTTATTTTTACAAAAAGGTTATCCACCACGCCAACTAGGATGGCAAATTGGCAATGGGTCAAATCGGTATGTGTTCTAGTAATATTAAATCCTATGAAGTCAAACTCATTTCATAATTTTTTCTCCGTGTCTTGAACCAGCTTACGGGTTTGATTTCTGCCAACTGATTGACCACCCATCTCTGGCCTCTAACAATCGGGGCCACGCACGACTGCCATCACTAGAGAATCGCCACCAGGCATACATTCATGTCGCGGCGCCTCTCTTCGACAGCCCAGCATCACAGTCCACCCACGACCCCCGAGTGTAGACGTCCATCCACCGCCAATCGCTCAACTGCTGCCAATCGCGCTAATTATGTTTTTTTATAATCTCAGAATCGTTAATCAGGACGGGGGGAGAAAGAGAGCAGAAAGAGAGAGAGGGGGGCCAAAAAGCGTTGCAAGTCGTAGTGGGAAGAAGTGGAGTGGTGGAGCCGCCGATGTCCAGTAGTGGCGATGGACGCGGTGGCCGGTGGAGGCAATGGACACGGTGGGTTGTGGACTCAGTTGGGAAGAGGTGCCACTGATCGAGCAAACCAGGTGAAAAAGATGAAAGAAACCTAATTTAGGTGGGTTTTATACCCAGCAAATAAAAAATGCAATTCTGTGACTAATGAGGTTCGAAGCCAAGACCTCATTAATCCCTTCTTCAGCTCTGCGTGACATGGGTTTCCAAAACCAATAAGAAAATAGCAAAATGTTATTTTTAAAGACAGGCCTTCTTTTTAAAGTGTTGGGCCTAAAAAAACTGAATTCCAACCAAACACCTTATTTTTTTGGGCTTTTGAGAAATTTAAAAACTGGGCCAAAAAAGAGCAAAAAAAGATGGTGTCAACGGGGCCTAAGTCTTTGACTTACATCACTTAAGCAGACCGGAGCGACACGGTTAAAGAGCCAAAATACATATATAGTATTCCAAACCCGTCCCATATCTAGACTGAAACTTAGTTTTTAAATTTCAAACTGCCCCCATGTGGTAAAACTCGATATAACCCACTCCTGTCGGATTAGATCGCTCAAGGCCCCATTTGTTATGCGTCGAATTGTCACTCCTACATATAAGATAAGCAAAAATTGCAGAAACCACCCTCGTGGTTTGGGTCAATTACAAAAAGACCCCTGCAATTTCAAAAGTTGCAAGAAGACGCCTGAGGTTTAAAATGTGTTGCATCCGTCAAGAAACCCATCTCTTTTAACAGCATTTGAGGTAAACGTGCCTAGATGGCAAGTAGCATTGCTAAATACCCATTGGAAACCCGTTTTTGCCCTTGGATAAATCTCTTTGACCATTTTAAGGTATGAAACCTCTAAACCCCACCCTTTTAATTACAATTAAATCAATTTCCATTTTCATTTTCAGATTGCATCAATCACAAAAATTATTCATAAGATTTCAATTTCATTGCTCTGGTGAATCAATTTGCGGCTTCCAAATTTGTAGATCTAGGGTTTTTTTCATTTAAATGGTGGATATGACTAGGATCCCGATGGGTGATTGGGGCTGGTGGCTGTGGTGCAAATGTCTGGGCTCGATGGCGGGTTTGGCGATGGAGCAAGACGAGATTGATGGGGGTGGCGAAACACGGTACTAGCACAAAATAGGGGTTGGTGGATTGGCGGCGCGCGATAATGGCACAAGTGGAGGTTGGTGGGCTGGCGGCGTAAGTTTGTTCCGGCAATGAAGGGACGCCGGAGGTGCACAGTAACGGGGTTGGCGGTACCGTAGGTTGTTGATAGGGCTGGCGGGGCAAGTGGTGGTTGATGGGGTGGGCGGCGCAAGTGCAAATGTGTTCCAACAATAAAGATGCTTAAGCTGGCGGTGCACGGTAATATGGCTGACGGCACCTAAGGTGACGAGGCTAGGTGGTTGCAGATGGGCAGTGGTAGCAGACATGCGGTGGTGGTGAGTGAGCTTTGGTTGGCGAGGGTGACGGCTAGGGTTAGGTTTTGGTAGGATTTGAGAAGAAATCAAGGCTTTCTGTGGGAGAGATACAAATGAGGGCTTTTTCGTTAAAGGCGACAGGTTCTTTTGAGAGAGTTTGTAGATTTTGGATTGAATGTTAGGGTTTCAGAAACCATACAAGGTTGTTATATAAAGGGGTAGTTTAGGCAATTCGTTGATTCCGTAATGTTTTTTGACGGATGCAACACATTTTAAACCTCAGGTGTCTTCTTGCAACTTTTGAAACTGCAGGGATCTTTTTGTAACTGACCTAAACCACGAGGGTGGTTTATGCACTTTTCCCATAAGATAATAGAGAATCTGATGGTATCATACGGGGATACAATTGTTCTTTGCACTTAGTTGATAACTTTTAACATCAATTCGGTAAAATTCCTCGTACAATTACAAAAAGTGAATCTGTTTCGCTTGCGTAGGAGTATAAATTTTGGTCATACATCTTGCAGATTATATGGCGGAATCACTAATAAGGTATCACAAACTGATTCGTAATTAGGAGGTTAGAGGATATTTTTTTGTTTTGTTTTTATGGGGTAATTAGTACACGTACACTTTTGCTAAAGCAATTGTTTGTAGTTTTTTTAGTTATAATAATTGCTCTGATTTGGATCAAGTACATATAAACTCGAGGGTTTTTCTCTTACTTATCACCCAAGGTAAAGTGCAAACTGGGAAATATATAAAGAGGATATTTTCTGTGTCCTGCTTATAACAAGGGCTAGGCTTTCGAAAACACAAATCATATTCCTCCACCTGCATAATCTTAAAGCCCAAACTTCAAATTTGAGCCAACCTAAGAAAGAGGAGTTTAGGCCCTAAATCTAGATCCGTGCCCAAACTTCAAAGACAATTTTTCTTTTTCTTTCTTGTTTTTGGAGATTGGATCAATTCTCAATGTCAATGTTATTTGATATTGTGTGTCCTTCGTCTAAACACGAAAGGAATTAGCAGATGATTTCAAGGGCTTAGACAAGAGCATGTCACAACTTAAACGACAAGAAGTTTGATAGTCGATCTCATTTCTCATGTAACCCTTTTTTTTTTTGGGTGATATTAAAATGACATTATGATAAAAGATTTACGTTGTTTTTGATACACGACCATACATACAAATAACATAATACATCATGACATATCCATGATTGTCGGCTATCAAGTATATCATCCTGCACCCAATTACAAAAGGATTGGCATTATCTGTCTATATGACACATGAGTTTAGTTATTAGGCAACCATGGACCTAGTCTCGGTGAACCTTCTTACGGGCATGACAGGCAAAAATATCTAGAAAACTTTCTTCCTTCGTTTGAGCTATTAATGCCCTGTCAATACAAAAGTGATAAAAGTCCGACACTATAGCAAAAGCCATATAAAATGGATGTCACAATCTCCTTAATAACCTCAGTGCCGGACAAAATTAGTCAGAATACTAGTACTTATCAAATATATTCTAGAACCCAGGCAGTAGCGTTTAGAAATTGGACCGAGAGATAATCAGAAGCACGTAGAAGGAGGCAGCTCCACATCTAACACCGTGAAAACATGTGAGTCCATGGCCTGCTCTTAGCTTTTTTCTATTGGAGTAGCAAGAAATCACAACAACATGGTTTGAAGTTGGAGTGTATCATAGGCCATGATAAACTCCCAAAAAACCTTTTTTTGGACAAGATAAGTTAATTTTTTTTAGAAGCACTAATGAAATTTACATTAAGAGTTATATTACAAAAGTCTTACAGGGCAAAACTCCGACGCACATATCAAAAGCAAATGGGAGTAATGATGTCCGGAGGGTGGACAAAAGTATTAGATAAAAAACACATGTCTTTAGCTAGAGAATCAGCTACCAGGTTACCCTCGCGTTAACGAAAAGCAAGTTGTATACTCGGACGTTGGTGGAGCAGAGTCAGGTAGTCATTGCGGAGGGGGAAACGTTATTGGTTGCGTG
Organism: Escallonia herrerae; assembly: GCA_033070095.1. Lineage (NCBI taxonomy): Eukaryota > Viridiplantae > Streptophyta > Magnoliopsida > Escalloniales > Escalloniaceae > Escallonia > Escallonia herrerae. Next base: position 565,049 of record JAVXUP010000037.1, read on the forward strand.
CGATGGACCTGCGAAGACAATTCAAAACAACTAGTGAATCAGATTCTATAATAACATGAGTTAACCCGAGGTCATGGATAATGCTGAGCGCGCGACAAATGGCTAACAGTTCTGCAGAACATTACTAGCTGAGCCAATGTGGATAGAAAAATAACCCATGACGTTGCTCAAATGTTTGCATGGAATACCTCTTATACCAACATGGCATGGATTACTGGCAGATGCACCATCTAAAATAAATATGAAATTTGTGGGGGAAGGTGGGACCCAGCCAATGTGGATGAGAGAGCCGGGAGGTTTAGGAGGGGGCACATAGTTGAGAAATAAATGAGAAAATTATGAGCATGTAGTTTAGCATAGTGAAGGATGGTGTTGAAACGATTACAACAATTATTGCGCTACCACGTAACACGTACTGGGTTCAGAAACATACCGTATGAAGTCTCCGAATATTCCGACGTAGGATCCTTGTTGTTACGAGCCTCCAACACGCTTGATCTTTTTCGCAGGTACGAAAACGGCTACTAGAGTTGAGTTCTTCGTCCACGAACCAAATCCTAGAGCTTGGTGATTATTCTAGAGAGAGTGCTATAGAGAGAGGGTTATTACTATTACTTCTAACTTATTGGGATATCTCTGGCCTTTATATAGAGATACAATTAGAGACTGGCTTTACCTCAAACACTTAGAAGATAAAGATTGTATATATCTCAAACACTTAAGAGATAAATATTCTCTAAATAACTGTATTTATCCAAACTAACAAATATACATTATCTGTTAGTGGGCGGATAATGGGTCCACTGACCCAATTTATTAACAGCTCCCACTCGCCCACAGACAGGGCAAATAAATCGTACAGTCCCTCTTTATCTCTCGTCCACTCATCTCCTCATACAGGAAATGGAACGTGCGACCTACGAGAAAGGATGTCCAGTTGAGGAGTATTGTATTAAGTTATCACCAAACTAACACAATACATCACTCCCAAAAAATCTCGTATGTACCCCAGATAGTTCAATTACACCAGATTAAACACTCTCAAATCCCTCATAGTGAGCAGTGTTAAACCTCTCATATGTTATGTATTCATGACTCATATCGAAACAAAAATCGACAAAGTCGCCCGGGCTATGAATCACACAACATGGTGTAATATTGAACTTTCTTCCCAAAGCCCTCATGTCATTCCAATTAGACCCAACCGCTTTCCTAGACATGCCCCGCGAGACCGCATCATCCATGATCCAAGGGTACATGCTAAAGTAGCGACATTGAGTATCCTCTTCATGACATAGTCTAAGGTGAAAAGGGTACCATATAGGATCAAAAATATTTCGATCCAAGTGGCTCACACAGTGACGAAGCAGGGATTCATTCGTCACTCCCACTGTCGGTCTGCATTTAGCACATGCAGTATGATTTGCATGCTATGGCGTAACCCGCAAGGGCGTGTCACATAAATGTATAATAAAATACGCCATACGAATCTGGGTCTAGTCGCTGTACAAGCGCCTAACCTGAGTTTTTCAGCCCAGTCACTCTCATAGTGCCTGCCTGAAATCTCACATTCGGCTGTAAGCAGGCTACATAGAGTTGTGGAGATACTCTATGATCGACCTATCTTTTTAGGTCTCATCTTAGCTCCAACTAAGGCGACATGTTTGCTTTATAAGCTGTATCATCTTATTCGCCCTCTTGGCGCCTAAGACAATTATGTCTCATCTTGCTCGCTATCTTAGCGCCAAGGTGAATTACCCGTGTGAGTGGGTCAATTCAAGCCTGGTGACACTCTCAACAAGGATGTATATGTAATCACAAAGATTATCCATTCATTCCAAAATAAACTCAAATCAAGGAACGAAAATTTAATGTAATAAATAATGTCAAGTACATAAGATGCCATAAACATATCAAAACCTACGTAGTCCCATACTCCTAATGTGAGAAAGGAAAACATCTCTAGCAATAGGCTTGGTCAAAGGATCAGCCACCATTCTGCCAGTAGGTATATGCTTCATGGTCACCTCTCCTTGCGCAACTAAAGTTCTAATGAAGTGATAACGAAGGCCTATGTGTTTGGCCTTCCCATGATATTTGGGGTCCTTTACAAAATCTAGGGCAGCTGTATTGTCACAGTGAACAGTGACAGACTCGTCTGCATGAGCTGTAACCCCTAGAGCCTGTAAGAATGACCTCAACCAAACAGCTTCCTGGACTGCTGCTGAACAAGCAACATACTCTGACTCCATCGTGGATAGGGCGATGCAAGTCTGTTTCTTACTGCACCAAGAGATAGCTCCACCTCCTAGTATGAATGCATAACCTGAAGTGGATCTGCGCTCATCTCTATCACTGCCCCAATCAGCATCGTTGTATCCTCTCAATCTCAAGTCTCCACCATGATAGCACAGGACGAGATCAGCGGTTCCACGTGAGTATCGAAGAATCCTCTTCACCGCATTCCAATGAGCGGGTCCAGGATTACTCTGATAACGACTCACCATTCCAACGGCAAAGCAGATGTCTGGACGCGTACACAACATAGCGTACATCAGACTTCCAACTGCAGCCGCGTAAGGCACTTTGGACATCCGATTCTTTTCCTCATCATTCTTTGGGCATTGGTCTGTGCTTAAAGTACACGCCTTGTCCATTGGAGTGTCTATGGGTTTTGAGTTATGCATACGGAATCGTTCAATGACCTTCTTGATATATGTCTCTTGAGACAAACCGAGAAGTCTCTTTGGACGATCACGTATGATTTTAACCCCGAGCACATAATTAGCTTCTCCCATGTCCTTCATCTCAAAAGTTAAGGACAACCACTGCTTAGTGGCGACAATGGAACTCATGTCATTCCTAGCTAAAAGAATGTCATCCACATACAAAGAAAGGATCAGAATATTTTTCTTGGATCATTTTACGTAAACGCAATGGTCTTGTTCAATCATTTCAAAACCTATAGAGGTAATGGCATGATGAAACCTAAAGTACCACTGCCTAGACGATTGTTTGAGACCATATATAGAACGTTTGAGCCGGCAAACTTTGCGCTCATGTCCCTTGACTTCAAAACCCTCAGGTTGAGCCATATAAATATCTTCGTCTAGTTCTCCATTGAGAAATGTAGTCTTAACATCCATATGAAAAAGTTCTAAATCCTACTGGGCGACAATAGCTAGGATCAGGTGAATTGAAGCAAATCTCACCACTGGGGAGAATGTGTCTTCATAGTCCACACCCCGCTGTTGGGTATAGCCTTTCGCCACAAGACGTGCCTTATACTTGTCAATTGACCCATCTGTCTTGCGCTTGACTTTTAAAACCCACTTGTTTCCAACAGTCTTGCGCCCTGGCTGAAGGTCAACCAATTCCCAGACCTGATTCTTCTCCATTGAGCTCAACTCATCTTTCATTGCAGCCATCCACTCATTACTAGCAGGTGAAGATAAGGCTTCTTCCACATAAGTGGGCTCATCTTCATCAGTTGGAGTGCACATAAGAATTTCACCGTCAATCTCAAAACGACGACGTGGAACTCTTCCTCGTGCACCTCTACGCAGTTGAGAATCTTGTTGACCTGATGGTCCTGATGGTGTGCTCCCACTGTCTAGGATGTTCGCACTAGGTTGAAGATCACTTATACTATCTTCAGCGACAACAGGATGAGGAACTAATCCCCCACTTTCGTTTGGAGATGGTAAAGTGGCTTCAACTTCCTCTAACTCATAGAGGTCAAGATTCTTACTTGCGTCTCCAATGCTAGGAAAATCATTCTCTATGAAATCGACATCACGAGACTCTATTTCAGTCTTTCCACCATTTGGATGTTCACCATACATCACATAGTCTTTAGAGTTTTCAGAATACTTCAAGAAGATACTCTTTTTAGCTCTAGGCCCTAGTTTTTCCATACTTATGAGAAGTACTGTGAACATAACCTGCTGAGCCCCATGGGCGCAAGTTATCCAAATTTGGCTTTTGGCCATTCCAAAGCTCATATGGGGTGGATTTGACTGATTGTGAAGGCACTCAATTAAGTATATAGGCTGCAGTCAAAAGAGCATCCCCCAAAAAGATATTGGAAGGTTTGCTTGCGCCATCATAGACATAACCATGTCTAACAATGTTCTATTTCTTCTTTCCGCAACACCATTTTGTTGTGGTGTATTAGGAATAGTAAGTAACCTGCGTATCCCTTTTTCCTCACAAAACTTCTTGAAGTGATCTGACAAATATTCGCGTCCTCGGTCAGTGCGAAGAGTTTTTAAATTCTTCTCTTTCTGATTCTCAACCTCAGCTACAAAGCGTTTGAAACAGTCTAAAGCTTCATAGCGGTGAGATATCAGATACACATATCGCGTATAATCGTCTATCAGTGTAAGGAAATAAGAGGCGCCATGGCTTGCCTTTACACTCATAGGTCTGCATATGTCAGAGTGAACTAGCTCAAGTGGCTGAGTTGCTCTCACAGCCTTTCCCAAAGGCTTCCTGCATGCTTTACTGGCCAAACAAGCCTCACATGTTTGTAGATTGACTCTTGCGAGTGGACCCAAAAGGCCTTCTCTAGCCAAACGAGTCATTCTATCTTGGCCTATGTGGCCCAGTCTTGCATGCCAGGTGGTAGAATCATTCACAATATTATCATTCACCACATAAGAATAAGAGGACTGAGAATCAATTAAATCCAATTGAAAAAGACTATCCATGCAAAAACCATGTTCGAACAAAACATCATCCAAAAAGATGTCCAACTTATTACCCTTAAAAATAAAGGAAAAACCACAGTCTAATAAAGCAGTAACTGAAAGTAGATTAAGCCGAACAGTGGGTGCATATCACACATCCTCAAGAATCAATGTGCACCCAGTGCGCAACTTGAGCTGGTAAGAACCAACCCCTAGCACCTCTTTAAAGCTATTGTTTCCTATGAAGATATGTTTGCTACCCGCTGGAATCCAGTGATAATCTACGAACCCCTCTCGATCACGTTGAGAATGAGCAACCATCACATGTGAGGAAACATATAACTGAGAGAGAGATTCTGAAAGTACCTTCTTCGGCTCAGTGCAATCACGAGCGAAGTGTCCTTTCTGTTGACAGTTGAAGCATTTAACTTTAGACAGATCCTTTTTCCCACCACATTTTCCTCTCTTGTGTTTCTTCATTTTTCCTTCCTTTGGCGCAGAAGTGCTAGCCTCGCCTTTCTTACTTTGTCTTCCGCGCTTGCCATTTGTATTGCGCGATCCCCCTTGGGCGACATAAGCAAGGGTCTTGTCAGTGTCTCGAGTCTCAGCCTCAAGGATGACATGTTGTGAAACATCAAATTTTTTTTTGATGTTTTCACTATGGGTTTATATCTGTTTCATATTAGCCCATGAGGCAGGAAGGGACCTTATGATAGCTCTGACTTGCTGCTCATCTGTGAGCGCATGTCCAGCATCCCTCAGCTTACCAATCATATTGGACATCACCCTTAGATGTTCACTCATGGTATGCTTAGGGTCTTTTGTGTACTCCTCAAACTTAATCACAAGGCTACGAAGCCGCGTAGTTGAGGTTCCACCAAAAGAGAACTTGAGCTGCTCTCATAAAGCTTTGCAAGTTGAAAGTTCATCATACTGCCCGATTAGATCATTTTGCAAGCTGCTCAACAAGGTGTAGCGCGCACTACGATCTTTCTGATTCCATTTCTGGTAGGCAGTGTGATCTCTTAGGGGTTGCGCCTCAGTTGGCGCGACCATCTTCTTGGTCAAGTGCTCTTCGAGCTCTTGTTCGTTCAGCATGAATTTCATCTTTTTGTGCCAAACATCATAATTATCTCCGTTAAGTTTTTCACCCTTAACGAGATCAGCTATGACATTCTTGGTGGCCATTATATTCACTACATTAGATTGCGCAAGGAAAAGACATTAATTATACATCATTCTATTTATTTCAAAAAATTCAAATGAAAAACATAATCCTTCCTCACATCATGAAATTAAAAATTTACTAAGCTCGTAATCATCTCCCATGTATGTGAGTTGGGAAAAATATTTTTCAAGTAATTTTTCGCAATAAATTTCATCATCATATAAGCCACAATGTAATAAATCATCCACATGATAATTTAGAACAATATAATTGTACCATACAATAAAGTGTGTAAGGACTCCATTGAGCCCTATTAGCATTCTAATAACTTATGCTAAGAAAATTCTAACTTGAATAACGTGCGTGCGAAATTACATCCCCGTACAAAGCTTTCTGGAAATATACAGGAAAATAGTAGAATACAACATCTTTGAGAATCCTACTACAAACTACTCCAATAAAACAAATGGAGATGCCGCACAACACATTATTCTCAAAAGAATTTTCTTAAAACAAGAGTAAACACATAAACATAAGTTTCTTTAGAATGCCAATCTAGTATCCATCCATTTAACATAAAACTAGCATGCTCAAATAACAAGTTAAAGGGTAATTTAAATGGATGAATAGGCCACATTCTCCTTCCAAGGAAAACTGGCGTAAAGGCCTTGAAAATTGAGTTTAAAGAGGTGTGGGCTTGCCAAAAGCCTAACAAATATATCTCAACAAAAGCATATTTAAACCATAACGCTAATCAAGGAAAATAAATAAAACATAATTCATTTATGTCATATAACTCTCCATAATATTTATTTCTGCTCACAAAGTGCAAAAATTAATATTTGCACATTATTCGTATTTTTGGGAACACATTAGTACCAGAAAAAATATTTCTAAATGTCCCATAAATGAGAGATAAATTCTTAAAATTGGCAAACAGTAAATTTATCCCTAATATACTCTCTGTAATTAAAGAAAAAAATTCTTTGTGTATAAAATAAAATTTTAAAGCTAATTTCAATAGAAAAAGTCGTTAAAAAATTAAACAGAATACACACAGGGGATATAAAGATAAATTTAACATCATATAAAAACTTTAGAAGCCAAAACAAGACTCCACGCGCCGGCGATGGGGTCAGAACCTGCTAGAAACAGCCTCACGCGCCTCCACGCGCCGCCGTGCACGTGGGGCAGCCTCTGGCTCTCTTCGCTTGGCGCGTGTAACGCACGCGCTCGTGGCACGTGGCGCGTGTCTGCAGCCTTGCCGCGCGTGTGAGCTCGTGAACACGCGTGGGCTCCTGTCTTGGCGCGTGGGTGCGCGTGCCACGCGTTGGTAACTGGCTTTGCCCGTGGCGCTAGTCCTCGGCGCGTGTTCGTCTTCTTTATTAGAAAACCCTAATTTTCAACCGCCGTCATGCGCGATGCCAACTTTCGAAGGCCATATCTCTCTCGTTTTTAAGCCAAATAATGCGTATGATATATCGTTGGAAAGCTTATGTGACATAGATTAATTATGTACCAACCAATCATGATAAAAACTGTATATCATGCTCCGAATTTGAGTCCCAAAACTCAAAAAAAATCACAGTTTTCTTGAAAAATAAAATCATAATTTCTCACAAATCATGCATCCAAAAATCACGAAATTTTATGGAGTTCATCCTCAACCATAGGAGAACAAAAAACATATAATTATTTTCAGAAAAACATGTTCAAAAAATTTTGAATTTTTGTAATGGGTCTCGATCATGTATTCGAAAAAATCGCAACATACATATAATTATACTAGCATGTTAAAGGCGAATCAACAAGTAATCATGCTCTGATACCAATGTTGAAACGATTACAACAATTATTGCGCTATCACGTAACACGTAGTGGGTTCGAAAACATACCGTATGAAGTCTCCGAATATTCCGACGTAGGATCCTTGTTGTTACGAGCTTCTAACACGCTTGATCTTTTTTGTAGGTACGAAAACGGCTACTAGAGTCGAGTTCTTCGTCCACGAACCAAATCCTAGAGCTTGGTGATTGCTCTAGAGAGAGTGCTATAGAGAGAGGGTTATAACTATTACTTCTAACTTATTGGGATATCTCTGGCCTTTATATAGAGATACAATTAGAGACTGGCTTTACCTCAAACACTTAGAAGATAAAGATTGTATTTATCTCAAACACTTAAGAGATAAATATTCTTTAAATAACTGTATTTATCAGAACTAACAAATACACATTATCTATTAGTGAACGGATAATGGGTCCACTGACCCAATTTATTAACAGATGGCATGATAGTTAATCAACTGATGGCAAAAATAACATTGTTGCATGCAAGCTAGGCATGCCACAGAATGAAAAGAGCATCATACAGAGTACGACCAGTGCCTAATAGAGCAAAAAGGTGGGCCAAGAGTCGAAGAGTTGGAACAAGATTGTAGGTTGACAGGCGGAGAGCAAAGAAAGCTTCCTGTAGTAGCTAAAAATGAGGGCAAGTGACGAAAAAAGGAGTCAAGTCGTCAACGGTAGCCAAGCACAATGAGCATGGTGTAGGTGCTAAGTGGTGGTGGAAAAGGTTGGCATTGATGGGCAATCGATCTTGGAATAGATGCCAGAGAAAGATCTAGATTTTGGGTGGAAGGGGCAATTTTCAAAGATCATACCAAGGTAGCAAGGGCCAGTGGGGCCTACCTTGCTGGGAACGTAAGAAGGTGTCTAACTTAATAGTGAATCCCCCATGCTCAATATATTCCCATTGCAGACGATCACGATGTGGGCAAAAAAGAAGGGGTAAGTCACGTACGGAGGACAGAATGCGAGGGGGAGGAAGTTTTCAACTTGCCGTAGATTCCATTCACGTTGGAGGGTAATAAGAGAGTTAACATGAATATTAGGAAGGGTGGCTAGAAGGTGTGACGGTACAATATTGTGGAAGGGGTAGTCGGACACCCAAGCATCGTTCTAAACGTTAACTGATTGGTCATTCCCAATTTGCCATTGAAGACCTTGTCTTAAGTGTTGGATACGTTCAGTCGCACTGCATCATGCCCAAGAAGCACAAGCATTAATATGAGCATCAAAGATGGAGGAATGAAGAAAGTATTTAGCTTTAAAAACACGAGGCTAAATTAAAGAGTATCAGGCGATTGCAAGAGAGACCAAGCCAACTTCAGAAGAAAAGCTTGGTTTAGCGTGGGCAAGTGGTTAACACCAAGCCCTTCATCAGCTGGTGGCTGGCAAATATTGTCCATTTGATCAGGGTTGGGGGTGAGTGACAGTTACATACAAGCCCCCCAAAAGAACAGACAAGTATGCTGTTTGAAGGCAGCTAAGCTAGCCTGCAGTACTTGGTAGGTTTTCATAAGATAGTTTGGTGCAACAGAATACATAGATGTAATCAAATGTCGCGTCTAACGTAAGATAGGAAGCACCCTTCCTAGGACTGGATGCATTGGGTAAGTTTGTCAATGGCGGCCTAAAAAGTGGCGCGAGTGACGCGCCCTGTGATAACGGGCAGGCCAAGATACTTATCATGCCGGGAATTTGAAAATTTCGTGCAATGCGCCGGGTACGAGGTAGGTTAATAGAGAATAATAGAGAAGATCTTTGAAAATTAATCGGCGGGCTCGATGCCATGCTAAACTCGTCGTGGAGGGACGAGGCATGTCGAGCGAAAACATAGTCTCGATGTAAGAAGAAGTAGCAGTCGTCCACGAAGCACATCATAGGAATAGCTAGCCCATTACGACTAGCTTTGAGCCTAGTGAGATAGCGATCTTGATGTGATAGGTGGCCGAAGCGAATTAGCATATCGATACAAAGGATAAACAATTACGGCAAAAGGGAATCCCTTTGCAGAATGCCGCGCTCAGGGTAAATAGAGGGATTGGACAGACCATTAATAAGCAATTGAAGTGATGGGGTAGTAACACATTTCACGATAAGACTGATTCAGGCGGAGAGAAAGCCAAATTTATGCAAGGTGTATCGAATAAATAACCATTCCAATCTGTCATACGCTTTGGTGGGGTCAATTTGACAATGATAGAACTAGAGCGACCATGCTTCTTGTGGAGTGAATGGATAAGTTCATGAGCAATGAGCGTGTTGTCCGTGATATGCTGCTCAGGGATGAATACACTTGAAAAGGAGAAATGAGAAGAGCTAGAAACGGTTGCACACCATAATGGTAGTAATGACTTTATAGATAACATTGCACAAGCTTATAGGCCAAAAGTGTTCAGGGCTGAGTGGATTCTCACGTTTCGGGATAAGGGTAATAAGTGTGTCACTAAATTTACGTAAAATGCGTCTAGGGTGAAAAAATGCTTGAGTAGTCTTAATAACTGACCACTTTGTCGTCGCCCAGCGTGTTTTATAGAAATGTTCGTTGAGGCTGTCAGGATGCAGGGCTTTATAATGGGAGTTAAGTTGGAAAATGATGGGCTCAATTTCCTGGACCTGAACAAGTCTCAAAGGAGGATTTGACACTCTCACAAAGTTGAGGTACGTCGACGTTTTGGTTCACTGTTGATGCAGAAATCCCACTAGACATTTAGGCATAAAATCCCTGTCAGATCCATGTCTCGAGTTGTGCCCTCGGGCACCTTTTGTGTCAATTTATCTATTGGAATGCTGGTTAATTTGACTTGATGTAGTGTGCATGTAATTTGACTTAGCTGGGTAATTTGACTTGATGTAGTGTGCGTATATTTTGACTTCGACTTGACGTAGTGTTAGTTGTACACCGTCACTCTTTGTGGCATAAGACCAAAGGGTCATCACTCCCCCCACAACTTGATTAAACACAAACTGTAAACATGTTCAAGTCCGACTGACCATGCATTACAAATTTGTGATATATACTATATTGTTATCACTTATGTTACACTTTTGCTAACTATCATTTGAGAATCGTAACAAGACATGCATGTTACGTATCATATATGGAACATCTCGAATCACATGCCACATATATAGATTTGTTGAATTCCTAACTTCCTTGTACACGCTTGCTAAAAGTAATAAATGTGCACCAATTACCTGCATGCAATTGATGCATTATGTGACTGTAAAATAGAACCACTCATTGTTGCATGATGTACCATCGCTAAATGCATCACAAATATATTTCTAAGCACTCGGTATTTCACATTCCAATCATCCCACTGAGACAGAAGAAGTGAGATTAAGCACATAAAGGTTTGCCACAACCATTGCATTGCAGATCTCCAGCAGGAAAAATAATTGTGACCTAATACATTAAACGGGAAACAAGAAGAAGGTAAAAGACATACAGATACTATAAGTATACAGAATCCCATAATCGGTCCATCACAAGCTCTCGTGACTCTGAAACCTGCATGCCCCTTTAGGGCATTTCTTCTCTCTTCTTTCAGTATCAGAGACCAGAGCCGGAAGCTTGAAACAGCACTGTACGAATCTGAAGAAAGGTGATGGTAATACTGCATGGTAGCTATGTAGCAAATCATGAAAGCCGTATCTCGTCACCCTTCTCTGAAGAAGACTATAATGGCACACTCTGACGGGAGAAAGAGAGACCAGAGTTACACTAGAAAACAAACTTGAACTGGGTGTTTGCTTCCAAACCGGATCAAACAAGTCCACATTTCTATGTTAAGTTTTGATATAAGGTTTCCCTCCCCACGAAAAAGATCCCCCCCCCCCCCCCTCGCCCCCCATTATGCACAACCAAACAAAACCCAACATAACTTGGAACCCCTACCAACAACAATCCACTTTCTCTCTCAAGTGTATATCATCCTATTTCATGATTCATAGGAAAGATACCACCATGTAGTACAAGATATTTTGACAAGAAACGCACGAGAGATTCTTAACCAGGGAGGAACAGCAACTCTACCGTTGCTGACATCCAATGAGGAGCAGACGCTCAACCCGAAATGCGTTTTTACAGTGAATGTAGTTACACATATGTATACATATACCTATGTATGTGATCGGACATTGTTCTCTCGTTGGCCGTTACTATTGTCATCGGATTGTTTTCTCCCTGATCTATAAAATAGACATGTATAGTTAGGTAAAGGAGAACCATAACTCTTGTCAGTGGTGAAATCTATGGCAAAACCAACACAACCCAAAAATATGGTTTCCAATGCATGTAGAGAAGCCATATGTGAGCCAAAGAGATAAAATAATCTCCCCTTGTTAGCTATAACCATTATCATGTGGTGGGTTCTTTCCCATATAAGAACCACTCTAATAAGACATAAACACACCTCAAAAGAAAAGTTGAAAAAAAATCCCACACCCAAAAGGAAGAAAAGGAGGAAAAAAAAATCAGTAGACTTAGAGAGACCTATGTTCAAGGATATTGATATTGGTTGTTCTTTGTCTCTTAACACTCCCAGAAGAGGATTCATCACCATTTGTTTTCTCCATCACAGCTTTAAGCGCTTCCTGTATTGAACTTATCGAGTATTGTTGTTGTTGCAGCTCTTGTTGGTCACAATCTTCTTCACTGGTGATGAACAAAACATTCTTCACACGTCCCCCAAGTGTGGTTATTTCAGCTTTTAGAGTCCTCAATCTTAGGGCTTTCAAGGTCTTGATTAGGTCAGGCAAGAGGTCGGACCTGTCTTCACAACACAGTGAAGCCTTGATCACGAGCCTACCATCCTCGTCGGCTTCGTTATCTACCGTTAGTTCGTCAGTCTCAGTTGGGACCGGACTCGATTCTGCTATCAGAGATGTTTGGCGTTTGAGCTCCTTGACATGTTGTATGACTTCAGCTAGTAATGAAGCTTTGTCCGTCTGAATTGAACAACAAGCAATAACAACTTTTAGTCTATATCCTCACAAAATTTATGGTGTGGTTGGTCAAGTAATTAATCAAATAAACATATATACTAGAAAAATAAAACGGGATACCAAAAACACATTTTACTCATTAGTTCGAAAACTATTTCTCCACATGCACAAGATTATAATGAGATACTCATAAGCTGCATGTATACATCTAACTACTTGAGAAGTTGGGCTTTAGCATGATAAAGGGAAAGAAAGAGTTAGAGATATGGCAAGCTCATGAAAGAACTCTGGCGAAATATAACAACACATATTAAAATTTTAAGTTTAAGCCTACATTTAATAGAAAGTATTTTATCGTCCAAATTATTAAAAAAAAGATCTGTTCAGAGTATTTTCTTCTTTTTTTTTATGGATATATACTAAGGTAGTTATCCTTGTGTGGAAAGAAGAGAATATGGGTTAGGAGAGTATTGCTAGTTTGATGATTCGAACTAGAAAGTTTCTTAGTGATGGTAATGGTGGGGATTGAGGAGGCCATAGGCATTGGGGGTATGTCCGTAGAGTGTGACTGACAAGGTTGCTCTTTTGTCTGCCTTTCTTTCTTTCTTTTCATTCTCCAACTCATTTTGACTGCAAAATCCGGCAAGAATTTTCCATGAGAAGCTTTTCAACTGCTCAATGGTTCCACTTTATCATATCAACTGAGCGGCATTTTCTCCTCAACCCTTTTTCATTTTTCTTCCTCGGAACTCCCCCAACACTCAGAAGAACAACACCAACTATAGAACGATAAAACAAATATATAAGAACAGATTAATCCAAAGCATTAGAATATATAATGGGCAAATTAGAAAATAGAAAGCATAACACTACAACTTTGCGTCGCTCGTTGAGACCTAAATTTACGCTTAATTAGTGCCAACCTGGATGCTAGTTTGCTAATCAGCATAGATCAAAATGTGTCTTGAGGGTTTGCGTTTCTTATGGAAAAAACAGAAATGTTTCAAGGAACCGAAGTTTCGATCATTTTGGTCATCTTTCGTTGTTCTAGAGAAGAAGACTGAGAGGAAAATTTATGTACCTTTTGGTTTTCTTTTGTCTTCGTAACACAAAGGTTTAAGTCTGTTTCAGGTTTGAAACTTTAACCTACGCTGGTTAGGTGCCATTTTACTGGGTGGTGTAAGAGCAAAAACAAGAGCGTGGGAGCATATTTTAGGTTAGTATGAGGCGCACCAACATAAACAATATACATGCTGTTGCACCATGATATGACTGGAACTATATAAAGGGAAAGAAATTGTGAAGATTGTTAGTTTGTGAGGTGTGACTTACTTTGGTAGTGCTAGGAAGTAAGCTGCGCAACTTTGCAAGATGATTGTTGATCCTCTCTCTTCTTCTCCTCTCAGCTTCACTGTGGCTTTTGGAAGCTGCAAGAGCCTTAGCATCCATGATTTCTTGAGCAGACATCTTACCCATTTCGGCTTGGAGCCCAAATGGAACCGAACCAGGTTGAACGACTTGACCAAGAAGCGTGTCAGATATGAGCCTGAGGTGGTGGTGGTCTGATGACGATGAACCGCCCTCATAGGTAGAAAAGTGTACACCGGACGGTCTTCTGTTGAACAAACCGGACCCATAGGGTGATGGGTGCGGATGTGGAGGGAGGAGGAAGGGATTTTCATGGTCTCGAACCGGGTTCGTTTGGAAGTGAACCGGGTTGAAGGATTGAACCGGAGGGATACTCCATGGCAAGATTGGAGAGACTTCTGGAAAAATCATTCCTGCCCTAGTACCACCACCTCCACCTATATAAACATCACCGTTTTGTGGTTGCATCTCCTGATGGTGGTTGTTTTGAAGAAGTAATTGTTCTTGAAAACCCTGAAATGTGTTTATAGTTTCAGAACACTCTCCTTGATCTTCTTCCTTAAATCCACACATACCCAACTTATCTCTCTTTATTTACAAGTATCTTTGTGTGTGGGTGTGTGTGTGTAACTTCAAAGCTACAAAACAAGCTTGAGATTCAAGAACTTTAGGCCTGTTTCATGATCAGCACATCTTTGTTTCACAAAAAGATGAAAAGGGGAGGGAATATAGAGAAAGGGATCAAAGGCCTGGATTATATACTTGGGCAAAAGGGATATTAAGGAAGAAAAAAAAAAGCCAGGAAATAAAGACACACCTTAGAATTGATATTCCTCTTTGGATCGGAGGAAACGATCTGGACCCTCACCTCTACAAAACTTGGTAGGTTTTCTCTCTGCCACAGCCTTTGTGGTTTCTGAGGGTGATGACTCCTTTTTTATGCTAAACCATCAAGTAGGAAAGGCTTTATTTCCTTTTGCTTGGCTGATCTTGTGCTTTGTTGGTATCTTTTTGGCTTGTTTTTTTCTGGGCCACTTCACCCCACTCACAAGTCCTAACATATATATAGGGGTGTGCAAGTACTGCTAGTCTCTTTTACTTTCTTCTTACGGCATTCTTTTTTCTCTTTCACTGTCCATTTCTGTAGCTATAACACCTCTGACTCTTGTTTTGTAACTATTTTACATATATTTATCGTGTTATACCGCAAGAGAAGTCTTGCACATATTTTTTTATTAGAAGCCTCCACGTCATTAATTTAAATAGTACAGAAAATTGTTACAATTGAGGTTTTCTTATTTTTCAGTAACTTAAGTGTTCAGTCTTATTGTTGATGTCGATTCTTGTTGAATGACAAAAAATTGGTTGTCAAATGTTTCTATTATCACGTAAGATACTAATAAAACTAGTTATCCTTTGCTAAAATTAACCGTGTTCTTGAGGGCTTTTATGCATCAAAGAGGATCTATCATCAACCACACTAGCAACCCATCACTCAAACCAAGTGCCAGAAAAGTGAGGTCCAAGAATGAAATCTATTTGGACTAGCAAGGTGCACGTAATTATAGCTCAGGCACTTACTAATAGCTATCAAACGATTATTCGTCTAAACGTATTACATGTTTAAATGTGCAACAATGTAAGACCCTCCGTCTAAGAAATACTCTATATACAAATGCAGACTACGAGATGCACTTTACGTTGCTTTGTAATTGGTTCAAAGTGTATACTTACACTTTCTCAGTGCTGCGGTGCTGCGGCAGGGGGGGAGAGAGAGAGAGAGAGAGGGAAACGGGGGGAAACACAAGCACAACACAGTGAACACACAACACACAGATTGTCGACCGACCAAAGACAATAATAAAGTAGATATAGATACACAGAGAGGTAGAAGTGTGTGATGTATCATGCAGTATCATGATAAAAAGGGCTGGTTGGCCTTCAATGGGTGCCTTGGTCAAGCCCCACGTTCTTCCGTGTATCTCTCTCCTCTCCCTATTTCCACGCCAACCCTTTCAGTTTCCCCAAGACCCCATGTAATCATTGTGTCTTGGAACACACTCCTCCCCTTCCCCCACCCCCAACCCCCTCTCTGTAGATATGCTACTGCTACATAGCCTGTATAATGAATGAAGTTCCTCGGTTTCAGTTGCTTTTATTCGTGAACATTGCTGATCCTTTTGGAAATAAAAACCACTTGGATAGAATATTGAGGCTAGGGGCAGCGCTTGCTAGTCTTGGACAGTGAAGAAGATGGTTTTCAAGAAATTCTTCCCCTTGTTGGACAACATTGTCCTTCGAACAACATTTTAAGTGATTCCCAACTTTAACTGCTGAATGCATGCAAGCAACAGCATATATCAAACAAGAACAGCTAATCCATTAATGTTTAGTTTGGAGTTTTCGTACGTTCCTTCCTAATCTGAGTTTCTCCTTTGAGAGCCGAAGCATTTGATGGACAGTCTCTTTGGTAATGCATATTCCAGTTTTAAAAAAGAAAAATACTCCGACAACAAAGAGGGATTGGAGTAATAAGATGGATGGCCGGAGTACTAGTATCCAATTGTTTTGTTTTCTTTTTAAGCCAAAAGGTGATACGGTTAAAGCAAGCTCTATATTATTATGCTTGGTACTAGTACTTGCTTTTGTAGCAAGTGTATGATTTACATGGTATTAGAGTTAGTTACATGGTACCAGACGTGACATCTTGTTGAGTACATCGCTGATAGAACGTTGCAAATTACCGAAAATACTTCTCACTTTTCACAAGTTCACAAGGGATAGCATCATTTTTTTCCCAAAATAGCTCTACGCGCAAGCAACCTTCATTATAGTGCTATTTTCAGTTGAATGAATGAGCTTAAATGATTAAGTTTAGGGTCTAACCAAAAGAAGATATCACACCAAATAGCATTTTGTATGATTGTTAACATGCCTTCAACAACAACACCAACAACAAACTTTCAGTAACTTTTGGAATGTAAGCGTCACAGTGGTTCTCATCTCTACAAGTTAGCTTTCTTTAAAAAAGTAAAAATGGGTGTGTACTCTTCTAACTGGTTGGTTCTTACTTGGTTTTCATTGAGTTTGGTTATTTGTAACCAAAAAAAAAAAATAGTTTGGTTATTTGAATCGTTTGTCCTGTCATTATGAACTCTACAAGACAATTGCTGTGAAAATTCCTAGGAAGGCCTTTCCTGCTGTTTGATTGATTTTACAGTTCCACTTTTTACCTCATTACTTTATGGAAACATATCTAAAGCTTAAAGTAATTTTCTAACCAGAAACATCCCTTAGTTGGTTGGTAAACTTTGTCCTTTAAAAGGCCAAAGCGCAATTAAAAGGTTGATATCTCATGTCACTACTGTGATCAGCAAAGAAGCCCTATTTCTCCTGTCATTGTTGGATGGTTGGACCTAAAGAGCTCTCAAAAGACTTTCTAACCATTATTTGTTTCCGTAAATACACAGGTTAAAAGAAAGAAAAAAAAGAAGAAGAAGATCGGGAATATCTGCACAGTGAAAGGGAAGTACTTATTGCTCAAACATCTTGACCAGCGTGGTCAGGGTAATTACACGGTTAAAAAGAAACTTGGCCGACAAAAGCTAAAACATGAATGATCATCCCTACTAACGCTTCTTCCTTATACTGATGCCATATATGTCCTAATAAATGCACCAAACCATTTAGCAATTGATTATGATGTGAGATACCGAAATGAAAATGTGAGACACTATCGAGTGCTAATAGATCCCAACTTTCTTTGTGATTTATGCAAGTAATATGTTATGACAAACCACGAGTTAGAGCTATATAAACATGACCACGCATGCAAAGAGCAGTGACAAAATTAAACAAACAAGAACACTTTACATACGGTGTCCAATCAGCTCGAGAGTATCTGCCACGGGCAAAGAATAAGGAGAAATCGATCTCCTAAAAGCCGGTGACATGTGCTAAGAAATCTGTAGCGGCTCACAATAGTTAAAATGAACTAAATACTCCCCGACGGAAGCCTAAACCTATGTTTTGTAAAATAAGTCTCGGATAAACTTCCATTGGACCGCTTTATGCCGCCCACCATCGTGTTGAATGGCACATCACTGGGTACAAAATTTGGATACATTTGTATTTCTCACAGGAACGAATACAACCCCAGAAGACTAAAGCACCAACAAGCTCATTCCAATGTCTCCCCTAGTGCACCCTGCTCTTACCCTTTGTGTGGTACAAGACCTTCTCTTTTACTGTTAACCCTCTGCAGTACTATTTTCTTTGGGCATGGAAGCTTAGAGAAGGGGTTTTGGACCCTTTTGGGTGGTCACACGCATGGCTACTTTGGTCCCCATTTCCAAACCTTTTTTGGCCCTTTTTTGCTACTGTGTTATTTTAATCTCTTATTCAAATGTTGATGATAGCTGCACCACCACTACTACCACAACCCCATGAGGACCCTTTATTTTGTGGGGTTTATCATGACATCAGTGCCATGCTGTCATGACGTTTTCTCCCCCAAGTACAAGTGCTTATAACTTATGCACACAGAGCCTTTGGAGGAGCAATTTAAAACAAGTGGCCTATAAGCATCTTTTCACATATATATGATAATAAAATTGAAGTCCTTGCTTTTGTACTACCACGTCCATGGGTGGCCAAAAGCCATGAAAGGTATGGATTTTTCTTCATATATATATATATATATATATATATATATGATGCAAAGGGCAGATATTTTGTCCCAATTAGTGCATTTCAAATGCGTTACGGGGTTGATTGCTTGATTTGAAACTTTAAGGGACTATTCATAAAATAGGACAAATCACATGAGGGTTGAATGCATCTAGCTTAAAAACTTCATTTTCTATTAATACCACTCAAGAGGGCGTAACTTACGAATAAGCCATAACCTCACAAAAATTAGTCATGAATACATAGACCCTGATCACTCGCTGACTTGAAACATGGATATTCAATACGAGGCTCGAGGACACAATTTTCTTTTAGCATATACAATATTTGTGTGCGCGCAATCAAATGCTAGAGATGCTACAAGTGTTTCATGTTGAAACAAATAAACTACCCACTACCCAGTGTTCTTGTGAGCATGACCAGCCCCATGCATTTATAGCTACTTGCAGACTTGATTGAACAAAAGAAACCGCTGACCATCTAAAAATTGATTGATTTGCAGTGCTAGACCTCTCAAATTATTTTTATGTATCCTGAAGTCCTACGTCAATTAATCTGAAACGTTTCTTGCTGGGTAATTGCCTCGCAAATAAGGGAGAAGAGGAGGATATTCAGAGAGTTTTCCAAATTCAATCCTTGGCAAATCTCATCTTTCAAACTGTAAATTACAATTAAAAGTTCATGGAAGCCTAGCATCTTTCTTGCATATGTTTGACCTGTTCAAGAAGGGTCTAAAGTGAATGCCCGCAAATATATATATATATATATATATATATATATATATATATATATATATATATATATATATATATATATATATATATATAGCTCGGGCTTTAGGTGCTACCCCGACCAACCGTTAAGCATCAACTAACACAAACATTGCTTGTCAATTAAGTCATAAAGTGGAAAGGTGATTTACTTGTTCCTCATAGTTTCAACTATAATTAGTTCTTTGTTCTTTTGCACTTTCTTAATGTAAAAGCTTATGGGCTAGGTTTGGGATAGTTGAAGTCACTTTTGGTTTCATACTTTGAAACCCCTTTCTCGTATGGTCAAACAGATATAAATAACTTGAGAGAGAGAGAGAGAGAGAGAGAGAGAGAAGGACTTAAAGCAAGTAAACAAAGAATCTATTGATGGGTGTTACTAAAAGATTTTTTCCAAGTAAACCCAACGTACCTACTTGATAGGTACCATGTCTTAAACTTCTCAATTCAAATAGAGCAGCCTCTTTCGTCCATAATTCCAGGACCAATTTAAAGGAATTATTTTTTTCAATCGTCCCCTTTTCAATCCCTCAAAATCAATCTCTTCAATCCACAGTCTAATACGTATGTAGAGTACGATAGTTTTTTATGCTAGTTCTGGAGTACTTCAACTAGCTCATTTATTTGTGCATGCAACGGGAAGGCGCCGAGAGTCGAGCGTCACTAAGAAGACTTGCATATACGGGTAAAGTACAACTTGATTTAAAAGCCGAAGCCAATAAATTTTAGGTGCATCCATATATACGTGTATATATGTCTCTCTTGTTCTTATATTTTTACCTCACGTTGGACTAACACTTCACACTTGCACATTGATAATGCGTTCATCGTCTTCTTCTTTTTTATTAACGTTTGTATATGATATTAAAGTTACTTCTATTATGGCTTTAGCCATTTCTCCCGAGCCTAGCAAAAGGGACCCAAACCTGCCCAGCTTCGTGGCCCGTAGACACGGTATAACCTCATGTTCTTACACTTGCAGTGGGATTATCAGAGTTCCTTTTAATTGTCGTGCTCGATTGGTCAGAACATCTTAATGTTAGAGGATCCTATGCTTTAAAATGCTTGAACAAACCCTTTCAAAGAGATTTTGATGAATTTGAGCAATTTTCTTGATTCCTTTGGTATTTTATAAGAAAATTTAGGCGATCGTGCAGAAAATTTCCTCGTGACACAAAATGGCTTTTTCTTGTGTGATATAAAGCTTGAGAAGAGAGTGGTTCATAACTCTATACCACAGACTCACCAGAGATTCCAATTGTCTAGACCAATTCAAATTGATTCATATGGTGAGAGCACCACCAAGTTTAGGAGACATGTGAGGTGACAAAAAGAACATTGCCGACCAGCCAGCAAATTACGCCCACCCAATCTTATTGGGACCTACTAAACAATATGTAGGACATCTTCTGCAAGAACATGAATCAAAGATTTTCAGGAAAAATCTAAGGAACTGAGACATTTTAAGCTAGCTTGTAACATTAAAAAGTTGGACCAGATTTCCAATAGTGTTTATGTCAACCTTGATGGTTCATTAACATCCAACTTGTATCTAGTGTCGGAAAATGATCACATATGGTCCATAGAGTCAGCAAATTTGGATGGTCACAATCACATAACCAAAGTTTTCTTCCGATTAATATGATACTAGTCGAATGATATTCAAGTCGTGTAAAATCGTTTCCGTGACACCTTCAGGCAGTTGTTAAAACAATCACGCATGACATCATGAAGTGATTCAGATTAAATAACTAAGTGACGCATAAGTTAACCTGATTAAAATTCTCACTAGAGTCTTCTTGTCTAAACTTGGCGTATGTGGTTGCGCGAGTCCTTTGTTTGTTTCCAAAGTTGGTGCTGTAATATGGGGTGAAAATTCAGGTTTATCAAGCCGAATTAGGGGTTTACAAAAACCGAACTTAGTTTTTTTGGTTTGAGAAGTTTGAATTTGGAAATCGAACTAAGATTTTTCGACCCCGTGCTAAACCAAATGAAATATGTTTTGTCAAACATCAACAAACCGAAATCAAGTTCGGTTACTTAGGTATTAGAGCAAAATTTTAGTTAAAATTCAGTTATTTTGCGTTGATGACGAATGGAAACTTCACAAAAAGTAACCGAACTAAAGAGCCAAAAAATTTAGTCAACGTAATTTAATGTGTAACGATGAGGCAGTTGTTAGAGGAGCTATTGTTACTAAAATAAAAAGAAGGGCTAATTACACCTATGTCCCTGAGGTTAGGGGGTAATTACAGTCAAGGACACAAAGTTTCAAAATGTAACATTCCGTGACTAAACATGTTTCAAATGTATCAGCCGTGTCCATTCGTCAGGGTTCCGTCCAAAAAGTGTATTTTTTTGCTGATGTCATCCATGCGTATTTTCTAAATGTCAATACTACCCTTATACTAAATATTTACATATACACTGTATAAAAATTAAAAACCCTAATCTACAAAATTAGGGTTTTAAACCTAACACCAAATTAGTGTTTTAAAACCTAATTCTCTCTCTCCAAGGTTTTAATCTTTTTAAATTAGGATCTCTCTAATAGAAATTAATTCTTTTTTCCCAAATCAAATTACAGATTTGAATTCTTTTTTTTTAATTTGTGTTTTTTATTGGATTTAATTTGAACCCTAACTTTATCTCTCTCTCTCTCTCTCTAACCATCATCATTTCTGAATTTCAATGGGGTTGCCGCCCTATCACCGCCGCCTCTTTCCTTCTCCCCTCCACCATGCCGCCGCCTCTTGCAATTCAAGTGTTTCTAATCATGCTCACACATTTGAATCGCTGGATTTGCAATTTGATTGCATGTGCAATCGAATTGCACATGCCGCCGGCAGCCCCCTTCCCCCGCCCCACACCGCCGGCAGCCCCCCTCACCCCACCATCCGAGAAAACAGAGAGATTGACACAACCGCAAACACCACATATTGTCATCACATCCCTGCGCCACCCTCCCCCACCCCGTAGCCGCCCCCCACCATACCTACACACCATTGTGAACCACCATCCCAACTTCCGTGAGCCAACTACTTAGCACCACCGCCGTTACCCACCACCCCGCACCACTGCCATAACCCACTTCTTTCTTCCCCAACCAAAACCCACCATCAATTCAACAACCTAGGAAAGGCATCCTACCGTGATTTCGACTTACGCCATGAGAGAGAGAGAAGAGAGGGGCGATTCACGGTGTCTTGCGGCAAAAACAGATCTTGCGGCATGGTGGGAAAGGAGGGACAGCGGCGACGTGGGGGGGGGGAAGAGCGGGGGCGGGGCCGGCGTAGGGGTGCAGGGTGAGGTGGGGTGGGAGTGCGGGGAAGCTGTGGTGTGGGATTGTATCTGAGAGATTGAGTTTGAAGATTGAATTTGAGAGAGAAAGGAGAGAGAACAAAAAAAAAGAAAAGATAAAAATGGGAGGGCAGAGTTTAAAGGGGCGGGCAGAGTGGGTATTTTATTTTAAAGTCAGGGGTAATCAAGTCTTTTTGTCAAAACCGTTAAGTATTTTTGTATTCCGTTTGTCAACGGACATAAGTGTTACATTTTGAAACTTTGTGTCCTCGCGTGTAATTACCCCCAAACCTCAGGGACATGGGTGTAATTAGCCCTAAAAAGAAATGAAAATTCCAATTCCGCAAGATTCAACCATCCAGAAAGGCGGAATTGGTGCACTGACTCAGCCACTCTGGCTGTGTTGGATCTTAACCTTAGCTGTCTCAATCAAGAATGAGCAAAATATATATTCTTCATCTTTTCTGAGGTCAGAGTATACTGCTGTGTTCATCTGTAGAGTCAAACAAAGAACATATACCCATGTTTCCATGCAAGTATATATGTTGTGTTAATGTGAACATTCCTGCACTTGATTCAATCATTTGCCAAAACGCTTTGATTTCATTTCATTTCATGCATGGCCGAAAGTGAAGCCCTGGCTAATCATGTCTCCAGACCATACGATCTTAAATAGCGCTCAGTTGTTTATCAAAAGATAAAGGTGGCTATCTTAATAATTGGTAAATCTTATGAACATGACAAAGGAGTCCCATGGGTACCCTACCTCGCTTAATCTAGGGTTTATGCTTTTTCGGAACGTAAAAAAGAACTTCATAGTATGGGCATTTGCATGCTGATTGAGTGGTGAAGAGTTAGGACTTAGGAGGAATTGAATTTGAGGTTGCTGATTCCAATTTCCTTGGAGCCAAACCTTAGTTGCACAAAGTCAGGGCGGGGGCGGAGAAGCGTAAGCACCAAGAAGAATCTGAGATTGGGAGCGGCTTGAATAAATAAATGCGTAAAGAGTATTATCATTTGTTTAGCATAGTTTACATAGATAACAACAACAGACAAGGAGACTTTAAGAACTTGAAGGAAGAGAGAAACAAGGAATTGAGTTGAAAAGAGTTTGATTTTTGTGTATTCTATCATTTGTTCCATATATCTCTATCCAGCTAGCAGGATTGAGTTCCCATCTTAGCTTGGGACGAGATCCCATGGAGCTCCTAACTTGGGATAGCAAAAGCGAGTTTTCGAGAGAGGAACGTCAACCATATTAGGAGTTTCTTGCAACTAAGAGCCAAACTACAAGAGGAATTAATTTTTAGGAACCTTCCAAGATAGGCATGAATGGTCACCCAAGCGATCGGCGTGGCAATAATAAAATAAATAAAACAACGTTTGTGAAGAGCAAGGGGCCTTAGAAAACAAGAGAATCGATATTTGAGCTCGCTTCACTTTCGATGCTCCAGGTCACTCACTACAAGGAATAAGGCTTTTAGCGATGGAACGAATTCCGTCGCTAAAGGCTCTTTCAGCGACGGAACTTCCGTCGGTAAAAACATTGTCCAAAAAATTCTTTTACCGACGGATTATTCCGTCGGTAAAAACATTGCCAACGAACTTGTAACGACGGTGCAAATCGTCGCTAAATATTTTTAGGAAATTTATAATTTTTGATGATTTTTTAAAATTTTTTCAGCAACGGAATAATACCGTCGCTAAAAATATCCGTCTGTTAAAATGTTAAGGAAACATTTTTACGGACGGACTTTTAGCGATAGAATAATTCAGTCGCTAAAAGTCCTTTAATACACACAAATTCTTCTTTCTCTCTCCCCTTTTCTCTCTCTGTCCCTCGTTTTTCTCTCTGTAACCGTTTCCACCCACCGACATTCTCACCTCCGACGATCCCCCTTCACGGTGACCCACCTCCGATGACGTTCCTCCCCACCACCACGCCTGCGGAAGGCCCCCGCCTCTATCCCTCCCCACCAGCCCCCTACGCCGGCGACAGGCTCCCGCCACCCACCACTAGGGGTGAGCATTTAAACCGTTGAAACCGATCCAACCGAACCAACCAATCCGTATATTTTCAAACCGATTTAAAAATCAATCGGTTTGGTTTTTTTCCCCCAAACCGTACATTCGGTTCGGATTTTTTTGGAACCGCATAAATCGAACCAACCGTATATAATAATAATAATAACAATGTAACATATTTATATTTTTACCTAATTCTAGTTATTTTTTTACTAGCCCTAGTTATTTAGCCACTCATATAAAATATGATAAACCTTAAATCCTTTAACGTAACAAACATTTTTCATTCGTCACCTACATCTTACTAAGTTTTAATAATTAAGATATAAAATTCAGTTTTTTTTTGGAGCTTAGTAGTATGTATAAGTTGTTAATTTTTTGGCCTAAATTTGTCCAAAATTGAGTTTGGCCCAAACCGATTAAACTGTCCAAACCGGGCAGTTCAATCCGTCAAATCCGCAGAAACCGAACCGTTGAAACCGAACTGTTCAACTACGGTTCGGTTTTTTTTTTTTCCAAATCGAGGTTGGTCAGTTCCGTTTGGTATTCAGCCTCCAAACCTAACCAACCGAACCGTGCTCACCCCTACCCACCACACCGCCCTTCCCTCTCCCCTCACATCTACCGTCCCCATAGTCACCTCGCTGCCCCACAGCTACCCCACTACTGCCACATCCACCCCACAATCGTGCCCCCACTCCACAACCACCTCACAATCGCACCACCATCACCACATTTCCTCCCCCTCCGCCGCACCACCACCCCCTGCCGCCTTTCGCGCGCCACTGCCGATGTTGCTGCCTTCTGTGAGCCACTGTGGTCGTCTGCCTCGCACCACCACTGCCCAAACTCATTTTTTTCCCGATTAGAAATTATTTATCACATTGAATCTGTTCTAATATGCTAGAAATTATAGTATGTTAAAAATTATTTATCGTATTGAATCTATTGTTATAATGTAATTGTATTTAATCTGTTGTAATGTAATTGCATTTGATTTGTTATAATGTAATGTAATTTAATTTAATTTGTTGTAATGTAATTAAATTTAATTTGTTGTAATGTAATTGTATTTAATTTGTTGTAATGTAATTGTAACAATTAAACCCTAATTATCCCTAATTTGTTCCCAAGTAACCCTAATTGAACCAAATTAACCGTAATCAAATCCTAATTATCTCTAATCTAACCAATTAATAGTAATTAACCCCGCATAACCCTAATTGAACGAATTAACCGTAATTAAACCCGATTAACCCTAATTGAACCAATTAATTGTAATTAACCTTGATTCAACCTAATTGAACCAATTAGCCCTAATTGAACCAATAAACCCTAATTAGCCCTGATTAATCCTAATTGAACCAATTAACCGTAATTAACCAAAATTAAACCTATTTGAACCAGTTAACCTTAAACCCTAAACCCTAATTAAAGCATAATTAGCCCGGATAAACCCTAACTATCCTTGATTTATTCCCAATTAACACTAATCAAACCGTAAGTATCCCTAATCTAACCAATTAATAATAATTAACCCTGAGTAACCCTAATTAAACGAACTAACCCCAATTAAACATGATTAACCATAACTGAACCAATTAATTGTAATGAATCCCGATTCAACCTAATTGAACCAATTAGCCCTAATTAATCCTGATTTACCCTAATTGAACTAATAAACCCTAATTAGCCCTGATTAATCCTAATTGAACCAATTAACCGTAATTAGCCCCGATTAAACCTATTTGAACCAGTTAACCTTAAACCCTAAACCCTGATAAAGCATAATTAGCTCGGATAAACCCTAATTATCCTAATAAAGTCTAATTAATCTAAGTACATCCAAATTAGCCTAATAAAACCTAAGTACATCATCATTTGTTAGTTTTTGATGATTTTAGGATGTCAGTTGTGCATTTGAGAATTGAGATTATTAATTGATGATTTTAGGTTATTAATCGATGATTTTAGATTATTAATTGTGCATTGAGCATTTGAGACATTGAGATTGTTGACTGAGGATGGGACCCAATTGGATTGAATGTGTGTGATCTTTATTAATTTTTATTGCATTGAGCATTTGAGAATTGAGAATTGAGATTGTTGACGGAGGATGGGACCCAATAGGATTGAGATACTTGTTAGGTAGCACGGACACAGACATCGCGTCTGATCGACGTCGACACCGAAATGTCATATTTTGGCTTTATACTTGTCGACACCTCTTTGATGGGTGTCTGACACTGTGTCCGATAATTAAAAAATAAATCAATGTCTTCGGACACCGCTGAGATGTGTCG
Organism: Escallonia herrerae; assembly: GCA_033070095.1. Classification (NCBI taxonomy): domain Eukaryota; kingdom Viridiplantae; phylum Streptophyta; class Magnoliopsida; order Escalloniales; family Escalloniaceae; genus Escallonia; species Escallonia herrerae. The sequence continues at coordinate 592,157 of JAVXUP010000037.1, forward strand.
GTTACGTTTCTAGAGGTGTCTGACTCGTGTCCGGATGTGTCGATGAGGTGTTGAGGTGTCGGTAGGTCACGGACACCGCGTCCGATCGACACCGACACAAAAATGTCACATTTTGGCTTTATACCTGTGGACACCTCTTCAATGGGTGTCAGACACAGTGTCCGACAATTAAAAAATAAATCAATATCTTCAGACACCGCTGAGATGTGTCAGACACATTTTTGGAGGTGTCCGACACATGTCCGGATGTGTCGATGAGGTGTTGAGGTGTCGGTAGGTCACGGACACCACGTCCGATAGACACCGACACCGAAATGTCACATTTTGGCTTTATACTTGTGGACACCTCTTCAATGGGTGTTCGGCACCTCTTTAATGGATGTTCGGCACCTCTTCAATGGGTGTCCGATAATTAAAAAATAAATAAATGTCTTTGGACACCGCTGAGATGTGTCGGACACGTTTTTGGAGGTGTCCGACACGTGTCCGGATGTGTCGAGGTGTCGGTAGGTCACGGATACCGCGTCCGATCGACACCGACACTGAAATATCATATTTTGGCTTTATACTTGTCAACACCTCTTCAATGGGTGTCCGACACCTCTTCAAGGGGTGATGGACATGATGTCCGGCATTTAAAAAATAAATTAATGTCTTCGAACGTGTCCGGAGGTGTCGGACACCATACCGACACCCTATATGAGGTATTGGGAATTGAGATTGTTGACTGTGCATTGAGAATTTAAGAATTGAGATTGTTGACGGAGGAAATTGCCCATGACATATGACAGTGAGCTAGACACCTTTCAAGCCGACCGACCACCTGTTTTGTTATCTGTAGAGATCAACAACGAGGAGGATGATCTTCCTCTTCCAACAGCACTTCATCTTCCTCTTCCAACAACACTTCATGTTTGAAATGATGTGACTGAGTCTACTGATGAAGAGGATGAATTAGAAGATGAAGAGGATGACGAGTCCCACGAAGAAGAGGACGACGAGTCTAGTGAGGAAGATGATGATGATTCCCAAACTGAAAATGATTGACTTGTAATGTTGTAACATCACAGAAAAATGTAGTAACATTCTAGAACTTGGTTTATACTGATATGTTTTTGCACCTTTGTTCATATATATAGTGCCGATGATGATTTCTGCCAAATTATTATTTTTAATGTGTTAATGTCTTTAAAATTTATCTATACGAAGTCAGATATGGATAGGATACGGGCTATTGGTGGCCGGGTTGGACGCCGAGTTGCTTCCTCCCTGGTGGGTCCCACCTCGTCATTGCCCACTGATGATGAGGCACAGAGTGCTCGTGTACAGCAGATGGGGCCCCAGCTCCAGCCCCAGCCCCAGTCCTAGCCGTCACCCTAGCCCTAGCCCTAGCCCTAGCCCTAGCCGTTGCCACAGCCCAAAGCATATTCATCCTACACGCGCGTTGATTCTCCTTCTTCCGTGAGTTCTACCTCAGGTATAGTTGATAACAGTATTTAGTATATTTTCTAATTTATATTTGAACTGTATTAATATCTGTGTTTTGTAGGATCTCGACGAGGCCGTGGCCCGACACGCGGGGTACGCATCGACCTCTAGTGTAAACAGAGAGTTACGCTTACCCAGGAGGGCCTGTAAGTAAAAAAATCACATCATGCCTTATTTTGTACATTTGGGGTGTTAATTTATATTTGAACTGTATTAATTTATTTATTTACTTCTTTGGCAGGATCCTGGAGAATCAGGCGAAGACGAAGATCGGCGTTCTTGTGAAGGGCCGATTCTTTGAGCCATGCCTGTACTAGAAGGATTAAGATGCGTCACTATGCGAGGAGTGGCTGGTACGTTAAAGTATTTTTTCTGCGATAGTATTTGTTTATTTAGAGTTTGTTTTCTAAATGAATTTGTGTTATTGAATGCCTTGCAAGAGGGGTTCACGTTTCACTCACCTGATCAGCAGGCACTGGGGCGACATGCCTTCTTTGCTTACATCGCCAAGAATTTCCGCCGATAGCTCCACGACGCACGGGACAGGGCGAAGAAGATGCTGCCCGAGGGTGTCCCGATGACGGAGACATATCCCCCATATTGCATATCTCCGACTGTATGGGGGGAGATGATAGATTGGTGGGCTGCGGATCCAGGCTGGGATGCCAAGACTAAGAATGGGGCCGAGAATAGACAGAACAGAAATCTGACGCACACTGGGGGGGTCGGTGCCATACTACATTGTCTGACACATGAATGCGGTCCAGAACCGGGATCTGGAGGAGGATGAGGTCATAACTCTGACGTATAAGCAGATGCATGTGCGAAAGAAGGACAAGGACGAGGCGTACCGGGCCGGTGACTATGTTTCGGATATTGCCTGATGGATTGATGTAAGTCAATGTGTTTAAGTTGATAATTTTTTTCTTTCTATCCTCAATGTTTGTTGCATTAATTAATGCCCTAACATATCTTTAAATCACTATTTTTGCAGACCTCGTATGAACAACTTAGTGGGTCCGAGCAGCAGTCCGGATAGCCATCAGCGTCCACTAGTACGGGTGCGAGTACTGGGGCGTTAAAGTGATGGCTGGATATGCCGGAGGTCGTCAATCAGCCGAAAGACCGCATACGCAGCCGACCTAGCACGACTGCTCGTGCTGTGATAAGAGCGTCCTCACCCCCCGCTGCCCCTCCACAGACACTGGCTCCTCGGCATCCGTTGGACGAGGAGGAGATCCAGTGCATTGCTACGGTGGTGTTGAGGATGATCAGGGAGCATGATCAGCAGGGTACCCTTGCCGGACATGCCGAGCAGGCCCCGGATCAGCAGGATCCAAATTCGGGACTCGACAACTCCTAATGAGCCCTTTCTCATGCTCGGTCCCAGCTTCTCCCACCCGCTCGGCTTGTACTCGATCTTTTCCCCTCCCCTAACCGGTTGTATCCGGTTCTCGACTTGTATATTACGAGTTTTTTTATAATGCACATTTTTTAAAGTTGATTATATATAGTTGTTTGTGTCTTCAGGATAATAAGTTGTTGTTCAGGATTGAATTTTTTATTACAGGATTGAGCATTAGAAAAATATAAAAAAAATGACTTTAAATTCGTCGCTAAAAATCTAATTTAGCGACGGAATATTCCGTCGCTAAAAATTATATTCCGTCGCTAATTTCACAATAAAATAAAATAAAATACGTAAAACAGAATTAGCGACAGAAACTTTGTCGCTAATTCATAAATAAATCCGTTGAAAAAAGTTCAATATTTAGACGACGAATTATAAAATTCTGTTTCAAAATTTTTAGCGACGAACTTTTATACGATGGACTTTTAGCGACGGATTTCAAGTTTTTAACAACGAATTTATCCGTAGTTAAAAACATTATTTCTTGTAGTGACTTAAGTTCCGCTATATTACATCTTCCGTGACACTAACAAAGCTCAAATTATAAAAGTGTTGCTCAAATGTGAGTTTTCAAGGATGATGTTTTGTCATTATTCTTGCCACTAACCTCTATTACATAGGTCATCTATAGTACGACTCATTATGAACCGCGTAGCGCTTCTACTGGAACCAAGGGATTGGTGGTGCCCATCGTTATTCATGGTTTTCTTGAGCACATCGACACTTCCGCAATTGTCATTGCCGAATGATTTGCCATCTGGTGCGTCCTTCAGCTAGTCATTGATTTCCATCTACCTCTTGTTATTTTTGTCTTTGTTGACCTATCAATGCTTCGCAAGTACGGGGCGGCAGCCGACGGCTATTACACCTTCAGTGAGGCTGATACTCGCCGGCCCCTATCCTCACATCCAGTTTTGTTACCATGGAACTGACTTGGTCGTGGACCAGATAGCCAAGGCCTCTAGTCTAGATATTAGTGTAGCTACATCTTTTGTATACCCTCCGCACTACAAGAAAAGTGAGATTTAACGACGGAAGATATTCTATCGTTAAAACATCTTTCAGCGACGGATAATACCGCCGATGAAAATCCGTCGATAAAATATTGTATAAGTTTTTATAATTTTCGATGATTTTTCAAAAAAACATATAAGCGACGGAATACTTCTGTCGGTAAAAAAACCTGTCACTGAAAGGGGGATATTTTCGACGGACTTTTACTGACGGTTTTATTCCGTCGCTAAAGGTCTTAAAAACACAGATCCCCTTTTGTTTTTCTTTCTCCCGTTTCTCTCTCTCTCTCTATTATCTCTCACCGGCGATATTTCCTCTATCACCACCTCCGTCTCTGTCATTCCCGACAACCCACCCCCCGACAGAATTGAGCCTGCCACCGCCACCATCGCCGCCACTGCCGCTGATCTTCAAAACTGAAGGACCCGACCTCTCTTGCAATCTCTTGATTTTCAGGTAGTTTTTGCACCAGTTTTTCATATCCATTTGTACTGTTTTATCTTGCAGTCTTTCGATCTTTATTTAGTTTTTACAAATGAAATAAAACAAAGAACAGATTTAACGATCAAGTAGTCCATCAAGAATTTCTTGAATAGAAGACATGCAAGCAAAGAAAATACCTTATGTTGGTTCTCAAAATTACTGAAAATCAAATTCAAACTGGAAATACCTTATGCTGGCAGGGGAAGAAGTGGTGATTATGTGCTTACTTATGATAAATCTTGAAGACTAGATAACAATAGAGCTTAAGTAAGACCATAATTACCTCTATAGTATGCTTATGAACACCTAGGTCTACAGAGGAACTTGATTTCAGAAAACTTTCAAAACTATGAATGATGTTGTTCTAGGAAGATTCTAGATAAAATTAATGCAGTAAAATTATGATTTATACAGATCATAATAGCCCTTAGATATAATCAACCTGCTCCATGAATAACAATATTCATTTGAGTAGTTTAATCATATCGCACCCACCGTATGAGCATGGATTTTGGAGCAATGCTTATTTTGTACTCTAAGTCTGACTGAAGTTTCACTCATGAAATTCTAAGTAGAAAGTCTTTACAGCCTGAGACTTAATGCAAGTCCGTTACCCCATAAAAATGTAATAAAAATAGAATTGAGGTATAAATAACTTTTTGTGTCACCGATAGTCATGAACTCTATTATTATGCATAAGGTGGTGAGGCTCTGCACTCAAAACGTACTGAATTACAATTATGTATAAATAACCTTCAAGGTGACATATGAAATTTCTTGCGAAAGGCATTCATGCACTAAAGAATTGGGTCTTCAAATTAGTAATTAACGTATCAAACCAAGTAAAATTAAATCAAAGGATTTGAGTGCCTGAATGGTGTTGATGCTACTCAAATTGGTATAATAATTGCATATGGAAAATTATGTTTTGACATAGATAGACCTACATGTAAGAAGTAGTTATATCAGTGCATATGGATATTAAGGCAATTAAACCCATTAAAAACTAAGTAAAAAATTAAGAGCCTGAATCGTGTTGATTTTTATAAACCATATTTGGCATATAGACAGACTTACACATAAGTATCTCGATCTCTGTCCCCAGACAACGTGCTCATGACTGAGAAGGGACAAGCAGTGGAGTGAAGTGAGCCATGAGATCCCCCTATTTGGAGATTCCTATTTCGCAGTCATGAAAAGGATTAGGAGACAAAAAAAAAGCATGCCCCAAATGATGGACACTAAAGAAAAAGCAATCATTGTACATTATTGTCGCTGAAAGCCGGCTAGTGTCGCCACCTCCCATTTTGGGAAAGTCGGCAAAATCCCATAGACCCAAATGAGCCATCATTCCCTTCAACCGCTCACACTTCATGCCATTGCAGCCCTTAGTGCGCCGTTGCAAGCTGCTTCTAGTTGAGCCCCGCTCTAACCGACGGTTCTTGAAGCTATCCTGATATAGATAATATTAATTCTAAGTTATAGATAATATTAATTCTAAGTAATTTGCAGAAAAATTAATTCTAAGTTATAGATAATATTATTAAAAAGTTACCCATGGCACACATAATGCGTTCACAAAAATAAAATTATTAATATGATATTCTTATAAAAACAATTTTGTCCTTTAGAATTTATTTTGGCTTTATCTTTTAGTGAATTTTAAATGATCCCATGTATAATAAAGGTGTTAGAAGTGGTAGATGTATGAATTAAACATTTACCAAAACCTAAAATAATTCAAGTGTATCGGATATGTGCATTTTGAACAATTTTTTTTCATTTGAACATTGATTATTTGTTTGATAATTTTAGGTTGTTAATTGTGCATTTGAGAATTGTGATTATTGATTGATGATTTTAGGTTGTTACTTGATGATTTTAGGTTGTTAGTTGTGCATTTGAGAATTGAGATTATTAATTGATGATTTTAGGTTGTTAATTGATGATTTTAGATTGTTAATTGTGCATTGAGCATTTGAGATATTGGGATTGTTGATGGAGAATGAGACCCAATTGGATTGAATGTGTGATTTTTATTAATTTTTATTACATTGAGCATTTGAGAATTAAAATTGTTGACGGAGGATGTGACCCAATTGGATTGACATATCTATTAGGTAGCACGGACACTGAATCCGATCGATGCCAACACCGAAATGTCATATTTTGGTTTTATACTTATGGACACCTCTTCAATGGGTGTCCGACGCGGTGTTTGACAATTCAAAAAATAAATCAATGTTTTCAGACACCGCTGAAAGCTGTCGCACACGTGTCCGGATGTGTCGATGAGGTGTCGAGGTGTTGGTAGATCACGGACACTACGTCCGATCGACACCGATACTGAAATGTCACATTTTGACTTTATACTTGTGGAAACCTCTTCAAGGGGTGACGGACACAGTGTCCGATATTTAAAAAATAAATCAATGTCTTCGGACACCATACCGACACCCTATATGAGGTGTCGGAATAGAGATTGTTGACTGTGCATTGAAAATTTGACAATTGAGATTGTTGACGGAGGATGGGACCCAATTGGATTGAGATATCTGTGAATTAGTTGAATGGTTGGTTGTTGAATTTAGGTTAACGCAACATTTTTAGCACCTCCTGGAATCTCATCGTGACTCCAGCACTGGCTATAATTAGCCTTAATTAGTCCTGATTAACCCTAATGAATCCAATTAATCCTAATTAGTTCTGACGAGCCTAATTAGTTTTAATTAACCCTAAGAACCCAATGAAAATAAAATTAGCTGTAATTACCCCAAATTAATCATAATTAACACTAATCAGCCCTAATTACTCATATCTTAGTAACCCGTGATTAGATTAATTAAACCCTAAACCCTAAAACCTAACTAAACTTTGATTAGCTCTAATGAACCCAATTACGCGCATATTGATTATAGTTATCCTAATTAGTCGTAATTAAGCCTAACACAACCCAATCAAGCCTAATTAGGCCTAATCAACACTACTCCGCACAATTAAATCCTAATTAACTCTAAATAATCCTAATTAGCTATAATTAGCCCAATGTACTCCTCATTAATTGTAATTAAGCCTGACATAACCTAATTAAGCCTAAATAGCCCTAATTAGGCCTAATCAACACTACTCTGCACAATTAAACCCTAATTAGCCCAAGGTACGCCTCATAACACTAATTAGCCCTAACATAACCCAATTGAGCCTAATTAGCTCTAATTAGGACTAATCAACACTACTCTGCACGATTAAACCCTAATTAGCTCTAAATAACCATAATTAGTCCTAATAAATCCTAATTAGCTATAATTAGTGCAAGGTATGCCTTATTAACACTAATTAGCCCTAACATAACCCAATTAAGTCTAATTAGCCCTAATTAGCACTAATCAACACTAATTTGCACAATTAAACCCTAATAAGCACTAAATAACCCTAATTAGTCCTAATC